>OY720448.1:85754299-86129299 GCA_963082715.1 Harpalus rubripes
ACTACAGTGCTGGGACTTTGCCGAATCGCCTGGCGATCGCATGACGTAAAAATGACGTCATTTTAATATCTTGGTACAGCTTCTCATATCGCTTGGCGATCGTATGACGTCAATTTTACGTCATGCGATCGCTAGGTGATACGGCAGTCCCAGCGAGGAACTCTTGTTTTTAATAACTCAATAAATATCGCTTATTGTAATTTTTGTCAATAATCACCTTTTAAGGTCCCTATAATCAGAAAAATATCAATTATATGAAAAAGTACTTGCATCCAAATTTACAAGTACTTTTTCAAGTACTTGGTACTTTCAAGTACTTTAGAAAGTAAAAAAGTACTTGTACTTCAAGTACATTTAGAAATATTAAGATACTTGGTACTTGTACTTCAAGTACTACTTTCCGATACTTTGCCCAGCTCTGGTGGCCAGTATATAACCTCTCGGCAGATATTTTAAAAAAATATTTTAAAATACAAATACATATATTCATGTCTCACTACAAAATAATTCTCACATATATTTGCAAAATCTATGGGATATTTTAATATAATATAATACATACAATTTTCTTTATATTCAATATCCTGAAATTTTCTTTTTCTACTATCCTTTTATTTTTCTTTATATTCGTCACTTTTCGCAAATTCCTTTTATATTCTTTTTACCTTCCGTCACCTTTAAGTAAGGAAGGTATTGTCTTTGGCCAAAAAAATCGATGATGAGTTTTTAATGAATAAGCACGTTTTAGGTCCCCTAGAATGTTATTTTACAATTTTTATGATGATGTCTGTATGTACTCGTATGTATGTATGTATGGTTGGATGTATGTATGTGTGTGTGTGTGTAACGATTTTTTCGGATCGCATAACTTCAATACCACCTTTCCAAAAATTGTAATTTTTGCGTATTCCTTTTCTTTATATCTATATGAAGAGCTGATTAGAATTGATCGACCGGAAGTACCCTAATTTGAAGATTTTATCTGTTTTTCTTGAAAAAACGGTGTTAAATATCATTTTTTCACATTTAATGTCATTATATTATATACATTAAAGAATATTTTATTCTCTATAAGATTTGATTACATTTTATACTTCATATTCAAAGGATATATATATAGAGTAATAAATTTATAAAGAAATTAACTTTCATAAAGCAGCAAATTGTGCTATAACCATGGAAAAACATCTACTATATTAAGAAAATTCTGATGTGATTCTGATAGACAAATGTCAGTGGCACTGGCAAGTTCATTTGACGGTATGTTTGTATATAATCTCTTACATGGAATTTGTACAAAATACATACAACTGAAGGTAATGTGCTGGAAATATGGAATGTTTTACAAGAAAATCTCTGTGTGGAATTTATACAATATACACATCTGCCCACGATCTGACGGACGGTAATGTGCTGGCCACATCAGATTTTTTACGTATACCTTGTTCCATTTAAGCCATTCAGTATTGCAGAGCATAGGGAATAGTTTTGACCTCTCTGATTGGCTGAAATTAGAGACAAGAGACAAGTTTATCCAATGTAATTTTGACTATTTCAGATTTGCGCTGTTGCCAGGGCCATCTACTGAATGGCTTAAATGGAACAGGGCATATATTCTTTTGCGTTGTTGACTTTTTTATTTTCATAATGATGTTCAAATATTTTTGACAGTGGCATACAAATATTTTTGACTGTGACATTTGTGTCAATTACAAACAAGTATTTACTTAAATTTTCGATAAATAATATTTACATGATTTTTATCTTGTAACTACTACTTCCGGTTGTCCAATTGTTACCAAAACTTAATCAACTCTTCCCATTATTGTTAGATTGAGGAATCCGTAGTTAAAAATGTCTTAAGTCTTATTGGGATTTTCAAATAAGAAAACTCTAACTAGCAGCGAATATTAGAACTACAAACAGTGGTACACATTTGACATTTACATGAAACTGCAACTATATGACAACAAAAACTCTATTATACATATTTGAATTATAAAAAAAAATACTAATAAATGAGAAAATAATACGAAAACTAAAGGAACGCAATTCACAGCAATGCCACGCTGACAGATGTCAACAAAAAGTGTACCATTGTTTAATGCTATCAGCGCCATCTCTTGATAGTTGAAAATCCCAATAGTATTTGAGAAATCGTGGATCCAACATCCACACACACATACACACACCCACATCTACACACACACACTCCCACACATACACACACGCACACACACACACGCACACACACACACAGACATCCACACACACACACTTCCACACACAGACACACACGCACACGCACGCACACACACACACACACACACACACACACACACACATCGTAAAAATGTTATAATCGGATTCTAGGGACCTTAAAACGTGCTTATTCACTAAAAAATGGATATGCGATTTTTAGCATGAATTCAATACCTCTCTTAGCGAAATGTAAAAACAATTGATTTTTCCTAAGATGAAATCAACCCCAAGTCACCAGTTGTTAAATTTCAAATCATCATCAAGCACTTGTTTAGAAATGTTGACAGTTGTTGTTTTTGCATTAAGCCTTAAGCCACAGATATTTAAAACTTTCTGTTTTCTACGCCTATGGTCTCTTGAAGAGTGTCTCCGTCTTCACAGTTGAGATTTTCGTAAACAATCAGGCAGGCTGCGACGGCAGAAGTGGTCATATGAAAGGATGATGTTGACACACAACTGAAACAAATATATGTCCTGTATCATCTCCCTATCTCTGCACATTGTGTGGTGCGCAGCTTGGTCTGTAGCAAACAATACAACCACTGATTCTGCAATATTAAAATCAAGACCAGAAATAGTCTCCTTTATTAATGTTTATTTTTCTTTGAAATGTGTAGGGAAATACTGGCTTTATTAAAAATTGTACAATAGCATGAAACTAGATTCTTTCTTATTATTAACTATCTTGCTTGCAAATGATAAGGTGTTCTCTTTTTGTAGAAGCAACTTATATTAGGTACATCATTTTATTTAGTTACATTTCAGTTTTTCTGCTTTGCTTTGTTTATCAATTGTTTAACTGGCATATAGTTTCCACCGTAATATTGTTCAAGAAAAACTGTTAAAATCTTCAAATGAGGGTACTTCCGGTTGACCAATTATAACCAAAATCTAATCAGCTCTTCATATAGATGCAACGAAGAGGGATACGAAAGAATTATAATTTTTGGAATTGTAGTATTAGAGTTATCGTACACGAAAATTTTGTTACACACACACACACACACACACACACACACACACACACACACACACACACACACAAACACACACACACACGCACGCACGCACGCACGCACGCCCGCACGCACGCACGCACGCACGCACGCACGCACACACGCACGCACGCACGCACGCACACACGCACGCACGCACGCACACGCACGCACCTAAAGGTGACGGAAGGTAAAAAAGTATCAAAATATGCATGCAATATGCATGAAAAAATCTTCAAAATATGCACAATAAATTGATCAGTTGCTTTTGAATATTGTACTCATATTTCTGATAATTTTTATCTTATTTCCATTTGTATATGTAGTTTTTATTCAGAACATTAGCTAGGCCGAAGAAAAGTATAAAAAAATATATTTCACATGGTTATTTATAATATAAAATAATATCTTAAATAAAATAACAAAAATATAAAAAAAAACGCTTCAGTTTGTAAATAAAACTAATAATAACAAAAATAATAACGGTATAGACAAAATTATTGTAGATCACAGCTTTACACTATTTTGTGGGAATTTAGACCTGCAAACGACACATACATTATACTCGTAGACTGTGAAAGTACGACGTCAAAATCAAGCAGGAATTAGGTACAAGTCTTGAAAGTAGGCGTCCAGTTTTTTTAACTGCATTGTGAAAGAGTATATAGTAAACCGTAGATACCGCCAAATTTAAATAGTTGCTATCTGGACTAATTTGAAAAATTGAAAGTTTAATGATGCGCTTTTGTTACATATTCATATTTTATATATTTAAAGTAAATCATTGTCAATAAAATAAGCTTTATAAGAAACACTTTTTAATTATAAAAAAGTTTTGTATTTACACTTGACGACAGATGACAGTTATTTAAATTTGATTACGTATGGTTCACAATAAACTCCTTCAAAATGCACTTAGCGAAATCGAAAGCCCATTTTCAAAAATTATAATTTCCACCTGATTTTGACGTCACATTATTGCCGTTTATACATAAAAAATAAAACACAAATGTATTTTATTTAAATAGAAAAAGCAAAAAAAATATGCTCTAAAATTAATGTAGAAAAATGGTAGTATTGTAAGTGCTGTGTGATTTATATAAAATCCGCAAGATAAAGATATTTTTTCGCAATCGTACAGAAAATGAGCTGTTTCTGATCACTTTTTAAACCGAAAAATTCTTCTTTACTGAGCTAGCTCGGAAAACTGTGTATAAGGGATCGGAAAGTTACTCTCCGATCTCTTCATGTGTTAGCAATATCGTATAAACAAGAATAATGTATTATGTAATTTAAAAATTACATTTAAATTCTTAGTAAAAATTAATACAATGCGATAATAGCACTTGATTATTGCTGCTCTGAACGATTATACAACCCTATTTCAGGTGATTAAAACAATATCCCGGCAGTTGATTGCTGGCGTTCGTAGTGAAACCATCGCAGTGACTATGTTTTGTACTTGTTGTGACAAAATGTGTTCTTGTGCGGAATTATTCATACTCTAGGTGAGATTTTTAAACATATTTACTATCAGGTTATATTTACATTTTTTAGCATGAAACTTTTATATTTAGTTATACACTACTCGTTAGTGACAGGCCTTGAGGGTCTCGGGGATCATGCGGATCCCCACAAGGTCATGCGGACCTTACGTTGCGATACACTACTCGTTAGTGTCAGGCCTCGAGGGTCTCGGGGATCATGCGGATTCCCACAAGGTCATGCGGACCTTACGTTGCGATATACTATTCGTTAGTGTCAGGCCTCGGGGTTCTCAAAAGATCATGCGGATCTCTCTCTCTCTCTCTCTCTCTCTCTCTCTCTGATCATATGGACATTATCGTCGCTACAAACCGTATGGATACGCTCGCTTTTACTTATTACTAAGCGGTTTACACGTTGCTCGAATCCTAAGCGGTGACTTTAAGCAAGCTTCGTACTGAAAAATACAAATTATCGCTATTTTGGATCGAACGAGATTTTGTTGCAGGGAGACTGATAGCGTGCATGAATGTTTCCTCTATAGATTATATTTATTCTTTTTTTCAGAACCACGAAATAAATATTGTACTCAATATCACTTTAAAGTGCCTTTACTGGGTTCAAAAGCTTCAAAGCTCGCCTACGCCTCGCTCTCATCATTTTTCTTACCTCCGTCCATTTTGACTCTTATTACAGAACTCAAAATCGCCCACAAATGCGCTGTTGCTGACCTAGGCTGGCAAAAGGAGTTGGCATTACTGTTCTGGTGATATGTCAATTTAAGATTATTTTCAACACTAGAATTAGCAAAATGTCTACATATTTTAGGGCTAAATCTTTAATTGTTGTAACTTAAATAACTAAATTTTGTCATAAAAATAATAATATGCTGTCATTACTGACAACTTTAGGACTAGTTTGTTTTGTAACTACAACTAACTTCACATGTTACAATTGAGTTTCCGCAATCTGTCATTAAAATATGCAAAAGTATATATATATATATATATATATATATATATATATATATATATATATATATATACATATACAGGATGTTATATTTTAATGGACCCAGCAAATATCTCGCTTATTTATTAAGTTGGCAATTTATTTCATATAACATGATTTATACAGGAACATGTAGGCTACTTGATGACGGATGTACATTCCTGATACTACTTCCGGTTTATGAGTAATTGATATCTACTTTGAAATTTCAAATGGAACATACTATATTTTTTTACAAATTTGAAATGTGCATCAAATTTGCTTTACAATCATGTAAAATAATCCATATTATGTTACATTATTAAAAATTAAAATGGCGGGCACTTTTTTATACACCTAATTGGAAAGAGAATAGTGAGCCATGACTGTTCCTTATTCTTATTTTCTGTATTATTATGACAAAAAAATATTATTTGGTTTAATAATAATAGTTACAATTGTTTTAGTTAATTGTTTTATTTCAAGCCACAGTCATGGCTCACTATTCTCTTTCCAATTAGGTGTATAAAAAATGCCCACCATTTTAATTTTTAATAATGTAACATATGGATTTATTTTACATGATTGTAAAGCAAATTTGATCCACTTTTCAAATTTGTAAAAAAATATAGTATGTTCCATTTGAAATTTCAAAGTAGATATTAATTACTCATAAACCGGAAGTGGTATCAGGAATATACATCCGTCGTCAAGTAGCTTACATGTTCCTGTATAAATCATGTTATATGAAAAAAATTGCCAACTTAATAAATAAGCGAGATATTTGCTGGGTCCATTAAAATATAACACCCTGTATACATTAAACTGAACATTTGGGAAACCGAGTTTATTTTGACAGGCCGAGCTGCAAATACGAGATCTCGCAAAACAGTTTCTGGGCGTATGATACACAAGATTTTTTATACCGAATTACTTACATTTGAGCTTAAAATGCGTAATTATTTTTTATCTATTGAAAGTATAACATACATTCATCAGTGTAGTTATATATTTTACACACTTTCGCATATTATTAATGGCAGATGGCGGAAACGCAATTGTATCACGTCGAGTTAGTTGTAGTTACAAAACAAACTAGTCCTAAAGGTGGAACTTAATTAATCTATACGAGATGTCAGTAATGACAGCATATTATTATTTTTATGACAAAATTTAGTTGTTTAAGTTATAACAATTAAAGATTTAACCCTAAAATTTGTAAACATTTTGCTAATCCTTGTGTTGAAAATAATCTTAAATTGACATATGCACCAGAACAGTATTACTCAGGAACAGTGCATTTCTGGACGATTTTGAGATCTGTAATACTAGTCAAAATGGACGGAGGTACGAAAATAACTATTTAGGTCCGTAATTTCCACCTTCTAATATAGTTTCTAGTCAATTTATTTAGCTAATAAATCATATTAACATAACTTAAATACATTTATTAGACACATAAATTATTAGCTACTTTAAGTAGCTAAGCAAATTTATTTACCTAATAAATAATTTTCCAAATAGCTATTAGATAGTTTATTAAGAGGTAAAAATCTTGGACCTTAAACTATTGGTATTCTAGGAAAATATTTAAAATTTATATATTTTTTTAAATAGATTTTTAATTTACATAATAATATTTTTTTCATATTTCCATAAGGGTAATTTTTTAAAATTTATTTTATCCTTAAAATCTTGGATTTTTCTTTATTTTTCATAGATGACCGCAATAAAAATAACCAACGTTTTATACGAAACATTTTCTAGATTTAGAAAATAAATTCTAGGAGTTGAATATTAGGGAAACTAATTTTTAACATTTTCCAGATTGCTAAATTATTGTTGAAGATTTATTTGAAAATGAAAATTATTTATCAAAATCAGTTTTTCGTCATTATGTAGTAACCTATATAACGATTGATTTCTGAACCGCAAAATAACAAGTAATTGTATATTTATCTTTGTCTTACTTATCTTTTCCTATATTCTATCTTCTGTGCGTATGTCTAATAGCCTCATCTTTGTCTTACTAATGGATTTAGAGGTTAGATAGTATGTCTTGTTTATGATGGATTTAATTTATAAATTTAGATTTACATATTTAGATTTGAAATTTACGATATACCTTGCTGGTTTATAGTGAATTTAAAGATATGAAATATACCCAATAAACTTATATTGGGTCACGTGGTTTGACACAAATGGGATGACAGTTATATGATATTTATCACTTTTATCATAATCAATCTGTATTAAATAATATAAATAATACATCCATATTTTCGGGATCCACTTGCACTTGTCAAATCAAAATTAAAATGTTTCAACTGTCACTTGAAACTGTTATTTTCCCCACCAAAATCATGAACCAGTAAAGGCAGATATGTAAGTACAATTTATATTTATAAATTTAAATTCGTAAATCTAAATTTGTAAATTAAATCCATTATAAACCAGCCATAAGAATGAAATAATTCAGTATAAAATTTACAAATTTAGGTTAAATTAAGAAGAATTTTGAACACATGAATTTCAAACGACAAATTACGCTCCGAATATGAATAATTATGAACGTGGTCTGAAATGGAAATAAAGAACAAGTTGCAATTTTTTACTTGCTGCAAGTGTAAACATGTAAAAATGAAGAAAATTTTATTCTAACTACGTACCAAATTTCAGCTCTGTATACCGTTAGAAAGTTAGTTAACTTGGTTTGTAAAAAGATGTATAAATAACGTACACAACTCGGGACTACACAAGTAAGGTAAAATATATAATTTTAATAAGTTATATTATTTTGGAAAAAGAAAAGTCAATACATTCGTATTATACCTATAAGTGTAAACATGACTAGCCTATAATATATTATATGACGTAATTGCCTTGTCCTTATGTTTGATATCTGCTGGTGATCACGTTTCCATCGCTACCAATCCCCTTTGATTCATATGAACATCAAACTATGACGTGAAGTACAAATGAGAAAAATCGGTGTTTACCTATAAGAATTTTTGACAAAACAAAAACACATCGACGATGGTCTCTAAGGCCCTCCAGACTCACCAGAGGTCCCATTTATCTGAACATAAAATACTTTATACCACTTTTAAAGTGACACTTTATGTATTTCGTGACTAAAACTACACTTTAAAGGTGCATTCACAAATGAAAATTAGATTTATGGTTTTTTTATGTTTAAGTAAGTCATTCATAAATATAAGTTTAAATTACCTGAAAATTGGTTTTGATATGTACAGACATCTGTGTAAATGCTTCAAAAACAAGATTAAAATATCGGTAGAGCTGTACTCAACATGATACCTCTGTGCGCCATGAAACTGACTACGTTTACACGGATGAGAAAAATTTACTTTGACTTGACTTTCAAAAGACGACTTATGAAAAGTCAATTTAATGGTGCGTTTACACATAAGGTCAAATCTACTTCACTTTTCGTTTGTTACTTGTCCTTCACTCAACTTTGACTTTGACAGCAAAGTAAAGTTTGGTTATAATACGTGCGATGTAAGTTACCTATTTAACTATTATCATATAATCATAATTAAGAATAAATTATTTATAGAAAAAATTAATAGTAAACTACAGTTACTAAATTTAAGCGCGATATTTTTAAATAATATAACTGTAGCAAAACAATATTGGATGTGAAGTAGATTAAAAATAATCGCATAAAATATTTTAAAATTTGAGAATATTTTAAATTCAGATATAAAACACAAAATTGTGTAATTAAATATCCAATTATTAGGAATTTGTGGATGAAAACTAAATGTCACTGTTAGTAAAGTAAAGTATGTTTCGTTCGTTGGTTCACACGACCTTTTAAAAGTTACTTATATGAGTCAAGTCTATTTTATTTTGGACTTGACTTTAGGAAGAAAAGTAATAGGCGAGAGTGTTTACACAACGGCAAAATCACCTTTTGAAAGTCAAAGTCAAGTCAAAGTACTTTTTTGCTATACCTGTAAACATAGTTACTGTCATTCGCTCGGCATTGTTGATGATATTTCAGCAATTAAGTTATGACAGTGTCCATGTTCTTCTCGCATTTGTTTAAAAAGCCGAATCCACCAAGTGGATACTAAATAAAGATGGGTGTATATATCTATATTATTTGAGAGTCGTTCTCATTGGTGAAGTTTGTGACGGCAAACTAAATCATAAACCTTAAGTTTGGACCTTGCAATGTTTAGCTTTATGATTTGGATTTAGACACCCTAAATTCTGAAGTGTGAATGGGGTCATTACATAATAAATCTAAAGTATAAACCATAAATCTAAACCTAATTTTCATTTGTGATACACCTTAATAATGAGGATGGATTTTTTTAGTAATCCGTAGTAATTTAAATTTCAATATACATATACCCGTATCCATAGCAACCAACAAAAATTGCATTGATAATGATAACTACAAAAATTAAACATAAATGGCAAAAATATCTTTAATTTTTATTAAAAAAGACGTCAAAATTTAATATTCAAATCGAGACCATCCATTCACGGAAGTATGCAGATGCACACGAAATGTAAACAGTAAACATCTTTTGGATAAATATGTCTTTACTCATGCACTTATGTATACTATTAATAAATACAATGTGAATGAATTTATTATGCTTTTATTGCAAATATGAGAACAAATATCTTCTTTTTACGATGTCGTAAAATCGTAAATAATTAATGAAACCTTATCAGTAACATGAAATTAAGTGTCACTAACTAAATTAATATGTTTGTATAATTACGATATCGGAATCAGGTATACAAATAAAATGAAAATAGCAGTAATCATTTATAATATACAATGAGACAATAGTGCAAATTTATTCATTAAATATATAAAATACCACAAAATATCAAGTTGGCACTGTAGCCAACATCAAAACTATAAAATTCATAACATAATTTATTTAAATCGTCACTAAAATACCGACAAGTTTTGAAACTAGTGCCAAGGAAAACATATTTGCGAATTTCGTAGCGTTTTAACGCAAGTCAAAACAGTTGAAGTTAATGAACCATTTATCCAGACAAATGGAACTGGAAACAAAGTAGAATCAGGTTATTTCTCCATTTACAGAGCACACTTTGACTTGGAATTGTAAGTGCAGAAGTTCCGGGTAACGACAGTCGATTTTTTCAGGATTACACTTTGCGCAAAGTTTAAACGCTAGATCAAAGACGAAGTTATAAATAAAGATGATTATCTGGAATTTTCTCTAATGTGGCTGTTTTCTTTTAGTTCCGCAGACCTTTGAGTAAAGTACTCTTGTAATACAGGGTTACTGTAAAAAGTAGTTGAGTTTTAATAAGGACTATTTCAATTAATTTATTATTATCATATTATTATTATTATTTTAAGCATGAAGCCTCAATCAAACTTTTAAATGATATGTTTATAGTATTTAACGCTGTCAAAACTGCATCCGACTGTTCTGCGATGCAGGAAGATAAGGAATGATTTAATTCTTAATTTTGGTAAATGCTCGTGTATTACTTTCACACGTAATAGAAAAATACTTACGTTCAATTATTCCATTGACGGTAATAATATTAGTCGTGTCTCTCATGTTAAAGATCTTGGCGTCATCTTAGACAGTAAGCTTTTGTTTGACTTACATGTCGATTATATTGTTAAAAAAAGCCTATAAAATGCTTGGCTTTATTTTAAGAATTGGTACAAGTTTCACTAATTATAACACTTTCATATTTCTTTATTATTCTCTTGTACGATCTCAATTAGAATTCGCTACTGTTTGCTGGTCACCGCATTACCATGTATATATAAATAGAATCGTCCAAAGAAAATTTATTTCTATTTTGAATTTTAGGTATCCACATAATTCGATTCTGTTACTTTCGTTACAAAAAAGACTTTTGGATCTGTCTTTCTTATTTAAAATTTTAAAATTTTTTATAGATAGTCCTGTTATTTTAAATAAATTTTCTTTACGGATATCTCATCATTCTACTCGATTATATGATTTATTTTTTGTTAAGCACTGTAGAATAAACTCTGCAATGAATTCACCGCTAGTTAGATTAGTACATGCTTACAATAATTTAGCTTTTGTACCAAATGTACCTGATTTATTTTGTTGTAGTTTACGTACATTCATAATATTTGTTAAATTTTATTTGAGTTATTTGTATACTATTTAATACTGACTTTCTTTCTTATTCATTTTTATTTTTATACCACTGTTTTTATATGTTTATTATTAATATTTTTGTCTCGACTTTGCAATATGTAATGTTTGATGTTGTTAGTGCTGCACTGTTATTGGGACTTGTCCTGTTGTGTAGCCCTTCTTTGTAAAAATAAAAAATATCGATTACAAATTATTTTGGGAGCTCTAATTGTCGGCTACGATAAATAATGAATTTCTTCGGGCTGCAGATACATGATTAACAATTTAATTCAACTGTCTCATTAGATGCTCTAGGTCGTCCCGAAATCTCTCCTAGATCTTTGATACTCTAAATGAATCTTCTTTTTCACTTCAATCATGGAATTTCACACGCGCTTTTTTCTTGGACAGCCGTTAATGTTGGACAATAAATATATATATATATATATATATATATATATATATATATATATATATATATATATATATATATATATATATATAGGGTGGTCGCTTGAACGACGCAACATAGGGGTTTATTGCTACAGGAAAAAATACTGCATCCGAATATGCTAATATTTATAATTTTTCAATTTTCCAAACCGTAAACATAAATGAAAACAATAATAACATTTTTGCAAAAATCATTGATGGCATGAAACAAAAGGGCAAACATTTGTCACTACTTAAACAAATCTTAAATTTCGTTCTCGTCAAATTACATTATTGTAATCAACTATTACAATGTTGTCATCAACAGTTCAATAAAGGTGTTTTATTTATCCTTGTTTTGAAAATAATTTTAAACGTGAAGAATCTATGACAGATGTTTGCACTTTTGTTTAAAACGAGGATAATGAAAACATCTTTATTGTAGTTGATGACAACGATGTTTGCGCTTTTATTTAAATTTTTGTTCCATGGCATCAATGATTTTTGCAAAAATGTTATTATTGTTTTCCACTATTTTTACGGTTCCGGACATTGAAAAATTGTAAACAATAGCATATTCGGATCCTGTATATATATATACAGGCTGTTATATTTTAATGGACCCAGCAAATATCTCGCTTATTTATTAAGTTGGCAATTTTTTTCATATAACATGATTTATACAGGAACATGTAAGCTACTTGACGACGGATGTATATTCCTGATACCACTTCCGGTTTATGAGTAATTAATATCTACTTTGAAATTTCAAATGGAACATACTATATTTTTTTACAAATTTGAAAAGTGGATCAAATTTGCTTTACAATCATGTAAAATAAATCCATATGTTACATTATTAAAAATTAAAATGGTGGGCATTTTTTATACACCTAATTGGAAAGAGAATAGTGAGCCATGACTGTGGCTTGAAATAAAACAATTAACTAAAACAATTGTAACTATTATTATTAAACCAAATAATATTTTTTTGTCATAATAATACAGAAAATAAGAATAAGGAACACAAGCCACAGTCATGGCTCACTATTCTCTTTCCAATTAGGTGTATAAAAAAGTGCCCGCCATTTTAATTTTTAATAATGTAACATATGGATTATTTTACATGGTTGTAAAGCAAATTTAATGCACTTTTCAAATTTGTAAAAAAATATAATATGTTCCATTTGAAATTTCAAAATAGATATTAATTACTCATAAACCGGAAGTGGTATCAGGAATGTACATCCGTCATCAAGTAGCTTTCATGATCCTGTATATATCATTTTATATGAAAAAATTGCCAACTTAATAAATAAGCGATATATTTGTATATATATATATATATATATATATATATACAGGGTGTTATATTTTA
The DNA here is from genome assembly GCA_963082715.1 of Harpalus rubripes. Lineage (NCBI taxonomy): Eukaryota > Metazoa > Arthropoda > Insecta > Coleoptera > Carabidae > Harpalus > Harpalus rubripes. The sequence goes on from OY720448.1 coordinate 85,767,997, forward strand.
ATGGACCCAGCAAATATATCGCTTATTTATTAAGTTGGCAATTTTTTCATATAAAATGATATATACAGGATCATGAAAGCTACTTGATGACGGATGTACATTCCTGATACCACTTCCGGTTTATGAGTAATTAATATCTATTTTGAAATTTCAAATGGAACATATTATATTTTTTTACAAATTTGAAAAGTGCATTAAATTTGCTTTACAACCATGTAAAATAATCCATATGTTACATTATTAAAAATTAAAATGGCGGGCACTTTTTTATACACCTAATTGGAAAGAGAATAGTGAGCCATGACTGTGGCTTGTGTTCCTTATTCTTATTTTCTGTATTATTATGACAAAAAAATATTATTTGGTTTAATAATAATAGTTACAATTGTTTTAGTTAATTGTTTTATTTCAAGCCACAGTCATGGCTCACTATTCTCTTTCCAATTAGGTGTATAAAAAAAGTGCCCGCCATTTTAATTTTTAATAATGTAACAAATATATTATTTTACATTATTGTAAATCAAATTTGATGCACTTTTCAAATTTGTAAAAAATATAGTATGTTCCATTTGAAATTTCAAAGTAGATATTAATTACTCATAAACCGGAAGAGGTATCAGGAACGTACATCGGTCATAAAGTAGCTTACATATTCCTGTATAAATCATGTTATATGAAAAAAATTGCCAACTTAATAAATAAGCGAGATATTTGCTGGGTCCATTAAAATATAACAGCCTGTATATATATATACAGGATCCGAATATGCTATTGTTTACAATTTTTCAATGTCCGGAACCGTAAAAATAGTGGAAAACAATAATAACATTTTTGCAAAAATCATTGATGCCATGGAACAAAAATTTAAATAAAAGCGCAAACATCGTTGTCATCAACTACAATAAAGATGTTTTCATTATCCTCGTTTTAAACAAAAGTGCAAACATCTGTCATAGACGTAAGTATTTTTCTATTACGTGTGAAAGTAATACACGAGCATTTACCAAAATTAAGAATTAAATCATTCCTTATCTTCCTGCATCGCAGAACAGTCGGATGCAGTTTTGACAGCGTTAAATACTATAAACATATCATTTAAAAGAGTTTGATTGAGGCTTCATGCTTAAAATAATAATAATAATATGATAATAATAAATTAATTGAAATAGTCCTTATTAAAACTCAACTACTTTTTACAGTAACCCTGTATTACAAGAGTACTTTACTCAAAGGTCTGCGGAACTAAAAGAAAACAGCCACATTAGAGAAAATTCCAGATAATCATCTTTATTTATAACTTCGTCTTTGATCTAGCGTTTAAACTTTGCGCAAAGTGTAATCCTGAAAAAATCGACTGTCGTTACCCGGAACTTCTGCACTTACAATTCCAAGTCAAAGTGTGCTCTGTAAATGGAGAAATAACCTGATTCTACTTTGTTTCCAGTTCCATTTGTCTGGATAAATGGTTCATTAACTTCAACTGTTTTGACTTGCGTTAAAACGCTACGAAATTCGCAAATATGTTTTCCTTGGCACTAGTTTCAAAACTTGTTTTATATTTGCTGGGTCCATTAAAATATAACACCCTGTATATATATATATATATATATATATATATATATATATATATATATATATATATATATATATATATATATATATCCAATGGTGTATGTAACATGTACCGTACTGATTTTTAATACTTCCGTTATAAAACAAAAAATGGTTAAACCAATCAATCAATCAAAATTTGGTATTCACTAAGTAATTCAATTGATAATAACGCGTTTACACTTGCTTTTATCACAGCATTGAAGGAAGGCTATAGGAACTAATTTTCTAGGCCTAGTGCCCAAAAATTATAACTTTGACATCATAACTCAATCTAAAAATGATAAAAAAGCATCGCCATTCGATAGATTATGGAATGTAAATACATATTATTATTGTCATGTCATGCCACTAAGTTTTATTGTTCCGAAAGGAAATAAAATTCTATTTGTTTTACAGCAAAAATCACAGATATTAATAGTTACAAAAGGTAATTAAACTTGACGCAAAGTATAAAATATGTAAATAATAGTGAGATAAGAAGTTAAACCTGTAATAATTCTAAACATCATAAAATAAAAGAATACGTAATACAACAAACTATTTTAGTATCCAATGAACACTACACTGATAAACCATTCTTATGTTTTGCACGTAGAATCAAGGTTTTCTGAACGTAAATAATAATTTCTTAGAATAGTAGAAAAGGTATAATAATTCATTTATTTACAGGGTATAATCATGTGAAAATGATGCAGCAAAATTATCTGCGTTATTAAGTAAAAACTAGTGATGTTCCACAAAATTAAATTTTACGTAGCATACCAGAGCATCTGGTAAATATTTTGAAATTTAAAATGTAAAGAATATTTTCTTTTTACAATCTACAAAGTACATAAAATTTGCATGATAATGTTGGAAATTACGGGTTATTAACACATAAAATAATGACGAATGTATATGACATACGTATGTCAAACTATCGTTGAACAGTACCTACGTCAATTTTTTATTTTTATTTAATGTATGTTTCCCAATTACCGTTGTTTGACAAATTTAGTTTGCTTTTACTCAATGCAAAATAACGTGTTTTCATGGTAAGAAATAATTACTTTGCAATACTTTTCTTCATATTACAATTTTGTAATTAACAACGACTAAACCTTATTCATTCAAACATCAAGAATTGTTTATGTGCTCGTCGTTGCGATGTTTTGTTGCCATCTGAACAACGCATCTTACATATAGCTCCTTTGATTCATAATTATTTATGGTACAAGTGCGTTATTATTGCATATATATACAGGGTGGTGACTTCAACGACGAAATTGTATTTAGGTTTTTGCTGCAGGAGAAAATACTGCATCCGAATATGCTAATGTTTATAAATTTTCGATTTCCGCAACCGTAAAAATAGTCGAAAACAGTAATAACATTTTTGCGAAAATCATTGATGCCATGGAACAAAAGCGCAAACATCTGTCACTACTTAAAGAAATCTTAAATTTCTTCTCGTCAAATTACATTGTTGTAATCAACTATTACATTGTTGTCATCAACACTACAATAAAGGTGTTTTCTTTATACTTGTTTTAAAAATAATTTTAAATGTCAAGAATCTTTGACAGGTGTTTGCACTTTTCTTTAATACGAGGAGAATGAAAACATCTTTATTGTAGTTGATGACAACAATGTAATCGTTCTTGATTACAACAATGTAGTTTGACGAGAACCAAATTTAAGATTTTTTTAAGTAGCGACAGATGTTTGAGCTTTTATTTAAATTTTTGTTCCATGGCATCAATGTTTTTTGCAAAAATGTTATTATTGTTTTCTTTACGGGTCCGGAAGTTGAAAAATTATAAACTATAGCATAGTCGAATGCAGTATTTTTTTTGTAACAAAAACTTCAATACAATTTTGCTTGAAAATAATTAGGGGAACAAATAACTGCACATTAATATTTTACCATTGAAACTCCTATGCTTCAAATTTAGACAAAAATGGTGAATAATTCCGAAATTATTGGTTTTAGGCATAGGATACCATTAATAATATAGAAAGATAACATAAAAAGAAACCCAACTAAATAATAAAATATAGGATGTTCCATTTGAAAATGACGAGTTATAGTCATTTGAAATTGAATAAATTTGATTCGCTTTATTAAACACCCTGTATAATTATATATTTTTTTAAATTAATAAAGCAATGCGTGTATTAGGTCATTTTTACAGAAAAAACGGAATAACTTGACAACGCTGAGGAAAATTAAACAAAAATATATGTGTTCCATTTAAAAAAAGAGAAACAATTCTCGCCGAGCCGTAATGCAACAGCCTGTATATGTGAAAATAATTTTGGGTTATACTCCTTGAGTAGACGAATAAATTCTGTTAATAAGTTTATGCTCTATTTCTAACAACAAGAGAGATATCGAAGACGGTCATTTCAAAGAGTCAGCCTGTATATATTTTATAAGCCGTAACACTAACCTGACTTCTAAATAACTGTTGTCAAACTGTCAAGTATGAAAATGAATTAGAATTCAAATATTTATTGAAATTGTCAGTATTACCAAATAAATAAATAAATATATCATCACGGCATATTACCCATTAATATTTTTTTTATAATAATTTGAAATTAAAGCAAATTAAAGAGAAATCGGATAAATATTACTAAAACCACAAATAACAGTGCGCAGTTTTAATACTTGTACTTTACTTAGCTCGCATATTGTTACTATTACAATAAGGATTGTAACACTTATCTTTCAACACACTATTCTTATTGTACTAAATTAAAACATTCAAGAGATAAAAACCTACATATATCCTACTTTAATTGTTATTTACTACACTAACTTATGGTCGGTTGCATCAATATTTTAATTGGAAATTAAACAAAAATGTAATTAAATTCAACACTTAGGTATATAATGTAACGTGGAATGCCCGCCGTCGCCGCTGTTGTCGCCCCCGCGAGCGAGCGAGTGTTTATTTATAGCGGTGACGTAATCGCGCTAGTAGCCGAGCGACGTAAGCAAACAGGTCGCAACGTGTTTAATTACTTCCGGTAGCCTGAACCTTTTGTGTTCATTGTCATTATGCGGTAAAATATTCTAGGGCTTTTCTAGAAAATAATGACACCTGTATAAAAGGGACGTAGCTGTGTTTGGGACACAGTTAGTTACATGGAGAGACATAGATATGTTGACATAGAGTGTTAGTGAGTTGAGAAGCACAGCAGTATCGTAGTGAGCGTATGCAGTTGGTGTCGAGTATGTACTCGGAAGTTACTGATATATTGGGATAGCTGTGGATGTGAATACTCGGTAGTGTTGACGAGTATTGGGAAGCTATAGTGTATGAGGACAGTAACAGCGAGTTGGAGTGGTACTCGGCATTGGTGTTGAAGAATTGTGGCATACGGAAAGTCGGTGATATTGAGGCTGTGGAAGAGAGAGAGTTACATAAATAGACAGACAATGAGGTGAAAGGTGTGACTTCTCTTTCTGTCCGAGCAGTTGAATATACAGACGCTGTTGCGTCAGTTGAATATACAGACGCTGTTGAGTCAGTTGAGTATATAGACGCTGTGGAGGTCAGTAGGCGGACAGTTGAACATGATATAAGTATATACTGATATAAATATAGTGATATAAATATCGCGTAAACAGTCTACAAGAATCTGCAACAGACCGGCAGTCTAAGATTGGAACGCGTAGTGAAATAAATAATTTAGGAATATCGTGGAAATAAATAGTAGTGTTTATTGGTTAAATAAATAGTGTTAGTGTTATCTAGTTAATTATAGTTTTAGTCTTAATTAGTTTTTAATAATTGTTTAATATTAGTAATAGTAACTTTCATTAAAGTTTAATAAACTCTTAATTTTAATTAATAATAATTGTCCAATATTTACCCTTCACCCAAATAAATAAAAACGTTACAATAATATTTTTTTCATATTGGTGGAACCGGCCATTGGCCATATTAATAAAATGATTTACGAAATTATTACCGTAGTTATTTGTTGAATCATTGCATGAGATTTGTCTTGTACGAATAATTAATATCTATAAATAATTGCAGTGTTTATAAATACGACCGGAAAAATAAAATTATCATTTTGTATAAAAGAAAAAAAAACACTGCAAAACAACAAATTACATGAATGCATGATATATTTTTTACATGTAAATAAAAAGTTTAATAATATGTATATGTATAAAGAAGTTCGATGAAACTAATGATAGTGAATTAAAATAAAATTAAGCACTTTTTAATTTTATAGTAATATATTTTGTCAGTACACTTTCTTAGTATATTTGGTATATAATTAAAGACATGTATCAAAAAGTTGACAGTTACGTAAATTGTATTACAATGTAAGTTTTTTCTGATTGTTGTCACAAACAAGGTAAATTTCATACTAAGCATTAAAATGCAAAATGAATTCTGTTCTTTATTTTCTCAGATTTTAAAAATAATTAATTTATGTTTAAACGTATATCAATACGTTCGTTCTGAAGGGTTCATAAGATATCAGGCAGTTTCTGGATGTGCATTTTTTGTGTCAATGAGCTATATGACTATTGTCGAAGGAAATAAAGTATAAAATTTAAAAATTAACAATTAACAATTGTCTTGTGGTCGCATGCCTGATTGTCTGGTCGCGAATCTGGGAAACCGGGTTCGATCCCGACCGACGCCGAATATTTTGAATTTTATATGAGACAAATTGACACCTGTGGTGCACTCTCCACGCCAGCAATGAGTGCCCGTGAGGTGACGCCTGATAAACGCCCGCACGATACAAATATGTCATCATCATTACTGATATCTGCGAATAAAGCAGAGGCAATTTTTTGAATTGATATTAAATTCTCTTAATTTCTTCACACACAACGGTGTGCTTGTGCAGGCCCGGTCCTAGCGGGTGTTCATTTTGTTCCCAGAACAAAGGCGGACAAGCATAGAGGCGGCAAAGCCATCCTAGTTTCTTTTAGAAAAAAAAATATTTAAGAATTTTAAAAATAATAAACATATTAAAAAAACATTATTCTTTTAAATACGTGGTTTGACTGACTGGTAAAAATATTTATCCTAGTAGTTATATAGTTTATTTTATTAAAACCTTGCATCCCTATATGAGAAAATGTTCGGGGTCGCCTTGATTTACAACGCTCTAAGAAAAAATTTAAAAGCAAAAAAGAAAAATATCATTTTTTTCATTATACCATGACAGTAATATTATAATTATTTTTTTTTCGTAACTATCAATTAAACTTTTTACTTCCTTGTACGAAGTAAAGGAAGTACCTATTGTAATCGCGAAAAATTTCGGTTTTGAGATTTCAACGGAAATATCCATTTTGACCATCCCTGAATAAATTTTAACTAATTTCGTCGTGACGTCTGTACGTACGTACGTGCGTACGTGCGTATGTATCTCGCATAACTCAAAAACGGTAAGCCGTATAAAGTTGAAATTTTGTATTTAGGACTGCTATAACATCTAGTTGTGCACCTCCCTTTTTGGTCATTACATAATTTCTAGAAATGGTACTTTATTTGAAGCCTATAATAGATTTTAATGAAAAACTATCTTAAAATATAACCTAACACTTTTCAAATTTGGTATATAAGACTTTTATGTCAATTGGAATAACATAGTGGATTTTGGTTAAAACAGACTAACCGGAAATGACATATTACCTGAAGTTGTTAACAGTTTTTCTTCAATAAAATGGTTTCATTTTGATTTTAGAAATAAATGCTTCAAATAAAAATTTTAGAGAATTAAATTCTGTGTCTAGCACATCAAGTATTATTAAATTAGCCCTTTGTATAAGCGAGATGTATATTTAAAACTTATATAATTTTTGGTTTTTGTAATGAAGCTTGCTATGTATTAGGACAAAAAATAACAAAAAAATAAAAAATAGATGCTAATGTCAAATTACGTCAAATACGTGCAATTTTATACTTGGGTCTATACTTCATATTGGTCTTGTGTACAAGGAAGTCGTGTGGTGTCCACATCAGATTTTTTATTATTCTAATCATATTTTCTTTGTTTTAATCAAGCTTTTCAATCAAAAATCTTTAGAAAAAACCCCAAAGAATTTAATCAGAGGAACATATTTTCATTAAATTATCCCACTCTTGATACAGATATACATAGGTAGGTACATGGTGTTAATCAAAAAGCGGGCCATAGGCGTTTAACATTGGAAATCAGTTTTCCTTTGCGTAAAAGTTCCCAATTAATTTTAGACAAAAATGTTTCAAATAAAACTTGTAGATAATAAAATTCTACGCCTTATCCACTAAACTTGTTTTTAACATAGTATTAGATAAATGATTTTATTTTTAATTCATTGTGTGCTATTGTTTAGAACTATGCTCTGTTCCATTTAAGCCATTCAGCAGATGGTGCTCGCATCAGCGCCAGTTTTAAGTAAACTTGTCTCTTGTCTCCAATATCAATCAAGCAGAGGTCAAAACTATTCCCTATTCTCTGAAATCTGAATGGCTTAAATAAATGAATAAATAAATAAATATATCAGCACGGCTTATTGCCCATTGCTGGGTGTGCCAATCTACTTTGTACACAGATATCGGTAATGATGAAATATTATTAATGGCTGAAATACCTGATAAATAATATGGGGGGGGGGGAGCGGCATTTTTATATAAGAACAAAGGCGGCTGATAGGTTAGGATCGGACCTGTGCTTGTGGATAAGTGTTATTTATAAGTCATCATCCATGTTAGTTGCCTTTTGCGCAAAAATAAAATGACAGATACAACTGTCAACCTTGCACTCTAGTAATTTAAAATAAATAATTCCTAGAAACTATAATTTCGATAATTTTTCATTGTGAACGGAAATAATTATTACCTACTGTAAATTTCTTACGCTACCGATGCCACTAATTCTAGTACTCCCGTTAATTTTTTTTATTTTGAATGGGCCTTAAATATGTAAGTATGTATATTTGAATTATTAAAAATTAAATGGCGGGAGATATTGTGTTGGGTACATCAGATTCTTTTAACAAAAAGTTTCTGGACGATGTAACGTATTAAGGCCGTCGCGCACTTGGGCGAAGCAAGGCGAGGCGAAGCGAAGCGCGGCGAAGAGCCGTTTTTAGAATCAACGCGCACTTGCGAGCAGTTTTCAACGAGAAACGGCCGCGTTTGCTTCAAAAGATGGACAGCTCGGAGGAAACGTAACAACGCAGGCACTATCAATACGAGACAAATTTATAAATTATTTTGTTTCATCCGTAGGTTCAAGTACAGTGGCAAAATTCCATGGTACAGAGAGACCGAAAAAATGTTAAATTTTTTTGATATATTCTACTACATTCTGTAACCAAGTAGTTAATCTCCTTTTTTGTTGAGTCTGCAATACTATTTTGTACAATAGAAATCGTTTAATATGTAAGGAATTTTCAGAACTAAATTTTTTGAACAATTCTTCTACTTTGTATAACTAAATAGATAATCTCCTTTTTAATTGACTTCATTTTTATTTATAATAATATATTTAGTTTTTTTGTTTTAAGTAGTAGTACATATTCAGTTGTCATATCCATATCTATTGGATCAAATATTTAATGAATTACTTAAAATTCAACATTTTGTAATGTACATTGTTATATTTACAATTAATAAACTTAATATACATAGCATATCATACCGGTTATATTCATTTCTTCTGCTACTTCTAAACAGCAGTTGTCTTGCAACTTTCAATGTCTGATTAAAATACTCGACACATCCTATATCGTACAGATCTTTATATTTTGAAACCAGAAGAAATAATTTCTCTTCTGTGTTTGACATTTTCATAGAACCTATACGTATTGTTTGATATGAAACGTGTGAAATTTAATTCTAAACCGGCTATTTCCAATGTGTCTCGGGCGTATTTGTTCTGATTTAGCTTCAGCTCAGCGAAGCGAAGAGCAGAGAAAAGCAGAGAAAAATATTCTCCCCGAAGTATTCCGGCAAGTCGCTTCGCTGCTCTGCTCTTCGCTTCGCCAAAGTGCGCGTATACCCATAATAATATATTGAATGAAAAAACGGCTCTTCGCCGCGCTTAGCTTCGCCTCGCTTCGCTTCGCCCAAGTGCGCGACGGCCTTTAAATTAAGATTCCATAGTAAGTATGTGGGAAAAAAGTTATTGGCTACTTGTAATTGTAATCCAATAATAAATTGTTAGAAAACCACTGATTAGATTTGATTTCCATCCACAATCTGTCTGCGTTAGAAATAAATCCTGGACTTAACGAATCCACGCGTTAATGCGTATATCTCCCATCCGATCGTGCGAAAGCTATCCTGGGATTACACTGGACGTTTCAGACTAATAGCAGACAACTTATCGATAACAAGGCCAGCTGGGCTGTGGGACTACGGTTGGACTGACCCACCCTACCAGTGAGATATTGCCCAAAGAAGTTGAAAAATGCTTCGATTTCGTTTTTCACTTTAAATTAATCTAGTGTGAAGGCACAGTCTGTTTTTGACATCGACGTTACGTTTCCGATTTTCGACGGGTGTAAAGATTGTGAAGTCAGAGATGGATTAGGAAGGATTGTTTTTGAATAACTGACATTGTTAAAGATCTTATTTAGAAGAATTTGTAATGAATTAAAAAAGAAACCATTTATTTATAGTTACCTACGTATTATATTTGTTACATATCAACGTTTTGGAAGCAACAACTGCTGCCTTCTTCAGGGCGTAAGTTAGAGAGCAAAACAGTTACACGTTACTATGAATACGAATTGTAACATGTTTAATATAGGTAGCCATGCTTTACTTAATGGTGTATTCTACCGATTTTTTAAATATATTTTTTTGATATACCATGTGTCTATTTTAAAGGTGTACAAAGGAGATTAACATGGGAAATCAGTTATTTGTAATTTCCTGCTCGCCTAATTATTTTAAGCAAAAACGCATCAAATAAAAGTTTTAGGGCATAAATTTTGCAACTAAATCAATACACAGAATTACCTTTACATGCTTTGTAACTACAGAAATTTAAAATAAAAATGTCGAAAATTACGTTGGCAATATCGACAGCCATGGAATTGAACAAAAAAAAAAATGCTTGACCTTATCTGTCACAACGTAAGTTATTTGACATTTCTAACAATTTGAATTTGTCGCTAGTTTTATTGTCTGAAATTATTAGAAAATAAATATACAGGGTGTAAATGAAATAAGTGCATTAAATTTAACTAGTAATATAACTCGGCGAGAGCAACAATATTTCTTAATAACTTTTTCTCGAAATCCCATATTTTTTTAGCATTTTTACCACCCCGTAAATTGACGAGTCGTTCCAAATATTTGTGTGATGATTGAATGCAGTAGCAATAGCTATGAAAAATTTTGTTTTAGCAATTGACATTCCTGTCAATTGTTGCAATTAAATTTTGACATTAGTAATAAACTTGTTTATAAGGTAAAATTCTGTCAAAATGCGAGTACACAGACATTGTAATTACTTACCTATGGTTTATTTATTTATTTTTTTACTCGTATCTGTACTACATTTTACTTGACATCACGGTTGACATAAAGACAGTGTCATGGAGTTGCCAACGCATTTACACGGAGCGTTTCCAAATCATCACCAAATCATTCTGTTCTTAATTCGCACATTTGTTAATCTTGTACATCTTTATCACATCACAATACGGAGTGTCACATTTGACAATTTTAAAAAAAGCAACAGCTGTATCCATACCATGTGCAAAAAGTTCAATGTTTTCAGCACATAACAGACTTCAATTTTGGGAATGGCTCATAATGTTCATTAATGAGACTGAATTTACTTGGGAAGGTGTATTTATTATGCACAATACACATCTCGATGACGAAAATGCTGTAAAAATTTTCATTAAAAAATGTTTGGGGAACAATAAATGGACTACTAATTATTGGTAATTATGTACCTCTTTTAAATGGACAAAAGTTTGTACTTACATTTTTTGAATAACGTATTTAAACTATTATGATTTATCGACGATAAATAATCATCTCATAACCTAATAAATATGCTTTTGCTCTTCGTCTCGTTACCTCGTTTCTCCTTGTCTTCCACTATTCACATGTGATTAAAAGCCTGGTTTAATACACAACTTTATACTTTTGTTAACCAAAATTTAAATTTATTTATTTAAAAATTGTACTATTACGTATTAATTAATAATAATGTTATTTCCCTTGATTCGTTTATTAATTACTGTGACTGTGTGTAACCGATAACCGAGAATTTTTGAGCTGTTTGTATCTCACTTGAATACGGCAGCGCAGCCATTTGTTCTCTTTGTTCTCCATAGGCGGGTAACGAAATATGCAACAAATCTTTAAAGAATTTTATCTCTAAATCTAAAAGAATTAGAAAAAAAAGTTATTAAGAAATATTGTTGCTCTCGTCGAGTTACATTACTGGTTAAATTTAATGCACTTATTTCATTTACACCCTGTATATACTAATGAAGTCGTTATTTCACAATTGCTAAATTCGTGACAAAATTTGCTGACTGCTAATGTGTTTTCAAAAAATACACATGGGCCGCGTAATCACAATATAGAACGAGCAGGAAAACGTGCTTTACTGGAAGAAAGATTAAGCTTTTTTATTCATTTTGGTCAGTACTATATGCCCTTAATTTTTTTTACAGAATTTTTGAAACACCCTATATTTCCCGTACATTACCATCCCTCAGTTCTATATATTTTGTACAAATTCCATACAGAAAGTTTCTTAGAATTGATTCTATATTTGCATTGCAGTAAAGTTATAACACAAACATACTATGTCAATCACACTTGACATTGAAATCTATCAGAATTATATTAGCTGCTTCCACTGTTATTGCTTAGCTAGCTGCTTTATGAAATTTAATTCTTTATAATTTTTTAACTCAATGTCCATGGAATATGAAATATAAAATGTAATTAAATCGTATAGAGAATAAAATATTCCTTAATATTTATAATAACATTAAATGTGAAAATAGTTATTTGTATATCAAGGCCGCGAAATCACTCTTTAGCGTACCGAGAGGGCGCTAAGGGATTTCGCTGACAAGGTGTACACAATATTTTTTGTGCAACCGTAAAAAATAAGAAATTACAAATTTTATTAATTTTAAACAGTTTCATTGTATGTACAAAGTTAGCTTTCACGGTGGCTATGGAATTAACATTTGATAAACAAAACCATGCAATTTTCAAGTGTCAAAGTGATTATTTATCTAATTTCGCGGCCGCTACCATGACAACGTCCGCGAAATGAATTTCGCGGCCGTTACCATAACAACGGTCGTGAAATGCGCAATGCAGGCCGCGAAATGCTTATTTCGCGTCCGGTTGCACAAAAAATAATATTTAAAAGCGTTTTTTCAAGAAAATCGGTTAAAATCTTCAATCGAGGGTACTTCCGGTTAACCAATTATAACCAAAATGTAATTAGCTCTTCATATGGATGTAACGAAGAGGAATACGAAAGAATTATAATTTTTAGAATTGTAGTGTTGGAGTTATCGACGGAGAAAAAACCGTCACACATACACACAGGCATACAGACGTAATCGTAAAACGTGCTTATTCATTAAAAACTCACTATCGATTTTTTTGACCAAAAACAATAGCTTCATTACCTAAAGTTATGACGGAAGGTAAAAAGACAGAAACAAATCTCGTAAAATAAATTCGCCAACGGATTTTGCGTAAGTTATTTTAGTCGAATCCTTTATCAAGAAACAAATGAACGACCAGATTAATAAATTCGGATTTAATTACAATCAGTATCGGATTTTGGATACGAATCGGAGTATTTATTTAAAATATTTATAACAACAGATTTTTCCTTTGACAAGGTACAACTATAGTTTTCTGAAAGTGACAGCTGTCACTAGTTAACCCACCTTGACATCAATTTTTAGCAGAATTAATGACATTGACAGATATAAACAATTTTATTCAGTAGGCGAAGTAAAATTGCATATGTGACTTCACACAAAATTAATTAAATTTTAAAATAGTACATTAAAACACAAGTATCATAAGGCAATCTGTTAACGTACGAGTCCAAGTCCAAATGACGACTGAGTTAACAGGCCTTATGATAAATGTTTTTTATTCAATTTTTTTCTATTGAGGTAATTTTATAATTAGATTTTTTTAAAAAGGACTTGTCAAAAATAAGTCTTGTTGTTTTTTTTTGTCAGTTATGTTAGTAGCGCTTCCCGCTAACATTTGAAATTTCACATTTTGACAGTTTGGGTATTGTGTGATTCTGACTGATTGTTTACATTAAAACATATTATCAAGCATTATATAATTATGGAAGAGGAAAACCAATACTTAAAATGTACTCCACCGGTTTATTAATGAACCAACTGATTTGACATATCTTGTAATAAAGGTAAATTTATCAAATAACGAATCGGGATCGCTGGTTCGTGTTAGTATCATAAATAAAACTCTTTAAATAATGAAATGCATTAATGAACAATTTATTGATCTACACTTTTACACTCTATCATTTTGTCTACATATCGACTGCTCAGTTGCAGACATAACAGCAACAGCTGTTCTTACGTTCTTCAATACAAAACATATGTTGTATTTGTATATAGCACTTATGTCATATTTAAAAATTTAATATCGACAGTTCGCCTCGACGTGGAACTGGAAATCATGGATCGTAAAATTTTCATATTTGCTTGTAAGTAGCCACAAATTGAGTTGACAGTGTCAACATTTCAAACAACGTACACCATACATTTCAAAACCTGCCTGATATAACAATATAATCAGCTGAAATTGCAATATTACCATAAAATTAAATTATAATAAATAAAACTTATCGTTTAAATAGTTTTGACAAAGCAAATCTGAGCGCATTGTTTCTTGTTTCATATTTTTTTAGTTGAAAGATTTTAACTTCACATATTCTTCTTTCTGAACTAACACAGCTATAGCTGTAAATTCCTCTTCTTTCTAGTCCTATCACCTGGAGCTAAGATAAAAATCAATAATTAGCAGTAATATTTCAACATAAACAACTTACCATTTTGAGGTTATATGTAATTCATCTGTCATGACTACCACCTCTAGAATACGAAAGGCACCAAAAACAGTACGTTTATAGATCTTCTAAACGTCGTGTTGATAAACAGTGCTTTTATAGACTCATAAGAACACCGAAATAGAAAAAAATATATTTCAAATACTATACACATTTGGAAAGTGAAACAATCGCTAAAATTCATATTTTTATTAAAACTTTCAGAAAACAAATAAATTGAAATATCAGTACCGGACCCCATTATAATTACTATCAATAATTACATTAAAAGTAGGTATATTAAATGTAAAATTTCTATTAAAACTATTTAATGTTGATGATGGGGGACTTACCACCGAAACGTCTAAATAAAAAAATAAACGAGATATACATTGCCAAGTAGTATGATTTATTTAAACATTATCTTAAATCCACCTTTTCTTCAAAGAAAAGAAAAACCCTTCAAGTCATATCCATGTTATGTCTGACCGCAAAAGATAAAACATCCTGTTATAAATAAACTTAATCTAACCTATATCTTGTTTATTGTTGCAACATACAAAATATTGAGATTAAACCACAGGAATCCTCGATACAAATGCACTTTCAATATGATGTAACTAAGTAAATAATCCGGCGGAATCACTTAGAAAATGCACGTGTTCTAACATAATAGAAATTAAAGACGTGCGTCACGTCGTAAGAATCGCGTTGATTAAGACCTAATTATTAGGTATACCGGACAATTAAGTAATGAAAATTTACTTAGAGGGGAATTTTGTTATCCATTTAAATTAATGTTTATTAAATTAACTATCAAATACCACTAGATACTATTAAATATAGACATTACTTTGTACTAATAGAAATTTTAAGTAATTATATGTTTATTTCTTTAAAAAATACCTTCTAAATTGATATTTATTTCTAAATGTATGTTCTCAATTCAACACTTCAAATTTATTACTTCGTTTTAAATAAAAATTATCTTAACCGTAAAAATTATTTATGGCAAAAATTCACGAACAGCTGAAAGGCAGCAAGTGTTAAACACATTTTATAGTATACATGCAATATAAATTGGTATTGTATTACGTCAATGTAAATATTATAGTGTAGTTAAGTTTATTTTGTAATATTATCTATGACATTATTACTAAAATTAAAGTTCATTGTCAAGAACAAGTAATCTTTCATCGCATTTAAAATAGTGTAACGTTTTTATTTATTTGGGTGAAGTGTAAATTTTGACAATTATTATTAATTAAAATAAGTGTTTATTAAATTATAACTAAATATTAAAAAGGTATTAAATAATGACGATTACTAATATTGTACAATTATTAAAAACTAATTAAGACTAAAACTATAATTAACTAGATAACACTAACACTATTTGTTTATTTAACCAATTAACACTACTTATTTTGACGCTATTTATATCAGACTGTTTACGCGTTATTTATATCACTATATAATTATATCACGTTCAACTGTGCGCCTACCGACCTTCACAGCGTTTATATACTCAACTGATTCAACAGAGTCTGTATATTCAACTGCTCGGACAGAAGTTACACCTTTCACCTCACTGTCTGTCTATTTATGTAACTAACTTTCTCCTTCCACAGCCTCGGTATCACCGACTATCTGTATGCCACAATTCTTCAACACCAATGCCGAGTATCTACTCAAACTCGCTGTTACTGCCCTTGTATACCTAGCTTCACAATACTCGTCAACACTACCGAGTATTCACTTCCACAGCTATCCCAGTATACCAGTAACTTCCAAAGTACCTACTCCACTCGACACATTACTGCATACACTCACTACGATACTGCTGTGCTTCTATATATGTAACTAACCGACTAACTAACTAATTAACGAAATGTCACTTGTCTACATTCTTAATGAAAACGTTTAGTCAGGAACTAATGGCACTGTAGTTACAACATTTACAACCTTCACAAGTCAATCTGATATATAACTGGTCTGTCGGTATATTACATAACCAAACAAAATGCCGCACTGCTGTGAAAATAAAATAGGACATTCATTTACAAAAACAAAAGTATAAAATGCTTAGATTAGATTGAAGCAATAGCTCAAGAAGAATGGAAAATAACGATAAATTAAAATTAAATATAAAATAAATTGTGTGAACAGTTGTACTGCCACCTGCAGAAGTTTGGCGTGAATGCTCCCTATGAACATCTACTTTTTCACTGAACTAGTTTAATATACTTGAAACAAATAGCTTTTTGTTATGGTGGGGGACCGAATTGTGGCGATTGTACAAAAAAATCTTGTGTGTGTTTCGAGCGCAAATGGACATTGTCGATTTCGAGAGAATGCCGCGCGACGCAATCGATAATGTCATATTTTGCGCTCTTAATACGCAAATAGCTATTATACTCAGATTTTTTTCAAATTTTAACATTTTCAATATGGTATTTTATTAAGGGCCGGTATTTCCATCTCCTGGTAATGTGTCAGGTAATTTAACTGCCAAAGAAAAAAAAATATCGCTTCAATATTATAGCATAAATTGGCAAAATTATATACATGTCAAATATATGATGCGACATTTTCATTTTATCTGGCAGTTAAATTACCTGACACTGTACCTGGAGATTGAAGTACCGGCCCTAAATAAAATGTTATTTTGTTGAATAAGTCGCGTATTTGATGTTCAATTTTTTTTTGCATTTTTCAGCGATATGTTTGTCATAAATATCGCCCTATTTTATCCTTCTATCTCTTCACTGTATTGTAAAAATTCTACCGTATGTGATGTAGCTACAAGACGCATATATTAACTCATTTCATTTAAAAATGCGATATTCTCTCTTTTTTCAATGTGGTCTTCATGTGTAAATTACAATGTTTTCTTTTCTCGGATATTTTCAGATACATCTTTCATTTATAAATCTTTAAACATTTTGTACAAGTTTTGTAATTACAAATCGAGTTTGAAAATTATAATTAAACAGTGATTTAACGAGTGGAGGACCTACAAAGAGCATCCATTATAAAAGACACGAAGGGCCCTAGGAAGACTGCTCGCGAAGCGCTATAACAGGTAGCGGTTCGTGTTCTGCTCCACACGTTTTGGTTTCAGTGAGAGATAATCCGCTCGAGATTTCTTTACCTTTATTGTCTTCATTAAATTTGTATGGCCTTTACTTGTAGCATAAAACAATCGCAATTGTTTTAATTTTGAAAATAACGCTGTTTTATTCGTGCCGTAAAACAAGAGATGAATATATGAGAGTATTGCGGGTAAAAGCTTTTATGAGGACAAGTTTTAAAGAAAATTTTGTTGATTATTTTTATTAATTTAAAAGAAACTATCACAATATTGCATTCTACGAGGCATTCTATTATCGTAACCGTTCATTTAGTTTGTAACATTTTCGTACCTCTATGGGATCCTCCACTATAGTATCAAATCAGAAACTTGTTCACTTATAGGTAAACATTTCCCTATATTTGTACACAGATATCGGTAAAGATGATATATTTGCACCGTGCGGGCGCTTACCAGGCGTCACCTGTGTACAAAGCAGATTGGCACACCCAGCAATGGGTAATAAGCCGTGATGATATATTTATTTATTTATTTCCCTATATTTGATTTGAAAGGAAACTGGCTCTAATGTATTCCGTTACAGAAGATTAGAATTGTACTCAATACCAGGAGGCATTTAAAATGACCTTAGAAATAGGATTCAGGGATGTATTTAAATAAATTTATACCGCAAATTCTAGTTCATTCGTCTCAGATATAAGCAACTCGCGAGTCGGAATTACTGTTAAAGGAAATTAATACTTTCTATCTGATATCCACTTCACTACTGTATACTCGTTACTTCGAGTATCATCGAGTAACGAGTACCCATATACCGAATAGTTATTTTGTCGACATCACTACCACGCAATTCATCCTGTTTAAGCAGCACAGTGAATAACGTGTCCAACCCTGCTTTAGAACCCATTCAACAACTAACTATTCATAAACGACTTCTGGATTAGTGAATACTCTGTCGAGACTGAAACTTTGGGTTAGAAACTATGCCATAAACCACAATATTACTGCATACATAACTTGTTAATATTTAGTTATTTGTTTTAATAACAGCACATTGTTTCCAACTGCAGAATACGAAACATAATCTGCATGTGAGTAGCATTTGTTGAGCTTGTAGAAAATGGAAACATAAGTGGTAAAATGCTTCCTCCGCGCCACTCTTTACTGCTGCAGGTGTAGTTAACGACGTTAACTACACTCGCAAAATTTAAATATATTGGCACTGCAAGCGTAATGTTTCTTCTGTTTCCCTCTACCACCACTTAGAATTTTTATTGCGCCCCAGTAAAAACTTGCCCTTTTGCCTCTTTTATCACTCTTCAAGAATTTGTTTTGAATTTTTTTATTGTTTTGTCTAATGAAGACGCTTTAATGTGAAACTTGGAGAAATTTTACGAGTTTAAAAATAAAGTAGAATGACTTTTGTTTTGGAAACATTGCACATTAAATGGTTTTAAATCGCTTATTAATATTAATTATTAAACAAAATTATTCTTTCTTCTAAAAATTTTATGCAGAACGGACTATTAACTATTAGTTATATACGAACCCAAACTCAACAGGTTATAAAATCTACACAAATGGTTAGAAAATTCTACAAATTTCTTACGGCCTAAGACTAAGACCTAAAGTAAAAATTTAGTGTGCCCACCACAATTTCTTCCGCCATTTATAGCCCGAGTCACAAAAAAAGATCCTTACTTTGGATTAGCGAAGTTTACTCTAATTTTTGCAGTTTATATCTTAAAATATATGGGTCGATTCTGTACACATCTGCAAACCTTACAGATCTGTAAATTTGTAAATAATGAACAAAATCGCAACGAAAGCTGCCACTCTTATGTATAATTTTATATTAATCAACAAAAATAGATAGTTTTTTGTCAGGTTTTTACAAATTTAAAGATCTGTAAGACTTACAGATGTGATCAAAATCGACCCAATAATCTAATCTAATCCAAGTAACTACCTTTTTTGATAATAAAATGAAGATTAAATTTTAAATACCGGAATAGAATAGAATTCACTAATCAAAAATGAGGATTACCTTAAACTTTTTTGCGAATCGTTAATTTTTATTAATCTAAATACATACCTACATATTTACTTATGCTGGAAACTGTTTTGATTTCCTTTCCTATTGTTCTGTTTAAATTTTTCTTTTTAAAACGTTACTATTATATTATTTTGAAATGATTAGTTCTTTGATAGTGACATTAATCTGTCAGTTACATACATTTGAATAACTGCGTTTTGTTTGTTTAAAGCGTAGGTTCCGGGATTTAAATTATACATAATTTTATAAATTTATCCATAAAATATATAGAAAAAGTATTAATGCAAATCTATAGAAAATTTAATAATCTTTAATTTTTATAATAACAATCTTGAAAAAATAACATTTAAAGGTATTTTCAGTTTCAAGTAAAGTGCCATTTCCGGTTTTCCGATTTACACCAAAATCTAATGGGCTATTTTCATAATAGAAAAAGTTAGAAATACAAGGTTTTAAAACTTTCTATTGCTCTTTGTATAAGCGAGATATGTAAATTTAAAAATCTGATGTGACCAACACACACCTCCCGCTATTTAATTTTCATTAATTTAAATATATATATATATATATATATATATATATATATATATATATATATATATATATATACATACTTACATATTTAGTTATACTAAAAAATGTATTAAAATCCATGCCATATAACATATAACTATGGTTCTATTTACTATTTTCTTTTTAAAACGTTACTATTATTAATTTGAAATGATTAGTTCTTTGGCAGTGACATTAATCAGTCAGTTACATACATTTGATTTGAATAATTGCGTAACCAAGGAGTTTTGTTTGTTTAAAGCGTAGATAATTTTATAATTTATTCATAAAATCTCGAAAAAAATACATTTAAAGGTATTTTTAGAAGAAAAACTATTTTTAGCTTCAAATAAAGTGACATTTCCAGTTATCCGATTTACACCAAAATCTAATGGTCTCTTTCCATAAGAGAAAAATGTCGAAATACAAGGTTTCACACACATAGACATTATCGTGAAAATGTTAAAATTGGATTCTGAGGACCTTTAAACCTGCTCATTTACCAAAATCGCGATATGCGGTTTTTAGCACGAACCCTAGACCTCCCTTACCGAGGGCAGCGGGAGGTAAAAATTCATATATATGTTAGGATAGTTTATTTTTATTAGATATTATTTTGTATATTTGCTCACATAAAAAAGTATGATGATCCTGATGTATCAATACTTATAGCTATGTATGTGTAAATATTTCTTTCAGCAGCACTAACCATGTGAAACAATATTGAAATGTTTAAGTTTCAAATTTTATTATATCTCTTAGTATGTATACCTTTCGACGTTTTATAGATCAATAAACTATGAAACAATAAACATTTCACTTCATAAAACTGCATATTATAAAACACTTGTGTTTTGTTTGCACTATAAATTTCCACACATCTAAAACAAATATAAATAAAAGCACACAGTTTAACTCATTTATAATTTATATTCTTCCTTGTTTATTTATATTATTTTTGGATGTAGTGAAAAGATTTTCGTTGAAATTGAACACGAAATTATTCGATGAACAAGAAGTGCAATTGTTTTAAACTTAGAATTACCTTTGTAATTAAAGGAAAAGGAAAATAATTGCTGCGTTAATTAGTGCACAGAATTCTGATAAATTCTATTTATTTTTTTCTTGTTAATATTACGCTTTATTTGCAGTTAGCTTTAGTTAATGACAGATTGTAGAGTCCGATTTCAATATTTTTATGATGACGCTGATGATAATGATATGTCGTATGTATGTTTGTATAGTATAAGGCGAATAAAAGTTGACGTTTAAATTATTTTATAGGTGTAATTTCTGTTCACATTCAAGTATTAGAATTTTTGCAAGTACCCATTCAAATACTGGAGTAGGAAATTCTAGAAATACATTAGCATATTTTGTTGTTGAGACAGCTTAGTGTGATGAGTGGGAAATATCCAATCCAGACTCACAAAACCTAATTTCTGATTCAGCAGACCGTTTATGCGGCTTTGATATCCCTAGAAAGACCTGGACAACGCTTAATTGGATTCGGACTAATCATGGTAGATGTCAGTATTGGAAACAAAAATGGGGACTAGCCGATAATCCAAATTGTGACTGTGGGAATACTCATAAAAAATGACAACATATAGCTACAGAATGTTCACTTAGACGGTTCCCAGGCACATTGCAAGAGCTACATCGCCTCAAGAGCACTCCTATCCGAAGTATCCCCCGCGGTCGAATTCCACGCCATCGAATCCCACGCGGTCGAAATGTTAAACGATACAAATCCCTCGCTCCCGTACCGCTGTCCTTATCGATAGTATTGCATTTTAACAATCTATGCTTCGTGGTAGTTCCGCGCCGAAGATCAGCAATTAGAAAATTTTCATAATTGTTTGTCAATCTACAGCTTTAATGGTTTGTATCTAAGTAAACAAACATAAATATATAAACGGCTGTATTATTTTTAAACGCAATAATTATTTTTTTTAAATATCGTCTTTTTATAATATGCCTAGTCGTTTTTAAAATGTCTGGGCTAATTATAAAATCATTAATTTTAGACAATTAACTAGAATATTTCCCTAAATATATTTTAGCATATATTTTTCTAACTGCTGAAATAATTGTTATGGGGAGACTGTTGCAAATTTAAATTTTTATTTTTCACGAGTTAACGTTACGTTTCGAAATTTTGAAATTACCTATATGAGAACCTACCCATCTTAGTGAATAATATTTTGAATTTTAAACTTATGAAAATGTGACAAATATAAAAATATAAGGATTTTTAGTCAGGCATTACAAATGTTACATTTGACACCTAACTGGTGTCAATAGTAACAGGGCCAGTGTTAATTGTAAAAAAATTTAACAGTGATAAAAGAAGAAATTATTGAAAAAATAAACATTTATTTATTACCTCAGAAAATACAAAACTCATATGACTCAACTAAAAGCAAACAAAATATATATTCTGTTGGTGATATCGACCATTTTGACCAATGCCTTTAGTCGCTAACTAAATTGAAGTTTAGGTGAACATAAAATAGCTCTTTCTTTGTATAATTTAACTTGCCCGGTGTCCAGATTTTACATTTTCGCCACTGCAACCAACCTCCTGTGCTCAAAAAATATGGGCCAATACATATCAGAGAGTTTCCTCATCGGAGCCATCTGAAGAGTAATCTGCGACTGTTACTTTTCGTTTTTTTTTTTTTGATCTTCTTCTTTTGGTTTTTCTTGTAATTTTTATCATGATCAATACTGTACATAATTATTAAACATGTTACAATCGACACCGTGGCATGTGTTACAACTGACACCGCTTAACTTATAAAGATATTTGCTTTTTTGTATTTATTAGGCAATAATTCGAAATGTTTTTTTAATGAAAAATAAAAGCAGATATAACTCACAAACTGATCCTTAACTTCAAATATTTCCGAGCAGAGCACTTATAGTGTTTTAGAAACAATTACTGAGTTTACATGCAGTTTTCAAAACGTTTCTAGTTTTGAAAACGCCATGTATACAGTGTCAAAATAGTTTTGAGTTATCTCAAACCAAAACTAAAATCATGGGTTTGACTTGAAAACTAGTTTCAAAACTACTCATGTAAACACTTAAAATTCAGTTTCGATATTGCGCATGCGTACATAGCATAACATATCTGTCGCTGTGTGTTACTTCGAGATACTAACCTACAAATAAACTGACAGTTGTGTAATTTTAGTGCTTAGTGGTACATAGTAGAAAAAATAATTGGAATAATAGCAAAACGAAGAATTTGGAGTGAAGAGAATTTGTCACTTATATCAGCACCATGCGTCGAAACTGTTTTCAAATCAATCTGTAAACCTGTTTTGAAAATTACATGTAAATAGTTTCGCGTAATTTTCACTGAAAACTGAAACCATTTTCAAAACTGCATGTAAACCTAGTAAATGTGTGTCATTGCCTGTATTTACTTTTTTGTCGATTTACAGACATTCGTCAGAAACAGGGCGTTTTAATCCACTTCGAAAAGATGACCCTGTTGCATACCCTTGTTACATGTGACACCTTTTACAATTGACACCGGTCTCCTCTACTGCCCAAATATTCATTTCACTGCCGAAATATTTATGTTACAGCTGAATGACACTGTGTATTACTGCGATTAATTGGCTTACAATTTGCATTTGCGAATTTCTAACTAGCGAAAACTGCATTGTTGCGGTTTTGAGCCCTTTGATGCGTGGGGAAAATTCTGTAAGCGATAAAGCCATGATATGTTGTTGGATTATTTTGTGTCAAGGCTAACAGCCCTGGAAATATGGTATCCGGGATTAATTTGCTCAAAGAAACAATATATAATGACGTCTGATATGAACGTGCTCTCTAGTGACTTTACGTTTGTTCGCTTGTCATTGTCGAGACAGTGACATGGTTGAAACCGTCCATGTGGATGTAACATCAAATTAATTGGGAACAATAAGAATAAAGTTATTGCATTGCAGACCTAATCAATATTTCCACAGAGTAGGAATTTAGTTGAGGATTGTACACAGCAAGTATACCAGTTCAACTGGTTGCTTACATTTAAATGTTTCACAAATCTTTCGAATTTTAAATAGCACAAAAGTGATCACTGTGGTGCACTCACCGCGCCACCAATGAGTGCCCGTGGGGTGATGCGTGGTAACGTCTACACGGTAGGAATATGTCACCGTCATTACCGATATCTGTGCGTAGAACAGATTGGCACAGCCTCATTTCAAGCAATGAATAATATGCCGCGAGATGATATACAGGGTGGGGGCGGGAACATCCTTATTTTTAAAAAATCATAAAACTAAAAGTATTGTTGATATCAATTTAATTTGTTTTCTTCAAATAGTAGTACATTTAAACGGTTGAATACAATGATCGACTGGTAGCGGAATGGAAAAACGGAAAATAATCAGACACGCAGTCTAGTGAAAATTATTTATTTCCTGGTCTACGTTTCGACTATAACTACAGTTTTCTTCAGGGCTAGAAATTGTCCCATTGGAATTGTAATATTTATGTATATTTGTATAATTATATATCAAGTATCAAGTCAATTATTTTAGCTGGAACGCAGAAAAAACTCAACAACTTTTCTAAAAATTGAAATTTCCAAAAAATGTTTAAAAAAACGTGTTTCGCAATTATGTAATATTTTTTTTTGGCCTCCTAAAGTGTAAACATAACAATCACACATCGTTGGCGTCCATGGTAGTTGCGATTTTACACATGCCATGACTTTACCGCACTGAATAAAGTAATACACACCCATATTTTTAAGTTTTAATAGGCCACTAATAAAGAAATCTACTTTGTAATAATAAAGAGTGCCTACAAAAACGCTAGCTACCGAAATTTTCGTACAATAATAGTAAATAAATAAATAAAACTGAATTTCTTTTAATTTAATCCGCCAGCGCCATCTTTTGGCATAAGTCTCAGTCGGCAATGTCAATATGTCAAAATTGTCAAATAATAAAATAAGTGGAATGATTGATGAGAATTATTTATTTTATTTCAAATGTTTGAAATTAATTTTAATGAAGAATGACGAAAAGGGTAGGTAACATTAGAATCATTCACTAATCTACCTAACCTTAATTTCCTTCCAGCATAACAGCATAGACAATAGACATCCCTAATAAATAAAATAATCAAAGTGCAAATTCTTGGTCTTGTCCCAACCCAACCTCTCAATTGTGACTTTTTTTCGTCACATCACCGTATGAAAACTTGATAATATCTCTTGTAACGGACATTTGATTTTTCAGGGAGTAATTCCGATGAAACATTTTTTGCTTGTTCACGTAACTCTGGCGGAGTAGATGTTATAGATTCGTCACTGTCTGACATTTTTCTCTTTGATAGATATGATTACAAATATAACAAGAAATACAATTTTTTGATTATTTTGACGTTTCGTTGGTTTTCAAAGCGCCTTGATGCTGAGCCTACAATAAATTGTTTTGATAGCAGCTCGCTTGATGACAAGAATGGTTTAAGGTTAACAAGCCAAATATATAGAAAATACATATTTTAGTAGATATCTCGGCCAAAATATTTAATACATAATGTGTGTGTTAGGTATTTGTACAACGCTCGGTTTTATTGCAGCACTCCGCTGCGCGTCGTGCTTCAATATAAAACCTCACGTTGTAAAATAACACCTACCGCACGTATAATGTAAATAACTATTTTGCATGAGATTCAGTAGTTTTTTAAACGATTTTCGTAATTACGTAAAATTCTCTAACATTTATTGAAAATTATTTTTTGATTTATTGGGACCGAGTATAAAAACAACAAATTAGCGACATTAGATTTATAAAGAAAATAAACGTATACGGACTCTTTATTTCAAAATCTTTTAATAAGGTAATAAGTTATTTCTTCGATTTTAAGGCATTATTATTCGGTAATAATGTAAAAAAAATACTTAGTTTAGTGGGAAAACGTTGTTAGTTTGTCAACAGTACAATGAAATTGCGAAATTCAAAGGTTTAATATTCACACCAATGTCCAACTTTACTGTAGGCTCACCCCACTGTGCGTCGTGGCCCTCTCAATTGAAGGATCGTCTTGAGGTAGATCCGGAATTCATGGCCAAAATTATAACTGGAGATGAA
This sequence comes from Harpalus rubripes, assembly GCA_963082715.1. Taxonomy (NCBI): domain Eukaryota; kingdom Metazoa; phylum Arthropoda; class Insecta; order Coleoptera; family Carabidae; genus Harpalus; species Harpalus rubripes. Next base: position 85,794,488 of record OY720448.1, read on the forward strand.
AGTTGGGTGTATGACTATGACCCTGAGACGAAAATTTAGAATTCCCAATGGAAAACTAGTAGCTCTTCTCGCCCTAAAAAGGCCGTCAGTCGAAGTCAAAGTGACGGCATAGTGCGATCAGAGTTCGTTTCATGGGGAACAACTGTAAACTCCGAATATTACAAGAGCGTCTGCAACGAAACGATGTACGGAGAAAGAGACTAGAAAAATAGGCCAATGGTTTCCTTCTTCATCACCGCAACGATTCGTGTCGCACCCGCTTTACTCTCCGGATTTAGCACCATGCGATTTTCTGACTCTTCCCATCAATAAAAATCGTGGTAAAGGAAATCATTTTGACACCATTTCCGACATTGAGAGTGCCACGACGGAGCAGCTGAAGGCCCTTCCGAAAAAAGCTTTCTACATATGCTTCCAATCATGGAATCAACGTTGGGATAAGTGAATCGCAAGCCAAGGAGAGTACTTTAAAGGAGAGTAGTTCGAATGTGATGTAAGTTTATTACTTGTGCAAAAAACTGTTACAATAAGTATATTTTAGTAAAACCATTGGAAAATTCTGAATCAACATGAGTCCGCAAATTTCATATGAGGTATTTTCTATTATTAAAATTCTTATTGTTTGTAATACTTTTGAAAAAAAGGAACAAAGGTAAAGAGAAATTGAAGCCTTCTACAGTGGTTTTGATAACAAAAATTATATGCTTGATGAAGCACAATAACTATGTTTATTGTTAACTAAATTTGTTGACAAGATAATATTATTTGCTTTTATTTTTCTTGAACGTACAGGAAAATCATCAATAAATTCTAAAAAGTACATTTGCTAATATTGACATAGCTCATTACTTTGAAACGTTTAATTTTCGGACCCCTGTTGATCATACACTTATCACTCATTTTGTTTCTGTTTCTAAATTTTTGGAACGGTATTTTATTCGGCATATTATCCATTGCTGGGTGTGGATGTGCCAATCTGCCAATCCGAAATATTTGGTGTATTTATACTGTATGTTTATATCTTTTTCATGTTCATTTGTTTCAAACAGGAAAACTGCAATAATATAAGGTCATATTTATTTCATAGCATTTTATTAAAAATTATTATTGGACATTTATACAATATTTTTTTACTTCGAGGAAAAATTCTGTTTACTTTTATATGTAGGTAATGATTTTCTACAAATTAATTTTTTTAACAGGTTTCTACCAATTTGGGTTTTAAGTTTTTCAATCCGTAAAAATGTTTACCAGCACAGAATCTTTCTCGACAAATTCATTACGTACTAAAGGCTAATGTTCTTTGGTTTTGTTGAACCATCTCCTACATTTTCATTTTCTACATGTTTAATTAACATCAAGGCAAAAGTTGTACGTTTCAGAATTTTATTCTTTTTTTAGAAGTAGTACATTCACACAATCATTTTTATTTTATGTCCTAATTTAAATAAGTTAAGGGTCGCCATTACTTAATGAAATATTAAATTTCGTTCTCGCCAAATTCCATTGTTGTAATCAACTATTACATTGTTGTCATCAACTACAATAATGGTGTTTTCATTTTGCTCGTTTTGAAAATGAGTTTAAACGTCGGATACATATTTTTTTCGTAGCAAAAACCTAACAACTATTTTGGTCTAAAATAATTAGGGGAGCAAATAACTGTACATTAAAATTTTACCATTGAACCCTTATGCTGCGTCGTCCAAGTCACCACCTTCACCTGTATATGAGGTTTGGTAGATATAACTAAAAAATAGGTAGAGAAACAGAGTTTGTGGGTAGTAGCAATTTCTTTGCGCCATTACTATAAATCTGGTCCACCTTTCAGTGATACCTGGTACTGGTAAAAAAGAAAAATGAAATCTAAAGGGTAAAATCTGCTTCAAACAAAATGTTACAGATATACAAGTATGTAAATAAAAAAGTAAAACTATTTTTTGTTTATGTTGTATAAGAAGTTGATAGAGATATATTAGAAGTTGTGTTGTAATATACTTACACTACTAACATCTTTATTTTTAACATACGATCTTAATAAAAGATTTGTCTCTATCCTTGTGCGATTCGGTAATTCTCGTTAGAGGCTATATTAAAATAAACCGTGTCAGAGATATAAATAAATATTACATTCGTGGTGTGACATATTTAACCGCTCGTGCTACATGCGAAAGGGAGTGGATTCAATCGCTGTAAATTAATCAGTTGTTGACGTTTTTAAATCACTTTTAATTAAAATTACATCCGAACAATGTGATGAACTCACGGGTAAAATATTGCGGCGATTTTTAAACATGTGTTGGAGATTTTAAATGCGATATTAACGGCTGGCTTCAACAAAAAAGGAAGTAAATTTAATGGATAATTTATTCAAAATGTAAGCAAAGAAACAATTGTTAATGAAAGAGATTAATTAATTTTTATGTTGTTGTTTAGCAAAATTAATTTGATAACACCTTTTTTTACTTATCCTGGTATTTTGCATTGTTTTTCTCTTTTCTACAATTTATTTTGCCTATTTGTTCTAAAATACCCTAAAAATACTAGGGTACCTTTCTAACCAGGGTATGGCCATGGCCTGGCTCACGTTTCGTCTGCCCTTATTGGGCTCTCTGTCATATGTGTTGTTCTTGCGCAAATTATTGTGTATTTTCGTGGCTATTTGTTTTATTTTAATGAAAAACACATTTACATATCATTGTAATATGTATTTAAAGTGTAAGTAATATTTTCATTTTATTTACTTGTGTAGTTTGTTAATATACTTACCACGATTACTGACAATATTGAAAACAACTAAAAATTACCAGTATTAATCACAATGATTTAAATTTTTAAAAGGTAAGTTTAAAATATATAATTATTATGTAAATAAGAACTACATATATTAAATTAGATGTGATAATAACAACCCATATCCTATATTCTGCATAACCTCTAAATTTATGTCATAATAATAATTGTTGTCTTTAAAACAACCAGCGGTTTTTTTGGACGAACTAATGACAAGAGAAAAATGTTAAATTATGGCATGCACTGTTACCAAAATTATCAAATTTTCATTGAAATTATGTTAATGTTTGGTATTAATGCATGGAAAAAAACTATATGCAAATTAAATATGTTTAAATCGTATTGAATGAACTATGGATGGTACAAACCCACGAGAGTTAATACTCGGATTAAACACCGTGGATGAACCTGACAAGATTCGAAAGCTGGTTCACACCACTGGACTTGGCCAATATAACAAGGATATTATTATGTGTAAGGAGCGAACGAACGAACGAACGAACACAAACGAACGAACGAACACAAACTAACGAAGGACAAGTCAGTTGAACTAACAACGTACTAAGCTTAATTGGAACAAAAATAACAATAACAAATTGAACACAAGCAACATAAACTACAATCAACCAAATATACAACCAAGTACTATATGGTAGAAATTATCCGAATCAATTAATAAGTATATGAACAAACAAATCTAGCTAAAGTAATATCAAGAACCCTAAATGAACCTAAGAACGACCAAACCAAAATACAAGAATGAATAAATGTTTTTTATACTACGACGCCACAACAATAAATGCAATCCGATGATGTCACTCGAAAGAAACATATGCAAACCCACTCTACAGCGAAATACCATTATTAAAAACAAGAATATGAATCAAACCCTAACAACGCGGGTTTCCGTTGGAAATCAAGTTGTGTAATACGGTTTTACAACTGATTCCTGAGCAACTGTTGTCTGTATAAAATGGCGACGCAATAAGTTTCACGACCTTACACAAGAACAAAATCAAATAAAGCTCGGTTTATTTGACGTAATTGACAAAACGATTGATAATTGTAACAACAAATAAACTACCAGTCGTTGTAGACAAGCAAAGTTAAATTTTAATTGCAAAATTACAACAACGACGCGAGACAGCGGACAACGCGTATGCTCTCTACGACAGCCAAACAGATACTGAGCCTAACCGAACCGATCGATACGGCAGCCGGTCTACTTGGGTGTTTAGAGGGGGTTTGCGCGCGCACTTGGGCTTGTAACCAAATTATTATTTTTATTTAATATAATAGGACATCCAGTTTTGCTGCCCTCTTCTATGAACTAACAACTACCTTATCCAATACGCAAAAATGGTTGCTACCTCAAAGGGGTTAAACATTTCAAATTCAGAAATTATTTAAGACCTGTTGGGCTTAAACAGTTAATATTTTTATTTTATTTTTTAAATAAGGCGTATTAGAACAAAAATTATAAGCCCATTATTAGTAATAATACAATTTATTACAAAGTAAAAACAAAACAATGTAAAATTTACATAAAAATATTATGTTAACATCATTGCTATCAGCATTCACCAAAAATTATGTTAAAATCTGATAAATCAGGGTCCAACCCTCTTAATCCGTGTAAATTCAGCAAATTATCTGCAACTGTGAAACTTTTAAATACAAATTTTTAGGTTAGTTCGCTCAGTTATCGCAGCGTGTGATAAAATCATATCACACAGTTACGGACGCATCTGATTTGCTAACGAGCTTTCATATCACACAGCATTGCTAGTGATGTGCAATGAACAACTTTCAGTAATAGTTTAGCGTTTGAATTTCTGTACTTTTCATATTGGTCGTCGGAAAAATAATTTAAATGTCAACTTTCATTCGCTAGTCATACCAGACCTAGTGAAGATTAATTTTCAAAAGTAATAGACGGTATCAATAAATAAAGTTTACAAGTGGGGGCTGTCCTTAAATTACGTAACGCAAAATTAGGAAATTTTTGATACCCCTTCCCCCCTTTGTAACGCACCCGTAACGCAAACATGAACCCCCCCCCATATATTACGTAACGCAGTACTTGACCCCCCCCCATTTTTTTACTGGATATAAAAGTATATGGCCTCCTTAATATTCAGTTAAAATTTGAAACAGAAACTAATTAAATTAATGTACATAAAGATGAAAAAATAACAGCACAGAAATTAAAAGCATATGCATTTCCATATGCTTTTAACAAACTATTGAAAAGTTTTTCCTTATCAACACTACTTGAATTCATGTTTTAATATGAATTGCATTGCACGAATGAATGACCACTGGCCCGAATTTGAACTGTGCCCGATATATTATGTTGACTGTTCTTGAAAACAAACGACTGCCTGCATATACGAATTAGCACCGCGAAATTTGAATGTTTCATAACTATTAAAGCAAGTTTAGCAATATTTTTTATATTTTATCGTTACGTAACGCACACATTAACCCTCCCCCACCCCCTCGTAACGCTGCGTAACGCTACTCTTGACTCCCATCCCCCCCTTGAAGCGTTACGTAATTTAAGGACAGCCCCCTGAGTAACAAATAAAATTATTGTTTATATAATTAATAATATTTTGAAGTTCATTTAAATACCTACTAAATAGAAATATGAATAAATTTTCTTTCAATTTGCAATACAATAATTCATTATGTTAATGAAACGTTTTTATTTATTTATTTATTAATTTAACTAAACTTAGTGAGACGGGTAAAATATATAATATATTTTTCTTTTTTTTTTTCGAGTTAAGCAATGAAAAAAATAATAATCGTGCAATACCTCATTGGATGTAGCGAACAACACCGACTTAATATTTAGCAAAAAAAATTGGTGTTACTGGATCTGACTATTATTATAACTTCGTAGAAAGGATGCAGACAAAATGGCTCTTTAACATTATAAAAAACTAATATAAATTCAGCATCCTTTTCCGCATAGAATTAATAAATTTATTATAACTTAAATAGTACATGTGTACTTAAATGTATACAAATAGAACACGGTGTTCCTTGGTGGTGTTCCATTAAAATATAATTCATGTTTACCCTTGTTTAACATTATACATCTTCCATGAATCTACGTGTCTAGAATATCAAGGCTAAAGCAGTCTATGTTTTTGATACAATGTTATGTTTTATGCTGTCTAACCACTGCAATGACAACAGTGCGGAATCTTTGCACACAAATTATTTAAATTATCTTTACAGATGTAGAATATCTCGCTGGTTCTTATGAAAATTTATGTTAAAAGTCCTCATCCCAACATTCATTAAAACGTAAATTAATCTCACTTGCAAAGCAATTAACTATGAGGAAACTATTATGTTCATTTTACTCGTGTATCATTATACTTGTAGAAATTATACACGTTTCTACTAACTAAACTAATAACATGCACGCGAATGACATGACATTCTTGCTGACATTTACATCATCTTTTCATTTGCTCAACAACGTGATGAATGGTGATCTCTTGTTTCATTTAAATAATGGATAATTTATTTATTATATTCGTTGATCGTTTATTTATGACTTTCATAAATATTTCTGAAATCGTTTATTTATGACATCGTATTAATGAATGATTTTAATTTTCTATTAGGACTAACAGAACTCTTTGGCGGCGCTGTAAACGAATAATAGGTAGGATACCTTTATAACCAGGGTATGGCCGTGGCGTGGCTCACGTTTCGTCCGCCATTACCGGCCCGTCTGTTATATGTGTTGTTCTTGCGAAAATTATTATGTATTTTCGTAGCTACTTGTTTTATTTTAATGAAAAACACATTTAATTATCATTTTAATATGTATTTAAAGTGTACGTAATATATTTTATTTTATTTACTTGTGTAGTTTGTTAAGATACCCACCACGATTACTGACATATTGAAAACAACTATAAATTACCAATATTAAGCACAATCATTTAAATTTTTAAAAGGTAAGTTTAGAATATACAATTATTATGTAATTAAGAACTACAAATATTAAATTAGGTGTGATAATAACAACCCATGTTATTTGTTCATTCATTCAATTCAACAAATTGTGGTTGTCGGAAAAGTATCGTGTACAACACGTGCTGAAAGGGTATTTCACATTCGTGTGATTAAACCACTCGCCTTCGGCTCGTGGCTCAAACTCAATGATATACTATTATAGATGTGATTTCTTTTGAAACCCTAAAGAAGAATAGAATTGTACGAAATATGAGATTTTTGCATAAACCCATTTAAATATTGGACTAGGAAAGCACAGAAATACATGACTATGTCTGGCTGAAAATAGATGGCCGACTAGGGTAACCAAATATTAAAACAGGGGTGCGTTTAAAATATTTTAAACATTTTTCGCTTATGTTGATTATAACAAAATATTTTGATATTTAAACTATTTAGTTTGGCAATTCTATGAAATAGGATTATTTTTAATTTCCTCTAAAAGTAATTTCGACTCGAGGGTTGCTTACATCTGAGACGAACGAACTAGAATTTGCGGTATTAAATTATTTAAATACATTCCTGAATCCTGTTGCTAAGGTCATTTTAAATGCCTCCTGGTATTGAGTACAATTCTAATCTTCTGTAATGGAATACATAAGGGTCAGTTTCCTTTCAAATCAAATATAGTGAAATATTTTCAAAAGGAACCACATCTATTAAATTATCTAAACGTCAACTTTCATTCGCTAGTCATACCATACTAACTTGTAAAATTGGTTGCTAACTTGTAGTAATTTACATTGTAAGACCGTTACTCAGAGTTTTACGGGCGTGCACGGTGCCTAACGAGCGAGCACGTAAATTTCGAGTAACAGTTGAGCATTGTACAATGTTTTATGATATATACTGAATAGTAAATAATTTGAAAAAAAAAAAAATGTTGAAGCGTATAGCAGAATACATTAAACTATTTGAACGAAACAGTCTTTGAAAACGTATGGCGAAATAATGAATAAATAAATCTGTATATACAGGCTGTCTCACAACTCGCGCCCCAGACGAAACTGACACTTGCCGACGAAATAGGTTGCCAACAAATAGAAGAAAATAATTTGCGGCTGTTTGCATAACGGAGTTACAAGACTTTTTAATCCACCAATCCCGGGTGGATATCTTCACGTGTGATGATATTATTACAAAATAAAATTGGTTGCTAGGTTTTAAAACTACTACTAGTGAGTTACAAAATTTGTTTGATTTACTGTAATTTTGACACTTTAGAGTTGACTTTTCACTGTCAACAAATTTAGGTTAGCGAAGGTGTCATCCGAAATCATCATTTATATTGTACAGTGCAGCCTCTCTCGCTTTACGTCCGCATTTTCCGAAAATTATAATCATTTCTAAGTAATCAGCGGCTGAATACATGGTAAGAATTTGCCTTTTTCATTCACCTTGTCAAATATAATTTGACACTGACATTTTTCGAAAACTACAGTCGCCCACACATTTTAAAGAAGTTTTGTATAAAACCCGAGTAACGTAAAATTACGGCAAACACACGTAAAAGGTGTAGGTCTCTGATTGGTCAATTTTAAGACGTCTTTTCTCGAATATATTTTAAGCAAGATTTTTTTTTCTTCGAAATTACACATCCGAGTGTAGGTCTCTGATTGGTCAATTTTAAGACGTCTTTTCTCGAATATATTTTAAGCAAGATTTTTTTTCTTCGAAATTATACATCCGAGTGCAGTCTCGTGTTTCCTCATTCGCTCTGGGGCGCGAGTTGTGAGACACCCTGTATGTTACTATGGTTTTAACGGCCCATAAAAAAATTACGGGCTAGCTCGTTAATAAATCGTTTACGCTTTAGTATATTGTAAAATTTTTAAAAGTTAGTTACCACGTTAGTAACGTTGTTGATACATGAAAATTGTGTTTTGTTACTTTTATACGTATAAAAAAATAGGTGTCAGCTGTAACTGACAGGTTTAGGTTACAATTTTAAATTTTATTTACAATTGATTAACAAATAAAATACAATACATACCAGGTAACTATTTTACTGCCTCAAGGAGGTGATAGGATCGCTAGTCATTTCCTCCTTTCAACAGTAAAAACCGTTTTATCTGGCTTGTAATATACAATACTATTATATGTTAATAAATATAAATATGAAGTTATAAATCAATAATTCGCTTTCGTGCATAAATTCATTTTATTTCGACTATTTGATATGCAAAATTAAATAAATATATCAGCAGATATGTTTGCACATTTATATGTCACAGTAAATTTTAATACAGTATTAACTAGCTACATTCAATTAACAACTTGATATTTATGAAATATGTCACATATTTATGAAATTTGTAGCAAAAATGTGTTAAACATTATTGAAATATATTCATAGTAGTAAATGCATATAGTTTATACTCGTAAAGTGCGATATGTAAATGTATTTGGTATGTTTGATTGATTACATATTTCAGTAATTATAATATGTAATACATTAACCATACCATGAAGATGTAATTGGTAATGGGACATCGTTTCTGTTTGTGTCAGTGTAATCCGAACTTAATCATGCATTTAATAGAGGATGAGTATAACATGTCATGTTTGGTGTCCTGGATATTAGTTTCAATTCAATTCAATTCTAATGAATTTCGTCTGTAATGCATACCTATTTAAGTTAAATAATATTGAATTTTCCTTCCTTGTTGAATAAATAATTAATTTTAAAAAATCGATATCATTTTGTGGTTTTCAATCTTCCAAAATAAACACGGGGGTTGCGGTACAATTATTCAGAATAAGTCTTAAGTTTAATATTTTCACCTTCCCTCACCTTTAGGTAAGGAAGGTATTGTCTGGTCAAAAAATTCGGTGGTGAGTTTTTGATGAATAAACACGTTTTAGGGTCCCTAGAATACGATTTTACTATTTTTACGATGATGTGTGTGTGTGTATGTGCGTGTCTCTCTTTCTCTCTCTCCACCTCCCTCTCTCTCTCTCTCTCCCTCCCTCTCTCTCTCTCTCTCTCCCTCCCTCTCTCTCTCTATGTGTGTGTGTCTCTCTTTCTCTCTCTATCTCCCTCCCTCCCTCCATCCCTCTCTCCCTCCCTCTCTCTCTCTCTCTGTCTCTCTCTCTCTGTCTCTCTCTCTCTCTCTCTCTCTCTCTCTCTCTCTCTGTGTGTGTGTGTGTGTGTGTGTGTGTGTGTGTGTGTGTGTTTGTGTGTGTGTGTGCGCGTATGTGTGTGTGTGTATGTGTGTGTGTGTGTGTGTCTGTGTGTATGTGTGTGTGTATGTGTGTGTGTATGTGTGTGTGTATGTGTGTGTCTATGTGTATGTGTGTGCATGTGTGTGTGTCTATGTGTGTGTGTGTGTGTGTGTTGTGTGTGTGTATGTGTGTGTGTGTGTGTGTGTGTGTGTGTGTGTGTGTGTGTGCGTATGTGTGTGTGTGTATGTGTGTGTATATGTGTGTGTGTATGTGTGTGTGTATGTGTGTGTGTATGTGTGTGTATGTGTATGTGTGTGTATGTGTGTGCATGTGTGTGTGTCTATGTGTGTGTGTGTTGTGTGTGTGTTGTGTGTGTATGTGTATGTGTGTGTGTGTGTGTGTGTGTGTGTGTGTGTGTGTGACAAAATTCTTTTCGTATTCTTCGTTACACCCATATGAAGCGCTGGTTAGATTTTGGTTATAATTGATCAACCGGAAGTACTCAGCTATGCTATGACTCTGGAAACAGCTGCTATATCAAGAAAATTCTGATTGAAAGGTGTCTGTGGCAAGTGCAATAGACAGTATGTTTGTGTTATAATTTTACTGGAAATGTAGGATCTTTTGCTAGAAACTTTCTGTCTGGAATTTGTATAAAATACAACAGCCTTAAGGTAATGTACAAGAAATAGAATCTTTTGCAAGGAACTTTCTACAGTGTGATCAAAAATGGCTTAAGTGTGCCGCTCCATACAATTTTGACATCTGTCGCTTAAGGTAACGCCATAATGCTTATGTTATGTCAATGTCAGTGCTATGTCAATAATTTAAGTCATAAATTAGTATCAAAATTTTAACACTGAAAACTGAAATTATTTTCAAAACTGCAGATGTAAACGTAGTAAATATCAAACGAATTGTATAATGAGCCTGTTTCACATTTTTCAAAAAGTATTTTAAATAAAAGTTTATGCAATATTTTTCTTATTAATAATTATTTTTTTAATAATTTGTTGTTATTTTCGTAAATAATTAAATTAAAAGTTTGGCGTCAAAAATAGTCATGAAAAAAAAACCACTCCTTCGTCTATTTTTGTTATTTAGATATATAAACGTAGGCGTTAGTTTGTCACATGTTAATAACAAACTTCTAAATTGACATTTTCCATTATAAATGAGTAATAAAGTAATAATGGCTAATACAGACTACACTCAAGCTAAGTCGGACAGTTTAATGAAAGTCGATAGCTTGGCTGAATTTATATCAGAAAACGATTGTTTTACTGCTGCCGAAATAAGGGGTGTTAAAGAGTTAAGGTAAAATTAAATGTAAAAACCTAAATATCAGCTCTTCCACTTACTACTTCCAGCCACAATTTTCTTTTCTTCGCATCTTTTGACATATTTAATTTATAAATTCAGTAGTAGGTTTGTTCCTAGCAGCAATTTTGCAAGAAAGCCCAATACGATACTGTAAATTACGTATTTTATATTGGATTTTTTATTATCTAATACGAACCAAACTAAAAAAAATTCATTTGTTTGACAACTTTGACAATATACTTATCATAACACTTGTAACAAAACACAAATAATAGACACTATAAAGAGATAAATTGGAGCCGATGAAGATGTGTGTGTTGTGACGTCACATTCTTTTTCAGATCACGTCACTTTTTCAAAATACCCAAATTTCAAAAATTATTTGTAAAATATCTAATGGATATATGCTGATATTTTCAAATTTGAGGCTATTTAAATAAAGATATCTTTTTAAATTTAATACTTAGAAGGCATATAAAAATTCTTGCAACAGCCATATTGATGAAAAAATTGTTGATACATAATATTTTAAATATGAATATAAACTTTGATATTTGGATTAATAACAAAATGTTATTTTATTTATTATTGTCATTATTGTTTTGTTTAATATTCAACTGTTATGTGATAACGAATATAAAGAGATTTAAAGTTCTTGAATCCAATTATGTTCATTGTTAAAGTTGGCTAGAAAGTGCAGTGACAACTGAAAACAGAAATTCTACATTTCCGATTGTCAACTGAATAGTCTTTCTGAGAAGAACAAAAGATAGCGTAATCTTATAAGCATGTCTAAGAGAAACGAAGTAGCATCTCAGATTCTTTATTGAAATACTTGAGACAGCACGAGTATAGTTGAATGATTCGTATAACTGAAACTGTTTTTTGTATTTATTACAAACGATCGTCATTTATTGAAAATAAATGCGATATTCGTTTCTTGTCGTTAATATTTATGGAGCATAAAAGTGCAAAATAAAAGATTCGTGGAGAATTTATTGATATAGTTTGAAAAAAGTTTTAGATGGGGTTTGTCCCTGACCATTATTTTCACGGAATACGTAATCGTTAATATTTTATTTATATTTTATTGAGAAGTTTCCTTTCAGGCAATAATTGTAAAAATATATCATGTGCCATTGGAAAAAACAGTAACAAATACTACTTGTATTGAATTTCATTGTTTGTAGATATGTATGTAATTACGAAGTTTGATAAAAAGAAATAGCGAGATATTTTATTTCAATCAAACACTCAACTAATACATTTGATTTAACATTTAACGAAGTTAGTAAGAAAACAAGTAAAATTAAAATTGTGAAATATCATTTTGTAAATCGTTAAATCGTACAGTGTAAAGTGTAATTGTACCAGTTGCTGAGGCCATTGACATTGGTTCATTTATTCATTGTACTAGCTTCTTTATTTATATGTACCATTTCCAAGAACTGCCGTTTGTTCCGGTTGTTCTCCTATTCTAAGATAGTGGTAATACCAAAATCCATTTCATGTTTTTTCTCGTGTACATGTGATGATTGTGCAGGAAGAGCCGGGTCGTAATTCTTTTGCACTATCATTACTTTTCTTGGTTTTCATTTCAGATACGAGTAATAACATCCTCCCCAAAATCTTTCTCCAACATTTGCACCACTGCTCTACATTTTATAACATTTTTAAGACAAAAATTAATGCATATTCTTTATTGTTTTCATTGTCAAATAAAAGAGAATTACCGAGCGTGTCAAAATTTGTCGTCAATATGTACCTAACCTAGTTTTCAATACTACCCTCGCGTTACGTTGACTATCAAGTCTTTTTATTGAGAAAACAATATATAAATAAAACTCTTTAAATAATGAAATACTTTAATGAACAATTTATTGATCTATACTTTTACTTTCCATCATTTTGTCAACACTCACTGCTCAGTTGCACAGATAACGGCAATAGCTGTTCTTACAATTTTTAATACAAAACATATATGGCATAGTTCGCCACAACGTGGAACTGGAAATCATGGATTAAAACGCCAACTTTTCATATTTGTTTGCTAGTAGCCGCCACAAATTGAGTAGACAGTGTCAACATTTTCAAGTAACGTGCTTTATACATTTCATAACCTGCCTGGAATAACAATACATTCAATTCAAAATTGCATTACCATAAATTTAAATTATAATAAATAAAACTTACCGTTTTAATTATTTTGACAAAGTAAACCTGAGCGCATTGTTTCTTGTTTCATAATTTTTAGTTGAAATTTTAACTTCACAGATTCTTATTCTTTCTTAACTAACACAGCTATAGCTATAAATTTCTTTTCTTTCTAGTCCTATCACCTATTGAAAGGATAAAAATCCACAATTAGAATTAATATTTCAACACAAACAATTTACAAATTTGAGGTTATCTGTCAGTTATGAAAGCATGACTACCACCTCTAGAACATGAAAGGCGCCAAAAACAGTATGTTTATAGATCTAAATAGACCCCATAACTAGATTACCGGAACTTTGTAAATACTTCTCTTAATATTAGACTAATAATTTTATAAAACAGGAAACAGATTTTAGATCTATAGTCATTAAGATCTCTAATCATTGATAGATTTTACTATTTAAGTTTCTAATAAAAAATATTTCAAGACCTAATTAATTTCGTAAGATCCATCTCTGTCACAACTTAATTGTGTTGACTACCCATTGTTCAACAGCGCCTTGATTAGAAATTCCTCATTTTTATTTTCCTTATCGATGAAAGTTTCAAAATTATGAAGTTTATAGAGTGAAAATTAAATTTTGGATCAGTTGTTAATGAATTTGATCGAAGCTCATCCAGATTATTGTATCGGTTCGCAAACAAAATTCCTCTAGAGCTGCGGTTATCTACATATTGATTTTGGAAAGTATGCTTTCGGTTAATTAAACTAAACCGCCGCAAATATACGGCTAGGTGTAGCACTATATCTCGCGTTAGTATACGTAACTGCCGTAGAGAATTATTGCCGACTTTTCTGAATTTATATTTTGCGATGCCGCGAAGATTTTCATGCAGTAAATTATTCTTATTTTAAAAGATTTGTTAGGTAGGTATAGAAACTTTATTATATTAATTCTTACTAATAAGAATTATTATTGTGTAATTTTGGGAAATATCGACTGTGATAAGTGTAAACAACTACTCAAAATCTCAGCCATACAGCATTAATTTTCTTAAACAACCGGCGTTTTGGTACACTCATATTTTTCTTACGGCTTTTTTTACAAACCACTTTTGTTGGAGCAGACTCATTTTAGAATACTTTGGTGCCTTTTTTAGATCTTACGAATAGATTCCATTTTTATACTACTACTGTCACAACGTTATAGTATATGGAAAATGATAGGGTCCGCTAGCAAACGAGATAGGCTTTACACCGATTGACATGTTTTGCCTTTTGAGCTGGTATGAAAAATTATAGTAAATCCAACGAGCGCATAGCTTCGGAACAGCTAATTGATTTTGCAACATCAACTTGTGCCAATTTTCAAGAAAGATGTACGATGTCAAGTTGATGTGATGTATACAGATCTCTCGCAAGCGTTTGACTCAATTGATCATGGTCTTCTTCTATTAGTCTCATATCTCATGGAACGCATCTGCTACATGTATTATAATGGTTTTGTTTCAAAAAAATTCATTGCATCATCAGGGGTCCCACAGGGTTTGAATTTACGGTCTTTATTATTCATTTTGTTTACAAATGAATTGCTAGATCTTTTACCTACCCTGCATTGGCTTATGCTGATGATATTAAAGTTTTTGCAACATAAATTCAAGTAACGACGCACAGTTATTGCAGAAAAATATTAATGATATGCTAGCATTATGTAACACAAATAAATTAACGGTTAATATTGATAAATGTAGTGTAGTATCATATACTCGCCGTAATGTTTCATTAGAATATCCGTATAATATGAATAATATTTCAATCTCACGAAATAAACATTTAAGGATTTAGGAGTTACTTTCTGCGTCAACTTTAATCACTTTGAACATATCAGTAATGTCTGCACGTCTGCAAATGAAACTAGGCTTTCTAATGAGAATATCTAAAATGTTTAATGATATTACCCTATTAAAAACACTGTATTTTGCATACCGGGTGGCGCTCGGAATCCGTTACATAGGCATTTAACATGGGAAAACCGTTTTTCCTAGCACGTTGCTCCCCAAATTGTTTTAGAAAAAAAATCTTCAAATAAAAGTTGTAGAACATAAAATTTTGCATCTGAATCAATAGGAAAAATTAATTTTGCATGCTTTGTAACATCAGAAATTAGGTATGAAAATGTTTTATTATTTAATAAAATTATCACAACGTAAAATTCTTAAGTAGAATAATAATTTAATTCTTCAATACAGTTCAAATACACATTTTTCTTGACAAAAAATAACAATATTTGGCATTTAAATCATCACATTTGTTTGTCTTTTTTGTTTTAATTCCATGGCTAGCACTATGAAACTGAAATTTTCAAATTTTTCGTATTCAATTTCTGGAGTTACTAAACATACGAAATGAATTTTGTTTACTGATTTACATGCAGAATTTTATATTCTACAACTTTAATTTGAAGATTTTTTTTCTAAAATAATTTGGGGAGCAACGCGCTAGGAAAAACAGTTTCCCCATGTTAAATGCCTATGTAACGGATTTCGAGCGCCACCCGGTATGTTGTTAGTAAATTGGAGTACGCTAATTTAGTTTGGTACTCCTACTACGACTATCAAATAAATCTGTAGCTTTGGAGCGAATACAGCGTAGATTTTTAAAAAAACGTTCCACCTACCAATCTCCCACACGGATACTTTGCGTCGCTCGCCAGTTTTTATTAAGTGTAATAATGCTGAGCTATTGTATGATGATATATATGTGTGTGTCTGTCTTAAAGGTGTACATAGGAGATTAACATGGGAAATCAGGTTTATCTGTCATAACGTAAGTTAACTTATTTGACGTTTCTGAGAATTTGATAAATCGTCAAGCATTTATTTATTTTTTATTCAATTCCATGGCTGTCGATATTTTCAACGTAATTTTCGACATTTTCATAATTAATTTCTGTGGTTACAAAGCATGTAAAGGTAATTCTGTTTATTGATTTAGATGCAAAATTTCATGCCTTAAAACTTTTATTTGACGCGTTTTTGCTTAAAATAATAAGGCGAGTAGGAAATTGCAAAAAACTGATTTCCCATGTTTATCTCCTATGTACACCTTTAAGACAGACTCACGGTATAATTTACAGTGTGAACACTGAAAACCGTGACATAGGCGTTTAACATGGGAAAACAGTTTTTTACAAATATCATCTGTCCCGCAAGACTATAGTGGGAGTTTTTGATATGGTTGGATAGACGATTTTATTTGGCATCGAAGAGTATCTAAATATTTCTAATTTAATGGCTTATTATTGAAATATTTGGATAAGTATAATGCAGTTTGACAGTTATTACTTATGATTTATTAAAAACAGTAATCTTGGAAACGTATTCAGTAGCTGAATTGGTTAGATCGGGGCACCGTAATAATTATTCACAAGTTCAAATCCTGCCTGCCTTATTTTTATATTTTTTTTATTTTGTAAAATGTGTTATTAAATAAGTTATAAAAGTAAAATCTAAATTGTTTGGTAAATATAATACATAATATCTTTAACGTCCTACTGGTATGTTATATACAAAATAACACCCTAGAGCGTGTTATGAGTTGTTGCTATGGTAATGTTGTCAATAAAATGATATTGATACTGGGCACGGTGTAGTATCTATAGGTGAGTGCACGACGTATTCCAATACATTACGAAGAATGGCTAATTAACTGGGCTAGTTCATACAGTGTGCCGCTAGATGTCAGGTTTTGTTGCGACCCGGTTTTTACACAAAATATTTAAAATATTAAATTATTCATATATGACGCATAACATTCTATATTTTCAATCATTACCTTTTATCTTTTGTCAGTTCTATGTATGTATTTTGTACAAATTCCATACAGAAAGGTTTCCATATTTCCAGTAAAATTATAAAACAAAAAACAACATATGTCAAACTCACTTGACATTGACACCTTTTGATCAGAAATTTATGTTAGTACCTGTTTTTGTGGTTATAATGTAGCTGGCTACCGCAAAATTGTACATTTTGGCACCTTAAAAAGACTATTTTTCTCTTTATTTAATCCATACCCTGTTGTGCATCTTGTAGCAAAATATTTTCTGTCAAATGGTAACGGGTCGCGTTAGCACCATTTTGTTTCCCAGTTACTTAGCCATGTCAACGCATCTCGTGCTCTCACCTATAGATACTACACCGTGATACTGGGATAAAGCCTAAAAAACAAGCAACTCCGTAAATTTTATTAAAACTTTCTGAACCGTAATCCTTAGAATATTAAAAATTATAGTCTGACGTTAAACGTTGAACGCACCACGGGAGTTAAGCGGATAATAATGCCTTCGTCAACGTACACATCTCGGGCCAGAGGCCCTCGAAAAGTACACTGTTGACCTCAGGCGTTATTGTCCTTATAACACCCTTGATACGTTAATTACTATAATATAATTCGCAATTAATTCATAAATAAAAAAAAATAATACAAAAACTGTCTTAACGGAGATTCGAACCCCAACCTCTAAACGTCATCTGATTCCACAGTCAGCTATGGTAATCATTGACCTACAATGACAATAGTAATTATTTTAATATTACGTGATAAAATATTGAAACACATATTTATTGACAGATATTTATAATTTTCTCTGATTTACGCAATGATAATAATGTAATTAATATTAAATAAGGTACACGAGGTAATGTACTATTATCATGTTAAATAGCATGGCTTAATTTTAAGCCGGACACTTTTTATTCACAAAAATCAGTTTTCCTATGTTAAACGCCTATGTCAAGGTTTGCTTGGGACACACGGTGTATATATATATATATATATATATATATATATATATATATATATATATATATATATATACAGGGTGATTCATCGGTCTGTCCTCTCTTTATAACTCTTTTATTTAAAGTCAGATAGAAAAACTCTTCAAATATAATTTATATGGTATAGTATTATCTATCTACGTACCATATCCGTTTGTATACAGGGTGCTCCATTTAAGCGCAACAATATGTAACTTTATATTTCTTAATGGAACATCCTGTATTTATTTATTTATTTTGATAGTAAATTAGATTTCCTTTAAAAAAGTATTAAGTAATAAGGGGTCTAAAACTATAGATTAAGAAGTTATTTACCTTTATTCGTTGAATGATATATTTCAATCATGTTATTATTAACAAAGTAAGCTATGGATAATTTGATCAATTGTTTCGAATTTAAACAAACAAGTTGTCCAAATACTCGTAGTTTATCATTGTTAATGTTAATGTGAAAATGAATAATACAAATTTTAGTAAAGATGAGATGGTTAATATAATATTTATAATAGAAAAATCTATTGAAGTTGAAGGACAAGTTTTGGAGCATTTTATTATAATTTTGCATTATTTAGTCTGTCACTAAATTTTAAAAGCTTCTTTGGAATTAGTGTAATGTTTAAAATAAGTATTAATGAAAAGGATCAAAATTTTGTATTATATTATGGTTTTTTTCACTCTGAAATGCTATTTTTATGAACGTAAATAACTTCTTAATTTATAATTTTAGATCCCTTATTACTTAATACTTTTTTAAAGGGAATCTAATTTACTATCAAAATAAATAAATAAATACAGGATGTTCCATTAAGAAATATAAAGTTACATATTGTTGCGCTTAAATGGAGCACCCTGTATACAAACGGATATGGTACGTAGATAGATAATACTATACCATATAAATTATATTTGAAGAGTTTTTCTATCTGACTTAAAATAAAAGAGTTATAAAAAGAGGACAGACCGATGAATCACCCGGTATATATATGATTATAATGTCTGCCCCTAATTTTACCAATAGTAAATTCACTAACCTAATTTCAACAGTCACAAATTTAAATTCCCCATAGCCAGAGTCTCGAACAGCTGATATTCGATTTGAATTAACTAAACTGATATATGTGAAGTGATTTACGTCACCTAATGCCGACGTCTGAAACAGATGACAGCCTATGTAGCTCCCTACAACACTTTAGCGTCAAGGCCACCTGGGATCGGCTCGCTCGTCGCGTCTGTGCCACCGTGAATGGATTTCCACTAACGTTGCATGTCGTGGGGATAGATTTTGATCGGCGTTTGTTATTGACTCCATTGGGAAATTCTCCTATCGTTTTAACGCCTAATTTGATAAAAGATTGAAAATTATTGCGCTCTTGTGTATTGCGAAAAGGAGGGGAAAACCGATATAAAAGAGGATATTGGTTGTATAGAAGATAAGTGATTTATTTGTTTAATATAAACAAGGACACTGATAGAAAGAAATAGAAATTGGTGCGGTATCCACGTGCGTTAAAGTGTGGGTGATTATTGGAACGGAATGCTATTTTTACCTCCCGCTACCTTTGATAAGGGAGGTATAGGGTATAGGGATAGTGTTAAAATCGCATATCGAGATTTTGGTAAATGACCACGTTTTCAGGTCCCTAGAATCCAATTTTAACATTATCACGATGATGTCTGTGTGTGTATGTGTATGTGTGTATGTTTGTATGTGTGTGTATGTATGTGTGGATGCTCCACTCTAACTCAAATATTACTATCATTCAGAAGCTCAAAATAGTTTTTCTTCGAAAAATACCTTTAAATGTTATTAAAAAATTAAAGATTATTAAATTCTCTATAGATTGCATTATTACTTTTTCTATATATTTTATGGATAAATTTATAAATGACGATTAAATGTTAGCGCTGAAAATTAGAATATTAAAACACATTTATCACTCAAACCGGTGTATACAGTATTAATACAAAATTAATAACAAATCTAGATGACCGTCGCCTGGCCGAACCCGGTCACGCGGAATCCTCCTTCACGCCGTGATTATTTCTGTAAAAGAATTAACACATGAGAAATACTCAGTGAGGAGGCAATCATTTTCAAAAGGTTGAGGCATTCACACACCGTACACACATGTTGGCAACTACGGACAGTACCGCTAGTTACTACGGAACCTCTGCCGCTTCGGTGGTGATCCGGAGACATTCCTCTTAACCAACTGGATCAGATCACTACAGCCCTAACTGCTGCTGCCGTTGGCGACACCAGATGTGGGTCACTACAGCCTTCCCTGCTGCTACGCTGGCGACCCTCGGGTTCACACGAGCGGCCACTACGGAACCACTGCCGCTTCGGTGGTGATCCGGAGACATTCCTCTTAACCAACTGGATCAGATCACTACAGCCCTAACTGCTGCTGCCGTTGGCGACACCAGATGTGGGTCACTACAGCCTTCCCTGCTGCTACGCTGGCGACCCTCGGGTTCACACGATGCGGCCACTACAGTACCCAGTACTGCTCACACGCACACTCACAATCATACACACGCTAGATTAACTCTCTCACCTGAATCACTATAATATCGATGTTCTCACATTGAAATCTAGAAATAAACTGAAAATAAAATACGTGAATACCAGTATCATTAAATGTAGCTCTTATCCAACAGCATCGGTTACGTACCTAAATAGCTAATTAGAGACAAAACATAATAAATTTAATAAAAATAATCTTACGCAAAATAATATCTGTGACATAAAAAAATATATAATTTAAATCCCAGAGCCTATGCTTTAAACAAACAAAACGCAGTTATTCAAATGTATGTAACTGACAGATAAATGTCACTATCAAAGAACTAATCATTTCAAAATAATATTAGTAACGTTTTAAAAAGAAAAAAGTAAATAGAACAATAGAAAAGGAATTCAATTTAGTTTCCAGCATAAGTAAATATGTAAGTATGTATTTAGATTAATAAAAATTAACGATTCACAAAAATGTTTAAGCTAATCCTCATTTTTGGATCAGTGAATTCTATTTTATCCCGGTATTTAAAATTTAATCTTCATTTTGTTATAGCTCCGGTGGCTCAATGGTTAGGGTTTCTGAGTTCGAATCCCACTAAGGCATGAATGAGTGTGAATGTGAACTCACTCTGTAATTGTTGAGGGGTTTAAAAAAAGGTAGTTACTTGGTTTATATTAGACTATATTTGAAGAAATAAACTGTCAAAATTAGAGTAAAATGCGTTAATAAAATAAGGATTAACTCAATCTTTTTTGTGACTCGGGCTTTAAATGGCGGAAGGTATTGTGTTGGCCACATCAGATTTTTTTAAAGAACAGAGTGGTGGGAAGATAGGATCAGTTTGATCTTGTTGTTTAATTGGATAATAACGGGGTATTATCCAATCAAAAAACAAGATTAAATTGTTTCTATCTTCCCACCACTCCATTCTTAGAAAAATAGAGTATAGTGCAGGAAAAGTTTATTTTTTGGCCGAATAGTCAAATAGCGGCAGGATATTTCAAGAAAAATACATATTTAAATTTGACACTCGCGATTTTGGTCATTTTCAGTTAGTTTTCCAATAGAATATGTAATCAAAGTTACAAAAAAAAACTAAATGAATCCTAGCATCTTATTCCAGGGACTCTAAAACGTGCTTATTCATCAAAAACTCACCACCGAATTTTTTGACCAAAGACAATTCCTTCCTGACATAAAGGTGGCGAAAGGTAAAAACAATTGATAATAAAATCTTTAATCTTGATATAAGTAACTGTAAAAAATAAAGTGTGTTTTTTTGTGATTTTATTTTACTAACTACATACCTATATCCTGTACTGGAGTCTATTGTAAAATCCATGGGTCCCCAACCTCTCTCAGAAGCGAGCCACATACGAAATTTTAAAATATATGGCGGTCCGGATACTAATTCTCATTGGAAAGCCTATTGGATTTTTTATTTTCGCTTCAGATCATATTTCGATTTTTTAACTAGCAACTTCATCATTAGCTTGAAGATCAAGAAGTCCTAACTGGAAATTCTCAACATCGTTGATCATAACCTCAAAAGGATTTTGAAAAAGTAAAAATATTTATTTTTAAAATCACTAAATTTGTTGCGTCCCTCCGGTGCGAAGGACTAAGTAATAAGGACCTAATGGCTCGAAGGACCAAATGTTCAATACCTAAACCAGCGAATCCGGTCTAGAAGAACCAAATGTTTTGATCCTGCTCGCAAGCCCAAAATGTGATGTCTCTAGATCAGCGAATCCGGTCTAGAAGCACCAACAATGTGTTTGATGTTAAATTCAATGAATAAAACAAAACTATATGTAAACCAAAATAATTACAACCTTCGATAGCTGGTTCACATCACTGGACTTGGCCAATAAACGGGATAATACTAATTTGTGAAACGTACTAATTAACAACGAACGAAGGACCAGCTAGTTTTACGAACTAACAAACGTGCTAAATATAATTGCACCAAAATAACAAACAACTGAAATACAATTCTGATAGATATGTGATAGCGTATTGAATACAAGTGACATAAACTATAATAAACCAAAGATAGAACAAATACGATATTTGTCGAAATTAACTAAATCATTTAATAAGTGTATGACCAAACAAATTTAGTTAAACAATATTAAGAACAATAAAATGAACTTAATAATAACCAACTAGAATGCAAAACTTGTTGCATTGACTCTACCTATGCGACAATAACAGCAGATGCGCTGTGGATGACGTCACTCGAACTTATTCAAACAGGTTTACAAAGAAATAATAATAATTTCACCCAAGGAAATATGAATCAAATCCCTAACAACACGAGTTCCGTGAGAAATCAAATTGTACAGTTCGATTTTACAATTGATTCCTGAGATGTGTCTATTAGCTGCATAAATTGGCGCCGGAAAGTATTCACGGACTATAAAGTACCAAATTAAATGAAAACCGAACGATAACTCCTTGAATTAGTCGTGCTAGGCTAATCAAGCTACGCGTACGATAATTAAACAACCAATTACTTTACTGACCATATGAAAATCAGAAAGTTAATGCAAAATGGTGGAAAACCACTCTCGCGGACGACGACGCGATACGTGTTTACCGTTTGCAAGCCAGAGACACTCTCAGTTGGTCGATGATGTAGCGGCACTACCTTGGCGTGGAGGTGCGCGCGCACACGCGTGAAACGAGATGCAATAATATTAATATTAATAAATAGTTTAAGATACTACAGCTATTTCAAACAATTCTAAAATTAAACTTAAACACGTAAAATTATATAACTAATTTTTCAAAGTAACAGAAACAGTTATTTCTATTTATTTATTGACTTATTCAAATAGAGTCAGGGCGGGTTAACCGTTCTATTCCCATGTGTAGCGGGTTGCTACCTCAAGGGGTTAATATTTTCCAAATTCCTCTCATTTAAAACATGTTAGTTTTAAACAAAATTGACCTGCAAAATCTTCCTGCAATTATATAATATTTTGAACAAGTTGATTTTTTTAAATAATTGTACTTTTAAATAAATCAAATAATTACAAAGAAATGCGGATTTAAACCTTTCGCGGGCCGTAGGTTGGAGACCCCTGGTATAATGGAATAATTTTTAGTTTTTCTATGATTACATTTTGGTTATAATACGTAACCCAACTATGTTTTAAAATTAGTATATTTTCTTATGATGCAATAAAATTTATGCCTACTTACATACGAGTATATTTAACTAGGTATCTGTATTACATCTAAAAACAAAAAACTCAATCAAAAATGGCGCAAAATTTTACGGGCTTTGGCGCTTATATTGCTTAATACTCCACTGCATAGAATCGAAGGTTCACCTCGTCATGGTCATATCTCGACTCATTTTTGGGTTTTTGCCCAAAAATTCGTAGTTTTGGGTAAAACTTTAAATGCAAATATCTCGAGAATAAAAAGAGATATCGATCTGCGGTTTAAAAAAATCAGCACGTTGAGAAATATTGTCAAAATCAGAATTATGTAAATTTTGAATTGTTTATTTAAATATGGGCGTTATTGTTGCCAACTCAAACATGGGTAGATATATGCACTTAGTAACCCAAATTTACGCATTCGTTAGAGTTTTTGTACAACTGAGACAATTTTTAGAAAGAGCGTGAGAACTCGTATAGTACTGTTAAATTGATTAACATATTTTTCTCTTTTTCAGGTAATAGATCTTCATACTTAATTCAATTTTGATACAAAGTGGTATGTAGAAAATTTTATTTTATTTGTGTACGATTTTGAAATATTTAATATATAAAATAGAAATACTGCATTCTCTCTTCTCTCTTTATTAACAAACAATATGAAAGTAAAATTAATTAGGTGAATCAGAACACCTAGATACATTAAATTGATAAAAAAAAGTTGGTGATTTGAACTCGATTAAGTAGACAACAAACTAGTCACTGGAGTAATTATATAACTCTAATTAATTAATTATTATTTACCATTTAAAAATACATTGCTTTATAAAAAAACAACTGAATTTGTTATTATAGTCACATCTTATGAATCAACCCTGATTATATATCTTTTTGTTGTTATAATCAGATTCTAGGGACCTTAAAACGTGCTTATTCCCTACAATATGGATATGCGATTTGAAGCATGAATTCAATACCTATCTTAGCGAGAGGTAAAAAGGTAAAAGTTTTGTCAAAATAATTTTTCTCTATCATAATAAATAAGATATGATATATTTTCAAAATTAGCGGAAAACGAGCGTTTATCTATTTAAGTCAAAATTCAGTTTAGAAATTCTTTTCGTATTATGACAGTCACGACATTTATTTGTTGATAATTAAGTCTGGAAATTATTATGTATACGTGCGTGAGTTTGGGTGACCTAGCCTATGCACCCCGTACCCCTAAGATAATCCTATCCTGAAGATAGCGTTTTGTTTTAAGATAGTCGAGTTTAGAGAGCCATGTTTTAGTTTTGGGGCGACGCTCGCCCGCTGGGTTACGGAATGTAACTTATTAGTACTTGCTTAGTTGTGTATGTTAGGCTTAGTGTTAATTAATAATCATGTAAACAAAGTTTAGTGATAAAAATCCCAAGAGTGTCCATGTCCGTAAATCGTAACGTGTGTTCATCAAGTGTTAGTGTAAGCGTATGTGTGTTCTTCCTTCTCTTGAGTCCTTCACACGAAACTCCTCAAGAATTCCTTCGGCACGAAGTGTTGGACGCCAACCATCAGAGGCGTCCACCAGTCAGAATAAGTAGCATTATCATCAGTCATCCAGCACCGCACCCCTCCCCCCCTCGTATTACACAAGAAACCTTGAAAAACAGCGAATGTGAGACACCCTGTACAAGGAAGTAAAAACCGCAAATATAGTTGTCATTTGTATACATATTACTTATCTACAACCGTACGGCGTACATTCTAGCAGTAAATATTTTGTTACAAATTTCCAAGAAAAGCATAAAAATGAATGTAGTAAATAGATTTAATACTTGCTACGAAAATGACTTAATAATGGTGTCTGGCTCCATTCTATTTTTAGTGTAAAATGGAAATACAATTACTGTAACAGAAAAAAAAAACATAAATTTGTCAAGAAATAACAAAATACATTACCGAGAAACTTACGTAGGTAATAACAATTATTATTTACCTTAAAATAAATCAAGCTTTTCATTATGTGACCGCTAAACTAATTGATATCTGAAACTTTCAATCCGTATAAACATTGGCAAAAATAATTGAAGGATCAAGAATATCAATTAGCGAGTTTTTAAGTTGATAATTAGTTTCAGTTTTCGTTGCAAGTCATAAATTAAAAGTGGTGATGCCCGAGCAATTAAAACTTTCTTTGCGATAAGCGTCAGTTAAAGTGTAATATCCGGAGTACACCATGCCATAACTGGTTGTAGGGCAAGGAACTTTATTACACGGAGCAGAAGCAAGAGTAATCGCCGAACGGCGAAATGCACAACAAAAACTCCGTCATTCATAAGGTTATCTCCTGGCGGTGGTAAAATTGTGGGGACTAAATTATTATCTTACAGGTAATGTTTATAAAACGTATTATTTATTCACTTTATAAATTGGCACCCATACAAATTACTAAATTATTGATATTTTTACCTCTCGCTAAGAGAGGTATTGTATTCATGCTAAAAATCGCATATCTAGATTTTAATGAATAAGCACGTTTTAAGGTCCCTAGTATCCGATTATAACATTTTACCGATGATGTCCGTATGTGTGTGTGTGTGTGGATGTGTGTGTGTGTGGATGTGTGTGTGTGTGGATGTTGGATTCACTATATCTCAAATACTGTGAGACTTAAGACATTTTTAACTACGGATTCCTCAATCTAACAATAATGGGAAGAGTCCAGTCAGTTTTGGGAACAATTGGACAATCGGAAGTAGTAGTTACAAGAAAAAAATCGTCTAAATATTATTTATCGAAAATTTATGTAAATACTTATATTAAAGAACGTTAAATTCTTTATTCGATAAATATAAATTCAT
The DNA here is from genome assembly GCA_963082715.1 of Harpalus rubripes. Lineage (NCBI taxonomy): Eukaryota > Metazoa > Arthropoda > Insecta > Coleoptera > Carabidae > Harpalus > Harpalus rubripes. The sequence continues at coordinate 85,821,353 of OY720448.1, forward strand.
TATTATATCTTCTATAGATTTAGAGATAAAGAAAGGCATATAAAATAATTTGATGTAAAAAAATCTCAGATCAAACTACTACAAGGCAAGAAATTCAAATGTTTGTAATTGACACATAAATGTCACTGTCAAAAATATTTGTATGCCTCTGTCAAAAATATTTGTATATTATTATGAAGATTATGAAAATAAAAAAAAGTCAACAACGCAAAAGAATATAAAAGGAATTTGCGAAAAAATGACGAATATAAAGAAAAAGAAAGGAAAGTAGAAAAAGAAAATTTCAGGATATTGAATATAAAGAAAATGTAAGTATTGTACATAATTTATTTTAAAATATCCCATAGATATTGCAAATATATGTGAGAATTATTTTGTAGTGAGACATGAATATCTATATGTATTTGTATTTAAAAATATTTTTCGTTTTATGCGTACAACCAGGTAAAATATCTGGCGAGAGGTTATGTGTTGGACACATCAGATTTTTTTTAATTAAAATTACTACTTAAACGCAATTTCCGACTTACCGAGTGAAAGATGAAAAAACTCAAATACCAATTGTTATTTTAAACTTTACAATTGTAACACGAGGGGGTCTTCTAAGCTGAGCTAAAGAGTACGATGATGATACTACTACTTAACTGCTGACTACTCCTACTGCTGACTCCAACGCGGACACACTTACTGACTGGTGGACGCCTCGGATGATTGGCGTCCACGACTTGGTGACAAGGATTTCGTGAGAAGGACTTCGTGCGAAGGAAGTACACACATACACTTTCACTTTACACTTGATGAACACTACGGACATTTACTTAATATTTGCTGATTACTGAACTAACTTTATTTATTTACATGATTACATTATTAACTAATACAACTAAGCCTAACATGTTACATTCGTATTTAATTTCAACATGTATCTGTTCAATTTTGACAGCAGTATGACAGATATAATAAGTGAATTTGCGTCCCAATTCGTATTTGTACGGTCTTGATTTTTTAAACAGTGTTTATTTGAAACGATGTTTAAATATTTAGTTACCGTGTTTCTGAATGAACAAAATTATAATCAACGTTGATTATTTTAAACAGTGTTTAAGTTACACACTGTTTAAATTTTTGTTTCTGAATAGGCGTGTACATGTCCAAACCAAAACGTCTGTACGACGCGACGAATTAATCTATCTTTTCCACATGTTTACTCCATGACTATCTAATGCCGACACATTCAAAGTCACGCACGTATACATAATAATTTCTAAACCGAATGATCAACAAATAAATGTCGTGACTATCATAATGCGATAACAATTTCTAAACTAAATTTTGACATTTATAACTAGAATAGATAAACAGAGTTTATATTATTGAAACTAAAATTTATAAAAAGTTCTTTATCTGTTATTACTCTTACCCTCGCCTTGTCACACAATGACCATGTGCATTATTTGTTACGAATTTGCAATAAACCCCTATTTAGTCGCAGCTTGTACCTATGGCTATCTATTACCGCGCGTTGCACCGCGTCAACGGAACTCAGTTTGATATTAAAATGAATGAGGTTTGGACATGGCGATTTAGTTGCACCACTGAGTAAGTAATAACATAGAGTCACAGTCACTCAATTTACTTTAACCACCAAGTAAGATGTGGGGAACAAAACACACCAAAATTGCCGAAATGCGCAATAAGAGTTTCCAATCGTCCGCAATTGTTCAAAATATGAAGGCAAAGCAAAACTTTCACGCGTGGGGCAAGTTAGCGCTGTTGCGGGAAAGTGTAAAAAGTAAGCAGGGAGTTGGTAGGCCGTATACGAGTTGTTAGGCGTTTTCGGGGATTCCCAGAGTTTGTTTATTGCCTGGGTTGCAGTGGACGAAACTGAAATTGTACTAAAATCATTTGAATTGTATTAAAAAAATTCTTTAAATTGTTTGTCTGCGGCATTTGATCACTAGACCTTAGACGGTTTTCTTCTAACCCCCTCCCCACAGCATTATTGCATAATCATTTTTATATAATTACGCCCTTGACTAGAGCACCCATACATATTTTCAAAAACCGTCGCCTATGATTAACCGTAACTTCAATAAAGAACGAATAAATTGAACTACAGTATACGAGGTATACTCTAATAGGGGATTTATTTCTAAGAGAATAGTAAAAAATAGTGAAAGTATATGCTTAATAAAGAATATTATTAAAGAAATAAAATGATATAATTGAAATACTTCGGAAATAAGGGGGTTTTTGTTCTAGAAACTCGTCACTCATATAAATTCCATATATATTATTTTGATTGGCGACTCAAAGATCACCTATAAATATATAACGAATACCGAGTTAGGGGGAGGACTCTTCTATTAATGGAAGTAGGCAAATTCAAATAGCGGACACGTGGCTACCAGTCCAGTACTGCAATTCCTAAACAGTTTTTATTTGAATATAAATTAATTGCATTAAACTTAATAATTTAGATACACTTGCAATTATAAAGCATGTAGACTTGTACAGTGTCATAATATTAATTTGTTTAAAAAAAATATAATTTAAAAATAGCATACATTTCAAGAACATTTTAGATCCACGAAGAAAACAGTTTTATATATATATATATATATATATATATATATATATATATATATATATATATATATATATATATATATATATATATACAATTTAACATATCTAATATTCAATAAAGGGTCAAATTAAATTAATTTTTCTAATTCCGTCAGTCCAAATTAATTACTTTTTAATGCGTTAAAATGTTCTTTAGGAAAAGTGGTCGAAATTCCCAATTATTTAATACTAGAAAATAGAATTTTTAATCCGTAAAGTTGGTTAACCCTATGTAAACGCCATAATAAACTGACAAATTGCGAATAATTTCACTTAGTTTACAGTTTTTTTTATTAAAAACTTTGTAATTACTAGTATATCAAAATGTAAATTATCCTTCATCTGAAAATCTACTAAGTTAAATAGAAAAGTTTATAAAGGAAAATAAAATAAAAAGTTTTATGATTGTAGATTTTTTTTATACTAAGTTAAAACTATAGATCGCAGAAGTTTTGTTGAAAAGTAGCAAGAACTAAGTAGATAGCATTTAAAGAAACTTGGCTAAAATATTTGATCTATTTGATATATTTTTAATGACAAATGACAAGCACGATAAAATTTGATTACAGGAATGATAAATTTTGATTACAACAATGTTCAATAAGAGCGAAACACCTCTGAGGTTCTGGTTGAGTGAGGCTGTCACTGATAATTGACCGTGTCAACCATGATTCTTTAAATATTATATAGAAAATATATTTTTGTGTATCCTCTATTTTTATAATAATAATAATAATAATCTTTATTTGCCCAACAGTTATACCAATAATAGGACAAAATATACAGAAAATATAAGATACATAAACGTGACATTATGTATACACAAAAATCAAATGACAATACAAATACAATACATATTATATATATAGGTAATATAGCATAGATAAATTGAATTTTGTTTTGACAACTAAATAAATGTTTTTCAATTTACGCTATACACTCAAATTGACTACGTTTATCTCGACGTTTGAAGCCGCTTGAATTTTAGTAAATCCCCTTTCAATCTTCAAAATAAACGGTCGAGATTAATATTTGAATCCGCTTGAAAATGTCAAGTCAAGCCTATAAATATAAAGTAACAGGCTTGGACTTACGAAGCGGCTTGACTTCTGTCGAAATAAACAATGAAGCTTCAAATAATGTTACTACGCATGCGCACATCTGCAATATGTTGCAGTGTTACTAAATTCATATCAGTTGGTTGTTTGCATTTTACCTCATTTTATAAAAGTCGCGACATAAAACAGTAAAATTGTCGAAAAGCGAAATATTTGGTGTGATAAAGAAATAAATCTTTTTTAATGGTTTTGAAAGAGAAGATAAATAACATGACAATTTTTAGATATTGGGGCTATACAGGGTGTTTCAGGACTAGTGTAACAAACTTTAACAGCTTATTCCTGAGGTCATTTTGAACCAAAAATGTAATATGAACATAGGTCCTATTCCTTCTAGTTACCAAACCACAAGAAGTTGAAGTTCTATAAATAACACGAAATTTTTTAATTTTTGTAATTAAGGTACTTTCGGAAAACAAGAGTTATATTGAAAAGTCATACCTTATTTGTATTAATTAATTTTATTTATTAATATTAACGAATACGATTTGGACAACAAAACATACGATGACACAATTATTAAATAGACAAATAAATAAATTCTAAACACAGAACAACATAACCAAACATGGATATCTGTCTTGGTATTCTCTGGACGCATAACGGCCATTGCCATTACATAATCCATAAATAAAAATCATATCTGCATATTCAGCAGTACTGTAACCATCCATTATGAAACAAAAATACAATCAAAAGTACAACAATTTTTAATTAAGACAATTAATTAATACATAAATTAATTAATACAAATAAGGTATGACTTTTCAATATAACTCTTGTTTTCCGAAAGTACCTTGATTACAAAAATTAAAAAATTTCGTGTTATTTATAGATCTTCAACCTCTTGTATTTTGGTAACTAGAAGGAATAGGACCTATGTTCATATGACGTTTTTGGCTCAAAATGACCTCAGGAATAAGCTGTTAAAGTTTGTTACAGTAGTCCTGATACAGACAAATTTCTAATCTCTTTTTATAATTTTCCATCACGTAATATGAGAAACCGCTCAGTGTACATTTACGTCTTCCGAGAAGAATTAACTAAAGTTTTAATTAATTTGCAAATTACAGGATTACAGACAAATTATTAGTATTCTAATTAGAACCAAATTAACATACAAATACTAAATTATAATTTCTATATCAATATTAGATAGATATACAGATTAAATAATAATCTATAATACATATGATGACACTAATAATCCATACATGAATATCATCATCTTGTAATAAATCATTCCAATTGGAAATGTAATATAATTTGAAAGCCTTTGGAATGAATAATATGTTGTATCATTTACCATAATCAATTTACTTTCAAATTCTAACCAATTTAGTAGATTTCAGCTTAATAAATCATTTAATAATCAATATACGAAATTAGATCATAATATGTTTACCAGATTTGTATTATTAAGTGCTATGGATAGCAGCAATGATGTTGAAATTAATTGAGTCATTGAAATAGTAATTACGTTGTGCCTAATTAAAATAGGTACCCTTACTCTCCTGACATTTTCATTTGGATTCTGCCCGATCAGATTTAATATCTCGGTGAAATTATCTTTTTATAATATTAGTTATTTCTTCTTATTATAAATTATTAAAGCGCCTGGAAGTTAAAGTCCTTCAAATCTCAATTATCATGAGCATTCGATGAAAAATTCGTTAGGAATACATCTTCAGCTTCAGCGCTGCGTTCTTGTATATTTCTTTTTAATTAAGGATTTTTATTTTTATAAGACTCTTTTTATTATCCAGTTACCTACTTTTTGCGCTTCAATAACGAATAATTTTTATGACGTTATGAGTGTCACTTATCTATGAGTACTTTAACAATTTTATACCTATCATTTTTGCGATTATAATTTTTCTGATACAAATTATATTTTTATTACAATATTTTCTTTAATACTCGTAGTATGATTAGTTTCGCGCTTCTGTAAACCGTTTATAAGATGGCGACCATGTCAAATGAATAGAATATTGTTGTTTTCATGTACTTGTTTGAATTTTCGTAATTTATTTATAGTTTTATTAATTATTAATAATAATACTTTGTGTTCGTTGTGTATTTTTACCTCACGCTACCCTTGGTAAGGGAGGTATAGGGATCGTGCTAAAAATCGCATATCGAGATTTTGGCAAATGACCACGTTTTAAGGTCCCTAGAATCCAATTTTAACATTTTCACGATGATCTGTGTTCGAAAAATACTTTTTTATATTTTGCGTTCATAATGAAGTCATTACGATACGCAATTGAGTATCGTAATGACCCTCATTTCGATACGCAATTTTTTGTTTTAGACGGTTGGTACTAGATGAGGTTTCTTTAACCCATTTTTACTTAATTTATTTTTAGTTAATTGATAATTCATTTTAATAATATAATGTCGAAATTATTATTATTATTTTTTTATTTAGGGATAATTTTAAGGAATGTTTAATAATTAATGTATCCGTTGGAATATTTTGATGAAAATTGGTATACTTATGTTTTTTGGTACGAGGAATTTACTGGTGAGGTCGTTGAAGGTGTACCGCACACCCATTTTTGGGTATGAGGATGGTGTGGTTTAAAAAAGAGTGGAAATTTTTAAAAAATTAAAAATTCTGAAAATTTGTATTTAAGTAGTTTGAAGAGTGTAGATTTAAGATTTTAAAACCACAGGTCGATATCTCTTTTCGTGTCCGAGATATTCGGCCTCAAAATTTTGCTCAAAAATGCCCATTTTTGGGCCATATCTCAAAAATGGTCAATTATACACCGCTGGCGATATCACCATTAGATTCTACGAGCAAAATTACATAAGCATACATATTCATAATTTTTGAACAACTATTACAATCTCCGGAAGGAAAAGTCTGAAAATGGCCAAAAATCGCAAAAAAACTAAGGTGTACCCCTTGCGATTTTTTCAGTTTTTGACAATTTCAAGGAATGTTTAATAATTAATGTATCCGTTGGAATATTTTGATGAAAATTGGTATACGAACGTCGTTGAAGGTGTACCGCACACCCATTTTTGGGTATGAGGATGGTGTGGTTTAAAAAAGAGTGGAAATTTTTAAAAAATTAAAAATTCTGAAAATTTGTATTTAAGTAGTTTGAAGAGTGTAGATTTAAGATTTTAAAACCACAGGTCGATATCTCTTTTCGTGTCCGAGATATTCGGCCTCAAAACTTTGCTCAAAAATGCCCATTTTTGGGTCATATCCCAAAAATGGTCAATTATACACCGCTGGCGATATCACCATTAGATTCTACGAGCAAAATTACATAAGCATATATATTCATAATTTTTGAACAACTATTACAATCTCCAGAAGGTAAAGTCTAAGGTGTACCCCTTGCGATTTTTTCAGTTTTTGACAATTTCAAGGAATGTTTAATAATTAATGTATCCGTTGGAATATTTTGATGAAAATTGGTATACTTATGTTTTTTGGTACCAGGAATTTACTGGTGAGGTCGTTGAAGGTGTACCGCACACCCATTTTTGGGTATGAGGATGGTGTGGTTTAAAAAAGGGTGGAAATTTTTAAAAAATTAAAAATTCTGAAAATTTGTATTTAAGTAGTTTGAAGAGTGTAGATTTAAGATTTTAAAACCACAGGTCGATATCTCTTTTCGTGTCCGAGATATTATTTTTTTATTATTTATTTAGGGAAGATTATTTACATGAAAATGTACAAATGGTTACAAATATAATCACAAATTGAGTAAGTAAATATTATTGTAGAAGGCGCAAAATATAAAAAATAGTATAAAGAACTCATTTTATAAGACTTTTTTTCGCACTTGTCAATTTTGACGCGTGCGAAAAAAACATGTCTTATAAAACACGTTCTTTAATATACTATTAAATGTTATTTTTTTTTATAATAACATTAATATGTTACTATAAAAATTAAAGATTATTAAATTTTCTACAGATTTGCATTAATACTTTTTCTACATATATGGATAAATTTATAAAATTTAAATCCCGGAGCCTACGCTTTAAACAAATAATACTCCTTGGCAGATATTCAAATGTATGTAACTGACAGATAAATGTCACTGTCAAAGAACTAATCATTTCAAATTATTAATAGTAACGTTTTAAAAAGGAAAATGTAAATAGAACAATAGGGAAAGAAATCAATACAGTTTCCAGCATATGTAAATATGTAGGTATGTATTTAGATTAATAAAAATTAACGATTCGCCAAAAAGTTTAAGCTAATTTTCATTTTTGGATTAGTGAATTCTATTTTATCCAGGTATTTAAAATTTAATCTTTATTTTATTATCAAAAACTTAGTTACTTGGATTAGATTAGACTATATTTCAAGAAATAAACTGCCAAAATTAGAGTAAAATTCGCTAATCCAAAAATAAGTAAGTAAATAAATAAATAAATATATCATTATGGCTTATTACCCATTGCTAGGTGTGCCAATCTGCTTTGTACACAGATATCGGTAATGATAAAATATTTGCCCCGTGCGGGCGCTTACCAGGCGTCACCTCATGGGCACTCATTGCTAGAGTGGAGAGTGCACCACAGGGGTCAATTTTGTGCCATTTAAAATTGGAAATATTTGGCGTTGGTCGGGATAGAACCCGGTTCCCCAGATTCGCGACCTGACACTCAGGCACGTGGCTACGAGACCTCATGGGGTCTCAAAAATAAAGATTAGCTTAATATTTTTTGTGACTCGCGCGGTATATAGCAGGAGGTATTGTGTTGGCCACACCAGATTTTTATTTTATGAACTGTGCCATTTTATTGCAACATGTATTTGCATTTTAATGTTGAAATAAGATCCATTAAATCTTAATGAAATCTGATAAAATGTTAACAGTGTCTTAAAAATTTACGATTACAGTTTTTGAGATTTTTGAGAAAATATAAACAAAGAAAAATAATTAACATCATTGCGATGTTTATGTTTGTACTAAGTAAAGCTTTAAAAATTTAATTATCCTTTCCGAGTAAATATACATATAATTATATTTTCTTTTACTCACAGGGACTTGTCAGTCCCAGATCTTGTATTATTTTGTGATGAAATCCATATTCGTTTTGTGATATTTCCCAATTTAATGGGATTTTTAAATTGATATTTCCATTAGAAAGGTGTGAATGATGAATGAAAGTATAAATAATTATTTATTATGAACTCAGATAATTTTCTTCGCACCTCCGTCCATTTTGACTAGTATTACAGAACTCAAAATCGTCCAGAAATGCGCAGTTGCTGACCTAGGCCGGCAAAAGGAGTCGGCATTACTGCTCTGGTGATATGTCAATTTAAGATTATTTTCAACACAAGAATTAGCAAAATGTTTACAAATTTTAGGGCTAAATCTTTAATTGTTGTAACTTAACTAAATTTTGTCATAAAAATAATAATATGCTGTCATTACTGACATCTCGTATAGATTAATTATAAATTCCAACTTTAGGATTAGTTTGTTTTGTAACATTGTAACTACAACTAACTTCACGTGATACAATTGAGTTTCCGCTGTCATTAAAAATATGCGGAAGTATATATATATATATATATATATATAACTAATGTTTGCATGTTATATTTTCAATAGATATAAAATAATTACGCATTTTAAGCTCAAATGTAAGTAATTATAATTAAATTTGCAATGCAAAACCGATGAAAATATATGTTCATTTTTTAGGTTATGTAACATAGAATAAAGTGTAAAGAAATATACGAAGAATTTATGGAGAAGTCGGTACAAAAAATCTTGTGTATCATACGCCCAGAAACTGTTTTGCGAGATCTCGTCAAAATAAACTCGGTCTCGCAAATGTTCAGTTTCTGGCCTAATGATACAAATAACTATTTATTAACTCAGCCACATGTATATAAAATCTGTGACTACATAGTAATATTTTGTCTATTTCGGTGTCTTTATAAGCTATAAACGCACTGAAAACAGGTCGTTAGGAAGATCTGTAAGTAAACGCAGTTTTCGGCGCTTTTTATTTTGTAGAGATGTTAAACCAGAAATTACCTATATTAGATTACTAAACTTCCAAAATAGTAAAAACACCCTAGGGTTTATTTTGACATATTTTCTCCGTAGGGGCAAAATGTTTTACTTCTGTCATTATTTTGACATCAGAGATATCGATCTCTACTCCCGGTGGTGAAAGAAAGAAATTATTTTGAAATTGTAAATTATCATTACGTAAAATTTAGTTTTTCATGATTCTAAATTGGTTATTTAAAATATTTCGAATACTTTCAGTAAACTATGTATTTAAAACGCTTATTGATGCTAGAAGGAGCTTCAATCAAACGATTTTTTGTCATTTAGATATTTGGGATTGGTATGCGCAACAAAACACGAAATATGTTTCCGACATATAGAATACATAATAAAAACACAAATCACTGTTACCAACCTAACTATTCTGTCAGAGACTTCCCTTAATGGAAAATATCAAATATTTTTATAAAGAAACAATGTAAATGAAATCTGAAACTGAGAAAATCATAAAATGTATTCGTTAGAGAATACAAAAGCACTCGTTTGTTCGCGCACTCGCTACTACGCGCTCGTGTTCGAATTTTAAACTCTGCTTGAATAGGTTACCTTCTGTAATAGACTATTGTTTGTGAATCTCCGTCGAGTTAAATCATGATTAAAACTTCCTTCTAGAATTAGGATTTACATCACCTAGATACGACTATTTTTAATCAATATGGTAATTTTTTTGTGCAACCGGACGCGAAATAAGCCTTTCGCAGCCGCAATACAGGCCGCGAAATTGGATTTTGCGACCGTTGTCATGGTAGCAGCCGCGAAATTAGGTAAACAATCACTTTGACATTTGAGAATAGCATGGTTTTGTTTATCACATGTTAATCCCATAGCCACCTTCAAAGCTACCTGTGTATTTACAATGAAATTGTTGAAAATTAATAAAATTTGTAACCAAAAATATTGTGTATACCTTGTCCGTGAAATCTTTTAGCGCCCTCGAGATTGTCTTGCCTCGGCCGCAAACGACCTCGGCGTCAATTTTTCTCTCGGTACGCTAAAGAGTGATTTCGCGGCTTTGATATACAAATAACTATTGATTTCTATTAAACAAGGTGATTTTTTTCAAGGTGTACATAGGAGATTAACATCGGAAATCAGTTTTCTACGAACCGTTGCGCCCCGTTTTAATGGTTGTGGTGTCAATACAAAGATAAAAAATTTCCCCATTCGAAAATACCAAATACATGGAAATTATCCAATATTTTAGGCCCAAAAATTAATTTCAAAGTATATTCATTTTCCTATGCCAAATTTGAACAAAAAGATAAACAAATGCTTGATATTTTATGTCAGAATAGGTTAATGTCTCTTGACAATGTCAATTAGCCTATAGGGCGCGAGCAGACACGTGACTCGAGCGACCTTGACGTGCTTGGAATCAGCTGGTTTGTGTGCGCATGTCATTTTGCCAAGAACAATGTCACGTTGACAATAGCAATGTATTGATTTATTTTGATTTTAAAAATAATATTTTAGCAGTTAAAAATCAAAATAAATCAAAACATTGGTCTTGTCAACGTAACATTGTCCTTGTCAAAATGACATGCGTACACAAATCAGCTGATTCCAAGCACGTCAATGTCACTCGAGTCACGTGTCTGCTCGCGCCATATTCTGACAAATCTTTTTGTTCAAATTTGGCATGGTTATTGCTCTTAATAGGAAAATGAATATATTTTAAAACTTATTTATGGACCTAAAATATTGGATAATTTCCATGTATTTGGTATTTTTCGAACGGGGAATTTTTTTTATCTTTGTATTGACACAACAACCATTGCCGTAAATTAAAACGGGAGGCGACGGTTTGCAAAAACTGATTTCCCATGTTAATCTCCTATGTACACCTTGAAAAAAAATCACCCTGTATATATATAAAAATGCGACATATTCAAATGCTGCTGCTGTTTTATTATACGAGAGGAAAACAAATATTAATATTTTAAAGGCAGTAATTTTTATGACGTTAAAATAGAAGAGTTATATTTAACATACTGTCTAAAATTAACAGTTTTTTTTTACAGAATACAGCCTACTATCCGCGAGAACATTAAATTAGAGGCACGTGTTTAAAAAATCTTGGTTTGCGTTCTCATCAAAAATTTAATTAACGTTAAAGCTAGTTCGCTCACTAGTTCGCAATTTGCACACCGCAAAATGTTTGCTTTGAAAGGAATGAATGTTTGCGTGATATTTTCCCGCATTTGTTTTGATATGTAAATATACTACTTGCGCTTTTCCGCTGGGATACACACGGGACTTCCATTAATGCACCCGCATTTGTTGCTACCAGTTATCATTTATAGAATAATTATTTGAGATCCAACCTAAATGTTTAAATCGTAGAAATGGGCCCAGAGCCTCCCAATCTCTAGCCGGGCGCTCTACCAATTGAGCCACGAGTTCCCGTTGAAGTCTATGAATCTTTCACAAGCCTTTTTACAATTCGTAACGAGTACACTCTCACAATTTGAGAGATAAATACTCAACGCTAACATTTGCGCATTATAATATTGTGAACTTTTTAATCCGTCACACACACGTAGAATAATTATTTGAGATTCAACCTAAAGCCCATTTCTACGATTTAAACATTTATCATTTATCTTCATCGATTTTTCGCTCTAAAAGCCTTTAAAATCCACTAAATAATTTTTGTTAAGTTGACGGATGTTTTCAGGATATTAATGTTTTCGATATATATTTTCTAATCGAGAACTATTATTTAAATAAATAACGCTTTAGTTTTAGTTCAATATCGGCCTTCTTCACAGGGATGTCTCTGTAATTTATGCCACATAAATACGTCATTGTCATCAAAATTTCTATGTAGACTATATTTATTTTTATTTTATTGTTTTGCTTAAAGAGGACAAAAATATGTTCTTATTTGTTGTTTATGGGCTGCAGAATAGAATTTAATTTTGTTCAAATACTCGGTTTCTTTTCTGCCTCCCATTTTTGTTTACTTGCTATCAATGACTGACTGTCAAAGTAAGTATGAAATTAACTTCATTTCTTTCAAGTTCCATTGTGCATGTGCAATATATACCGGGTGAATTAGATGCAGCATTTAATTTTCTAAAATAACATTTATTTGAAGTATTATTCTCTAAAATTATGGGGTCTCGTGGCCGCGTGCCTGAGTGTCAGGTCGCGAATCTTGGGAACCGGGTTCGATCCCGACCGACGCCAAATATTTCGAATTTTAAATGGCACAAAAATGACCCTTGTGGTGCACCCTCCACGCCAGCAATGAGTGCCCGCGAGGTGACGCCTGGTAAGCGCCCGCACGGTGCAAATATTTCATCATTACCGTACCGATATCTGTGTACAACGCAGATTGGCACACCCAGCAATGGATAATAAGCCGTGATGATATATTAATTTATTTTATTTATTTATTGTTTAAAATTAATAGGTCACTTTTGCGCAAAAAAAACTGTTTTCCCATGTTATACGCCTATGGTATATGGTTCGCTTTTCGTGTTACACCGGGTTCAAAGGTTACATTGACATCGCTCACGTTAGTCGCGTTCTTTTTACATGATATCTTAGTTCATATAAGCTCACCTCTGTTGCCTCATTAATTTTGACCGTTCTTTTTGCCGTAACTCAAGTGAGATAAAGTGAGACCGAAGTGAAAAGAGTTCTCCCCCCTTGCCGATGCTGAGTCACCTCAAGAGGTTGTTATTGTTGAGTTTGTAATCTTGGATGAACACTGGGGATAAATGTTTTGCTATCACGGGCTGTCACATACAATTAATTTGGTAAATGGAAAGTTTATTTGTTTATTCCTTTAATAATATTATTATTTTATTGGTGTTTTGAAGAAATAGATCGATAATGTTAATATTGGAGTATAAGTAATGATTATTTAAAATTTATTAAAATGTTTTAAATTTATTTTTAGGAGCAATTATTATATGATGACATGAGTTTATGGACAATTTGTTATTTTCGTCAAGTTCAGCGGACAGTACTTCAGTTTTTCTAACAGACAGTTTTACGGAATTTGGTGTCGTTCTTTTTACTTCACAAAAATCTCAACTCAGCTCATGTCAAATTCACCTCACTTTAGGCTGAGGTGAGGTAAACAAATTATAAAAAGAACGCCATCATTATCTACGCATTTTATACATTTGACATTCTTTAAATTGTTTACATATGTAAACTATCACAGATTACGCGTAGATGCATATCTACGATTCTTCAAACATTTATAAGATTTTATTTACATTAAGTAGTTCTATTATTTTTAGGTTCTTTATTTATTTTAAGTTGGGTTGTTTAATCGTGGAACATCCTATGTATTAAATAAAAAATATTCATTACAGTTCAATGAAATAACATAATATTTGTATGTAAGTAGTTAGTATGAAGTGAATAGTTTTCGTAATCTAACAGTGGGTATTTGTGAAAATTATACTGTCTTAAAGCTATAATTTCAGATAAGGGTGCTAAAGGATTTTTTTTTAGTTTCATAGTTTATTTTATGCCGTTATGCCGATTCTTCCTACAAAAATAATGTAACACGAGGGGAGTCTAAGAAGCTGAGGATGTGCTCTTACACTTATTGCTTCTCCAATGATGAAGATTTTTTACCAACGATGACACATTTTAATTAACTGATGGACGCTTGGATACCTGGCATCCACGAAGTTGCGCAAAGGAAGGAACACATATACACTTCCACATGATACATATGATAAATGAGGGATGCTGATGAACACTTATATTATGGACATGGACTTCATTGCGATTTAAACTAAAGTTAAGTTTAATTTAGATGATTGCGACTTATTATTAACTATTTTTAAACAAATTGCATTATTACATACTGGGCTGGCAATGAACCAACGCTCAAAACCAAACCACTACATGTTCCGACAACAAACGTCTTCACGACATGACAAATTAATGCAGATTATCTCAAAACAAAGCGTTATCTTCATGAGCAGATATCTCTAGGGGGTGCAGAGTACAGGGTAAGGCGCGGAAGCTTTGTAATAACTTAAATACTTACTTATCAAAACATAACTGTCAAAGTCTTCTGACAGCTAAACTCAACAAACTAGTGTGGAAAAAATAATTATTTCTAAATAGAATTTTAACTAACAAAGATAACAAGTCGAAATATTATTCCTGAACTATAATTTAGAAAAGTTTATAAGTTATTTATTTGTTAATTGCACGTACCCTTGCCTTATTAGAATCAACTATACACCATGTGTTCATCTTAGGAAGTCATTCACCCGATTTTATATTTTGTAGAGAAGTCCTGTAGCGTATAATAAGTTTTCAATAGGCTCATATCCAACCTTTCAGCTCTTTATATATTGCATACTGCATGCAAACCAATTAAAAATTTTCATGTAAAACTGTATGCCAAACAGTTTATAAAATGGATCTCGTTCATATTACAAGAAATACTTATGCAACTGAATTGTCGAAATATGAAAAAATATTTATTCTTAAAAATGAATTAAAATATAAGTACATATTAGATGCTTTCATATTAGTAGGTAGGTTTATGTATGATAATTTAAATACATTATTACGTGTATAAGTATATTTTATATATATTTTAAATTGCAAAATACTAATTATTAATTTATTTATTATTATGTTTATTAAATTCCTATATTTCAAATGTATAAATATTGTAACGTTTTTGATTTATTTGGGTGAAGTGTAAATATTAGACAATTATTATTAATTAAAATTAAGTGTATATTAAACTATAAAGAAAGTTACTATTACTAATATTAAACAATTATTAAAATCTAATTAAGATTAAAACTATAATTAACTATATAATACTAACACTAACACTATTTATTTAACCAATTAACACTACTATTTATTTCCACAATATTAAAAATTATTTATTCCACTACGCGTTCCAATCTTAGACTGCCGGTCTGTTGCAGACTCTTGTAGACTGTTTACCCGATATTTATATCACTATATTTATATCACTATATACTTATATCATGTTGAACTGTACGCCTACCGACCTCCACAGCGTCTATATACTCAACTGACTCAACAGCGTCTTTATATTCAACTGCTCGGACAGAAGTCACACCGTTCACTTCACTGTCTGTCTATTTATGTAACTCTTTCACTCCTTCCACAACCTCAGTATCACCAATTATCCGTATGCCATAATCTTCAACACCAATGCCGAGTATTAGCTTCCACTTGCCGTTACTGTCCCCATATACCTAGCTTCCCAATACTCTTCAACACTACCGAGTATTCTCTTTAACAGCTATCCCGGTATACCAGTAACTTTCTGACTCGTCGTTACTGTTCTTGCACACTATAGCTTCCCAATACTCGTCAACACTATCGAGTATTTACATCCACAGCTATCCCAATATAATACCAGTAACTTCCCGAGTACCTACTCGACACCAACTGCATACGCTCACTACGATACTGCTGTGCTTCTCAAATTCACTAACACTCTATATGAACATCTCTATGTCTCTCCATGTAACTAACTAACTAACTAACTAACTAACTAACTAACTAACTAACCGCACTAATATAAGTGTCTGTCCGTCTTCACTAATGGAACTGCACTATGTAAGTCAACCCCCGATCACACAACTAATGTTGTGTGATCAGGGACTCCACTGAACTAACTCTATGACTCTTTATGTCACTGACTGTGTAACTGTATGTAACTAACTAACTATCTCTCGAGCATAGCTACGTCCCTTATATACAGCTACCATTATTTTCTAGAACAGTCTAGAATATTCGAACACATAATAACAATGAACACAAAAGGTTCAGGCGACCGGACTTAATTAAACACGTCGCGACCAGTCTGTTTACATCGGCCGGCTACTAGCGCGATTACGTCACCGCTATAAATAGACACTCGCTTACAGTGGCGGCGACGGCGTGCGTCCCATATTACAATATGTACCTACATTCCTACATAATATTTTAGAGAGACATTTAAAAATCGCTTATATTCAATATGTATACTTAATTAATGTCAAATTTACTTTAGAAGATTCCAATGTAATAATACGGTTAACAACGATAGTTATTCATAGTTACTGGTATTTCTTGACTGTTAGTACGATGTTAGGGCAAAATAGTTATTTACGTATAGAGGGCCGAAAGAAAGGGTTTACGCCTGCGGACGAAATTTATTTATTCGTCCAAGGGCGTAAACCTCTTTCGGCCTGAAACTCAATTGTGAAGTTAGTTGTAGTTACAAAACAAACTAGTCCTAAAGTTGGAACGTATAATTAATCTTTACGAGATGTCAGTAATGACAGCATATTATTATTTTTATGACAAAATTTAGTTATTTAAGTTACAACAATTAAGGATTTAGCCCTAAAATTTGTAAAAATTTTGCTAATTCTTGTGTTGAAAATAATCTTAAATTGACATATCACCAGAACAGTAATACCAATTCCTTTTGCCGGTCTAGGTCAGCAACAGCACATTTCTGGACGATTTTAAGTTCTGTAATAGTAGTCAAAATGGACTGAGGTACGAAAAATATATTTAACTACAAAGTACGACCTGTTTAATTTGTTAATAACCGAAACTGGGATCTCCTACTGTTTTTATTTAACTATAGAAATTCTTTGCACTGACTAAAAAAATGAATGTTTCAAATATATAATAACGCAACCCAAATGATATCATCGCATTCTTCTGCATAAGATACCGAATAAAAATCGTTTAAACGTTTTTTCCGTATCTTTCAAAATAAGCGAGATACGGGGTATTTTCTAAATTAACCAAAAACATGTTTTAGCCTATCTCAAAAATAAAAGACAAGTATTTTTTTTTATTGCTATTATTAGTTTTGTCTCAAAAAAAGTTATTTTAGATTGTGCAAACGGTTTTGCTCTTTGGAACTAAATCAACGCATTAAGGTCCGTTTTTTTGCCGGTCTGAGTAGAACCAGTAGTGAAAATGATCAAGTGAGGCGATGCAGACATTTTAAAAATAATTCATACATTTATAAATTTTACTTGTTTCTCTTTTCTCTGTCACTTCATAGGGACATATCAATAAATCACTAAATTCACAGAAGTATATTCATAACAAATTAAATAAACAAAAGGACATTATTTTTTGAGGATATATAAATGCAGAGGTCTACAGACACTGTTCTAGAATCCTAATCATCTGAAGAATCTTATTCGACAGTAAATAGCCCGATTGTTGGAACGTGTAGAGAGGAGCTTCAGAAATCGGTTGCATCAGTGTGCATAGAGAACGGTGGCCACCACCTTCAAGATGTTTTGTTTAAAACGGCATGATTTAAATCTCGAAATTATGTTTTTGCATTATACAAAAATAAATTTTGTCTATCAGCAATACTTTTTACTTCAAACACAGGAATTTTCTCGGTCTTACTCTATATTACCATATTGACTTCATGAAGCGTTTATCTTTATTTCATGTAGAAAAGAAAATAATTATTTACTGTTTTTTCTTTTTACCTTTATCACCATGTTCAAGAATATTGCAAAGTTTAAAAATACAAGTTGATTGATACATTACAAACCTAAAAGTTATTTTATATGTTTGTTTATTATGCGGTAGGAATTCAAATACATAGTTTATAATAAACATAACAATGTAATAATCTCTCTAATGGCCATTTGCACCACTGTAAGTTAAAAATAAAGTTTAGTTAATCTTCAGTTTAAGGTAACTGTCAGTTAATTTTAACTTACATTGCACCACTTGAGGTTAGGTACGGGTTACGTAACACTACAGATTAACGTTTCATCTAGGGGAATTTAGTAATTTTTATGCACTTCAGGGTATACTGTCAAGCTAAATATAAATAATATTTTTATATTTGAGAATAATTGACAAAACATAACTTATATATAATATAAAATCAAAGTAAGTATTAATATTATTATTATTTATATTGTATTTAATAGTTATTAGTTTGTAGAATTATAGGTTATATGTTATTTACGATTCTAGAAACCGTTGAAACATGGACTCCACCAAAATCAGCCATTGCCAATAAGTGTCCACCCGCAGCAAATACTCGCAGGCAAATCAGTAGTTGGTTTATTGGCGAAACAGAGTTATATCTGACTAAAAAATGTATATTAATATAAAAATAAATTAAAAAACTAAACATCAGAGTTATATCTGAATAAAAAATGTATATTAATATAAAAATAAATTAAAAAACTAAACATGCATAAAACTCACATATCATATGGAAATTCCAAATGCTGTTCAATTTGCGGCAATAAATTTAAAACAGTCGCTTTTCTTAAACGGAATCTCATGAAGAAATCATTTTCATTCATGAAACGGGTTAGCCCCCGTTCGTAAATTCTTCTCGGAATGCCATAAATAATATCAAAATCAAACAATTCATCATCTTCGTCGTCAAATACTACATTATCTTGAATTATATCCATAGTTCAATATCCGTTCATAATAATTACATAATTAATATATTTTTTACAATCAATTATTATTACATTCTGTTTTACAATACTTTACCTGTATAAAAATTCAATACGTATACTTTTTTTACAAAAATACTATTGAAAAGAGGTTATCCCAATTCTTAAACCGTACAAGGAGTCGGGTTCAAGTTAAACTTCACGAACGTCACCTTAACCTTCTGTTAAGAATCCGTGCAATGCATACAAAAATTTAAACTTAACTTAATCTATAGATTAGCGTTAAACTCCAACGGTGCAAATGGCCATAAATCATCAATTCCAAATAACTACATCTACAAACTTCAGAAATTATAGCGCCCCAAAGCTAAAATCGAAATTCCTAAATCAACCAGTAAACCATTCCTTTGGAGTGTACATATTATACCCCGTAGCAATGCAAGTATTAGTAAAGCAGTTTATGTATATATGCGCGGTACAGTATCAGGTTAGAACATAACCATGTCAGTTCTCTTGTTTGTGCAATATTCAGAGCTCCGCAATGCACATGGAGCAGTGGTGTGTTGGTTGCTGTAGCTGGTCACAGTATATCGGACGCGAATAAAGCTGAATAATACACAGAAATGCAGTGAGACATGACCGTAGAGTATAGAAACTACTATAGAGGGAGTATACGCTGATTCTGTGGGCGAGGGGAATGAAACCATTAGGCGGAAGGGAATTTCAGTGATCCCTACACAAATGGCGGACAAAATTGCGCCAAATATGAAAGTTTAATTCAAAGAAAACTTAAGTTTTTTGATTAATAACTCAAAATAAAGTAAATAAAAGATAATAATGAATTATATTTAAAGTATGTTTATTTTATCAACAAATATAAAAATGTTTAACAATATTAGGTATAATATTAACAATGAGTTAACAATTTATTTCAATATTAGGTATACATTTTTACCTTCCGTCACCTTTAGGTAAGGATTGTGTATATTTAATATATTTAATATTTTGGATCAAAATGACAGTTTTAATTAATTTAATACATAATTATAAATAAAAGGTAAATCTAAAATTGATAATATGTAATATTTCAATTTTAAACTTATTTTTACTGTTCATACATTATTTACTCTATCTTCTACATCACTGAAAAATAAAATAATGTAGGAGTAATACGCTTCGCTGTAAAAGACCTTCAATATTATGAGACATTCTTTTATCTTTTATAAAGCATATTAAATGCCCATACATTCCTGTCATTTTCAACTTAATTAATGGCTAGTAATTAACACATAATTAAGATGTAACCGTCGTTTTTGCCGATAGCATGTATGTATTCAATTTAGTATAGTTAGCCGTGTAATTAATTTTGTTATCGCCATTTATTATATTAGACGTAAAAAATATGAAAACTTTTAATTACATTTACCACAACACAGGGTGTTCTGAAAATGCGTTCGGGTAAAACGATTTTTTGAGTCAATAATCGTAATGCAAAACATTTGTACGGTCCTTCGTAAAGCCACACAATTTTGAGTGCATTTGTGAGTGAAAATATGGAATTAACTAAAGTGCATGTTCTTCAGCTTTTGGCGAACAAAAATATGTATAAACGTAATGGAACAAGCGCCAATTTTTTTGGAATATACGAGGAAGGAGGCTGTCGTCGAAAAAATTATGCTGCCGTTTCTCATTATTTTGAAAGCATCGCAAAATAAGATTGGTAGGAAGCTTTGAAGAAGTGTATTATTGTTTTAAAAGAACTCCTATATATTTATAAAATAAAATTCTAACATGACCTATCATGTGCAAAATACACTATTCACGGTAGCGAGAGAATTTGTGACTAATTCTTTCGCTATTGTGAATGGAGTGTATTTTGACAAATCTAAAAATATTGACAGAACGGTAAATTTTAATTTGAATATTACATATCTTTGTCCTCATTTATTTTCTATTCAATGTTTATAACATTCTCGTGGAATGCATGTTCCATAACAGATAGGTACATATTCAGGGCCGGATCCAGATAGTGCAGGGTCCGATTGGATATTTTTCGCGGGGCCCCTCAAAATACATAATATACAGTAGACTCCCGATAATCCGAAACCGGATTAACCGAACTCCGTTTTATCCGAAATAAATGCGAAATTTCAATTCTTCGGTTTATTTAGTTTTATTTTTCAGTGAAATTATGGTAAAAAAATACATGCAGGTGCAATATTCATAAAACCTTAAATGTGTTATTCAAAAGCATCTTACTAAATTTCACAAGTACTTATATTTACTTAAAAAAACACAGAATAACAATTTGTTTTAAAGGAAACTTAAATTACTCAAAAAATTAACAATTTTACATATTTAATAATTATTTATAACAACTTGCATCAAACATCAAGGCCAAAATCTTTTAAAATTTACGGGAAATTTGTAAAAATTATATTCACGGGATATTTTCAAAAAATTTCGGGGATATTCCCTGAGAAAAAACAAATTCCCGGCGGGAATTTTTTGGCAGCACATCACTAGATATCAAAGTCTACTTATATTAGGCCAAGAACTTTTCACCTTACCCTCGTATTTTAAATTTTGCTCATTGTAACAGATATTGTATGATACAAATACAAACAATGAATTGCCTAAATACGGTTGTTATTATAACTTTTTAAATAATGCATAATTTGTATTATAATCTCCTCTTCATAATCCTAACATTAGTATAACAATTTCAAAAGTGATATATTTTCCGCTTCTTTAACATTATCCTTCTCTCAAACTTCAAGGCTTCCTTGTGCTCTGTATCATTCTGTCACCAGCAATATAAAGGCCGCGACGCCGATATTTGAGTAAATCTAATGCCGCATTTGTATCCTGAATACATGTGAATCGGTTATTGGTTTGGGATCGAATATCGGATTTTATCAACAAAGTGTTGGTGTTGCATTGCTGAATCTAAATGCGTGAGCTGGAGTTTAACTAACAAGAGTTTTCAATAGAACTTTAGTATTTCTGCTTTATCAAATGGAACTTGTATAAAGCTTTTGGTTTGTAAAGTTGAAATCCGTTTTTAGTTGTTGCGATGTTTTGATTGATATTTATTGAAGTTTACAATGCGCGTATATAACAATTAGGGTCGACTAGAGTAAATATGAAACCTAAAAATATTGAGGTAAATGCTTTTAGCGATATATATCTCATCTATGTTCATTTGTTTCAACCAGCAAAAATACTACAATGATTAAATTTGTAGGTTAAAAACAATGGTTGCGCCAACGCCAATGAAACAAACAAACACAATTAATTATTTTTTTACTCATGTGAAAATATATCGCCATTATTTCAATTTTTAATTATGGATTCATTATTCACTCATCTCGGCCAATCACAGAACCAGAAATGAATATTTACGTTTATTTTAATTCTGCCGCGATCAACTTTTATACTGTCGTCTGACAGTTGACAGTTTTGTTATTGTCACTGTTCTCACTCGTCATTTTCTATTTTTGCGCTTACATTTTTCAACCGATTTTGTTTTGAAAAGTGCTAAACTACGTTAAAATGGATTCTGAGAGCGACGAGAACTTCACCCCGTCTCTCTCTGAATCTTACCAATTGTACATTTTTATAGTACATCTTCAATAAGGTGGACTATGCCTTAAAAAGGGCCAAGTCGGATTTTAACCGGGCCGATAAAGTGGTTGAAAATAAATTTTTAAAAAATTGTGGAAGCAAATATTCTGCTTAATATTATATTTTACCGTGACTAAATAAACTTGACTGTTCCCATTTAAATAACACTGGGTTTTGGCGCATTTTGTATCTCAATTTTTCTCCGAGGTAATAAGAAGTTCAAAAAAATTCACTCGATATTGGAATATATACTAGAATGACCCGAAAATATATGGACAAAATTTGAAGTCCCAATATTAATTATTAAGATAATTGTAGAAGGTTTCATATGAAAGCTCAAATATCTATATTTCATTCGAATTAAAGATAATGATTGGAACTTAATAAAATGTTATCACCATTCGAAAGAACATAAAAATTGCCTTAAAGTGATGCCAATCAAAATCCACTATTATTTTACCCTTGGAAATTATTTGGACAAATACAACCAACTTCATATGCCTATTTTACAGTACAAGGTACGTTTTTTTACCTCCCGCAACCCTTGGTAAGGAAAGTATAGGGATTGTGCTAAAAATCGCATATCGAGATATTGGTAAATGAGCACGTTTTAAGGTCCCTAGAATCCAATTTTAACATTTTCACGATGATGTCTGTGTGTATGTATATATAAATATATATATATATATATATATATATATATATATATATATATATATATATATATATATGTGTGTGTATGTATGTGTGTGTGTGTGTGTTTGTGTGTGTGTGTGTATGTGTGTGTGTGTGTGTGTGTGTGTGTGTGTGTGTGTGTGTGTGTGTATCTGTGGTTCCTCCACTCTAATTCATATACTGTTATTCAGAAAATTTTGAACCCTTGTATTTCAACTTTTTTCTATTACGAAACGAGCCCATTAGTGTAAATCGGATAACGGGAAATGACTCTTTACTTGAAGCTCAAAATAGTTTTTCTTCAAAAAATACCTTCAAATGTTATTTTTTCGTGATTAATGTTATTATAAAAATTAAAGATTATTAAATTTTCTACAGATTTGCAATAATACTTTTTTACATATTTTATGGATAAATTTATACAATTATCTATAATTTAAATCTTGGAGCCTACGCTTTAAACAAATAAAACTCCTTGGTTACACAGTTATTCAAATGTATGTAACTGACAGATATATGTCACTGTCAAAGAACTAATCATTTCAAATTAATAATAGTAACGTTTTAGAAAGAAAAAAGAAAATAACGATTAGCAAAAAAGTTTAAGCTAATCCTCATTTTTGGATTAGTGTATTGTATTCTATCGCGGTATTTAAAATTTAATATTCATTTTATTATTGAATAAGATAGTTACTTGGATTATATTAGAGTATATTTGAAGAAATAAACTGCCAAAATTAGAGTAAAATTCGCTAATCCAAAAATAAGGATTAGCTTAATCTTTTTTGTGACTCGGACTGTAAATGGCGGGAGGTATTGTGTTGGCCACACTAGATTTTTTTGCCTATGTCATTATTAACTTGATGGCCCTTTCTTAAAATGACTCTGGAGCCGCCCGTGATTTGTTGTTTAGAATGAATCATAACGAAAATGTGAATTTATAATAATGTTTCTCAAACACTACTATTGAATTCATACATTCTGTAACTGAAAACTGTTACAAAATAAGGACATTCTGTCATACTATTACGGAATAATATTCCGTAATAGGCAGTCACAGACCAATAGTTTTTCAATTCACCCATTTAAAATATATGGGAAAACGCAATTGTTTCAAAATCAAGCCGAATTTTCTTGGCGTTTTGTTTCTTTGATTTTGTTATAAAAATAATTATTACAAAATCTAATTGAACGCCTTGTTTTACGCGTTTTGAAGCTTTTACATGGTAAGTTAAATAAAAAAATATTGCTTTTTATAATATACCAATAATATTTTATTATTTTTTACAAAAATGTCAAGTGATAAGCAAAAGATATTTTTTAAATTGTGTTAGAGAAAGTAATATAAAACTCGGCCACTCGCGAAACCGTAGACCTCGCCTGCGGCTCGGCCTACAAATTTTTCGCTCGCACAGAAATTTTCTATTCCATACTAGTTATAGAATATACTATTCTAATATTTGTTTTTTTTCAGGTAAAAATATTGTGCTGAATTTCCAGACATATACGAGTATTCCAATGAATTTACAAGGTATTTTCAGTATTTAAACTATAATATTTATTCTTGTAATTATGTATGAAATCTAGTCTATTTATTATGTATTAAGTATAATAATAAACGGTAAAACTAGTCAAAATTAGTCAAATATTGACAAATTGGTACTAAATTTTAGTAATCACAACAAAGTTTTTTTTTTCTGCGTGCATTTTACGTTGATAGCACGATTCATTGTTATTTACATACTATAAATTTACTGATAAAATATGGCTCATATATTTGTAATAATGGTCAACTACTTGTCATAATTTCGTAGAAAAGTAATAAAAATATATTTATTGTTAGAATGACACGCATTTATTTATACTCTTTAGATTCTATTGAACTACCCACTACATGCTATTTTACATTTTAACTTAGTAACTTTTGCAGATCTTAACTATAATTTTAATTTATTATATTATACGGAGTGTAACTAAACCTGTGTAACTAAATTTGAGGGTATATAGTACTTACTGACCAAAATGAGTAAAAAAGCTTAATCAACATGGGTCCGATCTTCAATAGTTCCCAATGTATAAGGCAGTGAAATATGAGTTTTTACTTGGTTTATCGCTGCTATCTCGAAAACTATACGAGCTACGATTTCAATTAAACGGGACTTTTTGTTTACCATTCAGAAGTGAGCTTAGATATGCTTTTGGTTTTTTAAAAAATCAAATGATTGTACAGTGTGTTAAAAAAAATCCTAACTCGGAGTAAGCTATGAACAAAGAAACGTAATGTCAATTTAAAAATATTTAATTAAATGTCAATTTGACATGAGATATTGTCAAAAATGTTGTCTAAAGAAATCAGCTTTTCTTCTTGAATCTTATTTTAGAAATGGACACAAAATAGAACACGGCGAATGTCTTTATACTGTATCCTACTTTATTGTCTTTTCTCCTTAAAATTACCTTTCAAGATCAATTTTGACATCTTGACATCTGAATTGAATAATGATCAGACATACGTTTTTCTGTTCATAGCCTACTCCGAGTTAGGAATTTTATTGAACACACTGTACTAAGTTAAATGTTGTGGCGACCTTGGCCAATATATAATTTTCAAATAACTTCGTAACTATTAGAAATTGATAAGTGTTTTTGTGCAACGGGACGCGAAATAAGCATTTCGCAGCCGCAATACAGGCCGCGAAATTGGATTTCGCGACAGTTGTTATGGTAACGGCCGCAAAATTAGGTAAACAATCATTTTGACACTTGAGAATTGTATGGTTTTGTTTATCAAATCTCAATCTCATAGCTACCTTGAAAGCTAACTTTCTATTTACAATGAAACTGTTTATAAATAATCAAATTTGTAATCACATATTTTTTTACGGTTGCACAATAGTTATTTGTATAACTAGTCCAGGAACTGAATATTTGCGAGAACGAGTTTATTTTGACAGGCCGAGTTGAAAGCGAGGCCTGCAAATACGAGATCTTGCAAAACAGTTTCTGGGCGTGTGATACACAAGATTTTTTGTGTCGACATCTCCATAAATTCTTCGTATATTTCTCAACATTTTATTCTATTTTACCTAAAAAAATGAACATATATTTTTAACGGTTTTGCATTGCAAGTTTAAATATAATTAGGTACTTACATTTGAGCTTAAAATGCGTAATTATTTTGTATTTATTGATAATATATCATACAAACATTAGTTATATATATTTTATATACTTTAGCATATTTTCAATGACAGATAGCGGAAACTCAATTGTATCACGTGATGTTACTTGTAGTTACAAAACAAACGAAACAAATTAGTCCTAAAGTTGGAACTTATAATTAATCTATACGAGTTGACAGCAATGACAGCATATTATTTTATTTATGACAAAATATAGTTATTTAAGTTACAATAATTAAAGATTTAGCCCTAAAATTTGTAAACATTTTGCTAATTCTTGTGTTGAAAATAATCTTAAATTGACATATCACCAGAATAGTAATGCCAACTCTTTTGCTGGCCTGGGTCAGCAACAGCGCATTTCTGGACGATTTTGAGTTCTGGAATATTAGTCAAATTGGACGGAGGTACGAAAAAAATATTGTGTGCACCTTGACCGCGAAATCCTTTAGCAGTCACAAACGGCTTTGGCGCCAATTTTTCTCTCAATACGCTAAAGAGTGATTTCGCGGCTTGATATACAAATAACTACTTATATAAAATTTTATTGTTTCATTATATTCTATTTACTGACACAAAATTTTATTCGATTACTATATTTTTGTTTTACTTCGATTTTTCGTTTTTCTCGGAGACAGTTGAAGTAAGACCTATGATGATTATGTTGTTTTTTTTTTACTCATTTTGGTCAATACTATACATATACCCTTAAATTTTGTTACACAGGTTTAGTAACATCTTGTGTACAGGTGTAACATGAAAAGCGGACTAGGCGTTTAGCAAGGGAAATTCGTTTTTTTTTTTTGTGATCACAAATGTATTAATATTTTCCTTGTCACAAATTCTAAATTAGAAAATATACTTTGCATCAAAATAATAGTACTGTAAGGTTTTTTTTTTTTTGAAGTAAAAATCAAAGAATTATTATTAATTAAAATAGATGTTTATTCCAACTATAAATAAATATTTAAAATATAATAACAATGACGATTACGAATATTAAACAAATATTAAAAACAAATTTAAGACTACGAATATAATTTACATTATACATGTACAATAATATATGTAAATTACAGCTTTATTTTGTTATTATGAAAATTAATGTCGTTGTCAGTTTTATTCTGCTTTATATTTCTTTATTTATCTAATTAATTGTTACAAGAAGTTCTACCCATGTCACAACTTTTAAATGCAACAATAAATTTCAATTACATAAATAAACATTGTGAAAGTGTTTAAGAAGTTTTAATAAAGCGCTATGAAATAAAATTTCTCTGGTGTAACAATCTTCCCAAGGGCGAAACAATTTTCTTTTGATTAATGATGGGGTGTTTCAGTTCTGGAACTTTGATAGCAAATCAATATCTTCTTGTTTTTAAGATGCCCCAGTAATTACTCACTTATTTCTAGAATTTTTTACTTCCCTAAAAACCGCAGATGGTGTTTTGATTCATTTTGATTTTTTATTAAATTTTTATCGTGATAAACACCAAGGGCTGAAATCATAGATCCCACTCAAATTTGAGTAAATATTTACGTATAACAATGTATGCACCTCAAGGACAATTTCAATTGAGGAGCTCTGAGCAAAAACACCCTTACAGGCTTATTATGTAAAAATATCGTTATATATAAATGTAATGATGTGATCCTGAACGATAATTTGTAAAAATCGTACTCACTAAGTAATATCGTTATAAACGTCCTCATACCGTTTGTCACAACGACTTTAGCCAATTTTTTTTAGAAAAGTTAGTAACTGTTATTGTAAATTAGATTGTCATTGTAATGTCATTTTGCAAAAAACAAATATTGACATTATTTTAATTATTATTTCTTTATTGAGTAAAGAATATGTATAAATATCGATTATCAAATGGATTATTATTATCCCATAACAGATTTTCACGACCACAAACATTTCTTCTAAAACTTAAATATGTTTGTTAATTATATATTTAATGCATGAATAAATGTTTTGTTACCTATTTTCCATTTATTCCTGCACAAATATAAATAATAAATTAATTAACCCTTCCATTTACCAAGTCATGGACGCCAACCATCCAAGCGTCCACCAGTTAGAATAAAGTGACATCGTTGGAGTCATCAGTTTAGCATCACCATCTAAGCGTCCAACAGTAAGAAATAGGAGTAAAAAGCGTTAGTATTGTAACGTTTTTATTTATTTCGGTGAAGTGTAAATATTAGACAATTATTACTAATTAAAATTAAGTGATTATTAAACTATAATAAAAGTTACTATTACTAATATTAAACAATTATTAAAAACTACTTAAGACTAAAACTATAATTAACTAGATAACACTAACACTAACACTATTTATTTAATCAATTAACACTACTATTTATTTCCACGATATTATTTATTTCACTACGCCGGTCTGTTGCAGACTGTTTACGCGATATTTATATCACTATATTTATATCACTATATACTTATATCATGTTCAACTGTCATGGGGTCTAGTGGCCGCGTGCCTGAGTGTCTGGTCGCGAATCTGGGGAACCGGGTTCGATCCCGACCGACGCCAAATATTATCAATTTTAAATGGCGCCACATTGACCCCTGTGGTGCACTCTCCACGCCAGCAATGAGTGCCCGTGAGGTGACGCCTGGTAAACGCCCGCACGGTACAAATATGTCATCATCATTACCGATATTTGCGAACAAAGCAGATTGGCACACCCAGCAATGGGTAATATGCCGTGATGATATATTTATTTATTTATTTATGTTCAACTGTCCGCCTACCGACCTCCACAGCGTCTATATACTCAACTGACTCAACAGCGTCTGTATATTCAACTGCTCGGACAGAAGTCACACCTTTCACTTCACTGTCTATTTATGTAACTCTTTCACTCCTTCCACAGCCTCAGTATCACCAATTATCCGTATGCCATAATCTTCAACACCAATGCCGAGTATTAGCTTCCACTTGCCGTTACTGTCCTCATATACCTAGCTTCCCAATACTCTTCAACACTACCGAGTATTCTCTTTAACAGCTATCCCGGTATACCAGTAACTTTCCGATTCGCCGTTACTGTTCTTGCACACTATAGCTTCCCAATACTCGTCAACACTATCAAGTATTTACATCCACAGCTATCCCAATATAATACCAGTAACTTCCCGAGTACCTACTCGACACCAACTGCATACGCTCACTACGATACTGCTGTGCTTCTCAAACTCACTAACACTCTATATGAACATCTCTATGTCTCTGCATGTAACTAACTAACCCCCTCTCTAGCAAAGCTACGTCCCTTATATACAGCTCTCACATAATAACAATGAACACAAAAGGTTCAGGCGACCGGAAGTAATTAAACACGTCGCGACCAGTCTGTTTACATCGGCCGGCTACTGGCGCGATTACGTCACCGCTATAAATAGACACTCGCTTACATTGGCAGCGACGGCGGGTGTCCCATGTTACTGTATTATCAGTAGCTTAGAAGACCCCCCTCGTGTTACAATTTGAATTGCCTATAGATACGTACATTGTCATTATTGAAGTACGTGAATGAAAATCAGATTGGCACACCCAGAAATGGGTAAGAAGCCGTGGTGATAATATTTATTTATAAAATAAGATTAGCTAATTTAATAGCAAATCTGAGAATGATGGTATTAAATTGAATTTAACCAAGTTATCCGTGTACATGACAAATATTAGACAATGATAAGTATACAATTTTCTTGAAAGTATTTTAACAACTTTTTTTAAAGTTTCTAACGGCCCTCATGAGTACGTCAACTAGTATTAGAAAAGTGAACTATAGCATGAAGTAAAATGATGTTGAGGATGTTTTATATCATGTTACCAGAGTTTCCGTGCAGAATTATGTAATATATGAAATATGATATATGAAACTGGTGAAAAGAGGAAAAAGTACTATTATATATTAGAAGTTTGAATGTGATTCGCATATAGAACGTGACAGACACATTCCGTGTTTCTTGTAAAAAAAAATGAAAGAAGTGTTGCAATAAATTCAGTCGCTGGTGTGTCTCTAACATGTAACCTGAGACAGATTTACGAGAATATTCTTTAAGGGCTCTAGAAAAACTATTTTTAATATAAAATGACAGCTTGTAGTTTTAAACAACTCGATTTTAATTCCAACCAAATACAACAGAGATTTCCATTACAAAAATTGTTATTACGCCCTGCATATATTTATTCTAACAAAAAATATGTTGTAATAGAATTAAAATTCAGGCCTGTATTCTCGTGTGGCCTCGGTATATTATTTGACAGTTGTGGATAAAAAATATTATAACTAAGTTATTACTAATGTCCCGTCGCCCGACAATATGTGATTTGTCGTAAAAAATACATACAGCTACTTGTATTTATCATACTCGGATGGTATAAGCTGGCCACTTATACATTTTACACAAATGTAGCAATGGCTGAAATCCAACCGGCAGTACGGCAGCGGTAAAACACTGCGGCTCGGTGAGTTCGGTCAGAGGGTAAACGGCGGAAACTATATACAAGCCCTAAATAGATATTACCAATGTAACTTTTACACGTTAATTTAAAATGGCAAATAAATAACTGGTTAAAATGATTCGGGAAAACCACTTCCAAGAGATGGCAGAACTACAGACGGACTTATAGGGAAAACGTTGAATTTTACACTTGTAGTCGTTGTAGTTTGAAGCTTTGTTTTAGGAAATATTCTATTATTTTTGATTAAATTCAGAATGTTTATTACAATGACAGATGTATATATTTATTTAAAAGGTGCTGTGCGGCCTATAACCGAAGGAGAAGCAGCGTATAAAGATAAAATGAAATACAAATTTGTGGTTATCTTGCTTGTTAACTTATTTATTTTTAGTTATAGACACATTATTTTATACGGATATGAAGACAATGGGGTACCTAATGCTATCGTGATAACAATAAAACTAATGCCATCGTGTGGAAATGTGTGTGCAGCTGTAAAGCAGGACAGGGAGAAAAGTGAAGACACCAAACTATCGGATTTAAAATTCATTATAGTTACATAATTATAAGTTAATTTTTGTCCATAAATTGTAATATTAAGAGGAAATTGTATTTGTTTGATTAAAAAACCATCTACATGTATTATATTTTGCACGTCTTCCTCTGGCTGGCTCGATTTCTGGCATTTTATCGTTTCTTCTCTATCTTTCCTATAAACAATATAAAATAAATGTAGTTATAATGTTAAAGAATAATAATTACTACTACTTACAGGAAAGTAACCTCTCTATTTTTCTTCTATGTACCAGAAGTTCTGGTTACGGTAATTTTTGGAATGGAATAGGATTTTATTAAATATTTTTTTTCTAATGACTATAAAAATAATCTAATAGTGTATTGAAGCGTAAATTTTTATAAATACTTACATAAAATTAAATTTCTAGGCAAAAAATATTGTGAATAAACGTTATTGAATGGTGAATGTTCTTGATTTTTAAAGCGATTTTCCATTGATTTTTTAATATTTTAGTTTTTGGGAAATAGTGAGCGGGTATGTCTTTACTTGCATAATTATTGCACTGCGGTACAACACAACATCTTTTCGGTTTGCTGGTCATTTTTGGCTCTTGTATATATAACCCTATATGACAGAACTACGTTTTCCCTACGACCTATATGTTCTATTTTGCCACCAGATCTCAGGTACTTTGTTGGCTCTTGCCAATAGGTAATGCAAATTTTGTTTTCCACAGCTTATCTGATTTTCTTACTCTCGATAATTCTAGTGTTACATTTAGTCCTTTTAATCTGTGATCCAAACATACAACTTTTTATTTTCGTTTCTCAAAAACACATCTGCGCTTTGATTCTGTTTTGACAAAAACTAAATTCATCTCATGAAATTTATGTTGGCAATAAATGAAGGTTTATTTGTAACAAATTTCTATGATGGATGTAAAAATACATATACATATTTATATACTATTTTTAACACTTTATTTTCGATTGCTTGTAAGTATTTTGAGACAAGCAGGTGAACGATATTTACTTGTCTCTTGACGTAACTTTTGCTTTAAAAAAGTTTTCCTTCGTCACTCCACACTTGTTCTGCAATAACTTTTAGCATATTTTAAACCCAATGTTTATATTTTCATTCAAAATTTTTCTCACACTTGTGACACAAATTTTAGAGCGTTAACGAGATGCTTGCTTCCTACAGAAAATATTAGTTTCAAAAAACAAAAAAACTGTCAGCATGGTACGTAAATAGTATTGTTTTGAAATTCAAAATATTTCACTAAATAAATAAATATATCATCACCGCTTATTACGCATTGCTTTGTACACAGATATCGGTAATGATGAAATATTTGAACCGTGCGGGCGTTTACCCGGCATTACCTCACGGGCACTCATTGCTGGTGTAGAGAAGTGCACCACATGGGGTGTAGATATGCCTAGCGGTTATTATTTAACCTTTATGCAGGGTGTAAATGAAATAAGTACATCAAATTTAACCAGTAATATAACTCGTCGAGAGCAACAATATTTCTTAATAACTTTTTCTTGAAATCGCATATTTTTATTATTTTTACAACCCCGTAAATTGACAAGTCGTTCCTCGTGTTTTGCTAATAACTTAATGCATTAACAACAACTATGAAAATTTTTGTTTTAGCAATTGGCAGTTTTGTCATTTATTGCAATTAAATTTTGACATTAGCAATAAACTTGTTTACAAGGTAAAATTCTGTCAAAATGCCTATCTTTACGAATAACGAGTACACAGACAATGTAATTACTTACCTATGGTTTATTTATTTATTTATTCATATCTGTATTACATTTTACTTTGTTCTTGACATAAAGACACTGCCATGGAGTTGCCAACGCATTTATACGGAGCGTTTTCCAAATTCTGTTCCTAATATTAGCACATTTGTAAATTTTGTACATCTTATCACAGTACGGAATGTCACATATGTAAATTTTTGAAAAAGCAACAGTTATATCCATACCATGTCCAGGAAGTTCAAGATTTTCAGCACATAGCAGACTTCAAATTTTGCGAATGGCTAGTATTGTTCACTGATGAGGCTGGGTTTACTAAAGAAGGTGTCTTTAGTGCACAATACACATTACGAATTTTGAGAAATATTCGTTTTCGGGAATGGACTGTGTCATATTTTGAGTCAGAGCTCAACGTTTCGCCCGCAGTCGTATGGGGCATCTTCAGGAACAAGGGGGATTGTACTGTCTTAAACAAGGTTACCCGACGTGTCAACCACGCTAGAGGCCGAATTTAAGCAACAAGAGGGGGAGACTCAGTTTACAAGGTTACCCGACGTGTAAACCATGCTAGAGGCCAAATAAACCAAGGTGGTTTAATGGTTTGGTTTATTTTCTCGAAATCGCATATTTTTTTAAGCATTTTTACCACCCCGTAAATTGACGAGTCGTTCCAAATATTTTTGTAATAATTGAATGCAGTAGCAATACCTATGAAAAATTTTGTTTTTGTAATTGACAGTCTTGTCAGATGTTGCAATTAAATTTTAACATTAGTAATAAACTTGTTTATAAAGTAAAATTCTGGAAAAATGCGTATGTTTATGATTAGCTGGCACACAGACATTGTAATTACCTATGGCGAAGTTCTCAAGGTCAACGAAGTTACACGAAAATCATCCTCTTTGTAATATTCGTAAATTTATGTTGTACCACATACAATATCTTCCAGATTATCACAGTTTGATGTGTCACATATGACAATTTGGAATATTTTAAAAGAGCAACAGTTACTTCCATACCATGTGCAAAAATTTCATTGTTTCCAGCATTTCAATTTTGTGAATGAGTTGTATTGTTCACTGATAGGGTTGGATATATTAGAGAAAGTGTCTTTAATAACGAACAATACACTTATCTGGTCACAAAAATTCTCATACTGTAAGAAGGAAACACAATTTTCAACAAAAAATATCATTAATTGTTTGAGCGGGAATAAATTGACGAGTCATTGGTCCTCATATAATCCCACCTCGTTTAAATGGACAAAAGTATGTACTTACATTTTTTGAATAACGTATTTAAACTATTATGATTTGTCGTGTTGACACACGAAGATTCATTTCATAACTTCCATAACTAGTATGCTCTTCCCGTCTTCCCACGCTCTTACTCTATTCACCTAAGTTCAGAAACCTGTGTTAATACACAATTTTATAATTTTGTTATCGAAATTTAAAATTTCTTTATTTTAATAATTGTACTATTACGAATTTATTAATAATAAATATGTTTTCGGTTGATCGTTTATTAATTACTGTATTTACAAGTATGCAACCACCACCCGACAATTTTTGTGCTGTGTACATGGAACTTTGATTCAAACAGCTGAGGGCAGCAGAGGTCTTGCCAGTGGCGGGTAACGAAATTTTTAACAAATCTTTAAAGAATTTTAACTCAAAAACTAGAAGATTTAGAAAAAAAATATTAAGAAATATTGTTGCTCTCGACGAGTTACATTATGGGTTAAATTTAATGTACTTATTTCATTTACACCATGTATATAAGATGGAACTATAATGAATAGTATAAACAACGATGGTATTCCAAACGCACGTGCAATTTATCATAAAAAACAATATGGCTTTCTGTTAATGAGTTTATATGATGTGCAACATCATCCGTGTTCCGGAATGATAATGAAAAAGCAAGGTATCACGCATCATAATGACGGAATGTGATTGCATTATCGACCGGGCTGCGTTCAGACAGTCCGCAGCACAGAACAGAACACCAACACCGCATAATTGATTACAATTACCCACCACCGTACCGTAGGCCTTGCTAGCTCAGGGACTGCAATGGTTATTTTACAAAGAACTCAAAATGCTTGATTTATGAAACAACGCAGTTACCAGTATTAAACATGTAAAATTGATTCCATTTAATTACTGCTACGTAGTTGGATTAATACAAATAGCCCGACTAATAAACATGAGCAAGGGTTGTTATACCCTTCTCAAATTCAATAGTTCAAACCAAATAATTATGCGAATTTCATATAATCAACTTTAATGGAGGTATATTCCAACATTTCAAGAAAAAAAATCTGGTGTGGCCAACACAATACCTTCCGCCATTACAGCCCGAGTCACAAAAAAGATTAAGTCAATCCTTATTTTTGGATTAGCGAATTTTACTCTAATTTTGACAATTTATATCTTAAAATATAGTCTATAGTTACTACCTTTTTTTAAACAGGATTAAATCCCAATTATAGAGTGGGTTCACATTCACACACATCCATGCCTTAGTGGCATTCAAACCCAGAGCCCCGAGGGCACTCATGACATGAGGCGTTGCTCTAACCACTGTGCACCGGAGCTATAATAAAATGAAGATTAAATTTTAAATACCGGGATAGAATAGAATTCACTTATCCAAAAATGAGGATTAGCTTAAACATTTTTTTGAATCGTTAATTTTTATTAATCTAAATACATACCTACATATTTACTAATGCTGAATCGAATTCCTTTTCTATTGTTTTATTTACTTTTTCTTTTTGAAACGTTACTAATACCGACGCCAAATATTTACAATTTTAAATGGCACAAAATTGATCCCTGTGGTGCACGCCAGCAATGAGGACCCGTGAGGTGACGCCTGGTAAAAGCCCGCACGGTACAAATATATCATCATCATTACCGATATCTGCGTAAAAAGCAGAGTGGCACACCCAGCAATGGGTAATATGCCGTGATATATTTATTTATAAATTTAATAATCTTTAATTTTTATAATAACATTAATGTCGAAAAAATAACATTTAAAGGTATTTTTCGAAGAAAAACTATTTTGAGCTTCTAGTAAAGTGCCATTCCCGGTTATCCGATTTTCATCAAAATCTAATGGGCTCTTTCCATTACAGAAAAACTTCGAAATACAAGGTTTCAAAATTTTCTGAATGATAGTATTTGAGTTAGAGTGGAGGATCCACACACACATACACACACACATCATCGTGAAAATGTTATAATTGGATTCTAGGGACCTTAAAAACTGGTCATACCAAAATCTCGATATGCGATTTTTATCACGGTCCCTATACCTCCCTTACCAAGGGTAGCGGGAGGTAAAAATGAATTATTATCACAAATGCCACGAGGGGGGGGCTAAATGCTTGGATTAGTGTCCACGATTTGGTGAAAAAGAATGAATACGCACCCTTACACTTTCATTTCACACATCCTTGTTAACTGCCGAGGGATGCTGATGAACACTTCCACTTCGATTTATGGACACGGACAATACTTGAAATTTATAACTAAAATTTTATTTAAATGATTCTGAAGATCCACCTTGATGCTAAAAATTGAAATTATTATTTAGCAGCAGATGTTTACTTACTTCTAGTTAGCTGATTTTGACATGGTTGTCAACGTAACGTACACCACTCTATATAGTAGCGGTTTCCGTGGTTACAGCATAGCTAGCTGCTTTACTAAATTTAATTTCTTTATCATTTTTTACCTATATCCATTGAATGTGAAGTATAAAATGTAGTCAAATCGTATAGAGAATAAAATATACTTTAATTTTTATAATAACATTAAATAAGGAAAAATGATATTTAACAGTATTTTTATAAAAAAAAAAACCGTTAAAATCTTAAAATGAGGGTATTTTCGGTTGACCAATTATAACCAAAATCTAATCATCTCTTCACATGGATGTAAAGAAAAAGAATACAAAAGAATTATAATTTTTTGAATTGTAGTATTTGAGTTATCGGATCCGAAAAAATCGTACAATCGTACAAAATGAAATACACACATACAGACAGGCATCATCGTAAAATTAGTAAAATCTTATTCCAGGGACTCTAAAACGTGTTATTCATCAAAAACTCACCACCACGGTGTAGTATCTATAGGTGAGAGCACGAGACGCGTTGACATGGCTAAGTAACTGGGAAACAAAATGGTGCTAACGCGACCCGTTATCATTTGATAGAAAATGTTTTGCTACAAGATGCATAACAGAGTATGAATCAAATAAAGAGAAACATAGTCTTTTTAAGGTGCCAAAATGTGCAATTTAGCAGCAGCCAGCTACACTATAATCACAGAAACAGGTGCTAAGATAAATTTCTGATTGAAAGGTGTCAATGTCAAGTGCATTTGACATATGTTGTTTTATAATTTTACTGGAAGTATAGAAACGTTTTTGTATGGAATTTGTACAAAATGCGTACATAGAACTGACAAAAGATAAAAAGTAATGATTGAAAATATAGAATATTATGCGTTATATATGAATAATTTAATATTTTAAATATTTTGTGTAAAAACCGGGTCGCAACAAAACCAGACATCTAGCGGCACACTGTATGAACTAGCCCAGTTAATCCATTCTTCGCAATGCATTGAAATACGTCGTGCACTCACCTATAGATACTACACCGTGCTCACCACCAATTTTTTTCACCAAAGACAATACCTTCCTTTACCTTTAGGTAAGGACGGTACATTGTCTTTGGTCAAAAAACAGAGAAATTATGAAATGTAATTTCATGAAAATATTGTTAACAATACACTGTGTCTTTAGCTAAAAAATATATTTTCTCTTCAACACTTCAACATGTCAAGTGTTGTTAAACTAAGCTTAATTCTTGAAATAATTGCACAATAAAACTATACATAAATAGATTGGCGTGGACAAGTAGGAGGCGAGGACAAATTAAAGAAGCTTAAGCAATTGAGAGCCCCTTGAGTGCTGAAAAGTATCCTTCAGATCGTAATAATCCCATTTATAAATGAAACCTGTTCGCTTTATTCCACGGTTTACTGTGCGTCTAGTAGGGAGTGTACGTGGATGTTCCTTTGAATGCTAACAAGGACCAGCCAGAAACAGGGTAGGGAAATTACGGGAGACAATGCGCCATTCTCCAAAGTGGGTGGATCCCACTTGAAAAGGAGATAAATAGATCTCGGAGACAAAATGGACCAGGGAAATGAAAGGTGTCGGTTGTCAGTTTGCGAAGCATATCAACCCCAAGGCTTGATTTGCATTAGTTATACGAAATCTGTATGATTGCGATGGTTTTGTTTCGTTTTCGCTTATATGCAATTGATTCTCGTCTACAATAGACGCTAGTACAGTGTGTTACGAAAAATCTTAACTCGGAGTAGGCTATGAACAAAGAAACGTATGTCAACTTGAAAGTACAGTGTGTTCAAAAAAAATCCTAACTCGGAGTAGGCTATGAACAAAGAAACGTATGTCAATTTACAAATATTTAATTAAATGTCAATTTAACATGAAATATGTTATCTAAATAAATCAAAGCTTTACTTTTTGAATCTTGTTTTAGAAATGGAAACAAATTAGAAAACGGCGAAAGTCAATTTACTGTATCCTTCTTTATTGTCTTTTCTCCTTAAAATTGCGTTTCAAGATCAATTTTGACAACTTGACTTTTGAATTGAATAATAATCAAACATACGTTTTTCTGTTCATAGCCTACTCCGAGTTAGGAATTTTTTTGAACACACTGTATTTATAGAGCGCGAGCAGACACGTAACTCGAGCGACTTTGAAACAGGGGCGTAAACTACGTGGGTGCACGGACGCACATGCACCCACAATAATTTCGTTCTAACATTATAATTATATTTCATACATTGTAAAAATGAGTCAATCTTTTTAAGTTGTTTAAGAGTAAGCTGACATTATTTAATCCTGTCATGATAATGGCGGTAAAATACTACTATTAAGCCGAACAAACGAATATGTTAATAATTATAGGATATTGCGAAGAAAATTATTGGCAACCTATAAACAAATGTTACTGTCATAAAAATTAGTTGTTTGACATTGGGATAGATTGCTGGACGAAATTTATTCTAAAAATTGCACTGTGCACTGTCATTCATATTTAACTTTATCCTCCTAAATCGTTACAGATAACACAAATTACGCACAGACAGAAAAGTTCACCATTGAATGTATCATTGTCGTGACACCAAAGTTTCATTCAAACCGAACAAAGGTTCTGTCATTATAAGCATTTTTTTTACTAAACGGTACACTTTCGGTTTTTCGGATATTGATAAAT
Source organism: Harpalus rubripes (assembly GCA_963082715.1). Taxonomy (NCBI): domain Eukaryota; kingdom Metazoa; phylum Arthropoda; class Insecta; order Coleoptera; family Carabidae; genus Harpalus; species Harpalus rubripes. The sequence continues at coordinate 85,861,210 of OY720448.1, forward strand.
TAGGTTATATCGTGTTATTTTGGGCCCAGGAATCTGTGTTTAAGCCATATCTACGTGTTTTAGAGATACCTGTATATTAATATTAGGAGTATTATTATTTTATTTTTTTGTAATATTTGCATTTTTAAAAACATACAGGTACCCATATTTAATAAAAATAGTGCAACCACAGCCAAAATAAAAAGTTTACGCCTCTGCTTTGAAATGCTTTGAATCAGCTGATTTGTGTGCACATGTCAGTTTGACGACAACAATGTCACTTTGACAAGATCAATTTTTTGACATTTCGATTTTTAACTGCTAAAAAGTTATTATTTTTAATTTAATGTATAGTGCTAAGTGCTATTTAAAAATTGTAAAATCCTGATTTTTTATCAGTTTAACATCAAAATAAGTCAAAACATTGATCTTGTCAAAGTGACATTGGTGTTGTCAAAGTGACATGCGCACACAAATCAGCTGATTCCAAACACTTCAAGGTTGCTCGAGTCACGTGTCTGCTCGCGCCCTATACTCTATCTGTTTTAACTATAGACTAGATGGCGTTGCGAGCGCGGTCGTTTTTACATGTATTAAATAAACAATTCAAATTTTAGCGCCATTCCTGGATTTAAAAAAATTCTTTCTAATTGACATTTTTTTGTACGTACATGTGCTATCTATCTATTTTTATCCATAATATTAACGAAAAGAACAATAACAAAACTAATGAACTATTAACTAAAAAATAAGAAAATGCGAGAACGAAAGTATGTAATATGAAATACTATGAAAATTATAACGAAAAGAACAATAATGTACTTGACTTTGTTAACTTTTATTTATTTTATGTCAGACGTCAAAATAATTGATACAGTTGTCAAGCAAATTTAAATTTCGCGTCAATTATTTTACCGTGTAAACTCGGTTCACGTTTAAACCAATAAGAGAGCTAGAATCTTAGACTCTATCTCACCCAACGCTCTATAGTTAAAACGGATAGACGCCCCAATTCTGTAACAAAGTTGTTAAGTCTTAGCAACATTGCTATAGCAAATAACCAATAATAATTCCGAACACAGAATAAAACTTGAAAATGACACGCTTTACATTTGTTCCTATTGGTTAAAATTTTTAGCAACGTTGCTAAGTCTTAACAACTTTCATACAGAATTAGGCCGAGAGTATAATTAATTCTATGTTCCGTAAGTCAACAAAAAAAAATCTGGTGTGACCAACACATAACCTCTCGCCAGATATTTATCTGGTTGTACGCATAAAACGAAAAATACATATATTCATGTCTCACTACAAAATAATTCTCACATATATTTCCAAAATCTATGGGATATTTTAATATAAATTATGTACAAAACAAACATTTTCTTTATATTCAATATCCTGAAATTTTCTTTTTCTACTTTCCTTTTCTTTTTCTTTATATCTGTCATTTTTTCGCAAATTCCTTTTATATTCTTTTTTACGTATATTCTTTTGCGTTGTTGACTTTTTTTATTTTCATAATGATGTACAAATATTTTTGACACTGGCATACAAATATTTTTGACAGTGACATTTATGTGTCAATTACAAACATTTGAATTTCTTGCCTTGAAGTAGTTTGATCTGAGAATTTTTACATCAAATTATTTTATATGCATTTCTTTATCTCTAAATATAATATATATATATATATATATATATATATATATATATATATATATATAATAATAATAATAATAATAATAATAATAATAATAATGAATTTATATTTATCGAATAAAGAATTTAACGTTCTTTAATATAAGTATTTACATAAATTTTCGATAAATAATATTTAGATGATTTTTTTCTTGTAACTACTACTTCCGGTTGTCCAATTGTTACCAAAACTTAATAAACTCTTCCCGTTATTGTTAGATTGAGGAGTCCGTAGTTAAAAATGTCTTAAGTCTTGTAGTATTTGAGAAATCGTGGATCCAACATCCACACACACATACGAACATCATCGTAAAAATGTTATAGTCGGATTCTAGGGACCTTAAAACGTGCTTATTCACTAAAATCTGGATGCGATTTTTAGCATAAATTCAATACCTCTTTTCTTCTTGAATATTATTTTGGAAGTGGAAATAAATTAAAAAACGACGAATGTTAATATACTGTATCCTTCTTTATTATCTTTTCTTCTTAAAATTACATTTCAAGATCAATTTTGACAATTTGACTTTTGAATTGAATTTGTAATTTGTAAGATTGATACATAATTGTATTTTATGTACCAAGAAGGGCGTTACGATGATGATAATGCCAGGAGGGCAACGAGGATCTAGATGTGTCACATGTGACGGTAAATAATATCAAAAATGAATTCAAATGTGGATAAATATCGTCCCCAAAAAATTAGTGATCCGTCGTCCACCAAAAATCAATGCGAAACATTGCAGTCTACAAGTCATCGTACTTACTATTTGCATGTGTAGTGAAAGTAAATTGCTTTTTAAGGACCTTTTCATAACCAATTTTAAGTATTATAATTAAATTAAAAATGATATCTGTGTTGTGCTTTCATAGCTGTTTTCGTATTATATTAATTGTTGTTATCAATGTACTGATTGTTGTAATCAGTCATTATTATTATTATTGTACTGATTAATTATTAAAATGTAAATAATTTTCATTATGTACCGTTGATATTCTTTCTAATTTAAAGTCCCTAATATAATGCCCCGGTTGTTATAGATATGTTTATATACAAGGTATCCTAGCAATAAACAATTCATAATGCTTTAGTGAGACATAAATTTATTTCCGTCAATGACACTGTTGACAGTGACATTTAAAAAATTTAAATTTGACTACATTTACAATTTTTTATTAAAATGATCGTTGTTTCCCTTAAGCCTCATTCACAACACGACATTAATGGTTAGCATTAGTAGTTGGGATTAGCGCAGAAAGCTTGGCATACGTAGTTTTAGTTTAGCGTTCACAATAACGAAATTAGCGCAGCCCAAGTCCGCGCTAAGTTCATTTAGCGCAAGAGTTTGTAACTCCAAACTTATGGTTAGTGGTTAACATAGTAACCAATCACAGAACAGAGAAAACGAAGATGTGACATTTGTTGAGTTTGACAATTGTTTTAAAAGAATTAAATTACATATTAGTTGAATTGAAGTAGAATTTGAAAGGTACTGACTTTATTATTCTGTTATAAAAAAACATTTTTAAAATGTGTGTCTTATAAAAATATCAATTTTGAAGGTTATAGGCAATAATAAGTTTATTCTGTTGAACTTTTTTTATACAAAAAGAAAAAGATATAAAAATATTAAATAATCGTCAAATCTACTAAACAAGAAGTATGTATTAAATTAAACCAGCTCTTAAAAACTTTGAATTAAATGTACTATTTTGCCATCAAGACTTGTTATTCGTAGTAGTTAATTTCATGTATTGTGAACGTTGTTTACCAATCTTTAACTACTAATTATAAACACTAACCATAACTACTAACACTAACTACTAATTTCGTATTGTGAATGAGGCTTTACTTACTCTAAAACGTGCTTATTTATTAAAAACTCACCATCGATTTTTTTGACCAAAAACAATACCAAGGTATGACGGAAGGTAAAAATAGGCCCCGAAAGCTCTTATAGGTCTCGAGGTAGTAATGGTCCCCTATTTAAAATGAACATCCTGTATATTTTCAGTTGAAACGAAACATAATCGTACCGTAATAGTAATTGTATCGACATTGTATCGCTAATATAATCAAAAGAACATAATCGTATTATGTTCATACCGAGATCATAAAGGGAAATTAAAAAGTAAAAACTGCTGTTAACATTTCGCTAATGTACTCGTATGAGTACATCATTCTGGAAAGGACCAAGTTTAAGATAGGTAAATTTTCGGGAGACAGTGAGAATATCCCACTCAAAAGGAGATAAATAGATCCCGAATGGACGAAGGTATCGTCGTTAATTTCCTTAAGGTATCGTCCCTAAAGATTTGATCAAGTGTCTCTCCACTTTATCCCTAATGGTAGGTATCCGTATATGCGTAAATTCCGTTGTCACTACCAATTAATTGTAATTGATTTTGATGAATTACTTGGGAAATTCTGCGAAGTAAATAATTAAATTAATTAGAACATGGTCGATCAAATGGAGGAAGAGGGTCAATCGTGTCTCATTTAAGGTTACTTGTTAAGTAACTCTAAATCTTGAGTGGAGCTGCCTGTAATTTTCATACATGAATGCAGGGGCGCCGACTATTCAAAATTTCCTTGGGGGCACACATTTTTAATAATGACCAAAATTAAATAATACGTTATAAAAAAAAGGATGAAGGAAAGGAAAGGAAATTATTTTAAATTAATTTTTTATTTTCAATGAGTACGTTTACACCATGCGTACTAAATATTTAGTCATACCAAGTGACGTACCAAAATGGCGTAAACACTATGTACCAAACCGTTGGTACGCAATTGGTACACATATCACAATATATTATGATATACTCCAAAACTTGTCAAATTTAGTATTTACGACTTTTATATGAAGGGGAACAACATATTAGATTTTGGATACAATTGATAAACCGGAAGTGATACTTTATTTGAAGCTCTGCACAGAATTTCGTGAAAAATATGTTGATACAATCGAAAACTTTTCAAATCTGGTATTTAAGACTTTTATATTAATGAGGACGACATATTAGATGTTTTCTAAAATTGATAAACCGGAAGTACTAGTTTACAGAAAGCTTATGACCCTTGTGGTGCACTCTCCACGTCAGCATTGCCCGTGAGGTGACGCCTGGTAATCACCCGCACGGAACAAATATGTCATCATCATTACCGAAATCTGCGTACAAAGCAGATTGGCACACCCAGCAATGGGTAATATGCTGTGGTGATATATTTATTTATTTTATTTATAAACGGATTTTCTTGAAAAAATATATTAAAACATGATCCAAAACTTCTCAAATTTTGTATTTAAAACTCGTGTATAATTTGAAACAACTTTAGATTTTGACTATACCTATATGATAAACCGGAAGTGGTACTTAATTTAGAGCTCTTAACAGATTTTTGAGGGAAAACAATAAAATATATTCCAAAATTTGGTATTACAGACTTTACTATTTATTGGAACAACAAATTAGATTTTGTTTACGAAAGAATAACCGGAAGTGATTCTTTACTTAAAGTTCATTGCTATTTCAAACATGGAATTGACGGGAAGTCATGTATTGGCCACATCAGATTTTTATTATTATTATTATTATTATTATTATTATTTTAATTTACATTATTTCATTTAGGTCATGTGATCAAAGGTTTCCGTAAGATTCTGTGTTCTTCTGTTCTCAGAAGCTCCTCAAAGTATGATTAACCCATATTTTACAATAAGCACATGGATAATATCGTTCCTATATTATTTATTTTATCCAGTTTATTAAAAATTACTTTTTCTCCAAAAAGTAACCTTTTTCGTGCCTGCTTTGTGTGCGCAAGGTGGTTCATTTATTAACAATGCGATAGGCCGTGTGCACGGCTTGTTCGCACTGTTAAGAAATGAACCACTTTGGCGTACACAAAACAGGGACTTAAAAGGTCACTTTTCGGGCATTCGAAACTAAGACGCAGTTAAGTGTTAAAAATTTTCACTTCATAATCTGTTTTTCTATTCAATGTGTAAACAAAAAACATGAAAATCTGAAAACATAAAAAATTCTGACATAAAAAGTATCATCCTTTAAAATTATTCTCATCCACGGTAGTAAATAAATTCTGCTCCCGGAAACACAACAAATATCTCATTTTCATGCGATAAAAATGTCACGTAGTAGCACGTGGTGCCCTTAATTTTTCTCTAAATTAAAAAGCGCGATAAATCAGATGTGTATCTACGCGAGATGAAATGTTAGCCCATGACATTTGTGCAGAGCATTAGAGAGTGGAGTGAATGAGACGGTCCTGCGCTTTATGATCCTGCTCTTGCTTCTGCTCCTGCGACATTAGTGCAGTAGCGCAGAGTAGGCTAGGAAAGGTTGTTTTCAAGCTTTTGCGGGATTTGACAAACCATTCTTTTTTAATGTCGGTAGGACAGGGGGTTACGCTTTGTGGTATTTTTTGTTTTTGTTTTTTTGAATGTTAATGAGAGTATACAGGGTACCTCACGACGACCTTAAGCGACCTTTATTTGAAAATCTATTTAAGTAAATAAATATATCATCACGGCATATTACACATTGCTGGGTGTGCCAATCTGCTTTGTACACCATTGCTATCTCGAGAACTATAAGACCTACAAAGATGTTTAAATGGGCAAACAATTTCTATTTCACAAGACAAATTTAAATAAAAGAAAAATACTTTTTTTATCCAGTGGTTCTCAAAATAATGGACCTAACTTTTTTATTTTAAATGAAAATATATATTTTTTATTTGCTCATTCGTTAGAGATTTTAATTTTGAATTCAATGATTGTATATGTTTATACCCTTACATAACGATTTTTTCCTACAACCGTGCGTGAAAAGTACTTTTCACGCACTCATTACAGTGTGTAAAGTGTCACTTTTCAAGCACTAGTGCGTGAAAAGTACTTTTCACGCACTAGTGCTTGAAAAGTAAATAAACGTTGCTAGGCTACATTAAAATTAGGTTAATTTACCTGTCAAGTATATAATTAGGCAGTAAATAATAATGAAAGTAATAAAATTTATTAAAAAATATGAATATACACTGTAAATGAAACAAATCTAATATTTTTTTAACAGATTGAGTACTAATCTAATTTTTAAGAACATTAAAAATTTTTTGACATGTATTCTAACCTAACCTAATTTTTAATATTAATATTAAATGTAAAATTTGTACATTATAAAAGACTAATCATCGTCTGTCTGAGATTCTTCCAAGTGTTTTAAGTTATATTTTGTACAGTGTTATGAGAAAGAGTACTAACAGTATTTGAAGCTGCTGGACGCCTGTACACTTAGTATTATGAGAAACATCAACACCATTTCGGTTGTAGGAAAAATATTGTATGCAACACGTGTGTAAAATAATATTTTTTGTCTCGTGCTACAATTTCCGCACTCGACCAAAAAAGTACTACTTTACACACTTGTTACATAAATAACTATTTTGAGAAAAATGCATTAATGTTTTATACCAATTTGATTAAAATATGGCTATAATAAAAGTGCCATGAATGGAAAAAATGACTACATGTTATTTTTATTATATAGAATTAGAGTGCCTTGACCGAAAGAAGTGAATGTTTTGTTCTTGTAAGTGATAATAAATGTCAATGTAAACAAAATATTCACGTATTTCTTTCATGGCATTATAATTCTGTCAAAAAAAAATAACACATTCGTTATTTCCATTCATGACACTCTTATTATAGCCATATTTTAATCAAATTAATATGAAACTTTACATGAATTTTTCTCAAACAAATCGTTATGTAAGGGAATAAAAATATTATATCATTGAATTCAGAATTAAATTCTCTAACGGTACACTATATAATTTTTAGCCCTTTAAATAGAATATTATTTTATGATTTCAACGATATAAATACATATAGCATAGGGTTGTATAACAATTATTTCGAGAAAAATGGTATTAAAAACTAGAAATAATGTAATAAAAAATGGGTTTACTACTAGCGTAATTAGGCAACAGACCTGTGTATTGCATAGCCTATTGTAACATTATAACATTTTTTTTTAATACCTTTTTTCTCGAAATAATTGTTAAACAACCCTATACCATATTAATATCGTTGAAATCAGAAAAAAATCTCTATCTAATGGGTTTAAAATTATATAGGATTCTAATTAAAAAAATATAATTTTGTTCTACCGTTTGAGAACCACTGGTCGAATTTTCGGTTTGTTATTATTAATAAATTAGCCCCTTATTCTTGATCATTTCTTGTAGGTATATAACATTTTAGAGCTTAAAATTCTACCTATAAATTAATAAATAAAATTCATTTTGTATATTTTGTAACTCTAAAAATTAAATATGAAAATTTTGTTTAATAGCGCTAGCCGTGGAATGATTGATATTTTAACTATCCAATATTGAGACTTTTTCAGACAATAAAATCATACATTTTTTATGCTTTTTGTTTTATTTCCATGGCTATCACTATTTTTGAAGTGATTTTCGACATTTTCATATCAAATTTCTGCAGTTACAATTCTTACAAAATTTTGTTTATTGATTCAAATGCAGAATTTTAAGATTTGCAACTTTTTTTTTCTAAAATAGTTTTGGAAGCAACGCGCAAGGAAAAACTGTTTTCCCATGTTGAATGCCAATGTGATGGATTTTGAGAACCCAGTGTATAGGCGATGTGCACATTTTGAGCGTCAGCGCCTCTAACGGCTACATTGGCATTTTTGGTTCCCGAATCAATTTTGACATTTAGAGAAAATGATACAATTTTATTTTGAGTTGTTGCTATTCTGTATGAATATTATACATCATACTATATTGAAATGAGTAAAGAAAGTATTTAAAATGCTATATATGCGATGTGACTAATTAAAAAAAGTCGAAGCGAAGGTATTGTGGCAGAAAATATAATTTTTCTCATAATATGTGTGATTTCTGTAAACCATTTATCATATTTAAATTTATATTATAATTTATAATATTAGTTAAATGTTACAAGATGCACAATACCTGAAAATTAAGATTAAAAAATTGGAAAACTGGAATGATTGGAAAGAAGAAAGTTTCTACATATCACGATATCAGTGGATGATGTTAGCATCTTTCTTTTATATTCGTAATAAATGAAGAAGATTTTTCATTGAAAATATACCAGGCTCTAAGTGGAATCAGTTGCACAAGCTCGGAGAAGAAAATACGAACCATGTGAATTTCTACCTTTAACATTAACATTACATGTACAAAAGTATTATACAATTTTAAGACAATTTTCTGCTTCTTGTATTATATCTTGTTGAAATATTAACTTAAGAGACACATTTTTATATAATTCATAATTGCAATCATACGACCATTGTTGGAATTTTATTCATACGATAAGTATCGTTTACAATAAGAAAATATGTACACCTAAAAGAATTTTTCATGTTAATAGAAGATATCTGTTGAAAAGTTATTTTCTTAAACATCTATTCTTCATATAATCTTCTACGAAATTTATAAAATTTGATACTTCAATCGGTAATTTTATAAGAATTATTACATCCCCCACTGCATCACATAATATTTGACGTCCTATCATTCGCATTTATTGCAAATATTTTATAAAATAGAAATTGCAAAATTATTCTGACATAAAACATAACCTTGCTATGTTTCAATGAGTAACCATTTTGTCATTTTTGTCCGCTGTCAGCGCTGACTACTTTTGTGCACATCGCCTATATATTTAGTACTTTTTAGTACAAAATTAATTATTGCACTTAACATGAAGTATACATTTTTAGTGTCACTGGTTTTAATAAAATCGAACTGCAGCGCATCGTACACATTTAATTAATTTGTTAATTTTTACCTGAGGTAACTGATTACTTATATTATTTAACAGTTAATTTAATTTTTATCAAATTGAAAAATATTAATTGAAACCATGGCACGAAAAATGGTAATTGGATTATTATAATCAATTTTTGTGTGATTAATCATTTTCATTATTGCAATCATATTTTCTTTAACTAAAGGGATAAAATCAGAATACACACAGAAATTTACAATAGCCTTGAACCACATGCACTTACGAGTAGATCCGGATTAAACAATGACATTTAAATGTCATGTTCGATCCAGAATTTTATGTGGTAGAAGCTTCTTGTCGCAATGTTTTGAAATCTTAAAAGACTTTAAAACTTTGTAACTTCTTTGTTCAAGTTGTTGCTAATTTCCACTTCTGAATTCCAACAAAAATTGTCAAAGAAGGTAAAATTCTTTGTGTACCGATAATGCGAAAACCAATTCCAAACTTTAATTTCTTTTCCTGTTTACTTGAATAAAATTTACTGTGATTCACTTTGTAATTTCAAGTCCGTGGATATCTTTCAGTAAATCACTACTCCAGTTTATTTCATTCCATAAAACAGGATTGAATATATCTCCTAATTTAGAAATAGATGACATCAGTGCCGGCTTAACGGGGGCATAGACACCGACTTTTAGATTTTCGCGTGGGGGCTAAAAAGGGGTAGCAGACAATTTACCAAATAAAATCTTTATTTCTTAAAATTGATACATTAATAAACAGATTTTTAAAAAATCTTGTCTTTTTTAAATTTATGGCGAAAATCAACGTAAGACAGATAGAATATAAATTTTAATTGTATATTGAAAATATATACAGAGTGATCAAAAATGCCAGAACTGTGCCATTCCATATAATTTTGACATTTGTCGCTTAGATAGTATGACAGCATTACTATTTCCAAAGGCGTACTTTTACAATTTGGAAGCAGTCATAAGAATAATCTCAAGAGCTGTCTTGTTTATGTTCACCCGAATGAAAATATGCTTCAAGAAGAAATCTGTCACGCTCTTCATTAAAAGCATAATTAAATGAAATTCCGAAACAAATATCAAATGAATTAACGAATCAAATGTCATGCACCTGTCATTATCTGTCATATGTAGAATATAGTTTTGATGAATTGGAATATAATTTTGACACAATTTTGGAACAAAAGTGATCACATGACGTTCAACCATTTTTGGTTACTCTTTATAAAAAAAATTTCACGGGAATCTGCAAACCTACCGTAATTTTCACTACAATCTGATAATTTTATTATTAATTACCGACAATATTACATTTTAGATCTGGCAACACAGAAGTTGTAAATTTTTATAATAGTATATTGAAGAACGTGTTCTATAAGACATGTTTTTTTACGCACGCGTCAAAATTTAGAAAACGAGCGTTAGTGAGTTTTCTAATTGACAAGTGCGAAAGAAAGTCTTATAAAATGAGTTCTTTATACAATTTTTTTATATTTTGCGCCTTCTAAAATAACATTTAGTTACTCAATTTGTGATTATATTTGTAACCATTTGTACATTTTCATGTAAATAATCTTCCCTAAATAAAAAAAATAATTATAATAATTTCGACATGATATTATTAAAATGAATTGTCAAATAATTAAAAATAAATTAGGTAAAAATGGGTTAAAGAAACGTCATCTAGTACCAACCGTGTAAAACAAAAAATTGCGTATTGAAATGAAGATCATTACGATACGCAATTGCGTATCGTAATGACTTCATTGTAAACGCAAAATATAAAAAATAAATAATAGAATAGGTATACATTGTTACTTTGTATAAGTAATTGATGTATTAAAAATATTTCAAAATGAGTGTACTGTTTGTTTATAGTAAAAATCATTTGTGTGTGGGGGCAGAACCCGTTCAGATTTTTTCGTGTGGGGGCAGAGCTCCCTCTGATTTTTCTGTGTAGGGGCTCAAGCCCCGAAGCTCCCACGTACTCGGCGCCTATGAACGGGGGGGGGGGGCTTTTGGGGTCTATAGCCCCCGGCGGTAGATACGTAAAGGGCGGTACACCGAGCAGAGCACATTTTTAAATTATTTTAAATAAAAAATTTAATTAAAGCAAATTTAAGAGCCATAGGGGAAAAGGATAAATGTCCATTTTCTAGCAAAATGAGATGATTGGTACTTATAGATTGAAGGTGGGCGCTTTTAAATGGTATGTGTAAAGGAGGCAAAACGGTAACAATCCTAAGATACAGTTATCAGAAATTGTAAGACAAGATCGACAGCGATATGCGCAAATTATAACTTGGTCAGCCGATTTCTGTTCAGTACTCGTACTGAACAAAAATTTGTTAAGCTAAGAGCATTGTCAGTGGCTATCTGATGAGATTCCGTAACTCAGTAGTTAATTTTTAGCAACTGGTTTAACCAGTTAAGTACCTATGTTGACATAATATAACAAACAATTGGAAACAATTTTTAACCAGTTGCTAAAAATTAACCACTGACTTAATAAAACCACCAACAACGCAAAAAGTTTGGACGAGTGACTGATGTAGCGAAAAAGTTCCGACTTCAAAGTTGTGAAACTGGTGAAGATTTTCCCTGTGAACATTTTAAATGTTCTATTAAGCAACATTTCAGAACCAATTCGAAAATATTTTGTCATTGGATTTCAAAAATATGGGAGTTCATGAACTTTCATAATAGTCTATTCCACGAGACCTTTCATTGAACCAGGACTTTGAACCGGAGCTGAATCGAAAACCGTAAACTGGCAAAATTAACTGAGAAATTCTGTCCCACATAGGTTGAAACTTGGCCCATCTATGGGTGTAATAATTTTCAAAAATGGCTAATCTGAGTTTCGAGATAAAATTAATACACTTTGTCATTCCAAAAACATTAGATAGGGTTTCATACTTTAAAATTCGAGTAATGAAAAAACAAAATTTCTAACATTTATCTTTTTTCCCCTGGTTCTTGGCAGTTTGATGTTGTAAAAACGATTTTTTCTTTGTTGAGAATTTTAAAAGTTAGCCCCGGGCGGCAAAATATCTTAAGTCGGCACTGGATGACATATATAAAACTTTATAGTCTAACAATGAAAACGGTCAGAATTTCATCCTACAATTCTTGTATTTGTTATCGCAAAGTTAAAAGTTCCCAATGTCGTTATTTATTATCTCAAGTAGACTCCAGTTTTATTTATATTGAGTTCCATGAACGAAGTTAACCGAAGAGCATTAGTTCCAATTTGTATTCGAGTCACCGGGGAAACTTTTCTCACATTATTTAATACCTCGACACCTTATAACTTCATTTCCGTGGATTTTACGTTCGCCGAAATTTGATGTGCTCCCTGCTAGGAGTGCCACGTACAGTATAACAAAGATGCCACGTACAGGTTCTCAAAATAAACTTCGCCGTTGTCATATTTTCACAAAAGTCCTGAAGACATTGTTTTGTTAGAAATCATCAAATCTTGTTTATATTGACATGATAAGTAAATAATAATAAAAAAAATGGAAAGTAGAAAAGAAAACTAGAATTTTATAAAAATTAAATTATAAAGGGGTGTATTCTGTAAGGAAACTGTTAATTTTCAACAGTATGTTAAAAATAAACTAGCTGTTAAAATATATTTTGTATTCTGTAACTATTAATTCTTTTAGTAAAGACGTGCCTTTTTTCTGTCTTGGTGATCACTTAATTCTGGTGTTTAACAGACATATTAAAATTTATTATTTTAACACCAGTGTCAAATTTTCGCGTAAAGAATACCAAAAAATGAATTTATTGTTAACAGTCATGTTAAAATATATTTTTTTAAAGGCATGTTAAAATTAATAGTTTTTTTACAGAATATACCCCATTATGCAGCACACAAACAACAATCATATTTTATCGTCTTTTTAAGCAAAAAATAATAATAAATATAATTTTTCTACAGTCTATATACAAAGTAGCCGTTTGCGCTCTCTTTTATTAACTCAAAATGTCACTTTGCCGCTCATGCGCGACAATGTAGAAAAACACTCACTGTCCAAATTTCAAATTATACAACGTTGAGAAATGTCACTTGTCTACATTCTTAATAGAAACGTTTAGTCAGAAACTAATGGCACTGTAGTTACATATTTACCACCTTCACAAGTCAATCTGACATATAACTGCTCTGTCGGTATATTACATAACCAAACAAAATGCTGCACTGCTGTAAAAATAAAATAGGGCATAAATTTTGGGTCTCATGGTCGCGTGCCTGAGTGTCAGGTCGAGCATCTGGGGAACCGGGTTCGATCCCGACAGACGCCAAATATTTCCAATTTTAAATGGCACAAAATTGACCCCTGCGGTGCACTCTCCACGCCAGCAATGAGTGCCCGTGAGGTGACGTCTGGTAAGCGCCCGCACGGTGCAAATATTTCATCATTACCGATATCTGTGTACAAAGCAGATTGAGTAATAAGCCGTGATGGTATATTTATTTACAAATACGAAAGTATAAAATGCTTAGATTAGATTGAAGAAATAGCTCAAGAAGAATGGAAAATGACGATAAATTAAAATTAAATATAAAATAAATTGTGTGAACAGTTGTGCCGCCACCTGTAAACATTTGACGTGAACGCTCCCAATGGACATCCACTTTTTCACTGCCACTGCACTAGTTTAAAGTACTTGAAACAAATAAATTATACAAAAAAAAATATAATATTAATTACAAAATTGGCATTAGTTTTTGAAAAAACGAAAACTAAAACAATATCTTGAAGTCAATTTGAATACGTTCCTATCTTCACTGACTGCAAAACTATTGAGTAGTACTGTAAGTACAAAGTGTACATTTTATTATTTTTTTCTATTTTGGTTCTTTAGTATGTACTTTATGAAACCCATTTGGATGTCATAAAGTACGTCTTTATGACATCCAAATGAGTTTCATAAAGTACATATTAAACAACCGAAATTGAAATTCCTGGACATGAAATAACGTATTTTTTTTGAAAAAATGACCAAAATAGAAAAAATAGTATAAAATACACGTTTCATAAGACATTTCAGCGCACTTGTCCCCTTAGAAAACTCGCGGCAAGCCGCTCGTTTCTAAGAGTGACGCATGCGTTAAAATCATGTCTTATGAAACTTGTATCTTAATGTACTATTTTGTTATGGTGGAGGACTGTAGAAAAATTTTGTGTGTGTTTATACACACCATTATATATTACATCTGATAATACCTGAACACACGTGTGGTATTATACAGGCTGTCTCACAACTCGCGCCCCAGAGCGAATGAGGAAACACGAGACTGCACTCGGATGTGTAATTTCGAAGAAAAAATTCTAGCTTAAAAGATATTCGAGAAAAGACGTCTTAAAATCAGAGACCTACACCTTTAACGTGTGTTTGCCGTAATTTTACGTTACTAGGGTTTTATACAAATCAAATCTTCTTTAAAATGTGTGGGCGGCTGTAGTTTTCGAAAAATGTCAGTATCAAATTAAATTTGACAAGGTGAATAAAAAAAAGGAAATTCTTACCATGTATTCAGCCGCTGATTACTTAGAAATGATTATAATTTTCGGAGAATATGGACGTAACGCCAGAGAGGCATCACGAGTCTATTTTAATAAAAACGGTTCTTTTTAGAACCACCATTTGTTATTTTAATCTCAAAGAATTCAAATGACAATAATATTTTCGTTTAACACATTTTACACAGCTGCTACAACATGTTGCACTCAGGGGCGCGCCGTACCCCCATTTAAAAATTCAACAGTTATAAAAAAATGAGCATCGCTATTCAAAAGAACATAAAAAAGTGGCCTAAAAAGGTGCAAACTAAAATCTAGTACTATTTCATATTTGGAAAGTATATATTCACAAAAAAACTGCAAAATTTACATTTTTGCCTGTATCTAATGACCTACGGATTTTTTCTCAAATAACGACACCACTAAAATTGTCTTCTAATGGGGCAACAATTATGTGAATACGTTAACATGAACAGTCTGTGTACTTTTTTATTTTTACCATATGTTTTAAATAAACCACAATAATTGTTTTTACCCTATAAAATTAATAATTCTTGCATTTTCTGCTTGAAACATAGATACATCGTTGGAAAGCTAAAATAAACTCTCTTTCAATGGTATAATTTTGGGACTATGGAAATTATAAATTGGACCCCATTACTTGAAATCTAATAGTGATAAAAAATCTGAGCATCGTCGTTTGAAGGAAAATAAAAAAAGGTCCTTAAAGATCTGCAAATCAAAATTCCGTATAATTTCATATTTGGAAGTTATTTGTGAATATAAAAGGAAGTGGCTAGAGTAGCGAACGCGGGACCGTGTTGATATGGTTTTCGCAATTTCTCTAAATATACGCCAACATTATACCCAACGTAACGCCCGAACTCAGGATTGGAAACCGCGGGCCAAGTATGCGTTAGGTGAGGTTTTTGTTGTTCTCTTTAGAGTAATATACAAGCAACCTTAGTACGCTATTCAACAACGGTCCCGCGTTCGTGTCGGGATTTGAATTTTTAACAACGGTCCCGAACGTTAAGACACATCTCTTCGACGTTTCTAGTACTAAATCACGCCATTTGGAGTTTTGTACAGTAACCATTTGTATGTATTTTTCGGGAAAAACAAAAACATCTTTAAAATAATCTACTAATGGAGCAGCATTGCTCTAATTTAATCGACTTCGTATCTCTTATAGTTTACGAGATCCCAATGTGAGCCTCGAAAAACGGGCATATTAAATTAAAAAACTTAAGTCTTATTACATTGTTTCTGACCGTGTCGCCCCTGACCAAGTGTCGCCCGTGTGCGACGCACACATCGCACCCTGTGACGGCGCGCCCCTGGTTGCACTGTACGATATAAATGATGATCTCGGATGTCACCTTCGCTAACCTAAATTTGTTGACAGTGAAAAGTCAACTCTAAAGTGTCAAAATTACAGTAAGTCAAACAAGTAACTCATTAGTAGTATTTTAAAACCTAGCAACCAGTTTTATTTTGTAATAATATCATCACACCTCAAGATATCCTTCCGGGATTGGTGGATTAAAAAGTCTTGTAACTTCGTTATGCAAGCAGGCGTAAATTATTTTCTTTTATTTGTTGTGAGACAGCCTGTATATGAAAATACCCGACAAGCCTGCGATCAGACTTCTGACGATTCGGCAAATTTAAAGCCGGAAATCTGTTTCGGGAATCCGATCTTTTGACGGTCCGTTCCTCACTACTTAAAATAAAAGTGACTTCCTCTCGATAAATATCCCCCGTCCACCACTCCCTCCTTGACATATAGATCACCTCCGAGCACCTGCAATTTATAGTTCGTATCTGACCCGAATCTACTGTAAGTCCTCTTCAGATTGGGTTTCGCAGACTCGCCTCGTCAGGGTTATTATTACTGTTGGGTAGAGCGGGTGTGCTCGTACGAGTACTCCACTCAGGGTTGCAAATAATCCAGGATTTAATTTACATCGAGCCCCAGCCAGGTTTGATTAATTAAAATTTTCCTCGCGATTAAGGGATGGGTTGGGATCGAGTCTGCATGTGATGTAAGACGAAGATAAGTGTACGAATAAGGTACTTGAGGTTGATGGTAAACAATTAGGGTTGTAAGTGGTAATCATGATGTAAATAAGGTATGTCAGGAAGCGATCAAAATTATGTCAAAATTGAGGGAATTTAATGGAGCTATCAATTTTTAGAAATTCATTAAATGTGACTGACATGCCTGAAAAGTAATTTATAACAAGAATGTTTTACGAAGGGAACACATGCTAGCTTAACTTCTACTTTTTCATCTTTTATTTATTGGCATATTTATTTTCAATATTATTGTCATCATTACGGAATCTGTGTACAAAGCAGATTGGCACACACAGCAATGGGTAATATGCCGTGATGATATATTTATTTATTTGAAGTTCAAAATTAATATTAAAATTTATAACATATTTATGACAATTATTGTTAAC
Organism: Harpalus rubripes; assembly: GCA_963082715.1. NCBI lineage: Eukaryota > Metazoa > Arthropoda > Insecta > Coleoptera > Carabidae > Harpalus > Harpalus rubripes. Next base: position 85,878,738 of record OY720448.1, read on the forward strand.
TTAATGCTATCTGTCAATTTGAATTATTTAGTGCATAATTCCTATTCTTGCTATTTATAAAATTAAAAACAAATATTTATGTTAAGTTTTAATTTAGGTTCAATTTATTTCAAGCATAGCCTACTGAAAAATTACTATAAATATAAAATTTATTTAAATTTCCATTGCATTTTCTCAATATTTTTGTAATATAAGGATATAAAATGTATACACGTATCGAATGGGTATAAATGATATATACCACTCTATTTAAAAAAATATAACTTTATGTTATAGTTTGAGAACCACTGGTTAAAAAATTCTTCTCTTCAATAAGTGAATGCCCCCCTTCTTCTACTACAACTTTTATTTGAATAATTTTCTTGTATTTACAATTCCTTCATAATTTTTAAACCTCATGTCCATTTAATATGAAGTATAAAATGCATTCAAATCGTATAGAGAATAAAATATTCTTTAATATTTATAATAACATTAAATGTGAAAAAATGATATTTAACATCGTTTGTCAAGAAAAACTGTTAAATTCTTCAAATGAGGGTACTTCCGTTGACCAATTATAACCAAAATCTAATCAGCTCTTCATATGGATGTAACGAAGAAGAATACGAAAAAAATTATAACTTTTGGAATTATCGCAGGAAAAAATTATATCACAGACACACATACACAAAACTCACACTCACATACACACACATACACATACACACACATACACATACATACACACATACACATATACACATACATACACACATACACATATACACATACATACACACATACACACATATACACATAAACACATACACACATACATACATACACACATACACACATACACACACACACACACACACACACACACACATACATACACACACACATACACACATACAAACATACACACATACACACACACACACACCCACACACCCATACACACATATACACACACATACACACAAATACACACACATACACACAAATACACACACATACACACACAAACACACACAAACACACACAAACACACACAAACACACACACACACACACACACATACACACACATATACACACACATACACACATATACACACATACACACACATACACACACACACACACACACACAAACACACACACACACACATACACACACATACACACACATACACACACACATACACACACACACACATACACACACACACACACACACACACACACACACACACAAATACACACACAGGGGCGCGCGCACACGCACACACAGACATCAACGTGAAAATGTTAAAATTGGATTCTAGGGACTTTGAAACGTGGTCTCCATATGCGATTTTTAGCACGATTCCTATACCTCCCTTACTAAGGATAGCAGGAAGTAAAAATCGATCAAATTCAGTTTTTCGTCTTTATATAGTGTCCTATGAGAATTTTTAGAAAAACAAAAGCACATCTGAGATGTCTCCCTATAGGTGCGCAAAAAGTTCCATTTAACCGACATTGTATCTCTAATAGTTCTCGTGATCCCAATGGTGGCAGCTCTAAATGGAACATACTGTATATTATACAGGGTGTAAATGAAATAAGTACATTAAATTTAACCAGTATTATAACTCGTCAAGAGCAACAATATTTCTTAATAACTTTTTCTCGAAATCGCATATTTTTTTAGCATTTTTACAACCCCGTAAATTGACGAGTCGTTCCAAGTATTTTTCTAATAATGAATACAGTAGCAATAGCTCTGGAAAATTTTGTTTTAGCTATTGACAATCCTGTTAGTTGTTGCAATTAAATTTTGACATTAGTAATAAACTTCTTTATAAGGTAAAATTCTGTCAAAATGCTTACGTTTACAAATAGCGAGTACACAGACATTGTAATTACTTACCTATGGTTTATATATATGGTATTATATAAAGACAGTGTTATAGAGTTGCCAACTCATTTAGACGGAGCGTTTCCAAATGATACGTTCCTAATATTCGCACATTTGTTAATCTTGTACATCTTTTATCACAATACGGATTGTTACATATGACAATTTTTTAAAAAAGCAACAATTGTATCCATACCATGTGCAAAAAGTTCAATGTTTTCAGCATATAACAGACTTCAATTTTGGGAATGGCTCATAATGTTCATTAATGGGACTGAATTTACTTGGGAAGGTGTATTTATTATGCACAATATAAATCTCGACAGACGAAAATGCTGTAAAAATTTTCATTAAAAAATGTTTGGGCGGGAACAATAATTGGACGACTAATTATTGGTACTCATGTACCTCGTTTAAATGGACAAAAGTTTGTACTTACATTTTTTGAATAACGTATTTAAACTATTCTGATTTGTCGACGATATTCATCTCATAACGTAACAACTATGCTTTTGGTCTTCCTCGTTCTTCCTTGTCTTCCTCTATTCACAGGTGATTAAAATCCTGGTTTAATACACAACTTTATAATTTTGATATCCAAAATTTAAATTTCTTTATTTTAAAAATTGTACTATTACGAATTAATTAATAATAAATGTTATTTCCGTTGATTCGTTTATTAATTACTGTGACTGCAAGTGTAACCGATAACCGACAATTTTTGAGCTATTTGTATCCTACTTGAAAACGGCAGCAGCCATTTGTTCTCCATGGGCGGGTAATGAAATATGCAGCAAATCTTTAAAGAATTATAACTCAAAATCTAAAAGACTTAGAAGAAAAAGTTATTAAGAAATATTGTTGCTCTCGTCGAGTTACATTACTTGTTAAATTTAATGCACTTATTTCATTTACACCTTGTATAGAATTTTTTTAACCCTACTAAGCTCTTTACTTTGTCCACTAAATGCCATAATGACAATACTCCTATACTGATTCCCTCAGTCTTAACTCGAACAAAGAGCTTTTATTGCTATTGTAACTAATATGGCTTGAAGCAACTCTAATGCTACTAGTTTAGAAACAAGCGCACAATGTGAACAATTGACTAAGTTGCTGCACTCAAGTTACTGATAGATTTGAACGGAGTAGCGCAAAAGCTTAGGTTCATACGCCACAAAATGTAGTGCACTTTGCTTTAACATTCTGTCGCTGTATTTTAAGATTTATTTCTGGTAGACTCCGACAGCGTAGTGATATATTTTTAATTTTATTAGACTGCGACATAGTTCGTAAATCTATCATGGTAATTTGTTACAAGTTTAGTAAAGTGGAAAAATATAGGTCCTATTCATTTATCCCTGTCGTAGCTTTGTAAAAGTCATAGATTTGGTTTTTTTCCAACTACTCAACTCTAAATCTAGTGTGAAATGTTCCGAATCGTAGTGGGCTGATACCGTACGTTACAAATTAGCTAACCTTAATTCGAAGGGCGGGGGCCCTGTTTCATAAAACTCCTACACTTGTAAATTACCACTGTAGAACTTGTCAAACTTATAATTCGACAAGTTTCTGTTTCAAAAACCTACAAGTGTATTTTTGCAGTTTACAAGTGTAGCGTTTCAAAAAATATTTACTGGTTTTTACTACTAGTTTACATTTGAATTCTTTATGACAATTAATTATAGAAATTTTCTTATGTAATGTAAAAAAAACTTGTGGTCCAGTGATTCAAAAAGGAAGATCTTCATTTTCAACGGGCTAGAATTTTTATAAGAATATTGTGCTATGAATATATTGAACAGAAGGATGAATTTAATGAACGATTCATAAAAATTGGGGCCTTTAATAATTTAATACTTTTCGATATAGTCCTTTCGCCGAAACGAGAGAAATTGGAACTAACCCGGGATCCGAACCAAGTCATTCTTATTAGTCGATTATGACATGGTTTTGATCCCCGGTTAGTTCCAATTTCTCTCGTTTCGGGGAAACGGACTATAGCAATATTTAAAAGGGAACAATTATGCTAATACTAAAAAATTGATTAATGTAATTAAAATTTTAAAAGAAATATGAAAATGAGTTTACGTTTAAATAAATTGAGAAAATGGTTTATTATACTGAAAAGTGAGACTATAACAAAAGGGTTGAATGCCTTGATTGAATGACAAAATATGGATAAAATTAAATTAAATTATTTTAAAACGCATACTTTTTAATGCGATTAAAATATATATTTAAGGCAAAGGTGGCTGCATATTACATTTACTATGAAACCATAGTTTCAAATTTGTCAACTTGTAAAAATACACTAGTAATATTGGAAAACTGACCAGGGGCCTGTTTCTCAAAAAATACGGGACTAGTAATACTAGTGAAGTTTACTAGTTTTGTTTCTGAAATATACAAGTGTAAAATACTAGTTACAAGTTGGGAACTAGTATTTACTAGTGTATTTGACAAAAAATACTAGTATTTTGTTTCTCAAAATATTTGAGATGTCTGTCACATTAGTAATTTACTAGAGAAAAGCTGCAATTGTCAAAAGTCTTGTAAATATTTAATATAAATTTTACTAGTCGTATTATTCGACAGTTCGTGGGTTTTTTTTCTTTTTCGTATATAATTCAATGGTTCTTTGTTAATGTTAATTCAGATTCATGTAGTGTCTGTCGTAGTTTAGTGTTAATATATTTTTTAAATTATATAATAATGTGGTCTAGTGACTCTGAATCTAGTGATGAAGAAGTAGTGCGACGTCAAAAACTAATTAAAGCAAGAATAAATTATGTCCGTACAGAAACCCCATATGAATGAGAGGTTACTCAAAGCAAATAAGTTAGAAACATTAATTAATTTTGTGGAGTACGATGATCGACTAGTAGCAGAATGTAAAATTGGGAAATGATCTAACACGCAGTCTAATGTAAATAATTACATAAAAACATTAGACTGCGTGTCCGATCATTTCCCAATTTTCCATTAATTAATTTATTGGCACTTATTCTTCAGCTAGATATGAACAGAAACCTTGCATTAACCGTAAAAATACAACTTTTTTAAGTTTGACCAAAATGTGACCTTGATATATTTCTAGTCTTTGTCTTGTCTACTCAACCCGAAGCCTGACAAGTTTGACAGATTTTTATCCATTCATTAGGTGCGTTCAATGAAGTAAGCAAATCTAGCAAATGCTAGGTAAGCAAACGAGACTTGTTGCTTAGTGCGCTGAACGATTTGCTAGCTCTATGACGAACTGTCATCCACAACTGTCATCGAGAAACGTATATAGATGTCAAATATAACATTGTGTATCTGTCGTATCTCTTTTCTTGGTCTGCGAACATGGAAAATAAATTTATATATTTATTTTCAGATAGTGGGAATAATTTGGAAGAAGCTATATAAACTATAATAAAATATATACATGTGGTTGACAGAAATACACCATATAAAGATATAAAAACAGTTCAAGTTAACTTCATGTATGTAAAATTTGTATTTCCCGCCATTATATTTGACACAAGCAAGACAAGCGAGAAAATTTTGGCTTGGATTGCTTGCTAGCAAATCAAGCAAATGCTAGGCTAGCAAAGTCGTTCAACAAATTTTACTTCCGATTGCTTGTTTTGCTGGGCTTATTGAACGTACCTATTGAATTTAACTGCTTTGGACAATTTATTTAGAGAATGCTCCAAATAGAATACCTTTAGCATCTCGAATCATTCCAAAAAAATTTAATTTCAAATTGAAACACTTGAAAAGGTCAACGTCAGTCAGAAAATAAAATCACTTGATTTAAAGAATATTGAACTATATACTAGTATTTCTTACAAAAAACTACTAGACTATTGAAAATGTTTCAGAAAAACTATTTTACTTGACTTATAAAAATTTCACTTGTAACTATTAACTTGTGAACTAGTAACTTGTAAACTACGAGTAGTAAAATACTTTTCAGAAACACAATTTACTAGTACTACTAAAAATTTCACTTGTAACTAGTAACTTGTACCTTGCAAACTAGTATTTTTTGAGAAACAGGCCCCAGGTAGTAAATTTAAGATTGAAGCACATTAAATTCAGCTCTTTAGGAATCTTGAGCGAAGTGTCTGCTAGTGAAAACTTCGCGCTGTGGCTGTCCTGTTCAAAGCAAAGAGCAACCACGACCGCGAGCTTTCAGCAAGCTCCCAAAGCTCTTTTCTTCCTCCGTCTCTTTTGTACAATTGAATTATTCTTGACTGGCTGCTGTGTGCTGTTTTTATATGACAAGTCAAGCGATGTAAATAAATTTCGTTAAAACGTACGAAAAACGACATTTAAATGTTTTGTGACATTACGAAAATTGTCCTGTGGGAAGTTTGAATGATGTTTGTCAACTTTTTGTGGTGATGTCTGATAAACAAGTTCGTTTGGAAAAAAATATTTGCTATTCAATACTGAGGCCTGGGTGCTAGAAACACAGTGGTATGTATGTATGTGTGACTTAACTGCCTGGGGCCTGTTTCTCAAAAAATACTAGTTTACAAGTTATTAGTTACAAGTGAAATTTTTAATAGTACTAGTAAATTGTGTTTCTGAAAAGTATTTTACTACTCGTAGTTTACAAGTTACTAGTTCACAAGTTAATAGTTACAAGTGAAATTTTATAAGTGAAGTAAAATAGTGTTTCTGAAACATTTTCAATAGTCTAGTAGTTTTTTTTTAAATAAATATTAGTATTTATTCCAATATTCTTGAAATCAAGTGATTTAATTTTCTCACTAACGTTGACATTTTCAAGTGTTTTAATTTAAAATTAAATTATTTTTCAATAAAAATGTCTATACTGGCTGCGAAATTAACTATTTTCGGGATGATTCGAGATGCTAAAGGTATTCTATTTGGAGCATTCTCTAAGTAAATTGTCTAAAGCAGTTAAATTCAATGAATGGACAAAAATGTGTCAAACTTGTGACGCTTCGGGTTGAGTAGACAAGACAAAGACTAGAAATATATCAGGGATACATTTTGGCCAAACTTAAAAAAGTTGTATTTTTTCGGATAATGCATGGTTTCTCTTCATATAGAATAGGTCCCAATAAATTAATAAATGTTTCTAATTTATTTATCATGAGTAACCTCTCATTCATATAGGGTTTCGGCATGGATATAATTTATTCGTGCTTTAGTTTTAGACGTCGCACTACTTCTTCATAACTAGACTCAGAGTCACTAACTACATTATTATATTATTTAAATATATATATATATATATATATATATATATATATATATATATATATATATATATATACCGGGTGTCTTAGGCCGACCGACACATGGGCGATTAACATGTAAAATTAGTTAATTGTGAATAGTATCTCCCCAGTGCAAGATATTAAGATGAAATTTTGCATGCTTATCCGGGGATACTATTTCTATGGATTTCAATTCAAATCAGTCAATTTACAAGTGTAATATTAGAATAAATTAAGAAAAATTGTAGAAGTACCATGAATGTTATTCATATCTTGAAAATAATAGTATCTAAGCAACAGCTCTGATAGAGTAGGGATAACGTGCGCGCTTCACAATTTAGAGAGTCGGGTTCGAAATCAACCGACAGCAATATTTATTTTTTAATTTTTTCTTTTCAAAATAATTTTTATTATTAATATGTTTTTAATCTTTTATTAATATTTAATTTAATAAAGTGGATACATTGTACGTAACAAGATTTATTTATTTAAAAAATATTAAATCGTACCTACTAATTACAACATTAAAATTTAAAAATTATAATAAATATTCAAAATGGCCGCCGTTTTGCGCTAAGCAAAATCCGAGACGATCGTAACATTGCTGTCTCACGTTGCTTAGCTGTCGATTAGAAATAAGCCTACATTCATTCCTTATTGCCTCTTTCAGGTCTTCTAAAGTGGTCAATTCATAATGGCCGTAAATTTTTGATTTTAAATGACCCCAAAGAAAAAAATCTAAGGGGCTTAGATCAGGAGACCTTGCCGGCCAATTAATTGGTCCATTTAAACCAATCCAAGAATCTGGAAATGAATTGTCCAAATATTCTTTGACAATTTGCACGTTATGCGCTGGACACCCATCCTGTTGAAACCATATCCTCTCCATATTTAATTCTGTAAGTCTAGGCCCAACTACTGTTTCCAATAAATCTAAATATTTTGGACCGTTCAATGTCCCTTCAATAAAATATGGTCCAATAATGTGTGATCCCAAAATTCCCGCCCAAACATTAACCTTCTGGGGATATTGTGTTTTTGATAAATTTTGAAGAGTTGGTTTATCTTTTGACCAGTGGCGAAAGTTTTGCACATTCGGTTCGTTATGAAGAGTAAATGTGCATTCATCGGTATGAATAAGAATCTGTGAAGTTAAAATTTCAACTAAAAAATTATGAAACAAGAAACAATGCGCTCAGGTTTACTTTGTCAAAATAATTAAAACGGTAAGTTTTATTTATTACAATTTAAATTTATGGTAATGCAATTTTGAATTGAATGTATTGTTATTCCAGGCAGGTTGCAGGTTACGAAATGTATGATGCCATTTATGATGCACGTTACTTGAAAATGTTGACACTGTCTACTCAATTTGTGGCGGCTACTAGCAAACAAATATGAAAAGTTGACGTTTTAATCCATGATTTCCAGTTCCACGTTGTGGCGAACTATCGAATATATGTCATATATGTTTTGTAGTAAAAATTATAAGAATAGCTGTTGCCGTTATCTGTGCAACTGAGAAGTGAGTGTTGACAAAATGGTGGAAAGTAAAAGTCTAAATCAATAAATTGTTCATTAAAGTATTTCATTATTTAAAGAGTTTTATTTATATGTTGTTTTCTCAATAAAAAGGCATGATGGTCCACGTAACGTCCTTCAATCCTATATTCAAGTTTTATTTATGATAATAACCAACACGAACTACCGATATGTCAAATCAGGATGGTTCATTAATAAACCTTCGAGTTCATTGTAAGCACTGGTTTTCCTCTTTTATAATTGTATAATGCTTGATACAATGTTTTAACGCGCACGTTACCCCTACTCTATCAGAGCTGTTGCTTAGATACTATTATTTTCAAGATATGAATAACATTCATGGTACTTCTACAATTTTTCTTAATTTATTCTAATATTACACTTGTAAATTGACTGATTTGAATTGGTATCCATAGAAATAGTATCCCCGGATAAGCATGCAAAATTTCATCTTAATATCTTGCACTGGGGAGATACTATTCACAATTAACTAATTTTACATGTTAATCGCCCATGTGTTGGTCGGCCTAAGACACCCGGTATATATATATATATATATATATATATATATATATATATATATATATATATATATATATATATATATATATTAACACTAAACAACGACAGACACTACATGAATCGGAATTAACATTAACAAAGACGACTAGTAAAATTTCTATTCAAAATTTACAAAACTTTTGACATTTGTAGCTTTTATCTAGTAAAGTACTAGTCTGACAGACATCTCAAATAGTTTGAGAAACAAAATACTAGTAATTTTTGTCAAATATACTACTAAATACTATTTACCATCTTGTAACTAGTATTTTATACTTGCATATTTCAGAAACAAAAACTAGTAAACTTCACTAGTACTACTAGTGTAGGGACTAGTAATACTAGTTTTGAGAAACAGGCCTCTACCTCCTAACATGTCGGTATTTTTTAACGGCGTGCTAGAAACGAATGTTGGCTGTTGTTTCGTAACAGATCGGTATCAACTAATTAAAAATGATGTGTTCTTTCACAATTTACTAGATGGCAAGACTGTCTAAATGTCAAATATGTCAAAAAAAAATACGTTTTTGAGGTTACATTCAAGCAAAAAAAAAATATTTTTCACTATTCTCAGCGTTTTAAAACTATAGAAAGGAATTTCACGTCTTTCGTGAAAAATCATTTAATAAATATAATTTAAAGATTCAAAGATAAATTGGCTATTTCAGGTAAAATTATTTTTAATTATTCAGTTCAAAGTTCTTGGAACGATCCGCAAATCAACTGCCACCATTATTTGAAAAATCCTTAAATAAAACGCACGGAACAAAATGTGAAGAAAGCACAAATATAATAATTTACCTGTATCCAAGAATCGTAAACAACATTAGCAATATTTTTGTAATTCTGCTAAAATTGATTTACTTTTCATAGTTACTGGTTATAGGTTATTCTCTTGTTCTAAATTACTAGTAAATTACTGGCAAAATTTTTCGAAATCTTGTAACCTTTCTTAAAATCCACTTCATATATCAAGGTTATTTTTTTTTTCTAAAATTTCTAGATCGAAATACGCGAATTATATTATTAATATTATTGTTTGATGATTTTAAGAAGACATTTAGCACATCAAAATTACATACGAACAAAATATTACCAATATGACAGGTTGACAGTACGTAACAATCAGGTAACTGGTCGTGAAGTCGTTGTTATATGTAACACAGCTCTCATGTTGCATTTTATGGTAACATTCTTTACAGCACGTCAAATCGTCAGGTACCTGTCCCTTACATGTAACTGTCTGATATCTGACATTCTAGCACTCGGGCCTTAATATAGAAAAAATATCACAATCATCCCAGATGAAAGTGGGTCAGTAGATATTTAAATAATTTTCTACATATCCTGTGAGGTGACGTCTGCTTAAGCGCCCGCACAGGACAAATATTTTATCATTACCGATATCTGTGTTCAAAGCAGATTGGCACTTAGCAATGAGTAATAAGCCTTGATGATATATTTATTTATGTTATTATAGACTTGGTGGCGCTGAAGAGCTACCTTTTTTTACTCACATAAAACTTATGAATTAGTTTTGTTATGTGCATGACATACTTGACAGCTCAAAAAATTAAAATTTGATCATTTTAAATTCTTTAGTAAATTGTAACACGAGGGGGTGCCGAAGAGGATGATGCTGATAATGCTTACTTGTTTCTTCTATTGTTTACTATTTACTCCAACGATGACACACTGACTCTAACTGGTTGGTGAAGGAAGAACACACATACACTTACACTTTACACTTGATGAACACTACGGACATGGACAATACTTGTTATTTACTGATTACTGACTAACGGTTTTAACTAATTAACTAAAGTTTTAATTCACATGGATACATTATTAACTAATACAACTAGCCTAATATGTTACATTCCGTAACCCAGCGGGCGGGCGTTTAGCACGCGCCCTAAAACTAAAAACACTACATGTTCCGATAACAAAACGTCTGCACGACTTGACGAACTAATCTAGACTCTTACATGTTTACTCCATGAGTAACTAATGTCGACTCCCTAAAACAAACCGCTATCTTCAGGACAGGATTATCTTAGGGGTACTGGGTGCATAGGCTAGGGCATTCAAAGTCACGCACGTATACATAATAATTTCTAGATTTAATGATCAACAAATAAATATCGTGACTATTATAATACGATAAGAATTTCTAAACTGAATTTTAACATTTATAACTGAAATAGATAAAGAGTAAAAATATGATTACTGAAACTAAAATTTAGAAAAGTTTATAAAAAGTTATTTATCTGTTATTACTCTTACCCTCGTCTTATTACAAAATAAACAGGTACTAATAAATTGTAAATTATAAAACCAAAATGGAATAAATAATATGCCTGTTTACATATTGCTATTGTAAACTTGGTTTTCGTTTTATAAATTAATTTTAAAATTTACCACACCCAATATTTTGAATCCCTGTTACAGTAGAAAATATAAATATTTCAGTTAATAAACAGTTTTAAGAAACATTTTCTCACAGGAATTGTAGGATGACAACATAAACCATTTTTAAATTTCTCTAAAGTTTACAGTGCACAAGAATTCCTTCAAAACTTTCTGCATAGTAAAAATAAACACTGAAAAATAACTTATGCACGGAATTAGTAGATAGACTGAGAAACATTGCAGAAAAGTCGCAAACAAAAATTTCTGTGCTATCGAAGAAATATTGTTAAAGAATTAGATGTAAACGAAAATAATTGAATGCAAACAAATGTAAGAATCGTGGGAATCTATCGATAATTGTAAGTCATTTCAATTTTGTTGGATGGTATTGAAAGCATTTATTTGTTACTTCGATAACCAACATTGGACTAGACATAGAATTCTATAGAATATAAATCCGCAAAAAGATCGAAACTAAGGGAGCTTCATCCAATATATCTTGAGGAACGTGTTTTTCATCCATTATATCACAAAAGATTGTAAATGAATTGCAATCGTATAGTAGATGACTTACAAACAGTATGAATATTACAATAAAGCTGTTGCAAGAATTTTTGTATGCCTTCTAAGTATTAAATTTAAAAATATATCATTATTTAAATAGCCTCAAATTTGAAAATATCAGCAAATATCCATTAGATATTTTACAATTAATTTTTGAAATTTGGATATTTTTCAGTCACGTGATGTGGGGGTCTATTCTAATTCATAGCCACATATGCTGTCCGCTATAAAAGTTCCACTACTAGCCAATAGATGGATTCATGTCGGATAGCCACATGTGCTATCCGCTGTATAAGTTCTAAAGTAATAATGGCTAATAGACTACACTCAAGATAAGTCGGACAGTTTATTGAAAGTCGATAGCTGGATGGTTTGGACGATTGTTTGTTCCAGCTATAATTTTCTTTTCTTCGCATCTTTTGGCATATTTATAAATTCAATAGTAGGTTTGCTCCTAGCAGCATTTTGCAAGAAAGCGCAATACTATACTGTAAATTATTCATTTTATGTTGAATTTTTTATTATCTAACACTAAATTTGACACTTGTTTGACAATATATTTATCACAACACTTGTAACAAAACGCAAAGAAATTACACTTTAAAGGGACCAACTGGAGCCGATGAAGATGTATGTGCTGTGACGTCACATTCTGTTTCAGATCACGTGACTATCAATATTAATACTGATAAATCTTCGCTGTTAGTAATTGGAAACTGTGATACAGGTGATATAAACCTGCAAGAAGAAATCTTAAATCGTGGTTTGGCTATTAAGAGTTTGGGTATGATAATTGACAAAGACCTTAACTTCCGTGACCATTTGACAAAAAATCTAATAGCGGCCAGACTTAGACTACGACATTTATACCAGTATCGCAAGTTATTATCAGCAGAAATAAAATTAAGACTAATTAACACCTTGATACTACCTGTACTCGACTACTGTGCATGTATATATGTTCCACACTTGACACAAAACGACAAAAATAAAATAACGCTATTTCAAAACTCATGCCTCCGGTTTGTTTATAATGTGCGTAAATATGACCATATTTCGTCATTTCGTATTTCATCCAATCTTCATTATATTGATGAACGTGTGAAGATATTCTATCTTTGTCAAATTCACAAGATCATACTAACAGGTTGCCCTTCTTATCTACATGAAAAACTTAAATTAAAAGAACAGCATTATCGATTACGTGATAAGAATTCGTATATCGTACCTTCATATAAAAAAAATACATCGAAAAATGCGTTTTCTTACCTTGCACCCAAATTGTATAACAATCTTCCAAGTGAATTAAAATCTCTTTCTTTACACTCTTTCAAAACTCATGTAAAAAAATTGTTCTGTTTAAATTAGTAATTATTTTCAATATATTATTATAATGTAAACAAATTAACCCTATTTATCTGTTTTTTGGCATATTATGCTATACTTTCAGCTACGTACTCATGTTGACTTTTTCCTATTTTTTTTTTGTAATTTAATGTACTGGTTGGGTGGAAGAGTAGCCTTTGGCTGAACCCCGCCGTTGACTGTGGTCAATAAAGTTGTATTATTATTATATTATCTAAATTTCAAAAATTAATTATAAAATACCTAATGGATAATTGGTGATATTTTCAAATTTGAGGCTATTTAAATAATGATATCTTTTTAAATTTAGTTCTTTGAAGACATATAAAAATTCTTGCAACAGCCCTATTGACTTGTAAACGCGAAATAGGAAAATTTGTTTTCATAATTAATAAATGTATGTGGAAACCAGTGCACAATAAAATTATGTATGTATCTTAAATGAAAAGTGTCTTTACGACATACCCGCGGTCTGTAGAATTTTTTTTTTTTGTACCTTAATGATTCACTTGTCGTCCTAAATACAAAAAATACTACTTTGGTGATAAGATTTGGTTACAGTATAGAATCTCGGTATAAACCAGGCCTTTATTGACGTTATTTACATTTCTATTTTTATGTGCCTCCCCCTAAATGCGGTCCTTTGTGATCGGAGTAGGGATTACACAGGAAAACACTTCGTTAGAGGTGGCTTACCAAAGTACATCAGCTCGACTACTCTATTGTTTAGCTACGTCGTTTTTACTAAAGAATGTTTCTTTCACAAAAGAATATATTCATTACAATTAAATGACAGTTCAGCATGAATGACACCAACCTAAATTAATTAAATATTTCGTTGAATTTATGTTTAGTTTCTTAATTTTTAATTGGCCTAATTTTTGAATTAAGATACGTTCGTAAGATTCGTTCGTCGAAATGTCAAATGAATGAGATAATTATGAAATTGACCGTAGAATATGTGATTAAGTAATTGAATATGAACTTTGAGAAGGACTGGGAGATTAAATTGATAATCAAGCTGGTTGAAGACCTTTTTATTCATTACTTTCGACAAATTCCAGTTGCAACAATGTCAGTAATATTCATAAGACATGTCCCCTCTAGATATACAATACGAGGGTCAAGTTAAAATGATTTAAAATTAATGTTAAGTTAGAACTTAGGTAATCAATTTTCTAAAGTCCTTATGTGAATGTAAGTTTGAAATTAATCAGAGTGTTTTAGAATCATGGTTACTATAACTAGAATTAAGTGCTTGTGAGTGCAAAGGAATCTTATACTGCAATTCTGTGTGTATCTGTAAGACCTGTGAGGAAATCTGTAAGACCTGTAACTCGTTACGGATAAGATGTTTTTACAACAAATAAAGTGTAGACAATGAATAATCAACTTAGAATTTTACACATTGTGGTCACTACTATATGCCCTAAAAATTTGTAACTCGTATTCATAAAAGGTGCATTCACACAGTGGCGTGGCGTCCATAGAAGCAAGGGATGCAGTGCTTCCCTTGCTCAATCTTACGGGAATATTTTTTTTGAAATTTTTGATTATTAAAATGTGTTTTATTACAATTTTTTATTAGTTTTAGGGCCGGTACTTTTGCTTCTGATTAAAACATTGATTATATAATCAAGTGTTAAATTAATCACTAGTTTTTAACCACGATTAAATAGAAATCAGTACTTTTGACAAATCTAACCTATGATTACCTAATCGTTGATTAACTCCAGTTGGCAATACAATATAATTGTCCCTAAAATTACTTGAACTTATAACCGATATACGTATTTGATCCTTTCTCTGATGTAGAAGAAAACAGATAAAAATTATTGTAATATGTAAGCGAAATTTGAGGTTATCGTTCAATTTGAATTTGTTTATGTCAAAAAGTGCTCATTTTTGTTGGTGTTTGTGTCATTATTGTGTGTAAAATGGATAAAAAGCGCGATAGGGGTACTAATTTTACTACTACAAAAATAGACAATTTAATGAAATGTAAAGTGGAGGAAGTAAAGATAATAGAACATAAAAATAGTATATTATGTGGCAAGTGTGTGAAGCTGAAGTTTTTACATGAGGGTGGAGATTGCGACACGAGCCAAAGGCGAGTGTTGCAAACCACCCGAATGTAAAATAGGCTTCACACACGTGTTACATACTATACTTTTTCTACGACCTTGCAATAAAATATAATTTTTTCTTCACATTGTCATTCTTTTAACGTAAAGCCTCTGCATTATCGACTTGTGTAACCATGTTTACCAACGGTACGGGGGTTTAACAACTTTGTTTTATTAAAACACAAGTCATTTTGTAATATTTAAAATAATGAAAAGGAAATATAATAATGTTATATTTTGTAATTGCTATAACCTGTAATATCATAAAATTTGTAATAGAATGCTTAGAAATTTTTTATTTATTGCTTTTGAATGCTTATTGGACTTAGAGTTATATTTAACACAAAGTTGTAAATTTAGAATTACAAAATTTATTTTATTTATATAAATTAATTACACATTTCTCATAAAGTTGTTATTTCTTCGGACCATTTACCAACACATGATTTACGTACATATACTGATATTCATTGTGTGTGTTTAAACTGAATTATTTACTTCACGCACACTGTGCGTGAAGTGTTACTTCACGCACAGTGTTCAAAAAATCAAACTTCACACATGAAAATTAATACGTGAAGTACCCACTTCACGCATGGGAGTAGAAAAAAGAGATACTGCAACTGGTAAAGACAAAACTATGGCATGGAAAAGAATAGAATATGCATTTAATTCTTCCAATGTAAATGCCAAACGGGATTTGAATTCTTTAAAAATAAAATATGATAACATGAAAAGGAATTTAAAGAAGAAAATTTCGTCTTCAAAAAGTCAGTTTAAACGAACTGGCGGTGGCCCACCAACAGATATAAAAAAATCCGCATTGCAATTGGGAATAATTGGTTTACCCAATGCTGGAGATAGTGACGATGTGTTCCTAAGAAATAATGAAGAACAGCAAAATACAGAAATAAATAAAAATGAAATTGGTACAATGTGATTAATTTATAGAAGTAGTTGAGATAAAACATCCAAATCATAAACTCTATAAATAATTATTGTCACAAAACTGTTCACAGATTAATATGAAATTTCATTTTCACCTTTTCACATTAGTTGCTAATAAGACGATCTAATATTTGGTAAAATTTTATTTGTTATTATATTTTTTGTAAACCGAAATTCTTCATCCGTGTACAATTGCAAATAATTAGGACGATCCCTGGTCGCGAATCTAGGGGAACCGGGTTCGATCCTGACCGACGCCAAATATTTCAAATTTTCAATGGCACAAAATCGACTCCTGTGGTGCACTCTCCACGCCAGCAATGAGTACACGGTACAAATATGTCATCATCATTACCGAATTCTGTGTACAAAGCAGATTGGCACACCCAGCAATGGGTAATATGCCGTGATGATATATTTATTTATTGATTTAAATATTAAATTGAAAAGTTTTGGAATATATTTTCCGGTTGTCTAATTTTACCCAAAATCTAATAAACTCTTTATATGAATGTAAAAAGCTTAAATACGGAAAATAGAAATTTTATTTTTAAAGAATTCTGCATAAGAGAATATTGGTTTTAAGCTTTAAAGTAGGAAGTGAAAGGAAGTTTTATTATTGTTAACCTTCGTAATAATATTATGATTATTTGCATTTAAATAAAGATAAGCATCCGATGGCTATCAAATTTGAATATCATCCAGTATAAAATCTACCTCAAAAATCCGTAAATCCTGCCTTTTTGCTCCATTATAGCAATTTTATATCCATTAAAATTCTTCTGTCGGTCACCGTCTCTAAATCTCGATGTCTCGAGGCGGGATTTTCGCTAAGTCAGCATTGTATTCAGCGACGTTGATGTAAAATGAAACTCGCGAAGCCTTGACCCTAATGTCCTGGGGAAACTATTTTTGTGGTTCCTTCCCGGAAGCGATTTTATCTTCTACGTCGCCAATTCACTTCCGGCTGTTGGCACTAAGAAATAATCAAACGATGCTCAATTCTTTTTAACGGTTTCCATGGATGCTTTGAGTTTTACATTTTAATAAATAACTCCAGAGTTACAATCCGGGAAGAATTTTTTTGTTGAATTCGTCATTAAAGCAGCACATAGGAAACTGAGCAAAAAGCACGTACAAATAATAAAAGGTATTTCCGGTAAAGTCAATTTAAAATTCAATTGAAGATTTAACATATTTTTGCTTTTAAAGTTAACTTCAAAGTCTACTTGTCAAAGTAAACTTTAACTTTAATAAGTATCGCTGAAAGTGTCAGAATTTAAATTTTCAGTATTAGTGAGAAAATAAAAACTCTTTAATATTATTAGAATAATATGTATAAATTAGTTAACAATTACTCGAAATCTCAGTCTCAACAGGCATTTATTCTTATAGTAACGTTTTTATTTATTTGGGTGAATAGGGTATTCTCTCATGATTATAAATATTAAAACGTTATTAAAAATATTAAAGTTGATTGGTAAAACAGAGGGAAAAAGCAAAAAAAAACCTGTTATAAATTGATTGTTGCAAAAGATATAAAGCATCTAAATTTTGCTGATGTACTAGTTGTACTACCAATCGGAGACTAGTTGAAATCCCTACTCCATGTTAGAATGTGATAACAGGCTGCATCTTAAGTATACTCGTACACATACTCGGCTGTACTTCGGATCGTTCGGGAGTGTTCGTATACAACTGTTTTAGCATGTATTGTTAAGCGATATGACATCTGGTAACAAAATAATGAACTACATGTCAACAATGTGTGTAATATTAAAAATTTGTTAAATACTACGTACAAATACATATTTGTGTATCTAATCGACATACGGGTGGCGTTCGAAATCCGTTACATATATGAATTTAACATGCGAAATTAAAATATTTTTAATATTTACTGGAAATTTGTGTATACATGTCCATGGATACTTATTGCATCATATTAATAATTAATTGTTCAAAATTAGTAAGGAATAATTAAAATTAAATAAAATTTATAACAAATTTAATGTAATAATTATTATCTTTCCTTAATGAAATATTCCAAACCTCTTTATTTTTATATTTTTATATACGAGTATATTTTATTGTAATTTTAAGTAAATATCAAATTTAATATAACCAATTTTATCTGATTATGTTAAATAAATATGATGACATAAGAAGCAAAAACGTTGCCACCATGCTATGTAATTCTTGTGTTAAGCATTCTTATACAAAGTATAATAATGGCAATAAAAGTATGTTGTCGATCGCCACCTATACTCTGTTCCATTTAAGCCATTCAGTAGACGGAGCTGGCAACAGCGCAAACTTGAAGTAGCCGAAATTACATTGGGTAAACTTATCTCTTGACTCCAATTTCAGCCAATCAGAGAGGTCAAAACTATTCTCTATGCTTTGCAATACTGAATGACTTAAATGGAACAAGGTATATATAATTTAAGAATGTCAAAATGTTTTTGCAGCATAAGCAAAAATATGAAATCGATTACTTAGATTGATTTTTCTTATAAATTTCGTAACTTTTTTGTAATAGCAGGTAAGATTACAATTAAATACATTTTATTTCCCATCTTTTTCAATACTTAATGAACATTTTCTTGAAAATCCGAGAACCACTGATTGCACACCGCTGGTACTGTACAACTAGTACGTCACTATCACGTGACACAACAAAATCAAATTTTAAAAATTAATATCTCGCTTATTTAAAGGAATTTTTAACTCGGGTTTTCACAGGTACTCTTAGATATACTTGTTCTTTGAGAAAAAAAAAATAAAAAAATATGCGAGAATACCCTATTGTAAATATTAGATAATTGTTTTATTGTTGTTTATTAAACTATAATGAAAATTACTATTACTAATATTAAACAATTATTAAAAACTAATTAAGACTAAAACTATAATTAACTAGATAACACTAACGCTATTTATTTATTTATTTATTTATTCAATTAACACTACTATTTAAATAAATTATTTATTTCCAATATTTATCAGATCTATATTTATATCAGATTTATATCACGTTCAACTGTCCGCCTACCGATCTCCATAGCGTCTATATATTCAACTGACTCAACAGCGTCTGTATATTCAACCGCTCGGACAGAAGTCACAACTTTTACCTCAATATTTCCACGCCGTCGAATCCCACCCGGTCGAAATGTTATACGATACAAATCCCTCGCTTCCGTACCGCTCTCTTTACCGATCGTATTGCATTCTAACAATGTATGCTTCGTTGGTAGTTCTGCGCTAAAGGTAATATATTAAATAAAAATTAAAACAAATTATAATATTATACAACAAACTATTTAATGAATGAAGCAGGAAATCTGGGATTTTCGATCATGGGGATTTCGATTCGTGGGATTTCGACCGCGTGGAATTCCACCGCGAGGAACGCACTCTTAAAACGTAGTCATTTACCAAAATCTCGATATGCGATTTTTAGCACGATCCCTATACCTCCCTTACCAAGGGTAGCGGGATGTAAAAAAGTGAAACTTGGACAGGCTTATGGTAGCAAAATAAAATGTAAAATAAATAAAAATGCAAAATAACATCTTCCAACTATATTTAGATGTTTGCCAAATTCTATTTGATGTTTCTTCCGGGAGTTTTAATAGGCTAAAATAAAATATATAACATAATCGCCTGGCTAGTCTCATCTTTATGAATACATAATGCGAAATTATAGATTTTATGAGACAATAAATCTGTATTTATAGCTTGTGATGATGTAATTAACCTCTTTAAATATATCATTAAAGGCCGTCGCGCACTTGGGCGAGGCGAAGCTAAGCGCGGCGAAGAGCCGTTTTTTCATTCAATATATTATTATGTGTATACGCGCACTTTGGCGAAGCGAAGAGCAGAGCAGCGAAGCGACTTGCCGGAATACTTCGGGGAGAATATTTTTCTCTGCTCTTCGCTTCGCTGAGCTGAAGTGTGCGATAGCGCAGCGCAGCGCAGCTGCCTAAAACAGAACGAATACGCCCGAGATCATAGAACTAATAAATACTTCGTAAATGGAAGGAGCGTAGACAAGGATAGTCTGTGGTTAACATTGTACAATAAAGACAGAGCGAGAACCACGTGACTGAGGTCTACTGTCGCTAGAAATGTATTAGCGCTCTCGAAATTTCTTGTTTTATTTAAATATAATAAGAAAATTATTATAAATAAAGTATTAAGGATACTAAAAATTAAAATGGTTAAGGTGCGCTGTGCATATAATATAAGAAATTTTTTAATTTGATAATAAAGTAGTTTAATAGTCATTGGCCAGTTAATAATATATTAATTTGCTTATTACACTATTAAAATACAAAAGTAACTAATAATTCATAAAATTATTTATTAAAAATCATTAGTTTTATTCATTTTATTCAACTTTTCCTGTTGCCTTACAGAGCGTACACGGTAGTCGTACCACGTGACTAAGGTCTACGTTCTTCTATCGCTCTCCCACTGCAGGACTTTGTGTATAGCTATCTCTCTCGAATGTTAACCACACAGCACACTGTGTACGGCAATAGGCAAGACTCCATCCATATGTATTTATTAGATCAATGCCCGATACACATTGGAAATAGCCGGTTTAGAATTAAATTTTACACGTTTCATATCAAACAATACGTATAGGTTCTATGAAAATGTCAAACACAGAAGAGAAATTAGTTCTTCTGGTTTTAAAATATAAAGATCTGTACGATATAGGATGTGTCGAGTATTCTAATCAGACATTGAAAGACAACTGCTGGATAGAAGTTGCAGAAGAAATGAATATAACCGGTATGATATGCTATGTATATTAATTTTATTAATTGTAAATATAACAATGTACATTACAAAATGTTGAATTTTAAGCAATTCATTAAATATTTGATCCAATAGATATGGATATGACAACTGAATATGTACTACTACTTAAAACAAAATAAACTAAATATATTATTATAAATAAAAATGGAGTCAATTAAAAATGAGATTATCTATTTAGTTATACAATGTAGAAGAATTTTTCAAAAAATTTAGTTCTGAAAATTCCTTACATATTAAACGATTTCTATTGTACAAAATAGTATTGCAGACTCAACAAAAAAGGAGATTAACTACTTGGTTACAGAATGTAGTAGAATATATCAAAAAAAATTTCGGTCTCTCTTTACCATGGAATTTTGCCACTGCACTGAACCTACGAATGAAACAAAATAATTTATAAATTTGTCTCGTATTGATAGTGCCTGCGTTGTTGCGTTTCCTCCGAGCTGTCCATCTTTTGAAGCAAACGCAGAGGTTTCTCTTTGAAATCTGCTCGCAAGTGCGCGTTGGTTCTAAAAATGACTCTTCGTCGCTCTTCGCTTCGCCGCGCTGCGCCTCGTTCAAGTGCGCGACGGCCTTTATTTTCTTCTACACATAATCTAATAAAAAATTTCTTTTGAAAATAAATCCAACATTAATTAGTCTTACTGTCCCTTATTCCTGATTAAAATTCTTTAAATGTTAATATGTTCATTTCCACTTTTCTGCCAAAGCTCTTAACGGAAAAGTAAATAAGAATCTACCGTTCTTATTTGAATTTTCGCGCTGAGTGAGACAGCTAATTATTCTTGATTGCTGGAAAGTCAATATTTGCATATTGTTAAAATTCAAGTGCAGTCGGGATACTTTGCTTCGCATCGGAAACTCATTCAATATTTGATCGACTGAAATACGAGTACGATGAATATTATAAATTATAGTTCTCACCTTCATTCAATATGTATACGATACGATGAGTGTTGTGAATTGGAATTGATTCAAACAGACAGTATTGTGGAAATTCTCTTGCGCTTGTATAAATGTCGAATTAATCACATTATTAACAGGCGAATAATTTTATAATGCTTGCACTACATGAAATATTAATTTACACCCACGTTCATTGATGCATACACTCGAATGAAGACAAATTTATTAATATTATGAGGCATACAATTTACATACCTGTAGTATTATAATGGACCCATCTAAGTCTTCGACTTTTTAGAAATTCCATGTCGCATATGCATTTTGAATATAAATAAATGAAAACGAAAAAATTGCTATATATTTTGTATTTTTATACCTATAATCGGGCCTATTCTGTAACACAGTGGTTAATTTTTAACAACTGGATGAAAATTTTATCCAATTAAAATTGATTTAACAATTGAAAATCCATATTTTTGTTATATAACAACATACTTGATTGGTTAAATTTTATAATTAGTTGTTAAAAATTAACCACTGAGTTAGAGAATAGGCTCGAATAATGTAATGGACCTTTTCAATTTAAAGAGAGATAGAAGATATGCGCAATGGGGATCTGCGCATAGTAGGAACAACAGAGATCTATGGCGTTTGTTTCTAAAAAATTTAGACGTAAAATGTGAGAATATCTCAGATAACTTTAAAAAATCTTATCGAAATAAGTTACAAAAACTTTCATTGAAATTAAAATGTCTTAACGATAATGAATAATGAAAATACAGGTAGTTTAATGACTGCAATATTTTTGACGTTTCGTTTGACAGCCCAACTGGCAGTTGTTCGCGCCATTTTCTTACTATTTACAGCGATAGAAAGAGATAGCCGTTAAATTCAAAAGGTCCATTATTGTAATTAACGTATCAAGGATGTTATAAGGACAATAACGCCTGAGGTCAACAGTGTACTTTTCTAGGGCCTCTGGCCCGAGATGCATACGTTGATCGAAGGCGTTATTGTTCGTTTAACACCCGTGGTGCGTTCAACGTTTAACGTCCGACTATAATTTTTAATAGTCTACGGATTACGGATCAGAAAGTTTTAATAAAATTTACGGAGTAGGTAAGCTATGAATGCTTATGCTTGTTTTTAAGGCTTTATTCTAGTATCAATATCATTTTATTGACATTACCATAGCATCAACCCATAACACGCTCTAGGGTGTTATTTAGTATATAACAACCCTGAAAGCAGGGTGTTATGATAATACTAATATACCAGTCGGACGTTAAAGTTTTTTTCCGTCTAGTTACCCTGTGAAAATGTAACTATTTTAAACCAGCATTTCAAAAATTTGTAAATAACAGTTCATATTTTTCATCGTTATTAATACGATTGTAATGAAATTTTATTACGAATATTGTTAAAAATTAATGTATATTTCAACGATAGTTGAAGATGGGCTTGCCTTAAACTCGAAACGTTCGTAATAAACAACTTTTTAAACTACACGTTTTGGACCATTTAAGCCTTCATTCATCATCTTTAAACAATTTAACGATTGGTCCTTCAACCCTTTACTCTAGTACTGATTAGCGCCAATAGAGGGAAAATTTTACCTACGATTGCGAATAGCCTGTATAATAATCTTATTCGTATTTCGACAAGATCTAAACTGAATAAAATTACATATTCTATCGTAACTGGTGCATCTCAGTTTGAGCTGGGTTATCTTAGAGGAGTAAAGTAACTTCAAATTAGTTGCAAGTGAACTGATTTAGTTCAGTGGTAAACGGAACGCGGCTAATCTGTTCGTTACGCAGTTACGGAATTTGGACCGAAAATTCACCGCATAATTAGCCAATGGAAATCGAACTACTAATCGTTAGACCTTAGATAAGAAATTTAAATGATACATACATACGTAAAATCACGCATTTCCCACTTAGTGCGTTAGCACAAACCCGAAAGAATAATAATAACATCAACCACAAATATAATCACTCTCTCGTTCAACAACATTCTTACTAACCTGACATCACACAACAAATATTCCTCACTCTTAACATATTAAAATGACCGATTTTCGGTAGCGAAATACCGCAACCGGACCACAATAATAGTTACGAAACAGTGATCCTTCACAACACATTTCTGTCTAAGCACACTTCTTTCGCCTCGGTCACATTCATAATCGCATTCATACACGCTCTTCTTCTCTTCCCACTCGGAAACTTTCTCTCTTTTAGTACCTTATCAATCACGGCCACGCAATCGAACATTCTCAATTTCACCAAGATATATACGCTTTACGAGCCGTTCACTCTCATTCTCTCCACATGACCAAACCATCTCAACTGGCTCATTCCTACTCTCTTAACAACATTCTTCCTAACCATACATTCTTCATACAGCAAATTATTCTTCACGCGATCCCATCTTACATATCCACATAAATACCTCATTTCCACGGCAGTCACTCTCTTTTTATGCTTTCCCGTCCATGCCCAACATTCGCTTCCATACATCAAAGCAGGTACCAGCACTCTATTATACACACTTAAACGAGCTTCTCTAGATACGTTTACGTTTCGAGCAAACGTACCCAGAGCACCCATTACCTTCCACCCAGCACACACTCTCCTTTCAATTTCTCTATCAATTCGACCATCCCTTGACATCATGCTACCCAAATATACAAACTCATTCACTTGCTTCAGTTTCATTCCATCCACCAACACATTGCACACAGTCATCAATTTACTCCTTTCAAATACTAACACCTTGGATTTATCAATATTCAACTCCAGATTCATACTTCTTCTAACTACATACATTCTCTCTATCATTCTTCTGAATTGCTCTTCATTTTCACCTAAAACAACTACATCATCCGCATACGCTAACGCTGGCACAATACTTTCACCAATTTGTACACCAGCCATTTCATTCAATGCTCTCCGTAACAACACATCCATATACAAGTGAATGATGATTGGATAATCTAAATTTAATTAATCCGATCGCCCTTTCTTTAAAAATAAGGAAAATGTTTTAAATAAAAACACCAAACGTCTTATTCACACTGTTCAGTTTAAGAGTCTGCTGTTATTTTCACGGTAAGGTAAGCATGCCCGCGACGTGGGAGACGAAGGCGGCAGTGGGTTGGATCGGCAAGTACCCCCACTTCTATAAAGTATATACGCCTATTTACGAAATATTGAAGGGAGACAGGCTACAGGCTAGTACTTTCACTGTCCAAGCCTTATGACTCTTTTGACCTATTTTAATACCAAATTTCTCAATTATTTTTTTAAAAAGCATCTGTCGCGAACTAAAGTGAACCGTCATTATTCATCATGCCAAATTTCAATAATTTATTATTTATAATAAAGTCACAGGACTAGGGAGAAAAAGTTACATTTCGAGCAGCAGCCTCTTAATAGCAGAATTACCTACCGGTTTCGGTCATTTAACCCTTAGTTAGGCGCGCTTAAATCGGCTTACACAGTAAGTCGCGTGGGGTGATTTTGATCACATACCCATTTTTATTGTTTTCAAATTATTTTTTTATTATAGTACCTTAAATATATTCAGTGATGCACGACGAGGCGAGAGTACTCTCGCATCTCGTCTCGTCTCATTGCGAGACGAGAACGAGAGCGAGATTGCAATTTAAAATTCGAGGCGAGATCGATATAACAACTGCGAGAAGCGTGAAATATCGCGAGATTATATATTATGATATATTCAAAAACTTTGTAAATTCAGTATTTGAAACTTTTATATGAAAGGAAATAACATATTAGATCGTGGCTAAAATTGAGAAACCGGGAGTGATACTTTATTTGAAGCTCCGAACATATTTTCGTGACAAATATATTGATACAATCCGGAACTTTTCAAATTTTGTTTTTAAGACTTATATTAATGAGAACGACATATCAGATTTTTGTTCTAAGATTGATAAACCAGAAATGATCCAAAACTTATCAAATTTGGTATTTTATTATAGATGATTGGGCCTTAGGAATCCATGAATAAATGTTCATACGTCGTAAGATGTATTATAATGACATTTATTGAACGTTTCGACCGTATACAACAGTCATCATCAGCAATTCACAACCTAGGTGATTGATATGTAAAACAATCCTTAAACATACTTAGGATTGAGGCAATCCTAAGTATGTTTAAGGATTGTTTTACATATCAATCACCTAGGTTGTGAATTGCTGATGATGACTGTTGTATACGGTCGAAACGTTCAATAAATGTCATTATAATACATCTTACGACGTATGAACATTTATTCATGGATTCCTAAGGCCCAATCATCTATAATAGAATAAATTATTGGATCCTCTTAACCTCAAAATTGAAATTTGGTATTTAAAAGTCGAGTATAATTTGAAACAACATACTAGATTTTGACTATATTTATATAATAAACCGGTAGTGGTACTTAATTTGGAGCTCTTAACAGATTTTCGAGAAGAAACAACAAAATATAATCCAAAATTTCGTATTACAAATTTTTCTATTTATTGGAACAACAAATTAGATATTGTTTCAATCAATCGGAAGTGATACTTTACTTAAAGATCATTGCTATTTTAAACATAGTTCGAACGAAACATCAAAATATAATACGTAATAACAAGTCATGTGATACACACTGACATATTGATAAAATTAAAATTTCAAAATAGACAGAAAATTGTAAACTTTTAATCAATATTTCAAAATTTAAAAATTAAATTCATCAAAAACCAACCCTGTAAATGATACGTTATAACCTAAAATTTAAACTAACGAAACGTCAAACTATAATACGCAATAATAAGTCATGTGATACACACTGACATATTGGTAAAATTCTGAATTTCAAAATAGACAAAAAATTGTAAACTTTTAATCAATATTTCAAAATTTAAAAATTAAATTCATCAAAAACCAACCCTGTAAATGATACGTTATAACCTAAAATTTAAACTAACGAAACGTCAAACTATAATACGCAATAACAAGTCATGTGATACACACTGACATATTAGTAAAATTCTGAATTTCAAAATAGACAAAAAATTGTAAACTTTTAATCAATATTTCAAAATTTAAAAATTAAATTCATCAAAAACCAACCCTGTAAATGATACGTTATAACCTAAAATTTAAACTAACGAAACGTCAAACTATAATACGCAATAACAAGTCATGTGATACACACTGACATATTGGTAAAATTCTGAATTTCAAAATAGACAAAAAATTGTAAACTTTTAATCAATATTTCAAAATTTAAAAATTAAATTCATCAAAAACCAACCTTGTAAATGATACGTTATAACCTAAAATTTAAACTAACGAAACGTCAAACTATAATACGCAATAACAAGTCATGTGATACACACTGACATATTGGTAAAATTCTGAATTTCAAAATAGACAAAAAATTGTAAACTTTTAATCAATATTTCAAAATTTAAAAATTAAATTCATCAAAAACCAACCCTGTAAATGATACGTTATAACCTAAAATTTAAACTAACGAAACGTCAAACTATAATACGCAATAACAAGTCATGTGATACACACTGACATATTGGTAAAATTCTGAATTTCAAAATAGACAAAAAATTGTAAACTTTTAATCAATATTTCAAAATTTAAAAATTAAATTCATCAAAAACCAACCTTGTAAATGATACGTTATAACCTAAAATTTAAACTAACGAAACGTCAAACTATAATACGCAATAACAAGTCATGTGATACACACTGACATATTGGTAAAATTCTGAATTTCAAAATAGACAAAAAATTGTAAACTTTTAATCAATATTTCAAAATTTAAAAATTAAATTCATCAAAAACCAACCCTGTAAATGAAACGTTATAGGAGGGATAAACATTGCAGATCAATACACAAAAAGAAAATAACTTCTTTGTTTCAATTAGAGTGAACTGTGAATGTTTGTAAATAGAACAGTTTCCTTGACAAACGATACATTCCTTCCCTCGTCTCTTCTGTAGATAGCCGCTTACTAATTGGCATCGCACCAATGGTTAGAATAAATAAAATAACACATTACGAGTTATTCGTTTGGTTTATTTAGATAGGATGCGAGTTGATCTTTCGGATTATCATGGCTTACGATCGTGTTAGCAAGTTGAGGGTCATCTAGAAAAACATGTATGAGTTTTCAGCTTGTGCGGATTTCAGAAGGGATCAGAGTTTTATAGACTTGGAAAGGATGTTTTCGTTTCAGGGTAAAACTTTGTTTTATACTTTTAAATTTTCATTTTATCAAATGTTTTATGAATGGGCAACACTAAAAATAAAATACTTGAAAGCAAACTGAAGTATTTCTAGTATTTTGTTAGTTTTAAATTTAAAACTTTATTATATTTCGTAATGCAGCATCTTTCGACTAAGATTTTAATTAGTTGTATGTCTTTCTTTCTTTTATAATTTGATGATGGTAAGAATTTTTTCATTTTGCTTTTTTACCTCCCGCTACCCTTGGTAACGGAGGTATAGGGATCGTGTTAAAAATAGCATATCGAGATTTTGGTAAATGACCACATTTTAAAGTCCCTAGAATCCAATTTTAACATTTTCACGATGTCTGTGTGTATGTGTGTGTGGATCCTCCACTCTAACTCAAATACTATCATTCAGAAAATTTTGAAACCTTGTATTTCGAACTTTTTCTGTAATGGAAAGAGCCCATTAGATTTTGGTGAAAATCGGATAACCGAAAATAGCACTTTACTAGAAGCTCAAAATAGTTTTTCTTCGAAAAATACCTTTAAATTTTATTTTTTTGAGATTAATGTTATTATAAAAATTAAAGATTATTAAATTTTCTACATATTTGCATTAATACTTTTTCTATATATTTTATGGATAAATTTATAAAATTATCTATAATTTAAATCCCAGAGCCTATGCTTTAAACAAATAAAACGCAGTTATTCAAATATATGTAAATCACAGATAAATGTCACTATCAAAGAACTAATCATTTCAAAATAATATTAATAACGTTTTAAAAAGAAAAATGTAAATAGAACGATGGAAAAAGAATTCAATACAGTTTCCAGCAGAAGTAAATATGTAGGTAGGTATGTATTTAGATTTATAAAAATTAACGATTCACAATAGATATTAAGGATACAAGTTTGATATAGCGTTCATAATGAAACGCGTGTGATGTTAAATCACGAGGCGGTGAGCCGAGTGTTTTAATCACGCAAGTTTCATTATTAGGCTATATCAAACGTGTATTCTTCAATATTTTATCTACGACAGTTTAAAATGATCTTAAAATACATTTTTCATTTAAATTTTGACATAATGAGAAACATTGAAATGTTCATTCGTAGCCTACGTTATTAATACGTATTTACGGTAGGACACGGTTCATTTTATTCATTGTTATGGTTACAATTTACTTGAATGTCATTATGAAACTCATAATGACATTCATGTTAGTGTACCAATTACGTATTAGCGCACTGTCGTAGATAAAAATGTTTAAGCTAATCTTCATTTTTGGATTAGTGAATTCCACGGGTGAATTCTATTCTCCCGGTATTTAAATTTAATCTTCATTTTATTATAGCTCCGGTGGCTCAATGGGTAGAGCAACGCCTCTATTGAGGAATTTTAAAAAAATGTAGTTACTGTGATTAGATTAGACTATATATTAAGAAAAAAAAATTGAGTAAAATTCGCTAATTCAAATTAAGGATTAACTTAATCTTTTTTGTGATTCGGGCTGTAAATGGCGGGAGGTATTGTGATGGACACACCAGATTTTTCATAAATTTGAGCACATGATTTCCAAATATGTTTTTTTTAATGTATAAACTTTTATTATATTTTATATTTATTGGTATTACTTGACTATTAGTATGATTGTAGGGATGATAAGAAATAATTGGAGCTGCAGTCGTGATAAACAGTGTTTATTAAATAGTAATTTAATTAACTTTCCTACGTTTCGATTCCAAATAAATCATCATCTAGATTAGTTAAAGTACAGTTGGAAAATGAGATCATTACATAACAAAATTAAAAGTGTAAGGATGAAAATGTCAAAAATTTCAGAGGTAATAAAATACGTGCACATATCAGAAACAACTAAGATATTATATTGTATATTTTTGTCTTAGAGGGGGGATGACGGACAGTTATTTTCCAAAATGCTACTCCAGTGGTCCAAAAAATGTCTACTTCAAGTAAACTACCCTTAACTTTGCGATTTTTTTTTTAAAAACTCTTTTTGTTTTATGATCAGCACGTCGTATAGTATATACCCTTTAAATTTTTGTTCTAAGTTGTCGAATATTCCCATATTAGAACAAGGTAGAAATACAAGGTTTCAAAATTTTCTGAATGTTAGTTTTTGAGTTAGTGTGGAGGATCCACACACACATACACACAGACATCATCGTGAAAATGTTAAAATTGGTTTCTAGGGACTTTATAACGTGGTCATTTACCAAAATCTCGATATGCGATTTTTAGCATGATCCCTGTACCTCCCTTACCAAGGGTAGCGGGAGGTAAATCACTGTTTTCCCATGACATGGTCACTCTGTACCTCTCTATGCTTACGTTTTATTCCAAAACTACGTAAATGGTTAAATACATTTGTATACCTATATTTATATTTTATGTTTTATTCTTCATTCTTTATGCAAACTTGCATAAATAAGAACTTTAGATCTTCAAACGTAAATTATAAATATGTACTTAAATATTAAATGCATCTGTGACAGACGAATATATAAAATATCAGCTTATTTTTTATTTCTTATTTATTATGCTCCAGTATTTTTACTGTATTTAATAAATGTGAAAAACTTAAAACCTATTAACCTCATTTTTCTTTTCAGGTAAGAGGATCTTGATCTTGTACTTACGCCCACAACTTTTCAAGTATAAATAAGCTACTTACAAGGTAATTCATACCACTTATTTTTATTTTTGTGTAAAGAGAACCATTTATTTATAAATAAGAACATATTTAAACGTTTAATGAACTCTTTAATTTAGTTTGAACTTTGGAGTATCTCCTACACAGACAAATATAACCATTCGCGATGTTTTAATTTAAGATAAAAGCACTAAATAAGTAAACCAGCAAATGGAAACATTTGTAATAAGCACTTGTTGACATTTAGAATACAAAGAGAGTCTTATTCGGTATTTGGTTGATGATGTTGAATAATAAACATGGACTCCTTCCTTTATACCAAAGAGAAAATTAATACATACACAAAAGTAATTTAACATTTGTTGAGGGTGTGTCGAGTTTTCTCAAAATTAAAATATTCACTGCTTTTAAAGGTTTTATTTTAAATACAACACACGAAATAACAAATCTTACTAAAACTATACGAACGGATAAATATATTGAATTGATGTTAGCTGTTTGAGTAGCTGTTACTAACTAACTTAAAACTAGACAAGAGAGATTTTACAATAATATCGCCTCCAATCAAAAATAAGAAACAACCCCCACCAGAAGGGTGAGTGGAAGAGGAGGGATAGCACAGAGCGACGAGATAGCTCAAGGTCAGCGTACAAAATGCAGAAATGTGGAATTTTAAACAGATGTCTGCTGAACACCTGCAATCGAATATGAAAAATACCCAAACTGGACCTTCCAAGAATAAGTTTGAATAGGCGCAACTGACACTTGGGAGCTTAAATGGTCTCGTCACGAAAACTAAAGTAACTGTACATAAAATATTGTCACACTGAAATTAAACATTTAACAGAATTGCTAAACGAACGAACATATCCCGCCCGCCTTGAAAGATTAGATTTCAACATGAAACACTTCAGACCAAAACACTAGCACTTCACTCTAGGGGCAGGGGACAAAGTTTAACAGCGGGTCTTTTAAAAGTTCCTGCAGATGAGCGCACTGTAGCTGCCCTCACGATGCCGTCGTGTCCAGGATGGACCTTCTCGATGCGTCCCATATGCCACTGTAGAGGAGGGAAGTTGTCATCTCGAATGATGACCAGTTGACCGGGTTGAAGATCCAGGTTGTCCTTGGTTTGCCACTTATTGCGAACCTGCAGGTTAGATAAATACTCTTTCGACCACCGATACCAAAAATGTTGACGTAGGCGCTCAATGTGCTGCCAACGCGACAATCGATTAATGGAGGTTGTAGATAAATCTGGTTCAGCGTTAGAGGTAAGCAAGTCTCCAATCAGGAAATGAGCAGGAGTTAAAGGAGCAAAATCGTTGGGGTCGTTAGAAAGAGGGATCAGAGGACGGGAATTTAGTACAGCTTCGATTTGTACCAGGAATGTGTAAGTTTCTTCATAGGTTAAACAGGCATTTCCTATCACGCGACGAATGTGATATTTTGTTGATTTAACCGCGGCTTCCCAAATACCGCCGAAATGTGGAGCCTTCGGTGGTATAAAATGCCAGTTGATGCTGTCCGAAATCATTGCTGTGATTATTTTATTTTTTGATGAATCTTCAATAAACATGTCTCGAAGCTTACGAAGTTCATGACTGGCCCCAACAAAATTCGTCCCGTTGTCAGAGAATATATCCTGCGGTTTGCCTCTACGCGCCATAAATCGTTTCATAGCACCCAAAAATGCTTCCGTTGTTAAGTCAGTGACAAGCTCGATGTGGATAGCCTTTGTGGCTAAACATATAAATATTGCGCCGTAGGTTTTATGTGTCTTATAATTTCGTTTTCTGTTTTCGCGAACATTTATTGGTCCAAAATAATCTACACCGCATTGTGCGAATGGACGCG
Organism: Harpalus rubripes; assembly: GCA_963082715.1. Lineage (NCBI taxonomy): Eukaryota > Metazoa > Arthropoda > Insecta > Coleoptera > Carabidae > Harpalus > Harpalus rubripes. The sequence continues at coordinate 85,911,939 of OY720448.1, forward strand.
ATGGTGTTACTCTTTGTTGTGGTAATGTACCCATTATAGGTTGTGTCCCTCGTGGTTTGACCTTAAAGCATGTTATACATTTTCGTGTTACTTGCCGAACTAAGTCGCGGCCTCCTATTATCCAATATTTCTGTCTTATGATCGTAAGAGTTGCTTGTGGGCCGGCATGTAGGTTGTGTGTGTGCTCATATTCCACCAATAATCTCGTAAATATATGAGTTTTGGGCAAAACGATTGGATGCTTCTGTGCAGTAGGAATGGATGCATTATGTAATCGCCCACCAACCCGTATGATTCCATTGTCATCCAAGAACGGGTTAAGTGACAGTAATTTGCTGTTTTTATTAACGCTCTTGTTTTGCTTTAAATTGTGTACTTCATCTGCGAATGAAGATGCCTGAATTATTTTTAATAAAGCATTTGTAGCAGAGCAAATCTCGGATATTGATAAGGGACCTTTGGTTCTCTCAGAAGGGTTTTTTAATTTTGTATTGTTAATAAAGCGTAAACAATATGCTGTGACATGAGTTAGTTTGGAAAATTGCGAAAATTTGAATATCTCCTCGCTGCTATTTGAAGCGTGTGTAATGATTAATGCGTTTGTACGTTGTTCCGGCATCTCATGCTCATATTTCAATGAATTTGATTGACTTACATTTTCTGAGTAATCGCTAAGCAACCATGGCGCCCCATGCCACCATAAGTTGGAATTTAATAAAGTTGCTAACTTACTACCCCTTGAAATCAAATCTGCTGGATTGTCGTGAGTTTTCACATGATGCCAGTCGTTTGGGTTTGAAAGATCTTGAATCTCTCCGACGCGGTTCGCAACAAAGGTTTTCCAATTGCGTGCTGTTGATTTGATCCATGCGAGTGCTATTGTAGAGTCAGTCCAAAAGAGAATGCGGTCAATTTTCCGACCTAATGCATATGCTACCTTCTTCATGAGTCTTGCGAGTACAAGTGCACCACAAAGCTCCAACCTAGGAAGTGATATGTTTTTTAATGGAGCTACTCTGGACTTGGAGCATAATAGAGTGCTGGAATGCTGATTCTGGCTATTTGTAACACGGACATAGATACAAGCACCGTAAGCACGCTCGCTGGCATCGGCGAAACCATGTAGTTCTATATGAATATCGTCTTCTATCGGAAACACGCAGCGCGGAATATGAAGAGCACTTAAATCGCTTAATTGTTTCTCGAAATTAATCCATTGAGTGTGTATTGCGACTGGTACGGATTCATCCCAGGTGATTTGACTTTGCCATAATTGTTGTATTATTATCTTTGCCGTAGTGATGATAGGTCCGATTAATCCAAGGGGATCAAAAATTTGTGAAATGTTTGACAAAATTTTTCTCTTGGTGATTTTGGTATTCGTGTGATATTCCGGTTGCGAGAACAAAAAAATGTCATCGTGAGCGTTCCACTGGAGCCCAAGAGTGCTGACAGTTTGGGTTTTATCCAAATTAATTGTGCTTAATTCAGAATTATTCATGATTTCTTGAACATTAGAAAACCATTTTCGCAAAATGAATCCTCCCTTGGCAAGCATTTGACAAAGTTCTTGTTGAATGTGAACTACTTCTTCCTTTGAATCAGCACCGGTTAACAAATCATCCACATAGAAGTCGCGAAGCGCTATTTCCGAACCCACGGAATAATTGTTTTGCTCAATTTCAGCTAAACGACGGAGAGCACGAATAGCTAGGAAAGCAGCTGATGCTGTGCCGTATGTGACTGTTGCGAGCTCGTAGGTTTGTATTTCGTCAGTTGGGTTGTCTCGCCACAAAATGCGTTGGAGATGTCTTTGCGAAGGATCGATGAGGACTTGTCGGTACATCTTGGCGATGTCTGCGGTGATGGCGTATTTATGCATTCGAAAACGTAGAATAATGGAAACTAAATCTTGCTGTAATACAGGGCCTACCATTTGAATATCATTGACAGAAATGCCTGATGAAGATTTAGCGGAGCCGTCAAAGACCACCCGGAGTTTAGTGGTTAAACTTGATTGCTTTATGACCGCATGGTGTGGTAGGTAAAAGGCTGGTGAAGTGTTGCATTGAATGTTTTCTGGAGAAACAAGAATCATGTGCCCGAGTTCGACATATTCATGTATAAAAGTTTTATAAGAATCTTTCATATCTTGATTTCTATGAAATTTGCGTTCAAGTGCAAATAAACGTTTTTCAGCTTGAGCTCTTGATTCACCTAAAGATGAGATACTGTTTTCCTTGAAGGGAATTTTAACGATGAAACGACCGTCTTCATTTCTGTGATGTGTGCTTAGAAAATGTTCTTCACAGGAAATTTCTTCTGATGAAAGGTAATTTTTGTCAGAGCATTCTTCTATGTTCCAAAATTGCGTTAATTTTTCATTTAGCAAAGAATCGACAGAAAGATTGCACGTACTACTTGGCGGACTCAAATTTGACGTTGTATGCCCTGAAACAATCCAACCTAGCTGGGTTTTTTGAAACAATGGTTGTTGTTTTCCTTGGTTTATTTGCCCAACGCAGAGAAGATCCCAAAATAGTTCGACGCCGATTAGGAGGTCAATTGAGTTTGAAATATAAAAGTTCGGATCCGCTAATTTGATATTCTTCGGTATGTTAATCTCATTAGCATTAATTGATTTTACTGGGAGTTGCTCTGTTATACGATCGAGGATTAAACAATCAGCTCGCCTTTTATAAGAATTGTAGCAAGATTTAATAATAACAGTGGTTTTTGAACATACATTTGACTGTGTTTGATTTATGCCTGACAATGGAATATTTACCGGCGTAGTTGGTAAATTCAGGCGTTTAGCGAACGACTTTGTTATAAAACATGATTGAGATCCAGAATCGAGTAGCGCGCGACAGTGATGATTGTTGCCAGCAACGTCAGAAATGTTTACAATAGCCGTAGAAAGTAAAACTTGTGGCGCCCTTAAAGAAGCGTGAAAGGAAGGAGTAGGTGTTGCCTCTTGTGAGCAATTCGATTGTAATGCAGGATTCCCGCTCGTAACAGGTGGATCTTCTTGTGGGCGATTTAAATGAAGTAGCGTGTTATGCCTTTCTTGGCATTTACGACAGGAACCGGAAGAGCAAAATTTTACACTATGTCCCTTTCTTAAGCAATTCATGCATAAATTTCTAGATTGTGCTTCTTTTATGCGATCTTCTATTGTAAGGCCTTTGAATTTCATGCAGTTATAGATGGAGTGATCCTTATTGCAGAATGTACAAAACATTTTGTTTGCCGCGCCATGGTTGCTTAGTAAACATGTCTGCCGTTTCTGATTATTTGAATTTGTAACTTTGTTTGCAGGGATGGCAGGTTGATTTTTCCGAGAAATTACTTCTAGAATTTCACATTTTTTCGTTAAAAAGGTGGTTAGCTCTTTTAAGGTTGGTATTTTGTCTTTGCTTAAAGAAGACTCCCATTCCTTAATTGTTGTTGAATCTAATTTATTTGAAATTGTGTAAATAATGAGGTCATCCCAACTATCAGTTGGCCGCTCCAATGATTTTAAAATACGAATATGTTTTGTGACACCATCTACTATTTGACGTAATATAGCATGGTTTTCTTTGATCAGTACCGGTAAATCAAAAATAGACCGAATATGCTTATTTATGATAAGTCTTTTGTTGTCGTAACGCTCCTTGAGCATTTCCCACGCGCAATCGTAACTTTTGTCTGTTATTTCCAATGAGGAAAGAATTTCAGCCGCTTCGCCACTAAGTACTGATTTTAAGTATTGCAGTTTTTGAATCTTGGATAAAGTTTTATTTGAATTGATTAAAGACTCAAAAGAATTGTAAAAGTCGTACCATTCTTGATAATTTCCCGTGAATTTTGGTAGGTTAACTTCTGGCAAACGTAGAGAATTACGAAATGATTGCGAGTCTGAAATCGTGGAGTTTTGTTTAATTATCTTCTCGGCTTTACTGTTTAACTGGTAATATAGATTTTCGAATTTCTCTCTTTCTTTTGTTGCTTTCTCAGAACCTTCGTCTTCTTCCAGTATTTCTATTTGATCTTGAATATCATTATATTGTGAGAGAAGTGGCTTGAAATTAGATCTTCGCTCTTGCAATTCTAAAATATCTACGTTATCGTCTTGGAGTGAATCGATGTAGGATTTAAATCGCGTGAGTGCCCGTTTGATAGTGCCTCGTTTGGCTTTAAGTTGTTTGTTTTCATCCGCCATAGCCGTAGTAAGGGAATAATAAGAAAGGTAGACAAAAATAAGAGAAAGGATGATTGGAGACTAACCTGGTGGTAGACTCGCCGAAGAAGTGAACTGCGTCTGGTGAATTGTGGACCGCTGCTGCACAGGCTCTCCTAGTTGGCACTTTGGACCGCTGCTGCACAGGCTCTCCTAGTTGACACTTTTTATCGCTGTTTCACATCTGGTTCGAAGGACCATGGTGAGGGTGTGTCGAGTTTTCTCAAAATTAAAATATTCACTGCTTTTAAAGGTTTTATTTTAAATACAACACACGAAATAACAAATCTTACTAAAACTATACGAACGGATAAATATATTGAATTGATGTTAGCTGTTTGAGTAGCTGTTACTAACTAACTTAAAACTAGACAAGAGAGATTTTACAATAATATCGCCTCCAATCAAAAATAAGAAACAACCCCCACCAGAAGGGTGAGTGGAAGAGGAGGGATAGCACAGAGCGACGAGATAGCTCAAGGTCAGCGTACAAAATGCAGAAATGTGGAATTTTAAACAGATGTCTGCTGAACACCTGCAATCGAATATGAAAAATACCCAAACTGGACCTTCCAAGAATAAGTTTGAATAGGCGCAACTGACACTTGGGAGCTTAAATGGTCTCGTCACGAAAACTAAAGTAACTGTACATAAAATATTGTCACACTGAAATTAAACATTTAACAGAATTGCTAAACGAACGAACAACATTTATTGTTTCAAACAAGTTTTCAATTATAAATGTCTTATTATTGCCACACCGATTAACGTTTATCTGAAATTAATACAAATCAAAATTTCTATCAAAGTTTCATCCACATGTTTTATGTCTCTCTTAAGTTTGGAATAAATTTGAAGAATATTTCATGAAGCAAAAACGACGCATCAAAGACCATTTATAATGTATGTAAAAGTATTCGATTCTTTTAAAAGGCAAATTTTATTACTTATGTAAATAAAACATGATGGAATCAAAGAAAAACTGGGAAAAGATATTGAGGGAGAACTGCATGAACTGAATCACTTATTTCGTTATGAGTCAGAAAATGGTTTAAAATGTTTTTACTGTCATTATGTTATTATAAATATTAAAGAACATTGTATTCTCTATACGATTTGACTGCATTTTATACTTAATATTAAATGGATATAGAGTTAACAAATTATAAAGAAATTAAATTTTATAAAGTAGACATACCTATGAAAACAGCTACTATATTATGAAAATTCTGATTGAAAGATGTCAGTGTCAATTGACATATTCGTAGTATATTTGTTTTATATTATAATTTTACTCGAAATTTAGGATCGTTTGCTCGAAACTTTCTGTATGGAATTTGTATAAAGTAGTTACAACTGTCGAAAGGTAATGTACGTATAAGAAATTTAGAATCTTTTACAAGGAACTATCTGTATGGATTTTATAGAAAATACATATAGGCATTTACGAAAATTCTACCGGTAGATACCGCATCTACCGACTGTATTCGAAAACACGAGTGGTAAAAAGTTGCCGTGTTCAAAAATTGTACAATATCTACCAGATCCATCTACCGGATCCATGAAGAATCTAATCTCAAAAAAGGTAGTGATGAAAAGCGAAGTGCACATCAAATTTCTAACCTGTTTCAAATTTGCAATTTTTTTTATAGGTTATGGATTTACCCTGTTTACCACTTGTGTTATTAAAATAGCGATTCCGGTAGCTATAACCTGATAAACAGCTGTTTACCGGTAACAGTTCACAGGTAGAATTTTCGTAAATGCCTCATATAACTGACGGAAGGTAAAGTGTTGGCCACATCAGATTTTTTTACTGTGTACAAGCAAGTAAAAATGACAGAATATTCATATTGTTTTCTACAATGTCATAGGTCATGGCTATTACTACTATTAACGGAACTTATGAAATTTATTTTTAAAATTGTAAAGAAACAAATCATAATTATTAGAAAGATAAAAACAGTTTTGTATACAACTTGTAATTCTGTACAACTTTGCACTGCATAGTCTTTTCCGTAAAATGAACAGGGAGAGGGGGGGGGGAGCGGTAGGAAATTGCGTAAAACTAAAATTCCATGTTAAATCCCTACGGTCATACCTGACAGTCAACACCTGTATGTTCAGCCAGTAATCAATTTGATATAATAAGGGATATTATTTGAACATTTGAATCACGAAATCATCAATCCACAAATAATGATCATCATAAATATATCATAATATAATATTATACATATAGATCTAGTTGGTCCATTGCCCATTTCTAAGGGTTGTCGCTATATACTTACGTGCATTGACAGATTCACGAGATGGCCTGAAGCTATCGCTATTCCAGACAGTAAAATAGAAACCATCGCAAAAGCATTCGTATCAGGATGGATTTCCAGATTCGGAATTCCTTCAACAATCACAACAGATCGCGGCGCACAGTTCGAATCATCATTTTTCAACCAGTTACTATCACTAATTGACTCCACAAGACTACGTACAACATCTTACCATCCAGAAACTAACGGTATAATTGAACGGTTCCATAGACAACTTAAAACAGCATTAAAAGCTTGTGATCATCCGGATGAGTGGCATGATAATTTACCCTTCGTTCTACTAGGACTTAGAACTGCTTTTAAAGAACCATTGCAATGTAGCTGCGCAGAGCTTGTGTATGGGGCAAAATTACGGTTACCCGGAGAAATTCCTAAATCGTTTTCCAGCAAATTCATTGACCACTTAGATTTACCTTTATATCTAAAAAAATTAAAAAAGCATATGTCTCAGTTGACAGCCGTACCTCCTTCAGAATCCACATATAACAAACATCATTACACAAACCCAAATCTTTATCGCACCAACTTCGTTTTCATTCGCACAGACTCCATCAAGACTCCACTACAACCACCTTACACCGGCCCATACAAAGTCATCGCGAGATCAGATAAATACTTCACTATTTTAAAAGATAACACACATGAAAATATATCAATAAACAGACTAAAACCCGCATTCCTTCATCCGCTACCCCCATCACAAAACAAAACTACACAAACTCCACCTGCACCATTCGTCAATTAGGCAATGGAAACGGTAGATTAGAAGGCCAAGAAGTTTAATTAATTATCATAATTTTTATAATTGTTGTAGTAATTTCTTTGTAAAATATCTATTTTCTTTTCGTCTGGCGGGGGAGTATTATAATGTGCATCCAGTCACATGGGGGGAATCAAGGAAATCAAGTGAGGTTTGGGGGATTGTTTTGGAAACTGGGGTGACGAAAAGTAAATAAATATTCATTGATATTTTGTCATTTTTTGGTAACGTTCACGTAAAATAAAATTTGTTATCTTTTATTATATTTTATAATTTATACAGTTTAAGTCAATTAATATTTTTACAATTGTAACGGCTCCAGCCGTCACATATGTATTAAAGTATCGTTTGATGTTTTGTTTTCATTTTGTTTAACAATAAATTATTACTATTAATGAAATGTTAGAAAACCAATAACTTAACCTTATCTTGTACGTCGAGAAGTTGAAAATTTTGAACGACGTAATTGAGGGCTAAGGTCACCACCTTGACCCTTCACTCACTTACTGCGCAAAATAATCATATGTCAGTGGAAGTCATGTCCTTTGTTGTGTGAAATTCCTCTTTAATACCGACCTTGTCCTAGGCGTAGATGAGCAAAATTCCTCGACATAGGACAGGCGACAGTCGTAATCTGCCGCACATTATTAAAATATTATCCGAGTAGTCCGTGACCGTATGTGCACCCTTGTTGTAGACAGAGACATGCCCAGCAATCAGCAAGAAAGAGAGAAAGGGGAGAAGTGTCGCGCCAGACAAACGATGTCACTGGCGAAAAAAAAGAAATGTTCAAATGAAAGAACGTTTCGCGATGTGCTATGCTCTTTTCTTGAATAAATTTCTTTTGTGTTGGAAAGATAATGTTTTACCCATTTGAAAAAAGTGCGAGTCGGTCTTCAAATTATTTTTAACAGTTTCCCTAACCAGGAAGTTGAGTTTTATTCTCCATTGTATTTTTTTTTATTCGTTTCTTTTTTGTGGAGATATTTATTTTATTTTTATTTCAATTCAGTCTTGATGTGCAATTCATTTACTGATAGAAAAACATGCCAGAGATAGACTATACATTTTTAATTTTTGTGCTGTATTAATATCAACAGCTGTTGTTTTCCAATCTTAAAGATATTTTTAATTCAGTGTGGGTAGAAATAAACTTCTGTAGATAATTTTCATGAGTGTTTCTATTTTCGGAACTGGAACAAAACTTTGACATTTTCTTTATAGAATAAATATCCTCAAAATTTAATCAAAATATTTAGACAATAGCGGCTTAAAGATTTACGATAAATTAGATTTTCCGTTTTCAATATTACATTGAATAGACGAGAAAGGTATTTGTAAATTCGTATTGGGATTTTCAAATTAGAATACGCTAACTAGCGGTGAATATTAAAACTACAAACAATGGTACACATTTCACATTTACATCAAACTACGCCTATATGACTACAAAAACTCTATTATACATACTTAAATTATAAATAAAAAAATCTGATGTGACCAACACAATACCTCTCGCAGATTAATTTTAATTAATTTTAATACATACTGACATTTATGCTGGAAACTGTATAAAAAGAAACTATTGTTCTATTGACTATTTTCTTTTTAAATCGTTACTATTATTAATTTTAAATTATTAGTTCTTTGGCAGTGACATTTATCTGTCAGTTATATATTTTTGAGATATGAACTGTGTAATGAAGGACTTGTGTTTGTTTAAAGCGTAAGCTCCGGGATTTAAATTGTAGATAATTTTATCACCCGTGCCTATTATCATAACATTATTTTGGCAGAAGAAGGATACCAATATAAAAAAGTAATTCTGTTATAGTGCCCTATGGTTACATAGCACAAGCAGACAATTATATAATACACATGTCACTTTTTTAAAATTAAAAATAGATGGTGTCTAATGTTAAATATAACTAAAATTAATAAAATGATCCCTTAACTTTAAAATTAATTTTAATAAAACTAAATTTGGAGAACTAAGTTATCACCATACAACATACATAGTACAACAAGAGAAAGTTAAACAGAGTAGCCAAGAAAAACAAGGGAGAGAACTGAGATTATATAGAGACGGTAGACACAGGTGAATGATTACCTATAAACTAAGATAAATTTCGTCCCATAATAATGTGTCATTAAATTTTAAATCGTCCAATAAAATTTGTTGTTTTGAGTTTGGTATGGGACCAAGATCTACGTTCATCAGAGAAAAATCGTTTAATACCAAGATTTCATAATGATACACTTGGTTTATTTGGCCTCTAGCGTGGTTTACACGTCGGGTAACCTTGTAAACTGAGTCTCCCTCCTTGTTGCTTAAACTCGGCCTCTAGCGTGGTTGACACGTCGGGTAACCGTGTTCAAGACAGTACTATCCCCCTTTTGCTCCTGAAGATGCCCCATATGACTGCGGGCGAAACGTTGAGCTCTGACTCAAAATATGACACAGTCCATTCCCGGAAAACGAATATTTCTTAGGTACTTTATTTCCAAAAGCATCCCGAAGTTTTTCGATACATTGTTTTGGAGAGAGCGAACTTTTAAAATCTTAAAATATCATGGCTAGGAAATTTTCTCTTATTAACTGCATTTGCAGTACGACGTACGTAATTTAAAACTGCATGGAAAATTACTGATAACTGATAACAAATTGTAACAAGAACTGCCATGTTTCCTAAAGATGTGCTTTTGTTTCGCCATGCATTTATTTTTCGTAGTTACCTTGGTATATTTGTTTGTAGAAACTTTCTGTGCTACCCTCGTACTACAGCTTATCTATCTTTAAACTAGCCAAATAGGGTATTCTCGCATATTTTTTTTATTTTTTTTTTCTTAAAGAACAAGTATATCTAAGAGTACCTGTGAAAACCCGAGTTAAAAATTCCTTTTAATAAGCGAGATATTAATTTTTAAAATTTGATTTTGTTGTGTCACGTGATAGTGACGTACTAGTTGTACAGTACCAGCGGTGTGCAATCAGTGGTTCATGGATTTTCGAGAAAATGTTCAGTAAGTATTGAAAAAGATGAGAAATAAAATGTATTTAATTGTAATCTTACCTACTATTACTAAAAAACTTAAGAAATTTATAAGAAAAATCATTCTAAGTAATCGATTACATATTTTTGTTTATGCTGCAAAAACATTTTGACATTCTTAAATTATATAGCTGGCGATTGACAACATACTTTTATAGCTATTATATATTTTGTATAAGAATGTTTAACACAAGAGTTTTATAGCATGGTAGTAACGTTTTTGCTTCTTATGTCAAAGGTGATAGGTTCGAATCTACCAAGCTTCCTTAGTTTTTTTTTATTTTTTCTTCATATTTATTTAACATAATCAGATAAAATTGGTTATATTAAATTTGATATTTACTTAAAATTACAACAAAATATAATCGTATATGTTATAAATGACGATTAAATGTTAGCGCTGAAAATTAGAATATTAAAACACATTTATCACCCAAACCGGTTCATTCGGTATTAATACAAAAATAATAACAAATCTAGATGACCGTCGCCTGGCCGAATCCGGTCACGTGGAATCCTCCTTCACGCCGTGATTATTTCTGTAAAAGAATTAACACATGAGAAATACTCAGTGAGGAGGCAATCATTTACAAAAGGTTCAGGCAATCACACACCGTACACACATGTTGGCAACTACGGGCAGTACCGCTAGTTACTACGGACCCTCTGCCGCTTCGGTGGTGATCCGGAGACAATCCTCTTAACCAACTGGATCAGATCACTACAGCCCTAACTGCTGCTACGCTGGCGACCACAGATGTGGGTCACTACAGCCTTCCCTGCTGCTACCGTTGGCGACCCTCGGGTTCACACGAGCGGCCACTACGGAACCACTGCCGCTTCGGTGGTGATCCGGAGACATTCCTCTTAACCAACTGGATCAGATCACTACAGCCCTAACTGCTGCTGCCGTTGGCGACACCAGATGTGGGTCACTACAGCCTTCCCTGCTGCTACGATGGCGACCCTCGGGTTCACACGAGCGGCCACTACGGAACCACTGCCGCTTCGGTGGTGATCCGGAGACATTCCTCTTAACCAACTGGATCAGATCACTACAGCCCTAACTGCTGCTACCGTTGGCGACACCAGATGTGGGTCACTACAGCCTTCCCTGCTGCTACCGTTGGCGACCTTCGGGTTCACACGATGCGGCCACTACAGTACCCAGTACTGCTCACACGCACACTCACAATCATACACATGCTAGATTAACTCTCTCACCTGAATCCCTATAATATCGATGTTCTCACACTGAAATCTAGAAATAAACTGAAATAAAATACGTGAATACCAGTATCATTAAATGTAGATCTTATCCAACAGCATCGGTTACGTACCTAAATAGCTAATTAGAGACAAAACATAATAAATTTAATAAAAATAATCTTACGCAAAATAATATGTGACAGTTCGGCCATCCTGAAAAGTTCCTCGTCCTCGAGGAATCAATCCCAAATTCCTACAGCATCAGCATCAACATCCGAAGCGATGTTGTCTTCCGACAGTTCACGTGTACTTAAATATGGTTTCATCCTGTCAATCGCCACTACGTTACTATATTCTCCTCTTCTACTTCGATTTGTACCAGGCAAATCTTCTACTGAAAATCTATCGTTCAGTAGAACTTTCTTTATTTGGAATGGTCCTTCATATGGATGGTGTGTAATGGAATTGATAGTTTCTCATTCGGATTCAATAGTTCTGGCTGCTTTCTTATCTGTTGTTTATGGTAAAAATATCTGATACACAAGTCAGTGTACTTCGCGAATTTTCTCATTCCAGGAAACCAGTAAATTCCAAAATGTCCAAACTCATCAAGACAGGAACGTACTATCTGCAGCCGCTGTCCTCTAGGTACAACCCACTAGATTCGGGACGCGGTAATTCGGTAAACCCGTTCGTCTCGTAAACAGTAGTTTTTATAAATATTCCTTTCGTAGTTAGTTTCCGGTGGTTTACTTAAAATGTTCTTGATAATTTTCAATTTGTCATTTGTCCGGCGAGTATCCAGTCAGCTTGTTATATGAAAAAATTTCAAATTCTGCAGAAAGTCCTTCTCCTGACACGGGGTTTCGACTTAGCGCATCGACGTGACCCATTCGTAATCCTGGGCGATATTCTATATCGAATGAATATTCCTGCAGTTCCAGCTAGCATTTTCCATTCCATTTAAAATGTATTCCCAGCATATATCCTCTAAATTACTTTAAAGTTTCGACTACTGCTAAAGTCCCTAGATTATACAAATGATACTTCATTTCCGTTGGTGAAGTTTGGCGACTGAAATAAGCAACTGGGTGGAATTTACCTGTGTCCAATTTCTGCAGCCGGATTCCTCCTAATGCTAACTTGCTGGCGTTCATGTGCACCTCTGTTTCGGCTTTCGAATTGTAGAGTTACAAAAGTGGTCGTTCCGTAAGCTTTTTCTTTAGGTCTTCAAATGCTTTCTGTTGTTTCGCTTCCCAACACCACAGTGTATCCTTTCTCGTTAGATTCGTAATCGGTCGCACAATCTTAGCGTAATCTTTAATGAAGTGTCGAAAATAACTTGTAAGTCCTACAAACTGTCTTACTTGATGCACATTCCTCGGTGCCTGAAATCCGGTGGCGGCTTTTATTTTCTTCTTTCCATGTCGAACTCCATCTCGACCAATCTGAAATCCATTATAATTGATGCTGCTCTGAAAAAGAAACATTTCTTCAAATCCAGTGTAAAGTTGTTTGCCCTAAACAAAATGCCAAATAGTGTCGTCAGTCGCTGAATTCCCTTTGTAAATGATTATGGGCAGATGATGTCATCTAAGTAAGCCATGGTGATGGTGTTACATGATCCTAGGACTTTGTTGACCAGCCTCTGAAAACCTGATGTTCTATTAGATAATCTAAAAGGGAGACGATTAAACTCGTAATGTCCGTCCGGTGTTACAAATGTAGTTTTGTACTTCGAGCTCTGCGCGATAGGCACCTAGTAATATCCTGACGTCATATCTAAAGTTGTGAAGTACTTCGCTTCTTGCAATTGATCTAGTTGGTCATCAATTCTTGGAAAGGGGTATCGGTCTTTTACTGTTACTTTGTTTAAATGCCTATAGTCTATACACATTCGCACTTCTCCGTTCTTTTTCTTCACTAGAAGAATCGGTGCTGAAAAGGGTGAAGTGGATTCGCTTATAATGTCGCCATCAAGAAGCTCTTGTACTATTCCCTGAACGTGTTTTCTCTCTGGAAATCTATACGGCCTGTAAGAAATGGGTGTATCATCAGTCAGTAAAATATCCACTTCGGTCGCAATCGTGCATCGTATATCCTTCACAGTTTTTACAAAACATTCCCTATATTCCTTCAGCAGACGTATTAGTTGTTTGCGTTGATCCACACTTATATCCGTTCCCACGTGTAGTTCATCCTACGTAAAGTAAATTCCTTCATTTTCTGCGCTTCTGTATTATCAGCTTGACACTTCCATCTTCTTGTTATAATTTTATCCTTCTGAATTGTTAATTCCGCATGTGATCAGTTCAAGACTGGTAGAACACATTCCATATCTTTGTCTGCTACTACATTGTTCGCGGGAATACGTGCTCGTTTCTTTCATGGTTATGCAAGTGGACCCTATATCGACGTACGGTTAGACAATTACCGCTTACCTCCGCAGAAGTTGTTAAGATGTTCCTTTCTGGCAGTTATGGTTGTGGCTCTTGTTGACGTTGAACATGCTGATGTTGACGTTGTTGTGGTCGCTGGTTCCTACTTCCACTGAATTCGCCTCCATTTCGTTCTGCACAATTCGATACTCGTTGCCGTTTTTTGTTATAATGTGAGCGTGTATGTCCCAATTTTCCACAAATAAAACAACAAATGTTCTCCATTCCATCGTCGTGCTGCTGCGTAGTATAGTAAGGCCACTTGTTCTTCAGAAAAGTACGATGTAAATTGCGGTTAACGGGAGTAGAAAGGTTTCGTGTCGCTAATTTATCTTCGATCGTCTTCAAAAATAATAAAAGAGACTGCGGCTTCTTGCATTCTCTGATAAGGGCAAGTGTTGAGTAGCGCCAGCTTCTCATAATAGTATTGCAACATAAGTTCATCCGATTTCTTGTTGCGAGAAATCATTTCTTGAAGCAACTGAAAATAATTTTCCTGTGATGGAAATGCCTTCAACAACATAGCCTTCTATGACTCCCAAGAATGATTTATTCCTTGCAGCGCTTTATACCATATTTCTGCATACCCTCTCCAGCGAGATTTCACATACATGATGGTTGTTATTCGTCCCATTTATGCAAAGCGCGTAAAGTGAACGTACATACTGAAATTGAGGACTGTTGTTAGGTAAAGTCATGTTGTAATATTGTTCCAGGTTCGTAATCCAGCTAAATATAAACTTAATCCATATCCGCACTGTTCCAAAAGCTTTGTTGGTGTGATCCCAAAAAAATGAAAGTTAAAAATGTTCTGATCCCACTTCTGAAATGTTATAAATGACGATTAAATGTTAGCGCTGAAAATTAGAATATTAAAACACATTTATCACCCAAACCGGTTCATTCGGTATTAATACAAAAATAATAACAAATCTAGATGACCGTCGCCTGGCCGAATCCGGTCACGTGGAATCCTCCTTCACGCCGTGATTATTTCTGTAAAAGAATTAACACATGAGAAATACTCAGTGAGGAGGCAATCATTTACAAAAGGTTCAGGCAATCACACACCGTACACACATGTTGGCAACTACGGGCAGTACCGCTAGTTACTACGGACCCTCTGCCGCTTCGGTGGTGATCCGGAGACAATCCTCTTAACCAACTGGATCAGATCACTACAGCCCTAACTGCTGCTACGCTGGCGACCACAGATGTGGGTCACTACAGCCTTCCCTGCTGCTACCGTTGGCGACCCTCGGGTTCACACGAGCGGCCACTACGGAACCACTGCCGCTTTGGTGGTGATCCGGAGACATTCCTCTTAACCAACTGGATCAGATCACTACAGCCCTAACTGCTGCTGCCGTTGGCGACACCAGATGTGGGTCACTACAGCCTTCCCTGCTGCTACGATGGCGACCCTCGGGTTCACACGAGCGGCCACTACGGAACCACTGCCGCTTCGGTGGTGATCCGGAGACATTCCTCTTAACCAACTGGATCAGATCACTACAGCCCTAACTGCTGCTACCGTTGGCGACACCAGATGTGGGTCACTACAGCCTTCCCTGCTGCTACCGTTGGCGACCTTCGGGTTCACACGATGCGGCCACTACAGTACCCAGTACTGCTCACACGCACACTCACAATCATACACATGCTAGATTAACTCTCTCACCTGAATCCCTATAATATCGATGTTCTCACACTGAAATCTAGAAATAAACTGAAATAAAATACGTGAATACCAGTATCATTAAATGTAGCTCTTATCCAACAGCATCGGTTACGTACCTAAATAGCTAATTAGAGACAAAACATAATAAATTTAATAAAAATAATCTTACGCAAAATAATATGTGACATATATAAGAAAAATAAAGAGGTTTGGTGGATTCGAACCCAGTACCCTTAAGATAATAAGCAAGAGCATTAGTACTGTGCCACGAAATACATTAAACAAAATTTCATTTAGGAAGGATAATAATTATTACATTAAATTTGCTATAAATTCTATTTACTTTTTAAATTATTCCTTATTAATTTTGAACAATTAATTATTAATATGATGCAATAAGTATTCATGGACATGTATACAAAAATTTTCAGTAAATATTAAAAATATTCTAATTTCGCATGTTAAATTCATATATGTATCGGATTTCGAACGCCACCCATATGTCGATTAGATACACAAATATGTATTTGTACGTAATATTTAATAAATTTTTAATATTACACACATTGTTGACATGTAGTTCATTTTGTTACCAGATGTCATATCGCTTAACAATACATGCTAAAACAGTTGTACACGAACACTCGCGAACGATCCGAAGTAGAGCAGAGCATGTGCATACTAAGATGCGGCCTGTTATCACATTCGAACATGGAGTAGGGATTTCAACTCGTCTCCCATTGGTAGTACATCTAGTACATCAGCAAAATTCAGATGCTTTATATCTTTTGCAACAATAACAGGTTTTTTTTTGCTTTTTCCCTCTGTTTTACCAATCAACTTTAATATTTTTAATAACTTTTTAGTATTTGTAATCATGAGAGAATACCCTATTATGGGAAAATATAAATCTTGAAATAATAATTAATTAAACCGAATTTCTCTATATATATATATATTATAGTTTATTATCACCGGTTTATCAAAACCATTTTCCTATGCCATGGATCTTAGGAAGGAAGTAAGTAAACATGGCTCTCGCTAATTATTCTTATGAGGCGCAGGTCCCCATTGCCCATATATTGCTATGTCTTTAAATTGAAAAGGTGTATTTTTAAGCCAGCCGTGTATCGTGTATCGTATAATCAAGAATAAAAATACTTTTTTCAATAAAAGAAAAATAATGATTATCATAAAACTTTTTATTTTCATTTCATCGGCATCCTATTCCTAAGATGAAACCTCTACAAATATAAAAATAAAATTCTTCTTTTAAAATTTTTCTAAGGAAGTTGTGGCTTTTAAATTGAAATTTGTTCTCACTTGCAGCTCAAAATATTAAATTATATTTACAGGAAATTCAACTGGTGTTTCTTTCATGTTTGCTATATTAGTTTGCATGAGATAAGCTTTGAATCAATAGCTAAGCTAAGTTTGATGGAAAGATTACGGACTTTCCATTAATTTATAAATTATAATTTTTTTAAGATTAACCTGGTTTTGATATTATCTTATTATAGATGATTTTATAATAGATTGATTTATCATGAATTCATTTGAAATTACAAAATCATGCATAATAATGATATTTTTTATTCAATTAATATATTTATGATTTAGTTATTCATGTTTATAATGTTGGTTAATTTAAATTTCAATTTATGTACTCAAATACACGATATTATAAATTGAAATTAAATTATTCAAATTCATGTAATACAAATAACACAATACGAGCCCTAGTAAAAAGTATTTAGCTTTATAATATGTGGTTTGATAGAAAATAACGACCATTTACATTCTTTCAAAAAGTAATAATTTCATTGTAATATTTTTAGAAACAGTGACATGTGCAAGGAGGCGCAAAAGTAGTCACTCGATTTACTATAGCAGTAACTTTGTTAGTAAATAAAAAAAAATGGTTATGTTCGTTGACTATGTTTATTTAAACGTTTAATTTTTCGAATAATAAAAAAATATTTAAATACTTCTAATATTTTTTTACCTTCCGTCACCTTTAGGTAAGAAAGGTATTGTCTTTGGTCAAAAAATTCGGTGGTGAGTTTTTAATGAATAAGCCTGTTTTAAGGTCCCTAGAAAACGATTTTACTATTTTTACGATGATGTCCGTGTGTGTGTGTATGTGTGTGTGTATGTGTGTGTGTGTGTGTGTGTGTGTGTGTGTGTGTGTGTGCGTTTGTGTGTGTGTGTGTGTGTGTGTGTGTATGTGTGTGTGCAACAAACTTTTCGTCTACGATAACTCTAAAACCACAATTCCAAAAATTTTAATTCATTCGTATTCCTCTTCGTTGCATCCATATGAAGAGCTGATTAGATTTTGGTTATAATTGACTGAGTTTTATACTTCATATTAAATGGATATAAAGTTATAAAATTATAAATAAATTAAATTTCATAAATTAGCTAACTATGCTAGAAACAGCTACTCTATTAAGAAAATTCTGATTGAAAGATGTCAGTGTCAATTGACATATTCGTAGTATATTATTTGTGTTATAATTTTTCTCGAAATATAAGATCTTTTTGGTCGAAACTTTCTGTATGGAATTTGTATAAAATACATACAACTGTCGAAAAGTAATGTACATACAAGAAATTTAGAATTTTGTTCCTAAGTTATAATTATTGAACAAAATTTTTTATTTGACTATTTCACTTATAAATTTATAAGCCAATCCAAATTCAACATTCTACGTAGTTGCTAAGTTTAATTTCGGCAAAACGTCACAAATTTTTTCGAGCCCTTTAAGCCAATAAGATGTCGTATTATACAAGTAAGTGAGTTTTGATAAGTGAAATTTTTTGGACGTTTTAGAAACATATTGTTTACATATCTGTCAAAGTGTATATATTTTCAGTGTTATCAGTTTTTATTAAAAACGAGTCGATTCGGACAGGAATCTATTCAGAACGTTGAAAAAGCAAACTTAAATATAACACCTCAAAACAATAAAAATTAGAAGATTTTTGTCAAGAAAATAAATATATAAATGATTACCTGATTTTTATTATCGAAATAGTCATCCGAATACCATTCGTGGTTAAATTTTATCCTGGAAAAATTTTCCAATTGCTTTACTCGAGCCTGTTGCCAATTTATCTCGTGACATTGATCAAAAATCACTCGTTTGACAACTCGCGATTTTTTTGTCAATGCCACTCAATAAATTGCTAAGCAACCAGTTCTCGTAACCATCTGCAAATTTTTCCGGCAAAAATTTATCACTTATGATATTATATATGACAAAACCACAAAATATGTAAACTTTCAAACCATGTTATTTGGTTGAAAAATTTGTAATCAGATTTTTAATGAAATTCAACTGTACTTGTCATTCGACGAACCGATGCTATCCATTTTTGTCGCCTTTCCTGTTCCCAAAGCAAAGATAATAAGGGAAGGAGTAAAAATTATCCCCGTTATATTTAGATTTGCACTCTGTGACACAACAAATTTAACGGAATTTCACCACGGTTTTCGTGCATATATTTACGCGTGTTTACGAACTGTTAACTGTCATTTAAAAATCCCAACCCAACCTTAGTGTTAAAAAATTCGTGAGTGGTGCGGCGATTCGTACTTGGTTAGTCTATAGCGATTCATGATTTTTCTAAGTGAATTTTATGTTTGTTTACTTCCAAATGTTAAAGTCGCGATGATATGAGACGTCATTGGTAAATATGAGAGCATCTTCCGATAGGGTGATTACTTTTGCGCCATCTTGTAGGTATTATGTTTTGAATAAATAATTTACATCATGATCTTAAACAGAAGCCAAATGAATTGCAACGCTGAAATGTTCTGAAAATGAAAAAGCCATCTTTCGGTCGGAACATTTACTATTTCTCCTGGGCATTGTGAGATACTGTGTATGAACAATATCATTTTTGTTTCCATGTAAGATGATACCTGAAATTGTAAAATATTAAATATCTACATGAAGCACGAAATGGTAGAGGTACAAATTTATTTATTATATTTTTATGATATAGGACAAACAAAAATTCCTATCTAAAGGAATAAAAATATAGCATTCATTAAATATTAATATTTATTATTGGTCTCTTCTTACATGACTTAAAATTTGTGTTCTCCTTGCGCCACTTAAATTGTCTTTCTTAAACTAAATTATTTATACAAAGGGAATAGTTGTAGTACATATTTTTCTAAGAATTCCAATGAGACTATGTTGCTTACATTGTTTTGTCTATTTCGAAGTTTGAAAAGGGATTTACTAAATTCAAGCGGCTTCAAACGTCGAAATAAACGTAGTCAATGATACTTTATCAGGTCGAGCATCTATGGAACAGGGTTCGATCCCGACCGACGCCAAATATTTCGAATTTTAAATGGCACAAAATTGACCCCTGTGGTGCACTCTCCACGCCAACAATGAGTGCCCGTGAGGTGACGCCTGGTAAACGCCCGCACGGTACAAATATGTCATAATTATTATCGAAATCTGCGTTTAAAGCAGATAGGCACCCCCAGCAATGGGTAATATGCCGTGATGATATATTTATTTATTTATTTAATGATACTTTAGAGAAAAAATAAAAAATACGTTTCTCTTTTTTTTCAGAAATTATGATACTCCCCTATTCTTGTGAAGAGCTTAGTCACATATTTCTTTAAATGGCATTCCAATGTGATCATGTGAAAAATCACATATGTTTTTAGCAACGTGTTTTTCTTGATTGTTTTATTTTTACGTAGCGTTTATTTCCGTATCTCATAACTTGAGTTTTATCAATAATTTGTATCTTAATTACTGAAACCTTTTTACCTCTCGCTAATAGAGGTATTAAATTCATGCTAAAAATCGCATATCCAGATTTTAGTGAATAAGCACGTTTTAAGGTCCCTAGAATCCGATTATAACATTTTTACAATGATGTCCGTATGTATGTATGTATGTGTGTGTGTGTGTGTGTGTGTGTGTGTGTGTGTGTGTGTGTGTGTGTGTGTGTGTGTGTTTGTGTGTTTGTGTGTGTGTGTGTGTGTGTGTGTGTGTGTGTGCGTGCGAGCGTGCGTGCGTGTGTGTGGATATTGGATCCACGATTTCTCAAATACTATAAGACTTAAGACAATCTAACAATAATGGGAAGAGTTGATTAAGTTTTGGTAACAATTAGACACCCGGAAGTAGTAGTTACAAGAAAAAAATTATCTAAATATTATTTATCGAAAATTTATGTAAATACTTATATTAAAGAACGTTAAATTATTTATTCGTTAAATATAAATTCATTATTATATTTTCTACAGATTTAGAGATAAAGAAATGCATATAAAATAATTTGATGTAAAAAATCTCAGATCAGACTACTTCAAGGCAAGAAATTTAAATGTTTGTAATTGCCACATAAATGTCACTGTCAAAAATATTTGTATGCCACTGTCAATAGTTATTTATGATAACAAACTTCCTTCACACAAAATAAAATGTCACTTTTAACACGTATATCATACACTATTTTTTCTACAAACACTATTTTTTAATTTAAATTTTTTCTACAAACACTATTTTTTAATTTAAATTTGTATTTTTAATAATTTTTTGACAATTACTTTTAACACTAGTGTCAAAAGTAACAATGATCTGTCACTTTTAACACTGGTGTCTTAAAATAACATTTTTAACGCTGAAAACAAACATTAAAAAGCCCACTTTTAATAGATTTGTAGAAAAAAATATTTGTACATCAGTATGAAGATTATGAAAATAAAAAAAGTCAACAACGCAAAAGAATATGCGTAAAAAAGAATATATAAGGAATTTGCGAAAAAATGACAAATATTAAGAAAAAGAAAATGAAAGTAGAAAAAGAAAATTTCAGGATATTGAATATAAAGAAAATGTATGTATTTTACATAATTTATATTAAAATATCCCATAGATTTTGCAAATATATGTGAGAATTATTTTGTAGTGAGACATGAATATATGTCTTTGTAATTAAAAATATTTTTCGTTTTATGCGTACAACCAGGTAAAATATCTGGCGAGAGGTTATGTGTTGGCCACATCAGATTTTTTGGGATCGTAATTAATTATGCTTTCTAATTTTCAATTATTCTAGCGCGATCCTTGCATTGATTTGTGAATATATAGTCTGTCCTTCAATAACGACAACATCAATCATTGATCCATCTTTATTAATCTCATTGTAATTATGCCGCTATCTTAATAAATACGGATTAGTTTAATTAAAATCATTTGTGCATTGCAATCAAATCTTGCAGTGTGTAAACAATAGCTGCACCAGACATTCCGGTCGTCGAAATTCTCTTCCAACATCAATCTATTGCACTGCTTCAGTTCAATTTAATTGTGGTGTAACGCCGATCAGGCCAGGGATGGTAAACGCAGGACAAACACAGATATCCCATACATTTTTCAGGCACGCGCCTCGTGCTACGACTGTAATTGCTACTCCGTACCAAATCATGAAACATGAAATAAATTGCTGGCATGCTACTGGTGATATTGCAAAGAATGTATAGAATTTACGTTTTTCTATCCCACAGACGAGTGAATCCGTAAAGCTAAATGAATATTTGAGAATTGTAATCCAAAAGAAATAAAGTTCTTTAAATTAAATGAACATCTTTTACTGTAACTTCATTTATTCAGGATTTCTTTTTAATCTTATATTATTTGAATAAAAAATTTGAAATTCAAATTAGCTAAAATTATTCCAGTCATCTCATTCATATTTTAATTTTGAATAATTAGCATCATTTGTTTTGCAGAATTTTAAATGTCAATAATTTATTAATGCATGAAATAGCAATTTATTAAATGAGTCAAATTACGGTTTTTAATTTAACCTCATATTTATGAAAACAACAACAGTAGATGGCGAAGCCCGAAGCTTTTAAAATGTATAAATAAATCTGTTCAAGTTTAAAAATAAAATAATAATAATAATTAAATTGTTTTATTTTGCGTTGTCTTTGGAGTTTATCTCACCAAATACCACACAACCTCTCTGATTTTCTCAGATAAACTTTTAATTTTAAGCACTCACTCATTAATCCTTTTTTCTTTTAAGCAAAATCGCTCAGGCAAACTGACATTAGGTAAAACCCCTCCTCCTTTGGAGTCGAGATTTACCATGAAGTTTGCTTTCGTGCAAAATAAAAATTTATCGATAAAATCAGGAGGTCTTGTGATGTTACTTCTGATAAAAAATATATACGCACGACAACATCTAGGGATTCTTTCTAATTGGGCCACGGTATATTTTGGTGCCTTTCTTCTTGTTCAAAACACCACGTCATTTCGAGAAAGTGTTCTAAAAACAGTGATCTTAGAAACATCGAATCTTCTTGTGACACTCCAACTTTGTCTTTAACGGCTGCAATTAATCTTTGTTCTCTTATGCAGAAATACTTCACAGATAGAGTTTTTATTATTATTATTATTTTTTATTTCCATCGGCCAGTATTTCTGCTTAAATTAAGAAAAAAACTAATAAGAATTTTTCTTTCGAATAGCAATCAGGCTTCTAATTAGTTAATAGAAATGGAGGCTTTCACTTGTTTGATACGATGATGGGAATTTGTGGGCAAACATACCCGACAAAAAGGAGAAAAAGAAGCAAAATGAAAATGTAAAATCCAAAACCTGTAGAATTTAGATGCTGTAGATGGCCATTGGGCCTTCGAAACATCCAGAAATGTAAAATAAACATCAAACATTAAGATCTTCTCAAAAAGGCCAAAAAAGTTTATTTACCAAATTAATCTCGAAAGGGAAACAAAAGTCTACACAGCAAACTAATAGCTATTAACATACCTAGGAATGTTATGAATATCATTACTGCCGCAGATATCGGTTTGAAATCCGAGCTCGTAGAGCGAGGATTTTAAGACATCTCAGGCTTGTTATGTTTCATAACATCCGCGGTTTGTTCAGTTTATCGGTTTCAAAAAATGAAGACATTATTATTAAATATTATTTTTCTACAAATCTATTAAAAGTGGGCTTTTTAATGTTTGTTTTTAGCGTTAAAAATGTCATTTTATGACACCAGTGTTAAAAGTGACAGATCATTGTTACTTTTGACACTAGTGTTAAAAGTGAATGTGAAAAAATTATTAGAAATACAAATTTAAATTAAAAAATAGTGTTTGTAGAAAAAATAGTGTATGATATACGTGTTAAAAGTGATTTTATTTTGTTCGAAGGTTTGGATCACTCCGCTTCGCGTCGTGTTCCAAACTTCCTTCTCACAAAATAAAATGTCACCTTTAACACTTATATAATAAATAACTATTTTTGAAATTCTTTTATTAATGCTTTCAGAATGATGTGATAAACAGAACAATTATTTTAACATATGTCAATATGACAAATATTCAAGATATGTGCTTTATTCATGTTTATTATTTTAGAATAAAGTAAACCCTGTTAAGAACGATACACTAACGTTATCTGTATGTATTAATGGACAGCATTATACTTTCATCTTATTTTCATTTTGTAGACTGTTGTTGACAAGTCTGTATTGTAATAATATTACCGTACAGATTCAGTTATTACTTAGATACCAGCCTGCTTTTGTACATGTATACAAAGGCTTAATCTCCTAAAACCGGTAAAATATATTTCTCAATATTTTGCTTTTAGAGTAGTACCTACACGTTTATAGGGAAAACTAGTATATAGTTTAAAATGATTTTATTGTGCTCGGATCGTCTGTTCATAAAGTTCCTACTCATAAAATAAAATAAAATACCTCATAACTTTTATGTGATAAATAAGAATTTTAAAACCACAATCACGCTTAAGTGTTCCACTAAAGCAGTATGCTGCATTGTTGATTACTTTTTCCTCTTCTTTAATCAAGTGTTAGTAATTGCGCTGCAACTTGCAATGAAAGACCATCAAGAACACTCAATTAAATAATGAGAGGAAATTATTCGGCCATCCTATCCGTAAATTGCATCGCACAGTGTCATGTGTACGATCTCTCTCGTTTCAAAGACATTTTAATTGAAGCAAATTAATTAAGTATGATTTGATGAAGAAAGTTCTGTTGCAAGCAGCCAGCCGCCCGCAGAGAGAATTGAACATCTGTTTGGATTATACGAGCACCTATTGGATTGTCATTGCAAATACAATGTACTTATACTAACTATCCATTTTAGAATTATAATCAGTTGAGTTTGAAACTCAATAACTTGCTTTCAAAAAATTCAAAAATTATGAAACACTCTTCGAATTATGGTCTATACTTTGTGAATATTTTTGACGTTAATTTTTTTAAAATTTAAGTCATATTTTGTTTATTTATATCAATTTGAAAAGTAAAAGTATTAGATCTCAGCTTCTATTAATAATTAAGAATTGAAATTCGACATGTTGATTCAAAATGCAGTTTTTATATAAACTATTAATAAATTTTTCATAATACCATACTGTTAATGTGCTTTAACAGTCCTGTATGCTCAACCGATATATGCATCAAAACAGCCACGGCCGTTATTTTTTATAACAGTACAATTATTAAAAATCATGTGTTCCTAAAAAAAATCTCAGCATCATGAAATTGTCATGAAGAGCTGTCACCTGTCAATATGCCATAGAAAATAGAATTTTAGGAAGATATTTATGTTATTATGAAAAATACTGAACGTAACACGGCCGATATACAAATAACAGACACGGTTGATTATAAAATCTCGGCTATCGCCTCGATTTTACAACATTCAACCTCATCTGTTATTTGCTAGCCTTATGACGTTAATAACTATATTTGAAATGGACCTTTTCAATTTAACGGCTACCTGTTTCTATCGCTACAAATAGTAAGAAAATGGCGCGAACAACTGCCAGTTGAGCTGTCAAACGAAACGTCAAAAATATTGCTGTCACTAAAATACCTGTATTCTCAGTGAAAATTTGCATCGTTAGACATTTTAACTTCAACAAAAGCTTTTGTAAGTTATTTCGATATGATTTTTTAAAGTTATCTGAGATATTCTCACATTTTACGTCTAAATTTTTTAGAATCAAACACCATATATCTAAATTGTTCTTACTATGCGCAGATCCCCATTGCGCATATCTTCTATCTCTTTAAATTGAAAAGGTCCATTGATTTGTTTAATTTTAATATTTTATTTACTGTTTCCGCGCCTGAACGCATGGTGCGCTTTTACAGCTAATAACAAAGAAAAGTGAAGGAGAGCCATTCCGAACAAGTTATAAACATATAGGTTGAGTAAATTTATATCGAAGCTTTTAATCGGATTTAAGTGGAATTTAGGATTAAAAATCGTATTTAAGAAAACGATGTAATGGAAATGATCTGGATAGGATTAATATCGAATTTATCAAGGAGATTTATCCATAAATCCGATTTACTTTCGCGAGATAAACAGCGATTTAGCATAAAATCCAATAGTAGGCACTGAAACAATGAAACAAAAGTAGAGTAATTTATGCATCTTTCACAGTTCGACAGTCAACGAGTATCAGAAATAAATTAGCGACTGGCTAGAGATTGGGAGGCTCTGGGTTCGAATCCCAGCGAGACTTGACTTTTTAACATAAGTAAATATATAAGAATGTATATTTGAATTAATAAAAGTTAAATGGCGGGAGGTATTGTTTTGGCCACATTAGAGTTTTGTTTTATGCAAAAAGGTAGGTGAAGAAAATAAAATTTTGAGAACAGCATTTTTTAAAAAGAAACTAAATTTTCAAATAAAACACATTTATTTTTTCAGTTAAAATGTACCCATAAATATTTCGCGTTGCACGCCCATGGATACAAAATGCAGTGAAGTTTCTTGCAAGTAATATTATATCAGACGGCTCATAAATGACCTTGAATAGTCATCTTTCGTGAATAATACTATGGTATTGAGAAATTCTGCTTTACATAGGTCAATACAGAACATAAACTATTATTTACGAAATATGACTATTCAAGGTCATTTGTGAACCGTCTGATATAATGTTACTTGCAGATAACCTCATTGTATTTCGTGTGCATAGGCGTGCAACATGAAATATTTATGGACACATTTTAATTAAAAAAATAAGCGTAATTCATTTGTAAATTATGTTTCTTTCTAAATAATGCCTTTCTCAAAGATTTATGTTCTTCACTTATGTTTTTGCAAAATACTAAAACATAGAATTAAGTTATAAACCAAGGAATAATAATTTGATTTAATCGTCAACGCCCCTGGGTAAATATTAGCACAGAGGGCAATGTAGTAGATAATTAAGTATCTGCAATTCTACGACATATGTCATTATTATTTATAGTGTGTTAGAAAGTAATGCCACTATTTACGTATATCTATCACACCACATAAATTAAATAGTCATACGTTAAATAATATTCCTTTTTTACTTCAAAATGTTGCTAAGTTACTGCTATACTGAAAATGAATAAGCAGAAGACTCACGTCATCAATAAATATTACTAGATAATGACGTCACTTGTTACTACGTTTACATGGGGTCCTAATTTATTCTAGAATATATATTTTTTACAAAACAATAATACATAACTACTTTGATATTTGCAATCATTTATATTAATTCAAGTCACTTGTGCCTGGATGAGATGAGTTGACGATCACTGACAATCAAGTGACAGGGACAGGATCGATATTTGATCGATTTTAAATTCAATGTAAACATGGACATTGTCAGTAGTGCTACCGTTATGATACGAAAATTAACTACACTTATTTCAAATAATTTTGTATTCCCTAAAAGGAATAAGGATATGAAGGTAAATTTCATTAATATATACGTTTCTTAATACTAGTATTTTTTATTCCTTCTTTTTTAAAAAATAAATAACACCCAATAATTTCTATAAGTTATATTTCGTTTTATAAGGTTTTTTTCAGGTTGATGACGTGAGTCTTCTGCTTATTCATTTTCAGTATATAAGGTGATGTGTATTCATTCTTCGAACAAATGACATTGAATAGTCATCTTTCGTGAATAATAGTATAATATACATTTCTCTAATTAACAGATGAACTATTTTGAAATTACGTTTCAATGGTTAGTATTCGAATCCGATTATATATTTGTGTGGTGTATGAAGGTTCAAAGACCTCATACGACATAATTATGTCTATTGCTATTTGATTGAACATACTCAAATTCGTATTAGCTCCATGGAAATTTGCGATTGTTGTGGGCTATTAGTCTGAATTAATAGTGTGGTAATTGGGTTGAATAGACATGTATTACAATACAACAATGTGGTATAGTGGTGAGCATGCGTAACCGTACACTTACATCAGTAGAACAAGATCAAGATCCAAACCATCATGTGAAATCTGAACTTCATCAAGCAACTTTTGGGTGCAATAAAGAGTGGTTTCGGTTTCATGCAACTAGTTTATGAACATGTTTGAAAATTTCGTAAACACGCATGGGCATCTATGGTGGCAAAAAAGGTGCCAACCTAGTGTCTTACGTGGGGCCATTGATATTGGAGTACTCCCAGGATATAGCGCCGCAGGTGAATTTTTTTGAAATTTTCAAGGTCAAGTGATCTAATGAAATGCCAGAAAATCACGATACAAAAATATTTTGCTCTGAAAAGTAGATTTAATCAAGCAAATTTTCTTTAAAAAATCTGGTGTGGCAAACACAATACCTCCCGCCATATACAGTCCGAGTAACAAAATTCTAATTTTCACAGTTTATTTAAAATATAGTCTAATCTAATCCAAGTAACTACCTTTTTTTAAACCCTCAACACGGTTAAATCCTAATTACACAGTAGGTTCACATTCACACACATCCATGCCTTAGTGGGATTCGAACCCAGAGCCCCGAGCGCACTCATGACTTATGACGCGTTGCTTATAATAAAATGAAGATTAAATTTTAAATACCGGGATAGAAAAGAATTCACTAATTCAAAAATGAGGATTAGCTTAAACATTTTTGTGAATAGTTAATTTTATTTTAATATTCAAAATATATATTTACTTATGCTGGACACTGTATTGAATTCCTTTTCTATTGTTCTATTTACTTTTTTCATATTAAAACGTTACTAATATTATTTTGAAATGATTAGTTCTTTGATAGTGACATTTATCTGTCAGTTACATATATTTGAATAACTGCGTATTGTTTGTTTAAAGCGTAGGCTCTGGGATTTAAATTATAAATAATTTTATAAATTTATCCATAAAATATATAAAAAAAGTATGAATGCAAATCTATGAACGTTTAATAATCTTTAATTTTTATAATAACATTAATCTCGAAAAAATAACATTTAATGGTATTTTTCGAAGAAAAACTATTTTGAGCTTCTAGTAAAGTGCCATTTGCGGTCATCCGATTTTCACCAAAATCTAATTGGCTCTTTCCACAGAAAAAGTTCGAAATACAAGGTTTCAAAATTTTCTGAATAATAGCATTTGAGTTAGAGTGGCGGATCTACATACACATACACACAGACATCATTGTGGAAATGTTAAAATTGGATTCTAGGGATTTTAAAACGTGGTTATTTACCAAAATCTCGATATGCGATTTTTAGCATGATCCCTATACCTCCCTTACCAAGGGTAGCGGGAGGTAAAAAAAACATTTGTTTGTTAGTTTAATCGTTTTATTTTGGGCCCAGGAATCTATGGTTAAGCTATGTCCCCCTATTTTCGAGACAGCCTGTATAATAAAAGTTTTTATTTTTCTACAAAAGAACAGTTTATTCGTTGCACGTGTAGATATTATACACAAAAGTTTAATAATCCCTACACGTGTATATTTAAAGTAATTTTGTATACTTTTATGTTTTTTCTACATTGTATTTACTTTTTACTGTATAATATTACATACATAATTGCAAATAATGCACTAATTATAATTGGATTTGTATGGTATGTTTGTAAAATACGAACATTATGTAACATTGACAAATATTGCGAAATATAAAGACACGCAATTCAACTTAGAGATGAGTTTTAGTAAAGTCAGCATTAATCACTTGGGAACCCTCTCGCTGAAGTCTGGTTCTTTAGTACGCATTTATGCGGCTCCCAAGCGAGGTTGCACTCGCTTGTGTAAAGAACAAGTATAGATCAACGCTAAACATCATTGTTCGTTCTCATGATGTTTAACCAAATTTTAATTGTAATTGTATTTCAACATGTTTAGTTATTTTAATATAATTATCCTTAAATTACATGGTGTTGGTATTAATTAAAATAAATGCTAAAAAAACAGTGAAAACTAGTGGAGTCCAATGTAGTGACTAAGGGGGTTCCAGACAACAATCATAGCAGTTAGTGATGCCAACTGGCACGATCAGTAAGTACCTTTATTCCAATATAAAATCGCTCCCAAATGACCATCTATCCTGCATATACACTATTATTCACGAAAGATCTATTATTCACGAAAGATGGCTATTCAAGGTCATTCTTTCGAAGAAAGAATACACACCACTTTACAGCAGTAGCTTAGCAACATTTTCTATTAGAAAGAGAAATATTATTTGACCTATGTCTATTTAATTTATGTGGTGTGGCATATATACGTAAATAGAGGCATTACTTTCTGACACACTATAAATAATAATGACTTATGTCGTAGAATTATAGATACCTAATTATCTACTACACTGCCCTCTGTGCTATTATTTATCCAGTGGCGTTGACGTTTAAATTAAATTATTATTCCTTGGTTTATAAGTTAAATCTATGTTTTCGTATTTTGCAAAAAACATAATTGAAAAGAAATCTTTCAGAAAGGTATTATTTAGAAAGAAACATAATTTTCAAATGAATTACTCTTATTTTTTCAATTAAAATGTGTCCATAAATATTTTTAATGTTACACGCTTATGCATACGAAATGCAATGAAGTTATCTGCAAGTAGTATTATATCAGACGGCTCACAAATGACCTTGAATAGTCGTCTTTCATGAATAATAGTTTACGTGATTAGGGGTGTGTAAACATCTGACTGTTTACATACCCCCGAAAGAGGGATTCGAATCATTTGGAACTTTCAATTAAAGGTTATACATCGATTGACATACATGTTATACATAGACAAAGGGCTATTTTTATCGTCATCGATGTTATATTCGGAAGTTCATAAGTTACAGTTGGCAGAAACTGTAAAAATACCGGTTGTCAATACAAGTTGTGCGATTTGTCGCAAGTTGTATATAAATAAACGCTTAGTAGCCCGCCGAGAGGTATTGACAGTGGGTAGAAAACGGTGATAATAAAATCATGTACGGGAATCACGCTAAACGTAAACGAAAAATATGATTCGAATTCACGCCTGTTACAAATATAATATTTAACATTTTTTGTAAAGTCATTTTTGCAACATTTATTTTTTGCTTTTATCACAAAATATTCACTTTACTTAGTTCACATTCACGCATAAAACAAAATTGTGAACCCTGTCGGGCGATATACTTTACAAACACCCGAAAGAGTGACAGATGATTTATGAGTTTTATTTTGTAAACCAAAATTTTGCATTGAATAATACTTTAGAAAACGTAACCCTACTGTTCAATTCATAAAGATAAATTTTGTAAGAAATAAAGTAAATGGAACTCGCTATTCATTTCAAAATTTTAAAATAACATTAGGGGGTGTATTCTGTAAGGAAACTGTTAATTTTAACAGTAAGTTAACAATAAATTTGCTCTTAAAATATATTTTCTATTTTGTAATGATCAATTCGGTTCAAATTTTAACACAAGTGTTAAAACTATATACTTTAACGTAATTAAAATCGATTCTTTTAAAATTTTAACATCTGTTAATACAATAAAATTATCACCGCATTTGAATATGTTGCACTTCTAATTAATGAAAATGTAATAGGAAACGAAAGAAAAGTATCTTGGATGATGATAAAAAATATGTAGGTGATTTCGTACAATATACAACTGTTTTAACGAAGTATTTTATTTCATAACGGTCACCCGTTCCATCGTATGGCTTTGTGTATCACAGCTTAATGCCAGTAGAATTAATTAATTAACAAAATTCGAGAAAGATTCACAACTGAACCTTTGAATGGTATACCGAGAGCACGATTGAGATGTATCGTATTACATAGTTTTTTATTATAATGTTGGTATTAAATGCAGTTAAAATTGCTTATTCCTGTGTTGTTCGTGAAACCTACGTAGCTAAACATTTTGGATCGTCAATGGTCAATTTTGAGGATCAAGAGGAAGACATTTTACATACCTAAAGATAACTTATTAATTTACATTTTTAATATAATTCATTTTTAATATGGAACCTAAAATGAGATATGATTATGCAGCGAATTTTTATATATTTTCAGAAGCATTATTTCCATTCGTTTTTCTAAAATTTCAAGACACTTAGGAGTGTATTCTGTAAAATAGTATATTATGATATAAGTGTATAAGCTAGCCTTTAAAGCACGCACGACAAGTTTAAAGCCGCGACGCGTAGCGGAGTGGCTTTAATGTCGTAGTGCTTTAAAGGCTAGCTTATACACGTGTATCATACGCTATTTTTTATTATAAATGCATCATAACCATTTAAAACTGAAAATTATTGCAAATCATACGGTTTTGATTTTTGATCCAGTGAGTTTAAGCGTTTCCAAGGAGACAGTTAGCAATTATTCGTATTGTTTAAGTTGTCAACAAGTCAATATTTTTTCACGTGATTGTGAGAGTGAGAAATGAATGAAATTAAAGAATTAGCTGAACAGGCGGAGTTAAGATTAATTCCGCCTAAATCTAAAGACGCGTATTATAAGGAATACGAAAAATTAAATAAATGGATGGAAAATAAAAATGCCGTAACTGTGGATGAAACACTCATGCTGGCCTATATGAACCAAATGGTATAACGGTAACTTGTGAAATTTATTGTACTTATTTTGTGTTTCGTTATAGTCAAATCAGTATAAACCTTCATCATTATGGTGCATTCATTCCAAATTACAAGCAATGCTAAAACTTAAGAAAGGAGTAAACATAGCTACTTTTCATAAATTGCATGCTTTCATGAAAAGCGTTAATAAAGGCTACGAGCCGAAAAAATCTTTCGTATTTTCGGAAGAACAGTTAAGGAAATTTTTTATTGAAGCCCCAGATAATACCTACTTATTTTTGAAGGTAAGCGCGAGATTATGATATTTTTTACAAAATTTAATAAATATTTTATTTTAAAGGTGGTAGCCATATGTGGAATATTTGGCTCATGCAGGAGATATGAATTATGTGATTTGCGCCTGTCTGATATTAAAAAAGAAGGTTGTTTTAATTATTAATATTCGACCATCAAAAACCGAAAAAGGTCGAAAGTTTGCTGTGGTTGATAATGATGACATATCGTATGTCAAATTATTTAACAAATACCTATCTCTACGTCCAGAAAATATATCTACGGATAGAGTATTTTTGAAATACGCCAATGGAAAATGCATTAAACAAGTCGTTGGAATTAATACTTTTGGAAAATGTCCTTCTCTTCTGGCGCGTTTCTTAAATCTTCCTGACGCTACAAAGTATACCGGACACGCGTTCAGGCGCAGTTCTGCCACAATCATGGCAAACAGCGGAATGAGTGTGGATGAACTGAAGCGCCAAGTAGGATGGAAATCATCAACGGTAGCGAGTGGATATATTGAAGAATCCATACAGAACAAAATATCAGTCACGAAACGCATTGGAGAGGCACTTACCAGTACACAAACTATATTAAAAGATAATATAGACATTCCAGCAAACGGCGACAGCGAAACTATAAATACCCAGCTAAAATCCTGTAATTTCCATATTGCTGACAACAAAAATTGTAATTTTTATATAAATTTAAATAAAAACCAATAATAATAATTGTTTTAGTTGTTATTCATATTAATTGTCATTTTTCGTTACCTAGGTAACTCAAAAATTTAGCGTGTTTTTATGGTCGATTTAAACACGCTTTGGCGTGTTTTAAAGAGGGATTATGATGCATGTATAATAAAAAAATGTTTATTTTAACGTGCCTTTAAAAAATTATATTTTAACATATTAACAGTAAATTCATTTTTTGGTAACTCTACGCGAAAATTTGACACTGCTAAAATCATAAATTTTAACATTTCTGTTAAACACCAGAATGAAGTGATCAACAAGACAGAAAAAAGGCACGTCTTTGCTAAAGTAATGTAGTTCGTAACCATAACACAAATAAATAAACCTGATAAAAAGAGTGAACAACTGTGTTTATGTGTCACTTTGAAATTTTAGAAAACTAATCTGTCATTTTGAAATATTAGAAAAATGAATGGAAATAATGCTTCGGAAAATAAATAAAAATCTGCTGCATAATCATGTCTCATTTTTAGGTTCCATATTAAAAAAGAATTACATTGAAATTGTAAATTATTAAGTTATCATTAGGTATGTAAAATTTCTTCTTCTTGATCCTCAGAATTGACAATCCAAAATGTTAAGTTACGTTGTTTTGACGAACAAGACATGAATAAGCAATTTTAACTGCATTTAATACCTACATTATAATAAAGAACTATGTTTTACGATACATCTAAATCGTGCTCTCGGTATATCATTCAAAGTTCAGTCTTTCTCGAATTATGTTAATTAAATATTCCTACTGGCAACACGCTGTGATACACAAAGACATACGATGGAATGGGTGACCGTAATTAAATAAAATACTTCGTAAAACAGTATATTTCATTAAATAACACCTAGATATTTTTTATTTTCATCCATGGTATTTTTCTTTCGTTTTCTATTTCATTTTCATTAATTGGAAGTGCAACATACTCGAATGCTGTGATAATTTTATTGTGTAAATAGTTGCTAAAATTTTAAAGGCATCGATTTGAATGACGTTAAAATATACAGTTTTAACACCTAATTTTAAAACGGGTGTTATAGCTATTAACATACCTAGGAATGTTATGCACAACATAACTGCCGCAGATGTAAGTTTGAAGACATCTAAGGCTTGTTATGATTAATAATATCCGTGGTTTGTTCAATAGTTTATCGGTTTCAGAAAATTAAGACATTATTGATAAATATAATTTTTTGAAATTTTCTCTTTGATGCTACTTTCATATTGCGTAAATATGACAAATATTCAAATGATGTGCTTTATTCCTCATGTTTATTACTTTAGAATAAAGTAGACCGTATTTAGAACGATAGGCTAATGTTATCTGTATGTATTAAAGAGAATTATATTTTCATTTTATTTTATTTTCATTTTGTAGATCGTTGGTAATAATATTACCATACACAGTTATTACTTAGTTACCAGCGTACTTTTGTACATGTAAACAATGGAATAATATCCTGAAACCGGTAATATTTATTAACGTCATAAGGCTGATATGTAGCAAATAACAGATGAGGTTTAATGTTGTAAAATCGAGGCGATAGCCGAGATTTTATAATCAACCGTGTCTGTTATTTGTATATCAGCCGTGTGACGTTCAGTATTTTTCATAATAACATAAAATATCTTCTGAAAATTCTATTTTCTATGGCATATTGACAGGTGACAGCTCTTCATGACAATTTCATGATGCTGAGATTTTTTTTAGGAACACATGATTTTTAATAATTGTACTGTTATAAAAAATAACGGCCGTGGCTGTTTTGATGCAAATATCGGTTGAGCATACAGTACTGTTAAAGCACATTGAACAGTATGGTATTATGAAAAAAATTTAACAGAATTGATAGTTATAGAATAGAAAATATATTTTAACAGCAAGTTTATTTTTAACATACTGTTTAAAATTAACAGTTTCCTTACAGAATACACCCCATAAACTGACAGTTGTTTTCTTTTTTATCATGTTTATTTATTTATGTTGTGGTTACTAAATATACATGACTTTAGCAACGACGTGCCTTTTTTCTGTTTTGTTGATTACTTCATTCTGGTGTTTAACAGACATGTTAAAATTTATGATTTTGACAGCAGTGTCAAATGTTTGCGTAGAAAAAACCAAAAAATGAATTTATTGTTAACAGTAATGTTAAAATATAATTTTTAAAGGCATGTTAAAGTCGAAAATATTTCACGGCGGATTGATGTAGGACTTATTATCAGATACTTCCAAATTCACAGTATTTTTAAACAAGATGAGAAAAAGACAAATTTTATATAATTGGTTAATTTACACTACAACGACATAAGCAAATGAAAAAAGGTACCTTCTATCACATAGATATTCATTCCCTTTAGCATACGCATGGAGTACATCTGTTTTTATTTCAACGGGCTATGAATATCAATTTATTCAGATTCTCATGTTACATAAAATATTGAGAGGCCTGATGCACGAACAGAAGCTTACGAAATGAAGAACTTTGTCTTGCTTCTTCGCCGGTAAGTAATTTAAAACGAATTTATTATTATGGAACGATTCCTGAATCGTAAGTTAATCGACAGAAATTAGGATTAGATTGAATTATAACGAAGGCCTGATTTGATGTGATATCCTGTGTAGGAATTAGGTTAAATTTATCTTGATCGAATTACACACCAAAGTTCTTCTTCATCCCTTAGTTAAAGAGGAACTTTCTTATTAGGATGTACAATGAGGATTTTCCAATTGAAATCTTATTTAGAAACTGCTGATATAAATCACATAAAAGGAATTGTGTTCACGCCAACACAATACGAAAATTTTAGTTTGTAAATGTACGTGAATCTTTGCAATAAGGTTTTACAACATTTATTTCATTGATTTTAATCGAAATAATAAGAAAAATATTTTACCTGTACTTTTTATTTTCTATCATACTCTTTATTCATGAGAAAATTGTATTTCACAATACAATTGTTTAAATTGCCGCTTCTCCATTCGCCTTTCACCAAAATTCACAATAATTAAATGGTATAGGCTGTCTCAAGATATATGCACATTTGTACCTGCGCCCTTCCCAGTGGGAGGCAGTTTAAACACATTAGAGAGGCAAAGAGTACTGGGACGTATTTATTTATTTATTTTTTGAAGTAATCAAAGATTAATTTTCATTAAGTCAATTTTGCGACATTTTTATTGTTTAGTTGTTATAAAAATTTATTTAGTAACATTATTTCGACGAATAAAGCTAAAAATTATTTAAAAAAATGCATTTATATATAAATTTTTAATCGATAGGAAAAATACGTATTTCTAACAATTTATTGTCATTACAGTACCTATTAAAAATAATAATAGCTTTCATACAATTACTAAAAGAATGCAGTTTTAATACAAACAAAATTAGTTCACTTTTTATTTGTTTTGACTTCAGATCCAATACATATTATACGAGTACACAAAATTTTAATTTACAATATTATGTTCCGTTAATTTATTATATACACATATATACAAAATTATAAAGTATAATTATTGTTTCGTCAATATATATTATTGGACGTTTTTCGTCTCTATATATTTTAATAATTCTCAAATATTTGTATCTCCACTCACAAATTCTCCTTGACTCCATTATTACCTGCCGCTTATCTACAGTTTTAAACCGGAAACCAATTTTGTGAAGCACTCTGTGTAAGGAACTTACAGAAATATCTATTTCGCATTTGTCATCTATTAATCGCTGATGTAACATTCTAACAGTTGGCAGAATATTTTCTGCGTACATCGAATAAATTTTCCTGCGGATATCACATTCAAAATCACTGATACTTTTTAACTGTCCGGAGTCACGTCGTTTTTTTCTTGGTTGAAAGCCACTTGAAACAATTCGTCGAACGGTATAATAATTAGCTTTTGTTAAATCTGCTGTTCTTTGAATAAGCCCATTATTTTCACCTTCACTTTTCAATGTATTAAAAACATTTAAAATAATTTGCTTTGCGTCTTCTGATAAATGAATTCGCTGTCTTGAAGTCTGAGATTCTTCGTTCTCACACATTTTATCACTAATTTTATGCTGTTATTACTACTAAACACTTGAAGAAGTAATAATACAAAATACGTGTTTACGTTACTTATACAAAAACGGGTAGCCATCTGTACTAAATACGTCATTAGTCAAATTTAAATTTACCTAATCCTAATTTCATTAGTGAATTTTCTTTGAAAAGAGCGTTAAACAGTTAATATTAATCAGTGGTAAATTATAATCATATTTGGAAAATATATTTCTTTGAAAATAATCATCCTTTTAAAATTTACCTAATCCTAACCTCAGTGAATTTTCTTTGAAAATAGCGTTAAACAGTTAATATTAATCAGTGGTAAATTATAATCATATTTCGAAAATATATTTCTTTGAAAATAATTATCCTTTTAAAATTTTTCTAATTCCAACCTGGTCAAATCCTCGACAAAATATGTAGCTGTGAAGGGTCAGACCGCTACGTCACAAGTAATGGAATGTGCATATATCTTGAGACGGCCTATACCTGTTGGTAGTTGTGGGAACGTGATTACCAGCCAAATCTCAGACAGTTTTATAGGTACAATCAGAGACAACTACCTAAAGAGAGATTGGACAGACTTATGGGTGGCCTTGTAACAAAGTGCTTGGTGATGAGGGGTTAACGGAGTATGGGGAAAATAATTCCTTGCATATTTCTTCAGAGGGCAGCAAAATCATAAAAATGACGAAGACAACATAGAAGGCAATGCAAAAAAAATAATGGAAAATTTAAAAATCAAACTGAAAAATTTAAAAGCTGTCATGACATACAAAATTTCTGATTCCACATTATTTGAATTTTTGTATGTTTAAAATATACAGAGAACCCGTAAGGTATCTTATGAACATTAATTACTTTTTATACATATAATAATACTTATAAATTTTTCTTATATATATTTCTTATATATAAGCAAAAGAATATGCTATCCTTATTAAATTGCTGAAAAACTGTTGATGTCCGAACATATAATAGTCAGTTGATTTTGAAGTTTTTTGTTACAAATTAATTTATAATTTGTGTTGATAAATTTATTATTTCTTTTATAAATTGCTTCATTACAAATCTATGTTTAGATATACAGGGCCGGATTGGGAAGATCCAGCGGCCCTGGAAAATTCTAGCAGGATCGGCCTCATTTCCAGTTTTTTTTTTTTAAATTTATAATTATATTGTCACAAAGTAATAAATTAGTTTTGGTGTTAGATAATACGAATTTTGTGCCTACATAACATAGAAATTGAACAGTTATAAAAGATGTTGAAATATAAAAAAACGCTCCTAAAAATAGTATTTAAAATATAGAACATTCTGTAGTAATGAAAATAACATTAGGTTCGTTTAAGAATTGTAGACAATATTAAATTCTGAAGCAAAAAAAAATATCTGATCAAACCTAATCTTGAAAACGAAATAAAGCATTGAAAGATAACACAACCAAGATTCTACACGCAGATAATGGAAGAGTTATAGTAATATTGGATACCGATTTATATAATCAGAAAATTGAAGAGCTTTTGTATCAAGGAAATTATAAGAAACTTGGAAAAAATTCTACTACGTCTATAGAAAACAAAGTATATCGTGCTCTTAAGAAATATAAAGAATTATATTCCGTTTAGAACAAGAACAGATCTCACTCCATATTTTAGCAAGCTTTCACACCTGTACGGTGGGGATTTCAAAAATCCATAAGAAAGATTTAAGCATTTCAGAAACCCGTCAAAAGTTCCATAAATTCTCCTACTTACAAACTATCACAATTTTTATTACCAATCATTCAGCCACTTCAAAGAAAAAGAACATCATTGTGAAGAACTGAAAACATTTTGTAGAATTTTTGAGCTAAATACAATTACAACCACAAAATCTTTTTGTCAGCTTTGATGTTGTAAGTTTATTTACGAGAAATTTTTAGATATAATCAAAACAAGGCTTGAAAAAGATATCAACTTAAAAGATAGAACCGACTTGCCTCTTGATGGTATTATGTGACTTTTGCAGTGCTGCCTACAGAACTCATATTTCCAAGAAAAAGATAGATATTATGTACAAGAAGATGGTTTACTGATGGGTTCTTCTGTTATAGTCAATTTATACATTTTTTGAAGAATTGGCACTAGGTACAGCCAGTATAAGACCTAAACTTTGGCTTAGATATGTCGATGATACTTTACATTAGGTTCACAATGGAGAAAAAGTCTCGTGGAATCCCTCCGTTCTTGGATGTTTTAACAGAGAAAACGAACCATGGACATCAGTTTACCCTACCGTAAACTAACAAACCAACACCAGACAATACCTTAACTATAATTCCAATCATTCAAAATGTAAAAAGTAGGAAATTATCGAAACCTCATATATTCGAGCTTGGACTATATCTGCAACACAGAAAGAAATTTTCTCAAGAATCAGAAAATACTGAAAACGATCTAAATTAGAACTGTTACCAGGTGAAGTTAATTTTAGTTTGTTTCACCGAGCGGCGGCCTCGAAAAGCCGCGGCCTCTCGGGAAATTCCCGATTATCCCGACTGACCAATCCGACCCTGTAGATATATGTAACAACAATTTATATATATATATATATATATATATATATATATATATATATATATATATATATACCGGGTGTTCACTTTTTTTATAGGACATAGGAAATACAATGTTAAAATTTTCATTATGCGATAGTTCGTTCCCTATGAATCTTAGAACAAAAGTGTAAATACAAAAAATGTTCAGAATTAAAAACTGCATCGAACAAGCTTCAATTTATTGATATAATTCGTTCCTGTCATGAGATAAACGTAAAATAAAATTTATAATTTTTAGCTATTAACAGTATGCCATGGAAAACAAAACATTTGTCATTGTCATTAAGTTATTACAAAGAGGAATAACACTTCCTGTTTCATTAGATAGATAGATAGATAGATAGATAGATACATTTATTGTCACGAGCAAATACTCATACAATCCATTGCACATGTTGGCAACACACCAAAACACTTCCAAATATAATATTAAGTATCTTATAAATTGAAACATAATATATTAATATAAAGTTATATAATGAATTAACAACATAACATTAGTAATATGAAGCTAGTATGAATGGACCCAAGCATTAAAAAAGTACATCCAACCACAGAGGGATGCTAAATAAATTTACAAAAGAGATCATTAAAATTTGATTACAATACATGTACTTGTTTCAGCAACATTCAGCTTACAATACGTAATATAACAAGGAACTATTTATTATGAAAGTATATCCAACTAGAATTGGATAGTAATAATATTAATAATAATAATAACAATAATAATAACAACAATAACAAAAAGTGTACAAAAAAGACTATTCAAGTGTGACTACAAAATGTTAAACCAATTTTTTAGCATATAATACAAAGAAAATAGATTAAATTATTTATTATATCTCAATATTTGTAAGTATAATATAAAATTAGAGATTAAACAATTTTAAATTCAATTTCATTTACCAAGTTTGAGCTTTACTAAAAACTATTTTGTGCTTCTTGTAGAGGGAGATATTTTTGTTTGATTCGTTTATGACAAAACTTCTTAATTTTAACGAATTAATAGTGTAATAGAAAATATTATTAATTTTGTCTTTATTTAAACTAGTAAAGAGAGTATGAAAATTTTGTTCATTAATGGAATTTATATAATTACTAAGGTAATGTGCTCTGTATGGGGAATAAATTGGGCATTTTATGAAGAAATGGAAGACGTTCTCAGGCTCTTGTCTATTGCAAAGTGTGCATAATTCCTCTGTGTCTGTTACATATTTGATACTGCGATGATTTAATATAAATTTCTTCATGCCTGATAATCTGATTTGAGCGATTATTCTTAGTTTTGATAAATTTATGTTGAGTGTTAAGTAAGGTTCAGTGTCATAGTTCGTTTTAATTTGTTTGTACCATAAACTGTAACTTGAAGCACTGCATCTGTCAAAATCATATTTTGTTATTTTTGAGTGATATTTATCTAGTATTTCTTCCATTATGGATTTA
This sequence comes from Harpalus rubripes, assembly GCA_963082715.1. Taxonomy (NCBI): domain Eukaryota; kingdom Metazoa; phylum Arthropoda; class Insecta; order Coleoptera; family Carabidae; genus Harpalus; species Harpalus rubripes. Next base: position 85,953,633 of record OY720448.1, read on the forward strand.
TTAATAAATTGATTTTCCTGTTTCATTAAAAATGTTTATAATTCTGCTAATAGTCCCACGTGCAGGAATAGGCCGGGCCTGATATAATGCACTAAATAAATCTCTCACTTGATTTAACGAATTTCCAGCCAAATACCATTTTATCCATTGAATTTTTTTCAGAGATAGTAAATGTATCCATAATTAATGATAAATAATTTAAATGAAGGCAGTAATTATTAAATCTTTACGACAATAACAAATGTCATCTGTCAAACTCAAAAAGTACGACTGTTTGAATTGTATGTTTTGTTTTCCATGGCACACTGTAAATAGCTAAGAATTATAAATTTTATTTTACGTTTATTTCATGACAGGAACGAATTACGTCAATAAATTGAAGCTTGTTCGATGCAGTTTTTATTTCTGAACATTTTTTGTATTTACACTTTTGTTCTAAAATTTATAGGGAACGAACTATTGCATAATGAAAATTTTAACATTGTATTTCCTATGTCCTATAAAAAAAGTGAACACCCGGTATATATATATATATATATATATATATATATATATATATATATATATATATATATATAATGTCATTATTAATATAATCGGATATTTATAATAAATCACCAAGTGTCCGAACATATAGTTGTTGGGGCTCGTATACCTACAAAGTTTTATATTTATTTCATTTTTATCCCAATGTAAAACAAGCTTAACATGACACAAATTATAGATAACTTCCCACTTCTAAATATTCCATCCACGTATCTTGTAAAAACTTCCCACGTATGCAATTCCTTGTCTATACCTACCCGAATAGCCAAATTACATCTACCTCCTATTCGGATAATCTATATCCTATATTGAATTCGAGTCTACCCTGTCCAGTGAAACTTTCATATCGGGGAATCCCCTACAGAGATGTAACCCACAGGCGTACTAGCGCCAGGGTCGAAGCCGATAGCTACATCAAAGGCAGCCGTGGTGGCGAATAGAGACTAGATCTCGTCTCAGCTGATCTGCTGATCTTGGGAGGTAATCGACTGACCTTTCGTACCATGGGTCTCAAGTTCAAATCCGATGGCCCTAGAGCGAGGGTAATTTTCTTACTGGATTACAGGATAAGGAAATGCAAACAAAATTGAACAGGAAGGTGATGGTAAATTGTTTTGCAAACACAATAAATCTTGAGTTGTCCAAATATTACCTTTGCCAAGTGGATTTTATTTATTTATTTATTTATTTTTTGCACAATCGAGTTTTTCAAATGTTTACCGATAGGGTTTTCAAGGCAGCAGGTTTTATCTGCAAATTATTTTAAGTATATGAATCACATCAGGGAGCGAGGCGGTAAATGAATAGAGTGAGTATAATTATTTAGAATAAAAATCTGGTGTGGCCAACACAATACCTCCCGCCATTTAAAGCCCGAGTTACAAAACAGATTAAGTTTTTTGGATTAGCGAATATACTCTAATTTTGACAGTTTATTTCTTAAAATATAGTCTAATCTAATCCAAGTAACTACCTTTTTTTAAACCCCTCAACAGGATTAAATACCAGTTACAGAGTGGGTTCACATTCACACACATCCATGCCTTAGTGGGATTCGAACTCAGACATGACATGAGGCGTTGCTCTAACCATTGAGCCACCGGAGCTATAATAAAATGAAAATTAAATTTTAAATACCGGGATAGAATAGAATTCCCTAATCCAAAAATGAGGATTAGCTTAAACATTTTTGTGAATCGTTAGTGTTTATTAATCTAAATACATACCTACATATTTAGTTTTGCTGGAAACTGTATTAAATTCCTTTTCTATTGTTCTATTTACTTTTTACCTCCCGCTACCTTTGGTAAGGGAGGTATAGGGATCGTGCTAAAAATCGCATATCGAGATTTTGGTAAATGACCACGTTTTAAGGTAGCTAGAATCCAATTTTAACATTTTCACTATGATGTCTGTGTGTATGTGTATGTGTGTATGGATCCTCCACTCTAACTCAATTACTATCATTCAGAAAATTTTGAAATTTTGTATTTAGAACTTTTACTGTATTGGAAAGAGCCCATTAGATTTGGGTGAAAATCGGATAACCGGAAATGGCACTTAACTAGAAGCTCAAAATAGTTTTTCTATGAAAAATTTAAATGTTATTTTTTCGAGATTAATGTTATTATAAAAATTAAAGATTATTAAATTTTTTATAGATTTGCATTAATACTTTTTCTATATATTTTATGGATAAATTTATCTATAATTTAAATCCCAGAGCCTACGCTTTAAACAATCAAAACGCAGTTATTCAAATGTATGTAACTGACAAATAAATGTCAATATCAAATAACTAATCATTTCAAAATAATATTAGTAACGTTTTAAAAAGAAAAAATCTGGTGTGGCCAACACAATACCTCCCGCCATTTACCGTCCGAGTCACAAAAAAGACTAAGCTAATCCTTATTTGGGTCCCTCCTAGTTACGTTTATGTATTTATTGTATAACATTTTCAACCAGTTAAAAATTAACCACTAAGTTACAGAATAGGCCCAAAATACGTAGTTAGAAACATAAATCTCGCCACTGTTATGTTAAACTAAATTATTATTGACAAAGTATTACCAAAACCTTTGATCCCAGTAAAAGTAGAGTGTGCCTCTATTCTAATGAATTAATGATTCATTATTCCTAAACTAGAGTTTTGAAACTTTATTGTGTAAATGATATTTCTGTTTAAAAAGAACATTAAAAATATTTTGCAGTAATAAATGGACATATCTTCCTATCAAAAGAAATGACTACATACGTTTTTTTTTTTTTTTTTTTTTTGTAAAAGTAATTATTTGATTTCCTCTTTTCTTTGTATAACTCAAATAATTACTCACCTTTTTGTAAAGAGTCAATGAACGACATGTTACTAATTACTTTAGTGTAGATGAACTTCTACGTATCTTTGACCTTGTTAATAAATGCAAATAGATAATTAATAATTACAATCTACATTCCATACTGTACAGTACTTTTTATCTTAAATCAGTAAAAATGTTTACTTTGCTTCCGTACTTTTAATACGAAAATGAAAATATGATAATGAACAATTAAAATGTAGCAGCATGAATTTGTCTCGGATACTTATTTGGTTAAGTTTCATTTATAATAATGCAACGCAAGAGGTAATTCTATTTCGGTTCCGGTAATGCAACCCAAACGATGAAACAGTAGAAGGAAGTGCGCTAATTTATAACGCAACGTAAGACACAAGCAGCAACATAAAGCACAAGATGATAATTTTATCTTCTATGTTGCTTTAATTTTTTTGGCCAATAAGCATTAAATAGATTAGGTATTGATACAACTGGCAGAGCCCATTGTTAGTAAAACATGATGGGGTCCGCTACTAAAAAAAAGTTGTATAAATTTTATCATACTATGAAAATATAACTAATTTTAAAATATTTTGTACCAAAATATTTTTAAAATTTTAAAATATAATCTCTTCATTCATAATTTTAATAAAAACGATTAGCGCTATAAAAAAAATGACGTTACAATTTAAATTTTTTACACTCTACCAAGCGAAAAGACTATAATTTTATATTATTCAAAACTTGTGAAAATAAAATTCATATATTTATATTGTAACGTGTGAGCCCCGCTGCTACGCTGAACAAACGATGACGCAATCGCGCTAGCAACCAGGCTACGTAAATAAACAAGCCGCGACGTGTTTAATTACTTCCGGTCACCTGAACCTTTTGTGTTCATTTTTATTATGCGATCGAACATTCTAGAGCTCTCTGGAAGTTAATGGCAGCTGTATAAAAGGGACGCAGCTATGCTTGGGAGTTAGTTACATGGAGACACTCACATAGAGTGTTAGAGAATCACAATAGTATCTGGTGAGCGTATGCAGTATATTGTTGCGTGGAGGACTCGGGAAGTTACTGGTTAACTGGGATAGTTGTGGATGTGGATATGAATACTCGGTAGTGTTGACGAGTATTGGGAAACAAGGACAATAACGGCGAGTCGGGAAGTTACTGGTATACCGGGATAACTGTGGAAGTGAATACTCTGTAGTATTGAAGAGTATTGGGAAGCTAGGTATACGGGGACAGTAACAGGGAGTGAAAGTGGATACTCGACAGTGGTGTTGAAAAATTTTGGCATACGGACAGTCGGTGATGAGTCTGGGGAAGAGAGAGAGAAAGTTACATAAATAGACAGATAGAGAGGTGAAAAGTGTGACTTCTGTCCGAGCAGTTGAATATACAGACACTGTTGAGTCAGTTGAGTATATAGATGCTGTGGAGGTCGGTAGGCGGACAGTTAATTGGTTAAATAAATAAATAGTGACATAAATAGTTGAAATAAATTATCAGTAAGATCGTATAAATAAATAGTCATGTTATTTGTTTAAATAAATAGTGTTAGTGTTATCTAGTTAATTATAGTTAGTCTTAATTAGATTTTAAATTAGTATTTAATATTAGTAATTGTTATTATTTAATACTTTTTATTATTTAATAATAGTTTAATAAACTTTCATTTTAATTAATAACAATTGTCTACTATTTACACTTCACCCAAATAAATAAAAAAGTTACAATATGTAGTTCTATCTTACATGAAAATATATGAAACACTTATCATTTTTATTAAAATAAAACATATTTATTCGAAATATTTATAACAGATTTTTGCTTTGACAAGGTACAACTATAGTTTTCAGAAAATGTGACAGCTGTCATTATCCTACCTTGACTTGGCAGAATTAATGACATTGACAAATGTAATCAACTTTAGTCAGTAAGCGAAATAAAATTAAAGGTATGACGTCACACGTTCACGTACTTTCGACAAAAAGTTTTTCGTGGCTTAACATTATAGTTATTGGTTACAGATAAGGTACATTATTCATAATACACAATCCAGAACCATAGTAAAAGCAACACTGCACGTAAAACCCACATCTCCAATGAAACCAACTACCACTAACTCATCCAATTCTCCCCCTCGTAAAATCAGAACAATTCTCTCGAGATGACTGCATCAACATCAGCTGTGTAATTCCTTTAGCCACAAAGGCACAGAAGCAAAGGACAAACAGCAACAGCAATTTCTTTGTGCTGAGCTACAAACTCACTTAAATGATTCCTATCCACCCGGAAACCGCTGCGACGGAAGTTATTTAATGCTCCTAGTGCAACAACACTATAAATACTAATTCGTGCGAATGAAAATGGATTTAGTTAGGAAAACGTAAACAAATTGATTTCAAATTTATTTAATTTTGTACTTTGTTGTATGAAGCGAATCAGCATTGATGAGAGGTAAATAAACTCATAAATAAGTTAGTAAAGTTAATTCAAAGGTAAATGGAAGAAGTAAATGAAGTGCAAATGAAAATAGAGATGAAAGTTTTTGAACACAAAGTGTCGAGGACTGTGTAAATGTGTACATACGCAAAACTGATCTATAGGAATACCTACAGTGTGTTAAAAATATTTTTATACTAGCGTATTATAACAACAACTTTTCGATTGTCATTTCCGTTGTTAAATGAAGTACTTTTAAGCACTAGTGCTTAAAAATGACAGTTTAATGCGTAAAAGTAAAAGTACTAAATACCCATTATAACTGTTTATTTATGATAAATATTTACAACGCAATTACTTAAATTACTAAATTGAACATTTAATGTCGTTCTTAATACTTCTTCTTGGTTAACTTCAATGTGGGTAGAAACTGAAGTGGATGTGCTGCTGGATTCTGATTCTTTGTCGACAATTTTTATTTTTTTAATTGCTGTTTCTTTTTCTGCCAAAATTCTTCGTGATATTTCTTTCTTTTTTTCCAAAGAATTTTCAACGTAGCCTTCAGCAACAGAACTTGAACGCCACCCTCCATGTCGCTTGAGCACTGTAATTCCACAGTTGATTCCATCGATAAACCCTTCAGTTATCATAAAAATCGTGAAATATTTGTTTTAGTATTTAGAATATTAATTTTTAAGAAAGAAGTAGAATCTTCAATATCTCCTCCCGGCGACATGCCCCATAGATTCCAACAATTAACACAACCTTTGCCAATAAATAATCCTTGTCATCAGCTTCCTTCATGAAACGAACTATCTCTTGCTTACTGAATATTTTTGATTTTTTAGGCTTCTATCCTAGCTTTTCTTTTTAAGAATGCAATAAGATTGGTAAATTTACTTATATCCACATTCTTATTAAGGTATATCATAGTTCGAAGCATAGAGTAATTACTCCATAAAGTGGATGGCTTATAAATGGATGATAATTTAGAAAAGTTTCTTCATACATTTTTTTTGATTTTCCTGGAACCAGTGCAGCCAGTGTAGCCTCTGCACCATTTTCAATATCAGAGTCAATCTCTGAGTCACTCATTTTAAGTAAATTTATTACGAAAAATTCTCAAGAAAAATTATACACCGAGCACGTTGACATCAATGTTCATTAAACAACATACCTATTGAATCCCATAGCAACAAAAAGATGAAACTGATGCCTGCCTACTTTTAAATTTTGAAAAATTCAAAATGTTGACATTTGAGAATAAATATAAGTAATCTGTTTTAAAACGCTAGTATAAAAAATCTTGCATGGAATACGTTGCGAAATCGTGTTTTAAGCACTAGACGTGTTATCCAACTCGGCTACGCCTCGTAGGATAATTTTCACATCGCGTGCTTAGAACACATTTCTTTCGCAACTTATTACATAAATAGCTATTAAATAAGTGTCAATATGACACGAGATATTGTCAAAAATCAAAGCTTTCCTTCTTGAATATTGTTTTTGAAATGAAAACAAATTAGGAAACAGCGATTGGCAGCACACCTTCTTTATTGTCTTTTTTCCTTAAAAATATATTTCGAGATCAATTCTGGCTATAACTATTTGTGCACACAAACTCACTACAAAAAGACGGCATATTGCCTTTCTGTTTCCATCGTTACAAAAAAGACGAATACTTTTGTATCTGTCTTTCTTATTTAAAATTTTAAATGATTTTATAGATAGTGCTGTTATTTTAAATAAATTTTCTTTACGGATATGTCATCATTCTACTCGATTATCTGATTTATTTTTTGTTAAGCACTGTAGAACAAACTCTGCAATGAATTCACCGCTAGTTAGATTAGTACATGCTTACAATAATTTAGCTTCTGTACCTAATGTACCTGTTTTATTTTGTTGTAGTTTACGTACATTCAAAATATTTGTCAAATTTTATTTGAGTTATTTGTATACTATTTAATACTGACTTTCTTTCTTATTCATTTTTGTTTTGTTTGCCACTGTTTTTATTATTAATATTTTGCCTCGACTTCGCAATATGTAATGTTTGATTTTGTTAGTGCTGCACTGTTATTGGGACTTGTCCTGTTGTGTAGCCCTTCTTTGTAAAAATAAAATAAAAATAAATATTATGGAAATATCTCTCTTAAAGTATTTATTCACTAAGAACACAACAAAAACACCACTTTATTTAAGAAAACTACCATATGCAATAATAAACCAACGAACGTTTGACGTTTTTCCTTTTCTGCAAATGGCGCCTTACCCCCATCACTTGCCTCACGAACAGTACTGTACGTATGAGTGGTATTCTTGAATACCAGACGGAACTCGGTCGAAGCCTACGCATACGATTCTTGAAAGCAAACGAAACGTAGTATGTAGCAGCCAATCAAAACGAAACATTTGTACCACGTGAATGCTTCATCATATAATTGTTTTTAACTGTTACTGTGAATCTGTCAACCAAAGCTGTCAGCCGTAGCTGTCAACGACGCTGTCATAAGCCATAAACTAAACTAAAATTCCTTTCTAACAATCCATTGCATCGTTCTATGAATGCACGAGCACACATTTGTAGAATATTATAACGATACTGAAGTGTGTGGAGATTCTAGATTTATAATTGGTGTCATTATAAGATCATAAAACGTACCCAGAATTATATAAAAACATAATTTGATTTATATCATCTACGTACTGATCACGGTGTAGTATCTATAGGTGAGTGCACGACGTATTCCAATGCATTACGAAAAATGGCCAACTAACTGGGCTAGTTCATACAGTTTGCCGCTAGATGTCAGGTTTTGTTGCGACCCGGTTTTTACACAAAATATTTAAAATATCAAATTATTCATATATAACGCATAATATTCTATATTTTCAATCATTACCTTTTATCTTTTGTCAGTTCTATGTATGTATTTTGTACAAATTCCATACAAAAAACGTTTCTATACTTCCAGTAAAATTATAAAACAACATATGTCAAATGCACTTGACATTGACACCTTTCAATCAGAAATTTATTTTTGTTTCTGTGATTATAGTGTAGCTGGCTGCCGCTAAATTGCACCTTTTGGCACCTTAAAAAGACTATATTTCTCTTTATTTGATCCATATCCTGTTGTGCATCTTGTAGCAAAACATTTTTTGTCAAATGGTAGCGGGTCGCGTTAGCGCCATTTTGTTTCCCAGTTACTTAGCCATGTCAACGCATCTCGTGCTCTCACCTATAGATACTACACCGTGGTACTGATACACCAAACACAAGTAACAGTGACAGGAACAGTTTCGTTTGCGAATGATACTTTCAAGTTATTCATACCCATGCGATGTAATTGCGCACGGAATATTCGCCTACGACCACACGATTTCGTTTCAAGAATACCAATATGTAGTTCGCATGCGCATCTCTCCCACTTACGTGCGAAAAATTTCAAGAATCGGGCCCCTGGGAAATTGACGTTTCGGACGTTGCTTAGGCGACGCGAAACAACACATTTCAATACATGAGTACGAAAAATTAATTTTGGTTGTCGATGTAGAATTTTATGCTCTACAACTTTTATTTGATACATGTTAAATTCCTATGTTTCGGAGTTCGAATCACCATCCTGTATATTAATAAAATATCTTGCTTTTGTTTTTTTTAACACTTTGTATAAAATTGATGAAAGGTAATATGCTAGCCACGTCAGATTTTTTTTAATAAATTAGTTTAGATCGTTTGATAGATGGCCAGTTCCGTAAATAAATGACTGTCATCCATCTAAATATTCGTCATGTGCACACTTTAATGATTTATTCTTTATAAAAGTTATTAAAAATTAAATACTCGCATTAATTTAATAACAAAATTGATGTACTTTTTTATATTGTAATACGATTATAAAACATAAAACACATTGTTTGCTTTTAAATTAATGGTTACCTACCTTTTATATCACTGCTCTACATTATCAATTAATTTTCGTTGTGAAAACAGAATTGCAGGGTACGAAACCATTGTCATTAGAGCGTAATTTATCGAATAGATTTAAAACAAAGATACAGAGCCATCTAGAGTTGCTGCCAAAAGCTATATCATCCACTGGCAATCCTCGTTGCTTTTCATTTTACAAGGGTCACTACAAATTTAACTTCCGCCTTCCGTATCTGTGCTCGAAAACGCTAACACCGCGCGCCACATAGGCGGCGACACGAGGGAACATTTCCGGGGTTACTACCCTTATCTTTTTAGTGCCAAAATAAATTACTGTGGTTCGAAAACGAATAGAGACCTAAAATGTTACAAACGTATTTACAGAACTTGGTAATATTTCTTACATTTTTAGTTTCTCTGAATTATTATTAATATTTTTTTTCTATAATATACAATATGTAATCAGAAGTAAATAAATCATATTTTTCAACGACCGAGACAAATAGTCGGTATTTATGATACCAAAATCATAAATGAAATAGCACATTTTTACCTCCCGCTACCCGTGGTGAGGAAGATCTTGCTAAAAATGGCATGTGTGTGTGTGTGCGTGTGTGTGTGTGTGTGTGTGTGTGTGTGTGTGTGTGTGTGTGTGTGGTGTGTGTGTGTGTGCGTGTGTGTGTGTGCGTGCGTGCGTGCGTGCGTGAGTGCGTGCGTGCGTGCGTGCGTGCGTGCGTGCGTTTGTGTGTGTGTGTGTATGTGCGCGTGCGTCGGTGCGTGCGGGCATGCGTGCGGTCATGCGTGTGTGTGTGTTAACAGAGAATTTCGAAGCATTCCGCGCGGTCGAATTCCACGCGGTGGAAATCCCACGCGGTCGAAATCCCACGCGGTCGAAATCCCACGCGGTCGAAATCCCACCGGTCAAAATCCCACGCGGTCGAAATGTACCCCCACCACTTTGTCCGTTCTACAAAAATTCAAATATTTCCACGCCGTCGAATCCCACCCCATCAAAATGTTACACGATACAAATCCCTCGCTCCCGTACCGCTCTCTTTATCGATCGTATTGCATTCTAACAAACTATGTTTCGTGGTAGTTCCGCGTCAAAGATAATATATTTAAAAAAAATTAAAACATATGTTAACAAACTATTTAATGAATGCAGCAGGAAAAGAATTTACCTATACATTTTAAGTAAAATTATTGATATTTCTGGTCCGCCATTTTAGATTAGCTGTCATATTATGTTGCTTTTATTTCCAAATATATTTTCTGCCACTCGGCATATTTTGACAATAACAGTAACTTGTATCTACACATACTTGTCTACCTGAAAATACATTTAATTATTTTATAATATTAAATAACTAGTAAACTATCATGTTTACTTAAAATGTATAGGTAAATTCTTTTCCTGCTTCATTCATTAAATAGTTCGTTATGCTTTAAAATTTCTTTTTAATGTATTATCATTGACGCGGAACTACCACGAAGCATAGATTGTTAGAATACAATACGATCGATAAAGAGTGTGGTGCGGGAGCGAAGGATTTGTATCGTGTAACGTTTCGACCGCGTGGGATTCGACAGAGTGGAATTTCGACCGCGCGGAACGCACTCGAGAATTTCGCCAGAGATATATTTGCTAGTGCTAGTGCCTGCTTTGATGAATTTAACCGAATGTTGGGCATGGACGGGAAAGCATAAAAAGAGAATGTCTGCCGTGGAAATGAGGTATTTACGTGGTGGATGTGGATATGTAAGACGGTATCGCGTGAGGAATAATTTGGTGTATGAAGAATTTATGGTTAGGAAGAATGTTGTGAAGTATGAATGAGTCAGTTGAGATGGTTTGATCATATGGAGAGAATGAAGAGTGAACGGCTTGTAAAGCGTATATATCTTGGTGAAATTGAGGGTGTTCGATTGCGTGGCCGTCCAGTTTCCAAGTGGGAAGAGAATAAGAGCATGTATGTATGCGAATATGAATGTGGCCGAGGCGAAAGAAGTGTGCGTAGACAGGAATGTGTGGCGAAAGGTGATTGTTTCGTAACTATTATTGTGGTCCGGTTGCGGTATTTCGCTACCGAAAATCGGTCACTTTAATATGTTAAGAGCGAGGAATAATTGTTGTATGATGTCAAGTTAGTAAGAATATTGTTGAAAGAGAGATTAATTATTTTTATGGTTGATATTATTATTATTGTTTCGGGTTTGTGCTAACCCACCAAGTGGAAAATGCGTGATTTTATGTATGTATGTATCTATATATTATTATATTATATTGGGTCTCGTGGACGCGTGCCTGAGTGTCTGTTCGCAAATCTGGGGAACCGGGTTCGATCCCGACTGACGCCAAATATTTAGAATCTTAAATGGCACAAGGTTGAACCCCTGTGGTGTACTCTCCACACCAGCAATGAATGCCCTGAGGTGTCGCCTGGTAAACGTCCGCACGGTACAAATATGTCATCATCATTACCGAAATCTATGTACGAAGCAGATTGGCACACCCAGCAATGGGTAACATGCCGTGATAATATATTTATTTATATTTATATATTATTATACATATTATTCAGACTTTTATCGCGAAATAAAAAGAAAATAAAAAACAGGGCTAATATAATATAATTCGAATGATTTTAAGTAAATTTTTATGTTATTCCTAAGATAAATGGTTTTAAATATTGAAGTCCTGAAATGGTTAGGTATTTCTAAATCAAATGTTGGGAAATTAATGATAGTGAAACGAATGCGCTCGTTTCGGAATTTGCATGGAGTTTCAGATTCACGTTTTCTGCATGTACTGCAAACAATATTTATTCTGCAATCATCCACAAAAAAAAAATCAAATTGTATTCTAAATTTTTAACATACCATCTGCTACTTAGGCCGCTTCACATGATATTTTTAAGCGACAATGACAACAAATAAATAAAACAAAAATCTTTATTTATGTAACCTTCATGTTTTTTTTTTATATAAATTTTCGCCATAAATCACCTCTAATATTATTTATAGCCTAGGCTTCTCAAGTTGTCACCCATTTAAGCACCGCCTCACTCGCAATTTATTACGCCCCTTTCAAAGTCACCCTCACCTACGCTCGTGTGCTTTGGTGTGAGTACTTGGGCACTTTCCTTCCTGTTTGGCCATAAATTAAGTTACAAACAAGACCCAGTGCATGAAATGCACGTGCGGAAACTTTAACGTCAAGTTTTACCACCTTGTAAAATTCTAGATTGCTTGTTCTTCCTCTTCTATGTCCTGTACCTTATCGTGGACTGCACCTAACCTCACAAACGCTTTAATGTCACTGGACTGCACATTCAAGGTTGCTTTACTCTTTTTCACTGTTGTAAAAAGTTTTAGTAAGAGATGTAATAGGATTTCTCACCGGACAAAGCCTTATATCTTATATGCTTTTATACACTCCCTCAGGTAAAGAGAGATGAGAGATAGATGGAAACTATTATTTTTCTCGTTTTTTGGTTATGAAAGTTTATGGAAGAGGTTTAAGCGAATATAAAGAAAGTTAATTAATATTAATTTCTTCCAGAAACTATTAAGTAGCAGGGGGTCTATTCTAATTCATAGCCACATGTGCTATCCGCTATATAAGTTCCATTATTAGCCAACAGATGAATTCAAGTCGGATAGCCACATGTGCTATCCGCTATACAGAATGTCTCATAACTCGCGCCCCAGACAAAACTGACACTTGCCGACGACAATAGGTTGACAACAAATAGAAGAAAATAATTTGCGGCTGCTTGCATAACGGAGTTACAAGACTTTTTAATCCACCAATCCCGGAAAGATATCTTGAGGTGTGATGATATTATTACAAAATAAAACTGGTTGTTAGGTTTTAAAAATACTACTAGTGAGTTACAAAATTTGTTTGACTTACTGTAATTTTGAAACTTTAGAGTTGACTTTTCACTGTCAACAAATTTAGGTTAGCGAAGGTGTCATCCGAGATCATCATTTATATCGTACAGTGCAACGTGTTGTAGCAGCTTGTAAAATGTGTTAAACGAAAATATTATTGTCATTTGATCTGGCATAACTTGATCGGTCTCATGCGTCCTTGCGATGGCTCTCAATATCACTTTATGATCCACAAGATTTCTATCCGGAAAACGTTCCGAATAGATTCATGCTGCCTCTCTGGCATTACGTCCACATTCTCCGAAAATTATAATCATTTCTAAGTAACCAGCGGCTGAATACATGGTAAGAATTTGCCTTTTTTTATTCACCTTGTCAAATTTAATTTGACACTGACATTTTTCGAAAACTACAGTCGCCCACACATTTTAACCCTAGTAACGTAAAATTACGGCAAACACACGTTAAAGGTGTAGGTCTCTGATTCAATTTTAAGACGTCTTTTCTCGAATATCTTTTAAGCTAGATTTTTTTTCTTCAAAATTACAAATCCGATTGCAGTCTCGTGTTACCTCATTCGGTCTGGGGCGCGAGTTGTGAGACAGCATGTATAAGTTCCACTACTAGCCAACAGATGGATTCAAGTCGGATAGCTACATGTGCTATCCGCTATAATGACAGATGTCAAACTTGCTGATAGCTTTCACTCTAGTTTGACTGTGGATGATTGTGGCTTTGTTCTTATATTACCTATTTGTGTTTAATTTGTGTAAGTTCTTGGTGTGGCTTTTTATTTAGGTTTATTGTAGGATTAATTTAGTAGTTTTGTTATGGTTTTTAATTTTTTATTAGTAATATTGTGTTAGATTACTTAGTTTACTTAATATTTTTATTTATATATTACATTTTTAAATTTTCGATAGATTTCGTTTCTACTGTAGCAATTTTAGTTAGTTTAAAATTTAAAATAAATTCCCTTTCAGTTAAACTGAATGGATCTTGCGCATCCCAAATAGTTCGTCTATTCAATCGAATTTCTTCTCGTCTTTCCTCTTCTTCAATCATATCTGCGGCTAATAAAATTAGAAATAAATCAAATATTATTATGATATAACACACGTATTTTAATATAAAATTGAAAAACCGAACTGCTTGTGAACTTGTCATTCAGAGTTATCAATCACTTTCAAAACAAACATTCAAATTATAGCGTGACACTTTGCTCGTAGCGGTACCACTGGATAGCCACATCTGGCTATATTAATATAAATTCCACTACTGGCCAACAGATGAAGTCGGAGTCGGATAGCGGGATTGGGCTATGATAGCCTCACGCTATATGAATTAAAATAGACCCCCAGAATTCATTATAAATTTTTATCTATCCCATAAAATTATATGAACTTATTTTTCACAATTCCATGGTGCGAAAGCTATTGTTACCAAATGTAAATAAAATTGAAAATAAATGGTTTACAAACTGTGCATTATAATTTTAAAGTTACAAAATTGCAAATTAAACTTTTGCGTAGTGCTTTTCATATTATTTGTTTAATATACAAAACTCGCTCACTGCAAAAACTATGCAAAAAGTTTCATTTTACATATTTGTTGTTTAAATACTCATAACTATGTACTGGTATATGAACATTTTTTTATTGCTTGTCTACTGAAAAAACTAATATAAATGTTAACTTTATAAAATGAAAAACATTTAACAGGTTATTTTTCAATATCAGATTGAATATTGTAGATATAAAGTGTCTGTGAAACTTGACATTCTGCATTAGTAATGTTGATTACAAAAATCACTAAATTTATAATTAAAAATCTGGTGTGGCCAACACAATAACTCCCGCCATTTACAGCCCGAGTCACAACAAAAGATTAAGCTGATCCTTATTTCAGGATTAGCGAATTTTACTCTAATTTTGGCAGTTTTTTTCTAAAAATATAGTATAATCTAATCCATAAGTAACTACCTTTTTTGATAATAAAATGAAGATTCAATTTTAAATATCGGGATAGAATAGAATTCACTAATCCAAAAATGAGGAATTACGTTAAATCACTTTCAGTTGGCATTGACACAATAAAATTATCTTCTTGTTAGACTCTTTTTCTTCGATATTGTTATTATTTTTGCCTTCTAATTTGCATTTTTCACTATGTCAGATGATATAAGTGATATTTTTGATTCTGACAGTGATGATGAAATATTTGATTTGATTGACATCTGTCAAACGTATGAATAACAATACATCGTTTGTGTTTACGTAAGAACCAGGGATAAAGTTATCCGATGTTTAGGCTTGATTTACATTAGCGGTACAATGACGATACGATGACGGTACAATAATGGTACAGTGACGATCAATTACAAGAAGCATTTACATTAGACGGTACCACAACGGTACGAACATAATAAAATACCATGAGAATATAGTTTTGTCTTTTATGTATTACGACAATTTGTGGTGCATATGTCATGTTTATATCAAAAGTAGAAAATAACGTGCAATGTTTAAAAATTTCTCAAATACCGACTTGGCTATAACTGTCCTTACTCTTGTCAAAGAAGAAAAACAAAAATGAAGAAAATCAAGAAAATTTTAAAACGATACTACTTTTTTTGTATATTCTGGAATAAATCTGTAGTGTATAGTTCATGTTTTTGTTCAATAAATGTACATGTATAATTATTTCTCATTTCTAGCTCATTTTGACTACATTTTGGTTTAACTAAAAGACAAATATGAAAAAGTCAAAAACATGTTAAATGTCAATCACCTACTAGCATATGTTTACTTTCACTCGGGTGATTTTGGCATGAACGTCAACTTAAAGTGCACGTACTCTTCAAACGCAACCTTCCACTCCCCCTTGCATGGAAATACTACGCTGTTACTATGATATACAATATTTTTTCAATAGAAACAAAACTATACTGTACCGTGGTCGTATCGCTAATGTAAATCAGTAAATATCACTGGGCCGTCATCGTACCGTCATCATACTGAGAACGTAGATGTAAATGGGTCCATTAAAATACATTGGATCAAGAAGTTTCGTACCGTCATTGTACCGCTAATGTAAATCAAACCTTATACGACCGATTTCCATGGGATAAGAAATACTGCTAACACCGCACACTGGTGTTTATTCTATCAGAGGTTTATCCGAAGTTTGTAAAATACAATTTTCAAATTTATACCTGGTAAAGCGTTATACGAGGTTTATCTAATGATTGTAAAAGTTACCTTTAGTGAATTTGCTCGTACATACTATTATTCACGAAAGATGACTATTCAAGGTCATTTGTTCGAAGAAAGAATACACATCACTATATAGCAGCAGCTTAGCAACATGTTATATTAGAAAGAGAAAAATTATTTGACATATGTCTATTTAATTTATGTGGTGTGACATATATACGTAAATAGTGGCATTACTTTCTAACACACTATAAATTATGACATATGTCGTAGAATTACAGATACCTAATTATTTACTACACTGTCCTCTGTGCTAATATTTAGCCAGTGGCGTCGACGTTTAAATCAAATTATTATTCCTTGGTTTATAAGTTAAGTCTATGTTTTTGTATTTTGCAAAAACATAAGTGAAGAACATAAATCTTTCAGAAACGCATTATTTAGAAAGAAACATAATTTTCAAATGAATTACTCTTATTTTTTCACTTAAAATGTGTCCATAAATATTTCATGTTGCACACCTATGCATACGAAATGCAATGAATTTATCTGCAAGTAATATTATATAAGACGGCTTACAAATGACCTTGAATAGTCATCTATCGTAAATAATAGTTTATTTATTTATAGTTAATTTGTTTTTCTTTTGTTACAGGTGAGTTTTGAAATGTTTCAAATCTACGTTAAATTTGCCTAGAATTTGTAAGTTGATTATTATTTAAAATATATTTATTTGATATGGTAGTTAGGATAATTTTTAAGTTATACTTAGTTTAAACGTAGTTTATATAACTTAATATTTACAACCCTACAAAACTGATACAGTAAAACTTAGTTACGGTACTTGAGGCCTATTGGCCCTACAAGTGCTGTTGTGCCACATATTGATCATTAAGCTTCAGTACGAATATGAACATAAAGTGTCAATTAGCCAATTATTTTTGTGGAATTTGTATTCACTTTTGATATCTCTGAAAATAGAATCTTCCTACCTTTAACAATACACATTTAAATTTCATCACACAATGTATTCTCCATCTGATTTTTGTCACTTGCGAAATTCATTTCTCCAGAAGCAAAATTCTTTTCAAGTCATAGGTAATCAAAAGCTCTATTCATTCTTTGGATCGACTTCGCCAATTGAGAATTGAGCAGAATAAGAAATAAAAATATAAGTAAGGGTAGAAAATCGGGCGGTGCGCGCCAACTGTCTGGAAAATCCACAAAACTAAACGATAATGGAGCGGCTCATGACCAGCGTCACGCGCTCAAATCGATCCTTCTTGGATGGCGCTGTCGCTGTCGCTCCTGCTGTCCTTTATTTCATCCGAATTCAACTCCGATAGATACCTAAATTTTTTGTTCATTCAGTTGAATTTATAAACCACGAAATGTTATACGTTATAAAAAAATTTACGTAGAGTTAAATGTTGAATTTATGTAGGTAAAAAGAATATTGTAACACAGGGGTGTCCAATCTGTTGCCCGTGTCATTGTTCACTGATATTCGTGCACTTGCTCCTGTAGTCTGTGCACAAAAGTGCACACTCACTGCGAACTGAGTGCAATTTCACAACAAGACGAAAACGCTACCACGAAGAAGCTGAAAAGGCTATATGTTAGATACATCAATTGTTCTGGCAATTTCGTATTCTATTAAAATAATAGATGTCTGATAATGATAATCGTTGTTGCCTTCTATATCTCTTAATATTTTATTACTAATTATTATTTTGAAAACATGTGGCTCTATTAAAATAAAAATATTTTTTGACGTGCGTTCCGGGCCCCTTGAGGCGCATGTGACGTCAGTCTAGAGGCTAAAAGTTGGCTATCTAGCTGTATCCGCTGTTCCGCTGCGGCAACAACCAGGCACTACTTCCAACTATAAATTGATATATTACATTGACTGACTGATTCTACTAGACTGTATGTCTGATATTTTCTCCAAATATTTACATAAATTTTTTCAACTTCGTATTGTTCAATACGATTCCGAAACTTTACACGTTCAAAGAAATTTGAACGTTTGATATTCAAATCATTTGATCAAAAAAATCCAACTTAGGGCATGTTCTAAATATCAAGGTCATTTACTTCAAATTTTAGTTACTTCTAGGGATTATATTATCCTAGATTGCACGCGCTGTATTTTGTAATGTTGGCATAAAGTCTTTTTGACAAGTTCCATCTTTGCATGTCAAATGCACAAATCAAATATGTCAAATTTCAAACCAAAATAAACATGAAATTATGTATATGTATTTAAAAATACCAGTGCTACCAATCTACATTTTCATTCTCTTACTATGGTATGACTACTTGTAAGCAAAAAATGTTCATATAATTTGAACGTGTAAAATAGTAGTAGTTCAATTTATTTGATCGTCTAAAGGCGGTGTGCACAAAAGTAGTCAGCGTCGACAGCGGACAAAAATGACAAAAGTGGTTACTCATTGAAACACAGCAAGGTTATGTTTTATGTCAGAATAAATTTGCAATTTCTATTTTATAAAATATTTGCAATGAATGCGAATAATAGGACGTCAAATATTATGTAATGCAGTGGGAGATATAATAATTCTTATAAAATTACCGATTGAAGTATCAAATTTTATAAATTTCCTAGAAGATTATATGAGGAACAGATGTATAAGAAAATAACTTTTCATCAAATATCTTCTACTAATATGAAAAATTCTTTTGTAAAAGATACTTATCGTATGAATAAAACTCCAACAATGGTCGTCTGATTGCAATAATGAATTATATAAAATGTGTTTCTTAAGTTACTATTCGAACAAGATATAATACAAGAAGCAGAAAATTGTCTTAAAATTGTATAATACATACAGTTGTATAAAATAGAAGTCTATTTTTCACATAATTCGTCTATTTATTATAGATTTTGTACATGTAATGTTAATGTTAAAGATAGAAATTCACATGGTTCGTATTTTTCGTGTATTTTCTTTCCGAGCTTGTGCAACTGATTCCACTTATATTTTCAATGAAGAATCTTGTTCATTTATAGCGAATATAAAAGATGCTAACTTCATACACTGATATCGTGATATGTAAAAATTTTCTTCTTTCCAATCATTCAAGTTTTCCAACTTTTTAATCTCAGTTCCCATGCATTGTGCATCTTGTAACATTTAACTAATATTAAAAATTATAATATAAATTTAAATATGATAAAATGGTTTACAGAAATCACACATATTATAAGAAAAATTATATTTTCTGCCACAGTACCTTCGCTGGTATTTTGACTTTTTTGATTGTCACATCACATATATAGCATTTTAAATATTTTCTTTATTCATTTCAATATAGTATGATGTATAATATTCATACACAATAGCAACAACTCAAAATAAAATTGTAAATTGTATCATTTTCTCGAAATGTCAAAGTTGATTCGGTACCCAAAAATGCCAATGTAGCCGTTAGAGGCGCTGACGTTCAAAATGTGCACATCGCCTAAAGCCACATTTAGAAATTAAAATTTCTTTAAAATATCAATGAAATATATTTGTATTTATATACTTGTTTTTTGGTCAAATATCTGTAGTAAAATGCCCTAAAATGACATTTAAAGATTATTTTATGAAAAAATATCTTACGGGAAAGGGGCGCCCAAAAGGTATTATACCCCAGGTGCCAATTATGCTCGCTACGCCACTGTGGGCCCATGTTCCGCGAATCATTGTTTATGTGTTATCGAGTAAGTACTCTTTATTGTGATCACTGGTTATTAAAATTAATATCTATTGAGTCATTCAAAACAGTAAAACCCAATATAATTCTTATATTTAACATTTTTTACGAGCTACTCGGGAAAAGCTACCGATCAGCTAGTTACTCGTCTATAAAAATATGTTTGCTGACAGAACTGTCTCTGAAAATAAAATCCATCTTGTAAAGTTATGTTGATATATCTAACGCCAATCCAATCTTCCTCATCTTCATCACAGTTCAAATCCATCTAGGCCAAACTCCTCCACTGACCTTCGCCTTCGCTCACCCTACCCTGCTTGGCCAAGCGTTCCCGTGTCGCCCATTGCCTTGTGTCGGCCAATTTATAGGATTTTTTTCCGGCAACGATCCGTGTAGTTCTAGTTCAAACCAGGGACGTAACTACGGGGGGGCCCGGGTGGTCCACGGCCCACCTCATTGATGTGTTGACCCACCTGCTGGCCCACCCAAATTTTTTAAAGATGTTTAATTAATTTTATAAAAGAGATAATTATTTTAGAATGTGTAACAATAAATGCAATTTGTGAGTGGATGTAAAACGTACATATTGCATAATAGACATTTGAAATTGTATGTGAGCCTACTGCCAAAAAAATAATATGGATAGTATGACTGTCCGTGGAGAAAAAATTGAATTTTTCAAGCTGTCGCCCCAATTCTGTAGCAATGTTTCTATTTCTTAGCAACACTGCTGTAGCAAGTAACCAATAATATTTACCAACACTGAATAAAACATGACACGTTACATTTGTTTCTATTGACATTGATTAGAAATTTCAACAGTGTTGCTAAGATTTAATAACTTTCTTACCGAATTGAGATGCATGTTTATTAATATGTAGCTAATTAATTTGGCAGATGATGCCATACTGGCTACGCCAGATTTTTGTACTATGGAATTCTAAGAAAAGTATCTGGACTAATAACAGATATAATACCAACTCTTTCTGATGAATTTACGAAACTGAAATTATTAACTTACGAGACCCGCACGTTGTAATATTTCGTTTTACAAAAATTTAACTATGTTTAATTAGCGTTTACAATAAAATTTATATGGAATATAGTAAATTGATAATTCTTTATTATATTTACCAACATTGAAATAAAATTAAATTATATAAAAAAATTGATTTTTGTTCTAGACAATGACGAATTAATACAACGAGAGATTTATATCTAAAATCAAAATTTGGAAATCGATTTCGACATTTGAATAAAGATTGGTATGATATTTTAAATTGTTGAATTATAGTACCTATGTATTTATTTATATAAGCGCTGCATTTTACATAATAATTCCGATGACAGTGTTTTATTATGTATAGTTTTAAAAATTGGAAAAGATCTCTGGAAAGCGATTCTGGATTTCGTAAGCATAAAATAATAATATTAATATGTCAAAAGTAAAGGAGATAATTTTTGTAACGCACATTTAAAATTAGTTTTACTTTCCTTTTGCTAAGCGTTACACAAATTGATATGCTAGCAGCAGAATATCATTTACTTCCCAACACAATAAAATTGTACGAAAATTAATGTAAAACATATAAAACTATAATGGCCCTACTATAGTAGGGAACTTTAAATTAGTAATCATTGCTTTAACAATTCCAATTTTCCGTGCAATATCTATTTTCAAATTTTAGTTGATATTAAAAATTATTACTTAGAAGTATTAGGTATTTATAATTTTTGTTTATTTTGTTTTACCGTTTCTATACTGGTATCTATATATTATGGTAATAAGTAATTTATTTTTACTGTAGTACTGTTCTTATGATATAGGTAAGTATGGCCCACTCAGATTTTTCATTGGTCCACCTTTGGCCCACCCAGAAAATAATCCTAGTTACGTACCTGGTTCAAACGCATTGCTCCCAGCTCCACTTGTTCCGAGTTCGTTTTGTGCCATTCTCTTCTCTGCGACACTTATGTTCTGCGTCCTAGCTGTCGTGTTCCGCAAGAGAATTGGGTTATGAACTTGCACGATTGGATTGTGGTTGTGGTAACTGCGAACGAAACTAAAATTATACACTATATGGTTCAATTAAAGCCGGAGAGTAGTTTAGAATTTAATTTAGAATTTCAAGCTGATGAATAATAAATATAACTTGCAAACTCATGATATTATTCTATATAATACAACCAAAGTAATAATAATAAACTTTTGTTTTGACAAATTTCCATAATAGAATAATTGTAGGGTGTAAAAAATGCTTCTATGGTCCACGTGTGTTGAAATTTATTAATGTAAGGACGTGTCGGGGTTATAGTAAATCCATTTTTAGCTACAATTTATACAATTCAGAAAACGATTACAGAAAAAATGTGAATTAATGAAATTCTTACTTAACCCTCCGTCTGTCGGCAGCGGAATATGAGCCCGCGGCAAATTGAAGTTTCTAGATAATTTGTTTATTATTTTTTTCAAAATTTCTATCGCCACAGTACCTTTCAAGTATCTGAATAGCAACTCTTTTACATATACAAAAGTATACGAATATATCGGAAACCGCCATCTTAAATTTTATTCTCATTAAATCATGAAACATATTTTTATATTTTTTATAATTACGGAGTTATTTGACATATAAAATTACGATTTTCGTTTTTTACCTCCCGTCATACCGTAGGTAAGGGAGGTAATGTAATCGTGCCAAAAATTCGATGGTGATTTTCAGTAAATACGTTTTTACTATTTTTGCGATGTGTGTGTGTGTGTGTGTGTGTGTGTGTGTGTGTGTGTGTGTGTGTGTGAGTGCGTGCGTGCGTGCGTGCGTGCGTGCGTGCGCGTGTGCGTGCGCGTGTGTGTGTGCACATAACCAGATATTTTACCTGGTTGTACGCATAAAACGAAAAATATTTTTATATTTATATTCTTGTCTCACTGCAAAATAATTCTCACATATATTTGCAAAATCTATGGGATATTTTAATATAAATTATGTACAATACATATATTTTCTTTATATTCAATATCCTGAAATTTTCTTTTTCTACTTTCCTTTTCTTTTTCTTTATATTCGTCATTTTTTCACAAATTTTTTTATATTCTTTTTTGCGTATATTCTTTTGCGTTGTTGACTTTTTTTATTTTCATAATCTTCATAATGATGTACAAATATTTTTGACAGTGGCATACAAATATTTTTGACAGTGACATTTATGTGTCAATACAAACATTTGAATTTCTTGCCTTGAAGTAGTTTGATCTGAGAATTTTTACATCAAATTATTTTATATGCATTTCTTTATCTCTAAATCTATAGAAGATATAATAATGAATTTATATTTATCGAATAAAGAATTTAACGTTCTTTAATATAAGTATTTACATACATTTACGATAAATAATATTTAGATGACTTTTTTCTTATAACTACTACTTCCTGTTGTCCAATTGTTACCAAAACTTAATTAACTCTTCCCATTATTGTTAGATTGAGGAATCCGCAGTTAAAAATGTCTTGTCTTATAGTATTTGAGAAATCGTGAATCCAACATCCACACACACATTCACACACATACGGACATCATCGTAAAAATGTTATAATCGGATTCTAGGGACCTTAAAACGTGCTTATTCACTAAAATCTGGATATGAGATTTTTAGCATGAATTCAGTACCTCTCTTAGCGAGAGGTAAAATAGTGGAAAACTCTTTTGGCGCGTACTGCAAAGGAAAACGCTTTGATGATGTAGTATTTTATTTAATTTGTTTATCTCACTTCTCCTGTAGTACTATTTTAAAAACTTTCTTTTTCCTTTTACACTTTAATACTAAAATTATTACCTGTTCCTGTAAAATAGCCACGAGCATCAAACTGCGTTATACTGAATCTCGTGATCAGTCATGAGTTATTTGCAATAACTATGTAAAACTCAATTAAAATTCCTTACAAAATATGTGAAATTCCTATCTCATCCCACATCAAAAATTGGAGAGGAATTTACTACTTTTTTGCCTGTTGTCCAGTTTCAAATAGTTTGTTATATTTAGAGACCATTATGATGAGCAGTGACTGAAAGTTATTTTGCACTACACAGTTATCTATTTTCTATTTTGCAATTTCTGTCATAAGTATGTAGCATAAACAGGATACAGAGGAAATTGAAATTTAGATTACCGTAATTCCGGAAATAACTACTTTCATTTGACGTGTTTAACAAGGTACATGAATTTAGTTTTATTTCTCTGTTGCAATTTATTTTTGAGAATTATTTAAAATTTTAAATATAATTTTTTATGTGTCGAATATTTTGATTTGGCGACATTACGTTCAATTGTTTTAACAACTTAGTTAATGACACCGCGATTTGTAAAATACGGATTCGAATCTAATCATTTGTACTTTCTGATAACTATTAAGGCCCGATTCTACCACTTCTAGTGAAAGTGACAGTTTATTATTTTGGGCATGATTTCTGGATTTTTCATCAGTGACGGCTGAGGGTTGAAGATTTGCTGAGTCAAATGTTTGTAACGCAAGCAAAGTTATAATTCGTTTGTCTCTGTCTAGTGGGGCCTGTATATGCAACAACGTGGTCACAATTTTGTACTCGCGCCATTCAATGTCTTGCTTTCAAAGCCGTATTCTTTCGCTGCGTTGTATCAGATCCAACTGATCGTACGGATTAGATCAGATGGATTTGGATTACTTCATTCGAAAGAACACAATAATGAAAAAATATTTAAATACTTCTAATATTTTTTTACCTTCCGTCACTTTTAGGTACCTATCGTCTTTTGTCAAAAAATTCGGTGATGAGTTTTTGATGAATAAGGACGTTTTAGGGTCCCTAGAATACGATTTTACTATTTTTACGATGATGTGTGTGTGTGTGTGACAAAATTTTCTAATGCAACAACTCTAATACTACAATTCCAAAAATTATAATTCTTTCGTATTCCTCTTGGTTACATCCATATGAAGAGCTGATTAGATTTTGGTTATAATTGGTTAACCGGAAGTACCCTCATTTGAAGATTTTAACAGTTTTTTTTTGAAAAATCGATGTTATATATCATTATTTCACATTTAATGTGATTATAAATATTGAAGAATATTTTATTCTCTATACGATTTGTATGCATTTTATACTTCATATTAAACGGATATAGAGTTAAAAAATTATAAAGAAATTAAACATCATATATTAGCCAGGTATGCTATAACAGCTGCTATATTAAGGAAATTCTGATTGAAATATGCCAGTGTCAAGTGCAGTTGACAGTATGGTTGTGTTATAATTTTACTGCATATATAGGATCTGTTGCTAGAAACTTTCTGTATGGAATTTCTATAAACTACATATAATTGCCTTAAGGTAATGTACAAGAAATAGAATTTTTGCAAAATACATAGAACTGACGGAAGGCAATGTGTTGGCCACATCAGGTTTTTTTATTTAAAATTGTTTATTCTTGGTTTAATTCGTTTTGGAACAAGAATAATAATATTATTGGTCAGACCATATTGGCATTATTTATGAAATTCAGATTACTATTATGTGTTTCGAATAGATTTGACCAAGTTTTTATATAGATCGAAATTTTCTACCTATGTATTTATTGCAAATTTGAACTTTGCTCGGTGATGCGTAAATAAGAAACATTAGTTATATTTTTAATTTAATCTGATGAAGACTGGTAATAACTAGTAGGTATTTGAATAAAAACAGAGTAAAATGAGTAATTTACAAATATATAAAATGATTTGTGCCAAATGCTAAACATGAGCAAACTTGTCGTAACTTGTCACTAATGATGTTTTGGCTGAACATTGCACATCAGTCCTGAAAATATATCGTCTACTAAAATCTCATAAATACCAAAAAAACCACATTCATTGTTATCGGTATCATAACATTTCTGGTGATGTACATTTATTGATCAAAACATTTTAGCATTGTGAATGAAAACATAACATCGAGCAAAAAATCCTTCCAAATGTCACTTCGTGGGAGATAATACTGTCCATACATCACAAGATATATGTAGCGCGCGTATTATTTATGTGAATCGGAGGCATTACCGAACGCACATTCTGGCTTGATACCTTAAATTGTCAGTGTTACGGAGCTTAATCTCCCCTGAAGTTGGATTTGGTCCTGTATCCGTTTTATCCATTTGAAATTCGAACAAAATTAATCGAAACTACCATCGTTATTCAATGAATACACATTTTATTGGTAAAAGCTTTTATAGGGGACATTTTTAACTGCAACATCAAAGTTATTTCGTTTTTCTAACAACACTGACAAGAGCCAGGGAAAAAAGATAAATGTTACAAATTTTGGTTTTACCTCTCGCTAAGAGAGGTATTGTATTCATGCTAAAAATCGCATATCTAAATTTTAATGAATAAGCACGTTTTAAGGTCCCTAGAATCCGATTATAACATTTTTACGATGATGTCCGTATGTGTGTGTGGATGTGTGTGTGTGTGTGTGTGTGTGTGTGTGTGTGTGTGTGTGTGTGTGTGTGTGTGCGCGTGTGTGTGTATGTGTTTATGTTTGTGTTTGTGTTTGTGTGTTTGTGTGTTTGTGTGTTTGTGTGTTTGTGTGTTTGTGTGTTTGTGTGTTTGTGTGTGTGTGCGTGTGTTTGTGTGTTTGTGTGTGTGCGTGTGTGCGTGTGTGCGTGCGTGTGTGTGTGTGTTTGTGTGTGTGTGTGTGTGTGTGTGTGTGTATGTGTGTGTGTGTGTGGATGTGTGTGTGTGTGTGGATGTGTCTGTGGATATTGGATTCACGATATCTCAAATACTATAAGACTTAACACATTTTTAACTACGGACTCCTCAATCTAACAATAATGGAAAGAGTTGATTAAGTTTTGGTAACAATTGGACAACCGGAAGTACCTAATAGTTACAAGAAAATAATCATCTAAATATTATTTATCGAAAATTTATGTAAATACTTATATTAAAGAATGTTAAATTCTTTATTCCATAAATATAAATTCATTATTATATCTTCTATAGATTTAGAGATAAAGAAATGCATATAAAATAATTTGATGTAAAATTCTCAAATCAAACTACTTCAAGGCAAGAAATTCAAATGTTTGTAATTGACACAAATGTCACTGTCAAAAATATTTGTATGCCGCTGTCAAAAATATTTGTACATTATTATGAAGATTATGAAAATAAAAAAAGTCAACAACGTAAAAGAATATACGTAAAAAAGAATGTAAGAGAAATTTGCGAAAAATTGACTAATATAAAGAAAAAGAAAGTAGAAAAAGATAATTTCAGGATATTGAATATAAAGAAAATGTATGTATTGTACATAATTTATATTAAAATATCCCATAGATTTTTCAAATATATGTGAGAATTATTTTGCAGTGAGATATGAATATATGTATTTGTATTTAAAAATATTTTTCGTTTTATGCGTACAACCAGGTAAAATATCTGGCGAGAGGTTATGTGCTGGCCACATCAGATTTTTTTATTACGCGAATTTTAAAGTTTAAAACCCCATACAATGTTTTTGGAATGACAACGTCTTATTTCGAAACCAGGATTGGTCATTTCTTAAAATTATTATACCCACAGATAGGTCAAGTTTAAATAGAATTTCTCCGCTATTTTTGCCGGTTTACGGTTTTCGATTCACCTCCGGTTCGAAGTCCTGGTTTAATGAAAGGTTTAGTGGAATAGACTATAGATAGAAATTATGAAAGTCCATGAATTCCCATATTTTTGAAATTCAAAGACAAATTATTTTCGAATTGGTTCTGAAATGTTGGTTAATAGAACATTTCAAATGTTCACAGGAAAAATCTTCACCAGTTTCACGACTTTGCAGTCGGAGCTTTTTCGCTACATCAATCAGTTATCCAAACTTTTTGCGTCGTTTGGTGGTTTTATGAATTGTGTAATTCCATGGTTAATTTTTAGCGACTGGTTAAAAATTGTAATCAATTGTTTGTTATATTATGTCAACATAACTACTTAAGTAGTTAAATTTTTAATCAGTTGCTAAAAGTTAACTACTGAGTTACGGAATCTCATCAGATAGCCACTGACACCGCTCTTAGCTTCACAAATTTCTGTTCAGTACGAGTACTGAACAGAAATCGGCCATCCAAGTTATAATTTGCGCATATTGTTGTCGAACAATCATCTTTTTATACCCTGACGCTTGGACCGTCATCCTTTTTAGATCTTGTCTTACAATTTCTGAAGCCTGTATCTTAGGATTGTTACCGTTTTGCCTGCTTTACACGTACCATTTAAAAGCGCCCACCTTCAAGTACCAATTTTAAGGATGTTAAGGTAAATAAGACATATTTAATTTTATTTATGTACAGAATGTATGAATCAAAAACTTATATTAATTACGTCGTCAGGGCCGCTCCATGAGACTGGAGGCATATTGTGAGATGAGGCGCGCCATTTCAAAGTGATGTTTAAAAAGTAATTTTTTTTTTGCACACTGGGTTTGTTTGGAATGTATTATTATCCTACCAAACCGATATTTTTGTATCATTGTTATATTGAAATAATAATTGTGAAGATGTTGATTAACAATAAAGAATATTTTGATTATTGTCAACTGACACGACCGTTGGTGGCAGCACCATCGTCAACTACACGTGCGTTTGATTTAGTACTCTTAACTGCCATTCGTATTACTTCTGCAGGCGTCTTATACAATTTTGCAAATATAACACATTTCTGTAAAATTATTATATAAAAAACCAACTGATTAATCTTGTATAGAAGATATTTTAAGAAACTAGGCATTATTAAAAAAAATAAAACGTTATATTTAAGCGAAAATAAGGATAACTACTACCGAGGTTAGATTTCTACATGCAAATCCGACCTCAAGATGTTTTGTAAAACGTACCAAGGTACGTTAAAAAATTGAAAATTACTAAATATGTCTAGTATATTTTTTAATTAGGCGGAAACAATAATGCACAACATATTACTGTATAATTTGCGGGAGAAGCAAGACCTATTCTTTTATATATTTTGTGCTGTTTACAAACTGGTGCACTAAAATCGGCTTCTGATGAAATTCAAATTGTCATCCACGAAGATAATGCGCTGAAAACTTTATTTTATATATTTAATTGACATTTTAATTCGAAATACAAACTCTTTATTTCGCCCGTCAAAGTTTAATTTTGTACTCATTGTACTAGCGATAACTATAATATTTTCACCGAAGTTACGATAATTTTGAAAGCCGACGGTGCACTTCATGACATACGACCGTACAACAAACAATAAGTTTTGCTTTTACCTTTATTTACATTCATTTTTACTATACAAGTTTTAATGTTAAATCAGCCAGAGTACTAAATCACACAGTTACAAATTATGCCACCAGATGTCATGGCGCTTGGTGTCAGTCGTGAATAGCTAAAGAATATTGATTACAAGAATTAATCCAACAATGAATTTAGTAGAAAAAAGTAAAATAAATATCCTGCTAAACGGATAATTTTCTGGTATTGTTATGATGCAAGCTATAACTGTAAAATTGTTGATTACAACAAACGTTGTGTGTTAAACGTCTGTTACATTATGGGTGACGTTTTTCTAACCTCTTGTCAGGTTTTCGGTGATGTTTTTTAAAATTGCTTTTAAAATACCACGGTAACCTCTGCTAATCATGATTAGTAAAAGCTAATTTTCTTATTCCTACATTACAGCATAGAAACAGGAAACAGGAATAAGAAGAAAAAAATGGTAAAAAAAATCAGGTTAAATAAGAAAAACGTATAGAAGTTGGGCAAAGAAAAAGTTAAGTAGGCTCTGCAAAAAAATGAGAAACATTAGAAAACCTAAAAAAGAATGTGCAGGGTAGAAAGAGGAGTTGAGAAAGATTGTATTGTTACTGAACGATCAAGAATATTGGATAGATGAGGAAAAAGTGTCAAACGGGAAGCAAAAAATGGTTGAATAATTATTAATGTAAAATATTCGTCGCTTATAAACAAAGTTTAAAAAGCACTGATTATATTTATTTTTCTATTTCGTGTTTACAAATTTCTACTTTGTACAACTGTTCTTTGGGGATATTTTTATTTGTGAATTTGGTCTAAATCTCAAATACGTATCTTTCATTTTAGTTGTCATTACCACTCATTACTTATGGAAAATTTCTGTAATAAATAAATTAAATTTTTGCGAAATAGGAGAATAGTACGAAAAAAATCTGATGTGGCCAGCACATTACCTTCCGCCAAATCGTGGTCAGATCTGTGTATATTGTAAAAATTCCACACAAAGATTTTCTTGTAAAAGATTCCATATTTCCAGTACATTACCTTCAGTTCTATATATTTTGTACAAATTCCATTACAGAAAGTTTTTTGTAAGAGTAAAATTATAACACAAACATACTGTCAAATGTACTAGACACTGACTTTTGTCAATCAGAATTTTCTTAATCTAGTAGATGTTTCCATGATTATATAACATAGCTTGCTGCTTTATGAAATTTAATTTCTTTATAAATTTATTACTCTATATCCATTGAAAATAAGGTATAAAATGTAATCAAATCTTATAGAGAATAAAATATTCTTTAATATTTATAAGAATATTAAATGTGAAAAAATAATATTTAATACCGTTTTTTCAAGAAAAACTATTAAAATCTTCAAATTAGGGTACTTCCGGTCGACCAATTGTAACCAAAATCTAATCAGCTCTTCATATAGATGTAAAGACAAGTAATACGCAAAAATTATAATTTTTGGAAAGGTGGTATTGAAGTTATGCGATCCGAAAAAATCGTCACACACATACATACATACATACATACATACATACATACATACATACATACATACATACATACATACATACATACATCCATACATCCATACATACATACATACATACATACATACATACATACATACATACATACATACATCCATACATACGTACATACATACATACAGACATCATCGTAAAAATAGTAAAATCGCATTCTCAGGAACCTAAAACGTGCTTATTCATTAAAAACTCATCATCGATTTTTTTGACCAAAGACAATACCTTCCTTACCTAAAGGTGACGGAAGGTAAAAAACATATTACAATGTTCGATTGTCATTGTAACACTTGTTTCTCAATATAGGCTATCCAAACAGCTAGTCCGCGTCGCTAACCATCTGACGGATTTTACATTAAGTAGCGCTGGGTAGGATTTCTTACGAACTGTTTTCTCAGTATAAAATATATTTGAAGCACCACTTGATATAGAAAATATATATGGTATCATAAGCTGTGGTTTTGAAAACGTCAACATATCTTTCTTATACGTTATACGATCATTCTGGATCACTCTGTTCTATTTTAGCACCTATTACATACTATGTATTTTGATTTATTGGAATTTGAAGTAATATGCCGAAAATTGAAAACATTTCTCAGAATTCAAATTGGACATAGTCCATGGCATCCGTAACCAAAGTTATCACTTGCATCTGAGATTCTGTTTTGGAATTTCCAATGCCAATCTATAGGCTCCGAAGGTTGCCAAAAATACCGGTGCAACAGTTCGAAAATCAAAACACATTCGCATATTCATGGGACATAACATCTGCCAAGACACAAGTGAAAATTACTCGGGAAATCTTTCTAAAGGATTCGCGCATAAAATGCGCTCATTATGCTTATTGAAAGAAAGAAAAGAGGAGATTTATTTTAAAGATCACGAGAATTGATGCGATGAATATGAGGTCGACGAAGAATCCAAGCGCAGGATAAATCTCTACTTGGGATTATGTTTTAGGGAGTATTTATTCGGGAAATATGATTGAGATGTCACTGAAATTTTCTAAAGATTTTTGTTAAATTAACCAAATTTATTCCGCAGATACTTATGCTTTATTCCTGTTCAACGGAAGAAATGAGGGCTTTATTAAATTAATTACAGAAATATATTTCGGTTTTTACTAGCAGATTCTTAAAAAAGATTAAATTCAATTCCAATTTTAAATTTAAGATATCTGTAAATGAATTAGAGATATCTCTAATTCATTTGTAGATATATCTAAAATTGAATTAAAGATATCTCAAATTTAATTCGTGATATTTCAGACTTTATTTTGGATATATGAATTTGTTTTAGATACAAAACTCAAATTTAATTAAAAGTAAAATGGCTTTCCATATATGTTTACGTTCAGACACATATATGAGAATTTGTATGAGATACATGTCAAATAAACAAATTGTGAAACATCACCTCATACATTTTGTTTAAACAATTTCCTGATACATTTTGAGTGAGCAAAAAATAGCATAAAAGGTGTGTTTACATTTAGATACATGTGTGACAATTTGTTTGAAATACAAGTGTGATGAAATAAAATTTGTATGAGCCTAAAAGTCATATAATGCATGTTGAAAAATTGGAAAAAGGATG
This sequence comes from Harpalus rubripes, assembly GCA_963082715.1. Taxonomy (NCBI): domain Eukaryota; kingdom Metazoa; phylum Arthropoda; class Insecta; order Coleoptera; family Carabidae; genus Harpalus; species Harpalus rubripes. The sequence goes on from OY720448.1 coordinate 85,986,175, forward strand.
AATATCCACAAGTTATAGTCCAGTCAATAGAGGTTTTTACCCTACAAAAGAGGGGGGGGGGGTAGAAACTATTTTAATATATGTTGTTTAGATGGAGATGGGGATGAATAACACAAATTTTTGACCTTGGGGAGGCTCGGCGATAGCCGCCATCTTGAATCAATAGTGCAATTTTTTTTTATTTTTGGTTATTTCTCATAAACAGTAGCCCGTGTCAAATTTTACAAAAATACAAAATTAAAACTCGTAAAGTTTTGCACAATAACGGGTTCTTTCATTTTTTACCTAGGATGAACTCAAATAGGTTTGTTAAGGATACTTAGTCTAATAAGTTTTACTATTTATATTAGTTTACAATCCTCATGGCATCGAAAGAAGTAAATTATCGATGCTTTTTAATATTATTTTCAATGCTTTCGAACAAATTCATACACCACTTGAAAATTTGATTTCAGCATAGAATTCTTCATCCTGTCATGTATTACACGATTTTTGCCGATGAGCGGCTCGTGCGTTTATAACAACTTAAACATATAAGAAATCCCTCTAAAATATAAAACATTTGCAAATCGGTTTAGTTCTTACTTTTTCATGTGAAATTTCGACACATTTTAAATAAGTAATATTGTTTTTCTATTTCGGTATTCTTATGAGTCTATAAAAGCACTGTTTATCACTGAAAACACGACGTTTAGAGATCTATAAACGTACTGTTTTTGGCGCCTTTCGTATTCTAGAGGTGGTAGTCATGACAGATGAATTACATATAACCTCAAAATGGTAAGTTGTTTATGTTGAAATATTACTTCTAATTATTGATTTTTATCTTATTTTATTTATAGTTATAGCTGTGTTAGTTGAGAAAAAAGAATCTGTGAAGTTAAAATCTTTTAACTAAAAAATTATTAAACAAGAAACAATGCGCTCAGGTTTGCTTTGCCAAACAATTTAAACGATAAGTTTTATTTATTACAATTTAATTTTATGGTAATATTGCAATTTTTAGCTGATTGTATTGTTATATCAGGCAGGTTTTGAAATGTATGGTGCACGTTACTTGAAATGTTGACACTGTCAACTCAATTTGTGGCTACTTACAAGTAAATATGAAAATTTTACGATCCGCATGACTTCCAGCTCCACGTCGAGGCGAACTGTCGAATATTAAATTTTTAAATATGATTTAGACATAAGTGCCATATATAAATACAACATATGTTTTGTATTGAAGAATGCAAGAACAGCTGTTGCTGTTCGGTCTGCAACTGAGCAGTCGATGTGTTGTCAAAATGGTGAAATGAAATGTAAAAGTGTTGATCAATAAATTGTTCATTAATGTATTTCATTATTTAAAGAGTTGTATTTATGATAATAACTAACACGAACAAGCGATCCCGTTTCGTTATTTGATAAATTTACCTTTACTACAAGATATGTCAAATCAGGTGGTTCATTAATAAACCGGTGGAGTACATTGTAAGCATTGGTTTTCCTCTTCCATAATTATATAATGCTTGATACAATGTTTTAATCGTTCAGATTTAGAAACTGTCAAAATGGGAAATTTCAAATATTAGCGGGAAGCGCTACCAACATAACTGACAAAAAAACATCAAGACATATTTTTGACAAGTCCTTTTTAAAAAATTTATTTGTAAAATTACCTCAATAGAAAAAATAGTATAAAAAACATGTATCATAAGGCCTGTTAACGCACTCGTCCTTGGACTCATACGTTAACAGATTGCCTTATGATATTTGTGTTTTAATGTACTATTATCTTTAATCGTGTCGAAATTTTAGATGAAAAAAGCTAAGTTTGAAATACCTAATATTGTTTATTTTTTAAATAATTTAAATTCAAGGGATTAAAAATAGGAATAGCTCTAACTACGAGTTAGCGACCTTACATTTTTATGAATTGAAAATTAGTGACTAATGTTTAAATCAAAAAATTTAATTTGATGTGACTGTCTTGTGCAAACTATTTTGCGTGAACGCTTGAAGTGCGGAATGTAATCACAATTTGTAATTTGTGTGGGATCCATAGACGTGTATACAATTGGGTTTTTTTTTACAAAAACCGAACATGTCTAAAATTAAATTCAGGAATCAGGGGACAAAAAATTCTCATTTCAAAACCGTTCATTGTATGACAGTGGCAATTATTCTCCGTACACATAATAAGCATTAAAACAAGATGTTCGGTTTGAAATTTTATTTACATGATTTTATCAAATAATACACAAAAAAAACTAATAGATTCATATTGGTTCCTAAGTTCTTTTACTACATAGAACTGTCTAAAGTAGTATACTGGGTATAATAAAAAATATATATTTCCATTAGAAATTTATGAAAAGCAAACTGACACCACGAAATGGATAAGAATTGTGATAATATATTTTCTTGAATAAAGAAAGTACCTAACAAAGAAATACATTTGCTGGAGACGTAGACTCGAAACATTTTTTAAACCAGGAGAGCGATTCTAATTCATTTAGAGATTTGAAACTGTCTCAATGTAGTCTCTATTAAAAATAGCAGATTTTAGGGATTTAATTTTCCAGGTTGTGTAAACAGGATAGATTATTACAGAACTTCGTAGCATATGGAAATCTTTTTTCTTATTATTCTGACAAAAATTTACTCTTTACGATTTCTTTGTTCGTATGTCTTCAGACTAATAAAGATATAATACCTATTTTATACAGGGCTGACCAAAATGTTTCTATTTTTAGGTTTAAATAAAGTACTTTTAATTTTTAAAATACATATAATAGTATTTTATGTACCAAGGGCGTTACGATGATGATAATGCCAGAAGGGTGACGAGGACTGGCCCGAGGGATAAATGTCGTCCGATGGGCATTATCATCTAGTAACGCCCGTGGTGCATGCAAGATTTTATATCCCAATAGAATATGGGAAATAAGTTTTCATTTATAATAATTTTGATTACAATAATGCTTAAGCTTTGGCGTTGCTAAGGATGTTGTTTAATTGTTTTGTTTATTATCAACATTTATTTATTTTTAAAACATCAACGTTCTACCTCAAGGAGGATCTTCTACATCGTTGGAGATGATGGAATGGGTGAATTTGATGTTTCGGAAGATATTTTATCGAAACGGTGTAAAGAAATTATTTTGAATGCTTCTGCATACTTTGAGGAAGACAAACGCTTAAATGTTCCCCTAATTATTCCATTCTCGTCTGTAGCAGGTGTAAGTATTATATTTTGAGGTTCGTTTTCACATGATATATCTCAGTTCTTTATTACTCATGCACTTATTTCTGAATATTACATTTTAGAGTGTTTGTACTACTTTGGATATGTCACATATGACGGTAAATAATATTAAAAATGAATTCAAACGTGGATATATATCGTCCCCAAAAAAAATTGTGATCCGTTATCCGTCCAAAATCAATGCGAAACACTGCAGTCTGCCATGCGACATACTTACTATTTACATGTGTGGTGAAAGTAAATTGTTTTTAAGGCCCCTTTCATAATCAATTTTAAGTATTATAATTAAATTAAAAACGATATCTGTGTTGTGCTTTCAAAGCTGTTTCCTTATTATATTAATTGTAATCAATTAATGTATTAATTATTGTAATCAATCATTATTATTATTATAATTATTATTATTATTATTATTATTATTATTATTATTATTATTATTATTATTATTATTATTATTATTATTATTATTATTATTATTATTATAATGAATTATAATTAAAAAGAAAATAATTTTCATTATATACCGTTCATATTATTTCTAATTTAAAGTCCATAAACGATGATCGGATTATAATGAGGACATAATGAACCATTATGCCCTCAAATAATGCCCCGGTTCTTATAGATATGTTTATATACACCGTATCTTAGCAATAAACACTTCATAATACTCTAGTGAGACATAAAAGTTATTTAGAAAATTTGTACTAACGTTTTATAAATTTAATCTCAAATAAAGAAATTCTGATTGTCAGTTGTAAATTTTGGTTAAATTGAACATTTAATTAAAAGAATAGTACATAAAAAATTTACAGAGACTTTATTTCCATATCTTGTAACCAAAATCAACTAAGTACCCTAAATAATATATTGCAAACTAACAACTCTGACCAGTGTTCTCGCCAATTATAACAAATGTTAAAAAAAAAAACTACCTCCAACTATGGCATCCGTGTGAATTATATCCCTCGGCTCTCTGGAGATTTTAATTCTTTCGCCCGGTCAATAATGAATTAATGATGGGTACTCTTCGTAACCTTGATTTATAAAATACCAGTACTATTACACTTTTAAAATACAAGGAAAGAATTCTTAACTATATTACGATAAATGACTGTTTTTCGCAGATATGAGATTCGTATTTTAATTCTCACATTCCTTTCCTCGTTTAATCCTTTATTAAACAGTGGGAAATATGCAATATTCGTTTCAATTTCCGAACTTTGAACATTTTATTTATAGCCGACTGTAGGTATTTCAACGGAGCATTTTCACTGAATATGAGACATCTGTCGGAAATTTGTAAACTAAAAATAGTAGACCCAAAGGGGGTATCAAACGTATGCGCGTATCTGCAACTGTTTTGACAACAGTTGCTGTTACTTGCAACCTACGTTATCAGACGTACGCAAAGTTGCAAGAAATATAGATTTTTTTAATCTCGACGTTGGTACACATGATATTTAATTCCTGTTGTCATTTTTTAAAGTTTGAATCATATATTTGTATTTAGACAAATAATATCAGAAATGAACAACAAATTATTAGCTGCTACTACGTTATTTAAAATATGGATGTCTTGTATTCTACAAAGCTTCTTCTTTTCTTACGAGATCAATCAGAGTTTGAAAAATTCGTCTGATTTTATTTCAAGTCCAGCTCCTCCAGCCATTTTTAAATATTTCGTACTGTTTACCAGCTGTTTACAAACAAATTTCAAACAGTTTAGGGATTTTTACTCCCTAAGCCCCTTTACTACGCATGCGTATCTTGATAGTTGCAGATACGTGTGACTAGTTTTCGAACAAGATGTAAAACTAGTTGCAGGAAAATTGTTGCACTATCACACGTCAAAAGTTGCACGAAACGCTTGAAGTTGCAGAAAATCTGTACAGGTTGCAAATACGTGCGTACGTGTGATAACCCCATAAACGTCGTAAGGTTCTTCTTTTTGGTTATGTGAATTTAAAGGCGGCAAGATGAGTGTAAACATTATCAAATAAGTTTAATAAATAGTAAATTAATTTATTCACCACTTGTTAATTTGATTTTTCTTAGAGAACCTCTGAAAACAATAGATAATGTTGAATGGACCAAAAATTTCCAAAGATTTCCCAAAGAATATTGTGAAAATTTCGCAGATAATAAACATAAGAAAAGTTATGTTAGTGGATACAGAATGTACAAAAATCAAAAGTTACTTTAGTGTTCTGTGCTTCGTATGTTAATAATGTTATTTCATTACGTATGTCTCCTATTTTTAAATTTAAACCCAATTCTAAATCTTTGTTACAATAAATTACTTTGGTACTAACATCTTCTGTGTCATTCGGGAAATATACATGATACTTATTGTACATATTTTTTTTCAGATTTTTTGAAATGCACTCCACATATTCGATGAAAATATTTTGGTTGCCACAATAATCCATTTTCATCTCTTCGATTTATCCGTCTTATCCATTCATTCTTTATTTTATTATTTGGGGGAAATAAATGCCACGAAACATTTTTGTCATGTTTTGAATTGTTTTTACACCCAGGGACACAACAATACACACCCATTTTATATTTTACCACGATAATAACCTTAATAATAACAAAATCACACAAATGTCAAAATAATATACAATGGATGGATAGATTAGCTCAAGGTTAGATGATAACTGCAAAATTTGACACTTGCGACTAAGTTCATGTTACAGTTCGGATCTCTTTTTCTAATGTCGTCGCGTATGCTCATATCGACAGTGAAAATGGTCCATTGTAATTCAAGAACTCGTACAAATGCTACACCGTTAAAAGTGATTACATATGAAGCAAATATTTTCAAGATACATATTGTGTTCTCGTTTTCGAAAAAAGAAAAAAATATCATTAGCGCTGAAATACGCCGGGGCTTTTGGTATCAGCATCCGACCACATTGAGACGTGAGGGAAATTTTATGTAATACGGACAAGCAGAAGCTGAAGTGTTATTACGGAATAGCTGCGAGAGAATGTAGAAAAATGAAACGGGTATTTCGCTTAAATTTGTATGAATAATTTATGTATTATGTAGATCAGCGAAATTATGAAGCTCATGTTGAATACCTAACATTTGTGATAAAAATAAATTGATATCCCCCACAACAAACTTGCACGTGAATGAGTTTTTAAAGCACAAATAATGTAACGTTTTTTACACTTCAGCTTCTTTAATTAGAACCTGCACAAGGTAGAAAATTTTATTTAATTAAAAACAATTTTTAATATACCTAATAATAAAAATCTGGTGTGGGCAACACAATACCTCCCGTCATTTACAGCCCGCGTCACAAAAAATATTAAGTTAATCCTTATTTTTGAATTAGCGAATTTTACTCTAATTTTGACAGTTTATTTCTTAAAATATTGTCTACCTTTTTTTAAAACTCCTCAACAGGATTAAATCCCAATTACAGAGTGGGTTCACATTCACATGCACATCCATGCCTTAGTGGGATTCGAACTAATCCAAAAATGAGGATTAGCTTAAACATTTGATCGTTGATTTTTATTAATATAAATACATGTCTACATATTTACTTATGCTGGAAACTGTATTGAATTCCTTTTCTATTGTTCTATTTACTTTTTTTTTAAAACCTTACTATTATTATTTAGAAATGATTAGTTCTTTAATAGTGATATTTATCTGTCAGTTACATAAATTTAAATAACTGCGTTTTGTTTGTTTAAAGCGAAGGCTCTAGGAATTAAATTATAGATATTTTTAAAAATTTATCCATAAAATATATAGAAAAATTATTAATGCAAATCTACAGAAAATTGAATAATCTTTAATTTTTATAATAACATTCGTCTCGAAAAGATAACATTTAAAGGTATTTTTCGAATAAAAACTATTTTGAGCTCCTAGTAATTTTTCACCAAAATCTAATGGGCTCTTTCCATTGCAAAAAAAGTTCGAAATACAAGGTTTCAAAATTTTATGAATGTTAGTATTTGAGTTAGAGTGGAAGATCCACACATACACACAGACATCATCGTGAAAATGTTAAAATTGGATTCTAGGGACATTAAAACGTGGCCATTTACCAATATCTCGATATATGATTTTTAGCACGATCCCTATACCTCCCTTACCAAGGGTAGCGGGAGATAAAAAGCAAATAGCACTACCTAATCTAGTTAATTTCTGTTACTCATTAAAGCCAAACAGAGATTCATGTTTTTATCTTCCGTCATCTTTAGGTAAGGAAGGTATTGTCTTTGGTCAAAAAATTCGGTGATGCGTTTTTGATGAATGAGTACGTTTTAGAGTCCTTAGAATACGATTTTCCTATTTTTACGATAACTCTAATACTACAATTCCAAAAATTATAATGCTTTCGTATTCTTCTTCGTTACATCCATATAAAGAGCTAATTAGATTTTGGTTATCATTGGTCAACCCGAAGATTTGGATTTGGATTGAAAGATTTTAACATTTTTTCTTGATAAATATATTAAATATCAATGCATCACATTAACGTTATTATAAATATTAAAGAATATTTTATTCTCTATACGATTTGAATACATTTTATACTTCATAAATGGATATAGAGTTAAAAAAATTAAAAAATGCTATAACTGTTGAAACAGCTGCTATATTAAGAAAATTCTGATTGCAAGTGTCAAGTGCAATTGACAGTATATTTGTGTTATAATTTTCCTGGAAATATAGAATCTTTTTCTAGAAACTTTCTGTATTGAATTTGTATAAAATACATACAACTGCCTTAAGGTAATAGGATCTTTTGCTAGAAACTTACTGTATGGAATTTGTATAAAATGCATACAACTGCCTTAAAGTAATGTACAAGAAATATAATCTTTTTCAAGGAACTTTCTGTATGACGTCTATACAAAATACACAGAACTGACGGAAGGTAATGTGCTGGCCACATATGATTTTTTAATAGATATTTTTCTAATAAATGGGTTAATAAGAGCGATTAATCAAAAAATTTAAATTGTTCAGATTAACACAGACACTAGTTGCAATATTTTTCTGTTCATAATTCATCATAACTTATTATCTAATCTAATTTTATTCCATGACAAATTTTTGTAGGTTTTTTCTAATTCCGTTTAAAAATATCCGATTTTTGTTTATCACTTTGAATTAGATAAACCTATTCAAATACAAGCGTTGTCAATGTTAAATATCAGTATTAATTATAACTAACTCCGCTTTATACATCTGGGTCATAATCGGATAAGATGAATTAATTATGTGGATTAAATTTCGCGCGTAACAACAATTAACCAAAATATACCTCTATAATCGATTGATTTAAAGTCCATTATGAGATATAAATCTGCTGCTGTACGTATTATGAATAATTTGAGACTGAAATTTATGAGTACGGTTTTGTTGGCGTTGTCATCTGTTCTCGGTCGGTTGTAATGGCCTATCGCAACGATTCAATATACTGCTAGGAGGTTTTCATTCAACGCGGTCGGCAATTGCAATTTGAACTTCAATAAAGTAGTAATTTTGAATAAAAATAGATTCTGATTTACTTGTGGCTTCATATTTAAACAAATAAATAAATAAAATAAATATATCATCACGGCTTATTACCCATTGCTGGATGTGCCAATCTGCTTTGTGGACAGATATCGGTAATGATGAAATATTTGCACCGTGCGGGCGCTTACCACGCGTCACCCCACGGGCGGTCATTACTGGCATGGAGAGTGCACCACAGGGGTCATTTTTGTGCCATTTAAAATTGGAAATATTTGGCATCGATCGGGATCGAATCCGATTATTTAATCAAGAAAAAGAATAAAAAGAAGATGAAATACTTAATTGTAAAATATGTAGGATTTTATGTATTGTTGCATTGGCAATCCATAAATAGGAATTTAGAAATTTATTTTGTGGTTCCGAATTAATAAAACTATCTTCATTCACAAATATGCGTGGTTTACGTAATTTCTTTAAATACATTTTAAAATTATCTAATCTAAAGACCCATTAAGAATAAAAAAAATTAACGGAAGTGCTAGAATTAGTGGCGTCGGTAGCGTAAGAAATTTATGGTAAATTAGTGTCTAGGAATTTTTAATTTTAAATTACTAGAGTGCAAGGTTGACAGTTGTATCTGTCATTTTATTTTTGCGCAAAAGGCAACGAAAATGGATGATGACATAAATAACACTTATCCACAAGCGAACCGTTGTGTGTGATAAGAGATTAAGAGAATTTAAATTAATTCAAAAAAGGAAAATGAATGGGCACAAATTGCCTCTGAAATGAGCGAAAATGGTAAGTTATGTTTTCACTTTTAATTGTGCAAAGTTTATTAATAGATCTGTTTGTTTATATAGCGCAACAGCCGGCAACAACTGATGCACACAAGATGATCTTTTCTATTTCTATTATCAGATGCAATTAGAATTCAGATGTCAATAAACGTCAAAAAAATTAAGCGGTAGCGGTAGTGGCAATGTAGAAGTTTGGAGTTTACAAACTCTACCGCTGCCGTTGCCACTGCGCTACTACTAATTTTTTAATTTTTGGATGTGAACGAATACGTTTGCTCTAACGCATTCAATATTTTACCCAGCCCACTATCACTGGCACTAATTATACCGCTACCTTAATTTACTTAATACAAAATTCATGCTTGGAAAATTATGGCCGAGTTTTAAGCGTTAGGTATACGTTTTTGTTGTTGTTTTTAGATAAATATACAAGCTAAGAAAGATGGTCACGCGTTCGGGACTTTAGCCACGTCCTAAAATTTTATCTTCATTATTTGAAACCTGAGATTCATTTTTACCGTACATTTTAAAAACCAGTTGAGTTGAAAGATATTTAATTGACAAAAAAATTGTCAGTTTAAAAAATTAAATCTACTTTACATAATTATTAAGTTTGTGATACAATTTTTTAACCCTAAACACATACATATTTACCTCCCGCTTCCCTTGGTAAGGGAGGTAGGTATAGGGATCGTGCTAAAAATCGCATATCGAGATTTTGGTAAATGACCACGTTTTAACGACCCTAGAATCAAATTTTAACATTTTCACGATGATGTCTGTGTGCATGTGTGGATCCTCCACTCTAACTCAAATACTATCAATCTGAAAATTTTGAAACCTTGTATTTCGAACTTTTTCTGTAATAGAAAGAGCCCATTAGATTTTGGTGAAAATCGGATAACCGGAAATGGCACTTTACTAGAATTTCAAAATAGTTTTTCTTCGAAAAACACCTTTAAATGTTATTTTTTCGAGATTAATGTTATTATAAAAATTAAAGATTATTAAATTTTCTATAGATTTGCATTAATAGTTTTACGATTATATTTTATGGATACATTTATAAAATTATATTTAATTTAAATCCCAAAGCCTACGATTTAAACAAACAAAACGCAGTTATTCAAATGTATGTAACTGACAGATGAATGTCACTATCAAAGAACTAATCATTTCAAAATAATATTAGTAACGTTTTAAAAAGAAAAAATTAATAGAACAATAGAAAAGGAATTCAATACAGTTTCCAGCATAAGCAAATATGTAGGTATGTATTTAGAATAATAAAAATTAACGATTCACAAAAATGTTTAAGCTAATCCTCATTTTTGGATTAGTGAATTATATTCTATCCCGGTATTTAAAATTTAATTATTATAGGTCTTGTGCCTCAATGGTTAGAGCAACGCCTCATGTCATGAGTGCCCTCGGGGCTCTGGGTTCGAATCCCACTAAGGCATGGATATGTGAATGTGAACCTACTCTGTAATTGGGATTTAATCCTGTTGCGGGGTTTAAAAAAAGGCAGTTACTTGGATTAGATTAGCCTATATTTTAAGAAATAACCTGTCAAAAATAGAGTAAAATTCGCTAATCCAAAAATAAGGATTAACTTAATTTTTTTTGTGATTCGGGTTGTAAATGGCGGGAGGTATTGTTTTGGCTAAACCAGATTTTTGAAGTTTACAGGTCAACGTACACATCTCGGGCCAGAGGCCTTCGATAAGTACACTGTTGACCTCAGGCGTTATTGTCCTTATAACACCCTTGATACGTTAATTATTATTATTTATTATTATAAACTTCATGAATTATCTATAATTTTGTGAGAAAATTTGCATATAGCAATGGAGAAATGTTTTGTTTCACACGTTTTGTTATATGTTATTAATTTTATAGAAATTCGTAATAATTTTGACATATTGATAATTAATGATATGGCATTATCAAATTCAAAATTTTGTAATGGCTACACATTATATTGAAATTAATGATGTATAACACAATATTAATTATATATTCGTCATTGACATACAATGGAAATATAAATATGTATAATGTAACTAAAATAGATATTTATAATGTAGGTACGCATATTAATAATATATCATAATAATTATATCAATACAAAACATACGAGTAGGTACTCATTTGTATTACAACTAAAATAAGTACTGCAGATTCCCAGTAAACAAAGAGGGGCGAAAGATTAATTATTTTTAATTTATTTCTGCTTCCATTGAAATGTAAATACTTTTTCGGCGTAGCGGTTCACCGTTGACGCAAATGAGCGAAACGTACAAATCTATTGTCTGATATGTAACCAACGAGTTTTGTATATTTTAAAAGCATAGTGCGTAAAAATTCTGATAATAAGCAAACTTCAACAAATTTTTCTGTCGCTCTGAATTTGCTATCCCATAGGTACAACATTTATTTTGTCTCGAGGTACAACACTGATTGCCTTTACAGATAAAACAGTCTAAAATGTAGTTTCAGCTAATGTTTACATTGAATTCGTATCAGCATTGAGTAGAACAGATTTTTAACTAACTTTATCAACCCTAAAAGATATATAATCATTTTCTTCTTCAGCTTTTCCCTATTTTATTAGGGGTCGCTGTTCCGTACTCTTGTCTTCCACTCATTCCTGTCAAACCAGGGGGGGGGGGCTGGGTGGTCCTCGGCCCACCTCATTGATGTGTTGGCCCACCAAAAAAATTTAAAGATATTTGTTTATTTTTGTATGTAAAACGTACATATTGTAGAATAAACATTTTAGATTGTATTTGAGCCTACTGCCAAAAATGTCCATCCGTGGAAAAAAATTTAAGTAACTATTTTTCAAGAAATCGCCGTAATTCTGCAGCAAAATTATTCTTTCTTATCAACATTGCTATAGCAAATAATCAATAATAATTGGAAACACTGACTATGACACGTTACATTTGTTTCTATTGAAATTGATTAGAATTTTTGTTGCTAGTATTTACCAACTTTCTTACAGAATTGAGATGAATGTTGATTAATATGTAGCTAATTAATTTAGCGGATGATACCATACTGGACACGCCAGAGATATTTGTAATATGGAAGTATATAAGAAAAGTATTTGGACTAATAATAGATATTATACCAACTATTTCTGATAAATTAACAAAACTGAAATTATTTTACAAAAATTAAAATATGTTTAATTAGCGTTTACGACAAATTTTATATGGAATATAGTAAATTGATAATTCCTTATCACATTATTTATCAACATAGAAAAAAAATTAAATTATATTAAAAATTCTTTTTTTGCTCTAAGCTGATGTCATGAGTGCCCTCGAGGCTTTGGTTGGAATCCCAACAAGGCATGGATGTGTGTGAATGTGAATCCACTCTGTAATTGGAATTTATTCTTGTTGAGGGATTTAAAAAAATGTAGTTACTTGGATTAGATTAGACAATATTTTAAGAAATAAACTGTGAAAATTAGAGTAAAATTCGCTAATCCAAAAATAAGAATTAACTTAATCTTTTTTGTGACTCAGGCTGTAAATGGCGGGAGATATTGTGTTGGCCACACCAGATTTTTTAAAATTATTCAGAAATTGCTATCACCTTTATCAAATTTTTAAATGTACGTCCCTGACCTCTAAGTTGTAAGTTATTTATCGCAATCAAACGAAAACTCATCCAAAGTACGGTAATAAATTTAAATTCAAGAAAAATAGAAGTAAAAATATATCGAACTAACCGTCCGGATAAAATAAATTCTAAAAGAGTTGCGCAGCTCTCTGATAACGTCATAAAGCCATAAAAATAACCTGGACTTCTGCGATAAACCCGGAGCCTTTCCACATAAACCAGGCTCTCAGGCTCCAATAAAGAAAATTAGTATTTTAAATTCCTGGCAGTCGTTCGATTTTCACCGAGGAGGATCTTTGTGTAAATATTTATGGAGAGAAGCCAAAGGATGAAGGACTGCGCTCATCATCAGATAGGATTTTACATATTATTTTTTTTTTTGAACCCTAATGAATTGTAGATCAGGATATATATATATTTTGTTTTTTATTTATGACGGTATAAAAGAAACGTATGTACAATATCCAGAAGATTTAGGAGGGGCAGATCAGGGACGGACTGGCTCTTTGGACCGGCCCGGGAAAATAAGAAACTGACCGGCCTCTCCTTAATGAAAAAAAAAATGTAATGTATTTATTTATTTTATTATATGTCTATGGCCCAGTTTAATAAAACAAATTAATCTATGATTAAATTTTATTCAAAAGTACTTAAATTCAAGCACCTGCTTGTACTTCTCTTTCATTGCGAGACTGATTCTATTAATCATGTCTACAAGTTTTCGTTTTTGTTTAAAAATGTCGTAAAGTGTAAAGGAACTCCTTCTTCCCAGTCACTATCATCTTCTGATCAACTTAAACCACGACTTTTTAATCAGCTTAACTGATTCTTGAGCCCTGCATTAAGCCATTGCTAAAACAGTGTCTTTTAACGGAACGTTTTTTACCTCCCGCTATCCTTGGTAAGGGAGGTATAGGGATCGTGCTAAAAATCGCATATCGAGATTTTGGCAAATTTCCACGTTTTAAGGTCCCTAGAATCCAATTTTAACATTTTCACGATAATATCTGTATATATATCTGTGTGTGTGTGTGCGTGTGTATTTCTACCTTATTCTAATATGGAAAGAAGCTATTAGATTTTAGTGTAAATTAGACAATCGGAAATGGCATTTAAATTGAAGCTTAAAATAGTTTTTCTCCGAAAAATACCTTTAAATGTTATTTTTTCGAGATTTATGTTATAAAAATTAAAGATTATTAAATTTTCTATTAGTTTGCATTAATACTTTTTCTATATATTTTATGGATAAATTTATAAAATTATCTATAATTTAAATCACAGAGCCGCTTTACACAAACACAACTACTAGATTAGACATTTCATATCTCAAATGTATGTAACTGACAGATAAATGTCACTGTCAAAGAACTAATCATTTCAAATTAATAATAGTAACGTTTAAAAAAGAAAATAATAAATAGAACCATAGTTATATGGAATGGATCTTAATAATTTGCCGTGATGATATATTTATTTTATTTATTTTTAATAAAAATTAAATAGCGGGAGGTTTGGTGTTAGCCACATCAAATCTTTTAAAGAAATTTTTGCGTCGGTCGTGCAAAAATTGTTATTAGCATCACGAACGTTAAGGAATTACCGATCGTAATACTTAATATACTATTTTGCACGTTCGGGATTTTCAATGTTGACCGATAGGATTTCCAAGGCAGTAGGTGTTATTTAAAAATTACTGATCGGTAAGTGATCACTTACCGATCAGGAGGTGAAAGCGATAAATGAAAAAACAAATTTTACTTTAAAAATCACAACCAAATATGTTTAATATGTAAAAATAAATTTCAAACCTTATTTTTTCAAAATTTTATCTGTCGATTGTGAAAAAACGTTATAAGCATTGAGGTATCGGATGTATTGGAGCTCTCGAATTCGTCTCGATCTCCAAAACCGGTAGGAAGCACTTACTACTACCTTAATACTTAAATAATTATTGAAGTAAGGTTGCTAAGAAAGTTTGAATTTCAGCTCATGGTTTACCTACAACTTATTCGTCATTTTATTTTCTATCAAAAATAATACCGTCGTGATGCTGACCCAGCCATCGTAATCACCTGATATAGCCTCCTGTGACCTGTTACTTTTTCCTTTTTCCGAAAATAAAGAGGACATTTATAGGCAATGTCTTACGAATATAAAAGAAATCGCTGAAGGCTATTCCAAAAATCTGATGTGGCCAGCACATAACCTCTCGCCAGATATTTTACCTGGTTGTACGCATAAAACGAAAAATATTTTTAAATACAAATACATATATTCATGTCGCACTACAAAATAATTCTCACATATTTGCAAAATCTATGGGATATTTTAAAATAAATTATGTACAATACATACATTTTCTTTATATTCAATATCCTGAAATTTTCTTTTTCTGCTTTCCTTTTCTTTTTCTTTATATTCGTCATTTTTTCGCAAATTCCTTTTATATTCTTTTTTACATATATTCTTTTGCGTTGTTGACTTTTTTTTATTTTCATGATCTTCATAATAATGTACAAATATTTTTGACAGTGACATTTATGTGACAATTACAAACATTTGAATTTCTTGCCTTGTAGTAGTTTGATCTGAGATTTTTTACATCAAACTATTTTATATGCCTTTCTTTATTTCTAAATCTATAGAAGATATAATAATGAATTTATATTTATCGAATAAAGAATTTAACGTTCTTTAATATAAGTATTTACATAAATTTTCGATAAATAATATTTAGATGATTTTTTTCTTGTAACTACTACTTCCGGTTGTCCAATTGTTACCAAAACTGACTGGACTCTTCCCATTATTGCTAGATTGAGGAATCCGTAGTTAAAAATGTCTTAAGTCTTGTAGTATTTGAGATATAGTAAATCCAACATCCACACACACACACACACACACACACACACACACACACACACACACACACACACACACACACACACACACACATCCACACACACATACGGACATCATCGTAAAAATATTATAATCGGATTCTAGGGACCTTAAAACGTGCTTATTCATTAAAATCTGGATATGCGATTTTTAGCATGAATACAATACCTCTCTTAGCGAGAGTTAAAAAGTGCATTCCATAAATGTTTTGCAGATTATAAACCAAAATGGCATTTACACATTACATCTACTGGGGAATACTTTAAAGAAAACATGATTAGAAGTAACGTTATTATCGGATACAACCTCGTACAACTAAACCTACGCATCTTCTTAAAATTAGAAACAAAATATTTCGCAAATGAAACGACTACATCGCACAACTGAAATAACACATCTCATCCATAACGTAAACATCAAGTCAAAGGTATGAACTTAATTATATTTCATTTTGCGTGACGTTGTCTGACCAAAAACCTCAATCTGAAGATGATGGCGATATAGCCCAGTTTCTTCAATCCCCGCCATAATCTCTGATGGCGCTGTAGGCGTTTAGTTTCGCAACAAATCGACAAGAAGTCTCGCGTAACTTAAAAGAAACTTTCGTAAAGTTGAAGTTAGTTTCCGAATGAAATTATTAAAGTCCTTGTGTCGCCTGCTGTTCGTCGTATATCGAGAAAAAGTCGAAACTTCTGAGGAAATAACTGCCTTCGTCCGAGGATTTTGTGTTCGATGCGATTCGAAGTGACAGCGAGGGCATGTCTTTATTCGCTTTGTTACTGTTGCAATTTATATTTATACTCGTATTTTTAAATCTAGAGAATTGCTGCAGTTAGTTTTCTGAAAGAATGTACAAGGACGCTTATTCAGGCAATTAACTTTCAAGTAAAAGATGATAAAAAAAACGTTGAAACACTATTACAACTTGCCTTTTATTCATTTAAAATTTAAGCGCTTTCATTCAATGCTATACATTACTAAAGATCGGTAAAGATCTTTGAAGTAGGTAAGTGGTATTAAATATTTATTCAACTTTACTATCTACTATTCAGTATTGTATCATTCATAATAAATAGAAGTAGATACTAAATTTATTCATAAATGTTTCAGCTGTTTGTATTTATACTCGTACAAAGTGATCAAGCGAAAATGAAACAGTAATAGTAAATTTTTCCTAGATTATTTTTACCTTCCGTCACCTTTAGGTAAGGAAGGTATTGTCTTTGGTCAAAAAATTCGATGATGAGTTTTTAATCAATAAGCACGTTTTAGGGTCCCTAGAATACGAATTTACTATTTTTACGATGATGTCTGTATGTGTGTGTGTGGATGTGTGTGTGTGTGTGGATGTGTGTGTGTGTGTGTGTAACAAAATTTTCGTCTGCGATAACTCTAATACTACAGTTTCAAAAATTATAATTTTTTCGTATACTTCTTCGTTACATCCATATGAAGAGCTGATTAGATTTTGGTTACAATTGGTCAACCGGAAGTACCATCATTTGAAGATTTTAACAGTTTTTCTTGAAAAAACTATGTTAAATATCATTTTTTCACATGTAATGTTATTATAAATATTAAAAAATATTTTATTCTCTATACGATTTGACTGCATTTTATACTTAATATTAAATGGATATAGAGTTAAAAAATTATAAAGAAATTAAATTTCATAAAGTAGCTATAGCTATGAAAACAGCTACTATATTAAGAAAATTCTGATTGAAAGATGTCAGTGTCAAGTGAAATTAACATAGTATGTTTGCCTTATAATTTTACTGAAATATAGGATCTTTTGCTTTCTGTTTGGAATTTGTATAAAATACATACAACTGCTTTAAGGTAATGTACGAGAAATAATAATAATAAATCTTTTATTTCCGCAGATACATTACACTGTATATAGAAAACGTCACAAAATAATAATTTAAGACATAAATTTTCTGTATGAAATTTGCATAAAATACATGCAGCTGCCGGAAGGTAATGTACAAGAAATAGAATATTTAGCAAGGAACTTTCCGTATGAAATTTGTACAAAATTCATAGAACTGACGGAAGGTAATGTGCTGGTCACATCAGATTTTTTGACGTGTCTTAAAACCAATGAAATGTTTCATTTTATTTCACGTGTCTGCGTTTTAACCAATCTTGTCATTATTATACTGAGAATAAAGCTCTAGAAATGATTCCCAATCATGTCATTATTATACTCAGAATAAAGCTCTAGAAATGATTCCCAGGAATAATCTCTGTAGCTTTTGTTTTTGTTTAAAACAACGCTTGAAGCTATTATCCAATAAAATTCATATAAAATATTTAGATTAAATTCTAAAAAATTGAGCTATACATATTAATTTCTTTGTTTTCTATTATCTGCTCCAGGGACGGACAGGGCCTCCGGGAAATTCCCGAGAGGCCGCGACTTGTAGGAGGCCGGTGGCCCTAGCATCTACTGTTTTTGACAAGTACAATAACATAAAAAATCTGGTGTGGCCAGCACCTTACCTTCCGTCAGTTATATGAGGAATTTACGAAAATTCTACCGGTGAACTGTTACGGTAAACAGCTGTTTATCAGGTTATAGCTACCGGAATCGATATTTTAAGAACGCAAGTGGTAAACAGGGTAGATTCATAACCTATAAAAAAAATTGAAAATTTGAAACAGGTTAGAAATTTGATATAGTTAACAAACTTTTAAGCGCGCGCTTCTCTTTGCATCACTACCTTTTTTGAGATTAGATTCTTCATGAATCCGGTAGATGGATCTGGTAGATATTTTACAATTTTCGAATACGGTAACTTTTTACCACTCGTGTTTTGGAACACAGTCAGTAGATGCGGTATCTACCGGTAGAATTTTCGTAAATGCCTATGTATTTTCTACAAAATCCACACAGAAAGTTCCTTGCAAAAGATTCTAAATTTCTTATATGTACATTACCTTTCGACAGTTGTATGTATTTTATACAAATTCCATACAGAAAGTTTCGAGCAAAAAGATCCTACAATTTCGAGTAAAATTATAACACAAATATAATACGAATATGTCAATTGACACTGACATTTTTCAATCAGAATTTTCTTAATATAGTAGCTGTTGGCTGTTTCTAGCATAGCAAGCTAATTTATGAAATTTAATTTCTTTATAATTTTATAACTCTATATCCTTTTAATATGAAGTATAAAATGCAGTCAAATCGTATAGAGAATACAATGTCCTTTAATATTTATAATAACATTAAATGTGGGTACTTCCGGTTGACCAATTGTAACCAAAGTCTAATCAGATCTTCATATGGATGCAACGAAGAGGAATACGAAAGAATTATAATTTTTGGAATTGTAGTATTAGAGTTATCGTAGACGAAAATTTTGTTACACACATACATACATACATACATACAGACATCATCGTAAAAATAGTAAAATCGTATTCTAGGAACCTTAAAACGTGCGTATTCATTAAAAACTCACCACCGAATTTTTTGACCAGACAATACCTTCCTTACCTAAAGGTGACGGAAGGTAAAAAGTGGAGGATGTCGTGTATCTTGGTTTTTACCACAGAGACAGAGGCTGGATCCAAACGTTTCAGCAATACATTCTTTAAAAATAACGGGTGAAATACTTTCAAGTGACGAAACATGTTTGGAACGATTTCGAATTAAGTTGCAATAAAAGATCTTGGATTAGGTAACAATAAAATTTATAATTTATACATTCGAATTATTTTGGCGCTTTCTTCCTGACAAGACTTTGTTTCATGCTGACGAGAAA
Source organism: Harpalus rubripes (assembly GCA_963082715.1). Classification (NCBI taxonomy): domain Eukaryota; kingdom Metazoa; phylum Arthropoda; class Insecta; order Coleoptera; family Carabidae; genus Harpalus; species Harpalus rubripes. Next base: position 86,006,056 of record OY720448.1, read on the forward strand.
GCAACACTCGGATAAAATTAGCAAGAAAAAAATTATGTTTATGGTTTGCAGCAATACAAATTGCAATCAAGCTTCAAATTCCGGTTATCTGATTTACACCAAAATCTAATGGCTTCTTTTCATATTAGAATAAGATATAAATACAAGGTTTTAAAATTATCTGAATGATAGTGTATGAGTTAGAGCGTAAACAGGAACTACACACACAAACACACACACACAGACATCATCGTGAAAATGTTCAAATTGGATTCTAGGGACCTTAAAACGTGGTAATTTACCAAAATCTCGATATGCGATTTTTAGCACGATCCCTATACCTCCCTTACCATGGGTAGCGGAAGGTAAAAATAAGATTTGAAATTATTTTGACATATTATTAGAAATTTTTAGTTTTCATGGTTCAAGTAAGCTAATTTGTTTTTCAAAAATATTAACTGGCCTAATATGAGTTTGGTATCGTAGTTTTAAAGAACAGCAAAAAAAATATGGTGCCACTATCAGGTGAACTTGTTACCCCCGAAATTCAGAGAATTGTATTAGAGAGCATTAAATGTCATGATTTGTCAAAATAATAAAAACTTCTCTATGGGAATAAAGTCCACATTTTCTTTAGAGGCAAAATGCTGAACTTCATTTTTGGTAGCATAGATATAGGTGATGGGAAATAAGATCGTAGCGCCAAAATGGCTTTTAAAGGAACTAATGTTAAAGGGATAATTTGACATTTACTAATTTAATTTATGCATTACGTCTGTAATATAAAGGGATATTACATACCCAAACGCAAATATTAGGAACTTATTAGATAACACTTGTGATTATACAGTCAAAGAAATGTCACTTGTATAAATTATCCTGTCAACTATATGTAGTTCCTCAAAATACCACCAGATGTCATATGCTTATTTCCTATCGCCTATAGACTTTTATTCTCGGTCATGGAAAAATAAAGAACAGTGTTTGTCAGGCATCTTATATTTCTTAGTTCGCAAATAACTACATTAAAATTAAATTCTTCAAACAATAAAATTTATGTTTATTTACACAGCCTTGTGTCCCTTCTTCTACATTCTGTAACACATTAATGGCGATACATCATCCGGTTATAAAAATTTAAGCTTTGCATAAAAATGTAAACATTTTCTTCATCTTTTGTCTATAAATATACTTCGAACTTGATCTGTTTGCTGAAAATATCGTTGAAAATTGTGACACCTGTTGTAGCGGCGGCGACACATACACTACCATCGCGCATGCGTAAGGTTAAGGTTCCTCTCTCGTGGAATTAATAAACCCGTGGAGTTATTTGCGTACCCGGCAGGGACGGATCAAAAGAAATGATTTAAATATTAACATCATAACGCGTTCTAAACCATATTAAATTACGGTGACGGTGAGAGTGCTTATTACACGAATTTGAATTTAGTCCAGTAATTTACATACAGGTGTTCAAAGATTAAATAATCAAATAGGTATAAATTTAAATAAAGGACCTAAGTTCACGTAAGTTAATCTCGCAAATGCTTCGTTTTGTCAAATTAATTCGTAATGGTTACAGAAATAAGGACAAATATTTAAAATAAATAAAATATTTAAAATAAATATTATTTCAATCTATTACCTCAAACATTTTGACAATAGCTCTATTCTTTTTGACTCAATGAAACTCAGCTCAGTAGATAACTGAGTTGAGCTTGAGTTGTGATGTGTGCAAAAAGAACAAGTTTGATTAAATTTTATCATTTCCTTCTTTTCCGTTAGTATTTGCTGTAACAGCTGTCAAAGTTATTGACTTATTTTCTGATCTATGATACTGATTATAAACGAAAAATGGATAATATTGAAATAGTATATTGTATAACTAGTGCTGAAAGTTGGATATTTCACATGAGTGTGAAGTTTGAGCCACGAGCCGAAGGCGAGTGGTTTAATCATACGATACAATTTATTACAAAGTAAAAAAAAACAATATAAAATTTACATAAAAATATTAAAACAGATTATGTTAACACCATTACTATCAGAATTCACCAAAAATTATGTTAAAATCTGATAAATGAGGGTCCAACCTTCTTAATCCATGTAAATTCAGCAAATTATCTGCAACTGCCAAGCTTTTAAATACAGATTTTTAGGTTAGTTCGCTCAGTTATCGCAGCGTGTGATTAAATCATATCACACAGTTGCGGACGCATCTGATTGGCTAACGAGCTTTCATATCACACAGCATTGCAATGACCAACTTTCAGTAATAGTTTAGCGTGTGAAATTATGTACTTTTCGTAGCGGTCGTCGGAAAATATATTATTTGTTAGTATATCTGTATATGTGAATATAAAATTTGTTGTATTATAGAACCTTAAAATGCAAACTCAGTGTTTAAAATTATTTTGAGTTTGGCAAACTGGTAATGTAGTATCGTAAAGGGGGAAAGTGAGTTTACTCAGAACAACTCAGATCAATTGTGTCAAAAAGAATAAAGATTTCCTGAGTTTACCTGAAGTGATTTCAGATGAGCTGAGATTTTGTCCAAAAAGAATACAGCTAATGTTATTAGGATGACAGCAGTGTGGCTATACATCTTTATTTTAATTCAAACAAAAATTTTACGATAATAATCAATTAGTATGCTTGGGACGTTCCCAGGGGCTATGACCTCTCCTTTACAATAAAATAGTCGTTTTCTGATATAAATTCAGTCATCATCGAGCTTTCGAACTGTTCGACTTAACCTGAGTCATGGTGTAGTATCTATAGGTGAGTGCACGACGTATTCCAATGCATTACGAAGAATGGCTAACTAACTGGGCTAGTTCATACAGTGTGCCGCTAGATGTCAGGTTTTGTTGCGACCCGGTTTTTACACAAAATATTTAAAATATTAAATTATTGATATATAGTATGTATTTTGTACAAATTCCATACAGAAAGGTTTCTATATTTTCAGTAAATTATAAAACAAAAAACAACATATGTCAAATTCACTTGACATTGACACCTTTCAATCAAAAATTTATCTTAGTACCTGTTTCTGTGGTTATAATGTAGCTGACTACCGCAAAATTGTACATTTTGGCACCTTAAAAAGACTATATTTCTCTTTATTTGATCCATACCCTGTTGTTCATCTTGTAGCAAAACATTTTCTGTCGAATGGTAACGGGTCGCGTTAGCACCATTTTGTTTCCCAGTTACTTAGCCATGTCAACGCATCTCGTGCTCTCACCTGTATAATACTACACCGTGACCTGAGTGTATTCTGTATTAGCCATTATTACTCATTTATAATGGAAAATGTCTGCGTCAAATGTCAAATTAGAAGTTTGTTATTAACATGTGACAAACTGTCGCCTACGTTTATTTATCTAAATAACAAAACTAAATCTACGGCGCAGGAGTGGGGGGTTGTTTTACATGACTATTTTTGGCGCCAATATTCGTATTTAATAATTTACGAAAATAACAAATTATTTTAAAAAAATAATTATTAAGAAAAATATTGCATAAACTTTCATTTAAAATACTTTTTTAATAATGTGAAACAGGCTTATTTGATGGAATTTTTGCAATAGGAAAAATAGTTAAAAGTGATGCTCTGATTGCCCCAAATTAATAGGTTTTGTTCGCGGTAACGATGCCGGACTAGTTTGAGCATCTGATTAGTACGTGATCAACAATGACCAATCATGTGTCAGTCGGACAACTAAAATGAAACTACACATGCGTATGATGCTCAAACTAGTCCGGGATCGCTACCGCGAACAAACCTAATGTTACAAAAAAAAAAACTGTATATTAAAAATAAATAAACTTTAAAGTCTTTTCTTCATTAAAGTTTATTTATTTTTAAATAGTTCTTCACAATACAAGTATAATTTTTCGATGACACTAGTCAATCACTAAAACTAATAAAATTTCCCCAAACCTTAAAATTAATTTTAATAAAATCTAAATACGTATTTCGAGAAATATGTTCTCATCTTCAGTACCTAGTAAAACAAGGGAAAGTTAAACAGAGTAAAGATTATTCGCCATGTCAACCTTGCCAGAGGTCCTAACAACAAGAAGTTAAAAACTTCGTATGTGCAAAATTTCCTGCACTTCTTACAAAAATAACTATTTTCGTTTCAGATATATAAATAATTTTTCGTAGACGCCCTCTTAAACGGTATATATATATATATATATATATATATATATATATATATATATATATATATATATATATATATATATATTTGCGAGTACACTACATTGTGTTTACATCATATCATATATTATTATGTATACATAATATTTCATTTATACATAGTATTATATTAGACGTTTCTCGCATCCTCTCTTCCAGTAGTCCCGGTCTTCCCAATCTCTGTCTTCTAGGTTTCTGTCTTTCATGGCTTGTTGAATACCTTTCATCCATGTTGTACGTGGTCTCCCTCTCTTTCTTCGATTTTTTGGTATCCAATTTAATATTTTCTTTGGCCATCTTTCATCTGTCATTCTATTAATGTGTCCATACCATTTAAGTTGTTTCATTTCTATTATGTCTAACATCGTATTCTCTACCTGCATTCTTCTTCTTATCTCTTCATTTCTTACTTTGTCTAGTTTTGTTAGAGCACAGCACCTTCTCCAGTAGTCCATCTCTGTAGCGTTAATTTTCCTTTTATTTCCTTGTTTAAGTTCCCATACATCACTGCTATAAGTAGCTATGCTTTTAATTACGGTGTTATATATCGTTTTCTTTGTTTTAACTGTTAGATTTCTGCTCCATATTACAGGGTGTAGTTGTTTTATTGCTTTCTTTGTTTGTATCATTCTAATTTTTATTTCTTCGTCACAATCTCCTGTATTTGTGAAGATTGTTCCCAGGTACTTAGCTTTATGTACATGTTCAATAGAGTCATCTTCTTAATTTAATGTTTGTCCTTCTCCTCCTACTACCATATATTGTGTTTTCTCCGTGTTGATTTGCAATCCCCAGTCAGCATAATGTTTTGTTAATTTTCTAATCATATAATTCATGTCCTCTTCGTCCTCTGCACACAGGACTTGGTCATCAGCAAAGTGTAATGAATATAGATGATCATTTTCTATTTCTATTCCCATCACTTTACATTGTCTTTTCCATTTAGCAAGTGCCGCCTGTATATATATTTTAAATAATGTTGGAGCTAAGCAGCACCCTTGTCGCAGGCCTTTATTTATATGAATGTGTTCTGTTAGTGTTGTTCCTATTTTAACTTGTGCAGTTGTTCCTATATAAAGATTTTTTACTGCTTTGATGTATATTGTGTGTACATCCGCGTCCTTTAAGGCTGTCCATAATTTTGTTAAGGGTACGCTATCGTAGGCCTTAAACGGTAGTAGTGACTAAAAAAGTATCTATGAAAACCCCGACTCTATAAGTTAAAGAGAACGCATGTCGATTATTGTAAAGAAAAGTGCTTTTTTAATCACTTATGCGAAATTGTTTGTAATACTAGACAATTTACATAAATAACCGTTCATATATTCACCCAGGAAAATATAAATAGATTTTTTGCATTATTATCCTCTCTGCAGTTTTGTCCTTCACCCGCCCCTGGCCTGTCATCACGGCACACTTGATGCAATCCTTGTCCCGAGCCCGAGCTATTTTTATTAGAATTATTGCGCGCAGTGTTCTAGGCGCCAGTCTGTACATTAACGATAAAAGACAGTCATGGTGAAAGAGACACGAATTAAAATCGAAAAAGACGATGAGGACAAAAACGTGTAATGAGTTTAATTTGTCTCTCAGTAGTGCAGCTTTTGCAGTCAGAGCTTCAAATGAAATAATATTTAGTTATGGTTTGCGTTTTAAAGGAATTATGAGAGCTGCAATATCAGATTTTCTACTTTAAAAAATGTTACGTTTGAGTTTTATAATTTTGTTAGCTAATGATGATGGATGAGTCAAATTTATTTACCTTCATGGATTTGACAAATTGCAATGTCAGCAATCCTATTGGCCACATTTCAAAGTTATATTTTGTTTCAGTTATTTTTGTTTAAATAGAAATTACTCATTGGACCTTTTATAATGAGAAATGTTTATTTTAAGGTACAGGCAACTTAATAAATATGCAATTATTATTTATTTATTTAATATTTATCATAATATATTTATCACATAATATATAACATTAATATATGCGTTTTTAGGTCAGTCGTCAGGAAGATTAAAATGCTTTTTTCAGTGGCGGTGCCAGGATGTAAATGTAGGGTGGGCACAAGGTACAATCAAAAAACGAGTGGGCGTCAGGGGGGGGGTCATTGTAGGTCATGTACATGTAACCGAAAAAAAAGGCGCCGCAGGCAAATTTTTTTTTCATTCAAGGTCAAATTGCCTTATAATTGAAAATTACATTTTATCAAGGGATGTGAGCTGATAAACTGTGAAAATTGAATATCAACTGCACTTCTACTATTATAATAATTATATTTTAACTGACATCCATATTTTGTAATCAACATTAATATTTCAAAAGTAAAAATAAAATAAATAAATATATCATCACGGCAAATTACCCATTGCTGGGTGTGCCAATCTGCTTTGTGCGCAGATATCGGTAATGATGATGATATATTTGTACCATACGAGCGTTTACCAGGCGTCACCTCACGGGAACTCATTGCTGGCGTGGAGAGAGCATCACAGGGGTCAATTTAGAGCCATTTAAAATATTTGGCGTCGGTCGGGATCGAACCCGGTTCTCCAGATTCGCGACCAGACACTCAGGCACGCGGCCACTAGACCCCATAATATTTCAAAAACAAGCCATAAATATTAACAATATGTATTTAATTTTATCTTAATTTATAATATTTGCGGTTGTTTGATTTTGGTTTTTTTTATCAATTCATGGCTTATGGGGGAAGGGGGGTAGTTATCCCCATTTTCCCCCTCTCGCACCCCCCGGAATACCCCCCAATTTTGCCTAAATTTGGTTCAAAAATCATTTTTTTGCCAATATCTCGATTCCAGATGGTCCTCCGACAAATAAGGTCAATTAAATGAGAATTCCTCGACTGGATAAATATAATACTGGGAATATTGGAGAAAAATCTGATGTGGCCAGCACTTAACCTCTCGCCAGATATTTTACCTGGTTGTATACATAAAACAAAAAATATGTTTATATACAAATACATATATTCATGTCTCACTACAAAATAATTCTCACATATATTTGCAAAATCTATGGGATATTTTAATATAAATTATGTACAATACATACATTTTCTTTATATTCAATATTCTGAAATTTTATTTTTCTACTTTCCTTTTCTTTTTCTACTGTCCTTTTCTTTTCCTTTATATTCGTCATTTTTTCGCTAATTCCTTTTATATTCTTTTTTACGTATATTCTTTCGCGTTGTTGACTTTTTTTATTTTCATAATAATGTACAAATGTTTGTGACAGTGGCATACAAATATTTTTGACAGTGACATTTATGTGTCAATTACAAACATTTGAATTTCTTGCCTTGAAGTAGTTTGATCTGAGATTTTTTACATCAAATTATTTTATATGCATTTCTTTATTTTTGAATCTACAGAAGATATAATAATGAATTTATATTTATCTAATAAAGAATTTCACGTTCTTTAATATAAGTATTTACACAAATTTTCTACAGATTTGCATAAATACTTTTTCTATATATTTTATGGATAAATTTATAAAATTATCTATAATTTCAATCCCAGAGCCTACGCTTTAAGCAAACTAAACTCCTGACAGATAAATGTCACTGTCAAAGAACTAATCATTTCAAATTAATAGTAACGTTTTAAAAAGAAAATAGTAAATAGAACCATAGTTATATGGAATGGATCTTAATACAGTTTCCGCCATAACTAAATATGTAAGTATGTTTATTTAAATTAATAAAAATTAAATAGCGGGAGGTTTGGTGTTGGCCACATCAGATTTTTTGGTTATAACAGCAAGCTCAGCTAACTCATTTTATGTGGTCCGGATGTGGTATTACGCTACCGAAAATCGGTCACCTCAATATCTAAAGAGTGAGTAATGTTGTTATGTTTTATATGTTTATTTTGTTTTAATTATTTATAATATGTACGATTTGGATACGAATAATAATAATAATAATAATAATAATAATAATAAAAATAATAATAATAATAATAATAATAATAATAATAATAATAATAATAATAATAATAATAATAATAACATGACAGATTTCGAGTATTTATCTCTAATCTAATCATTTTCGGTAGGCGCGTTAAATTGTATGGTATTTACCATTACCATATATTGCTATCTTAATTTAGTTTCAAGTACTTCTCCCAGATTGTCAGATACACTAGTTCAAGATAACTTCTACGGTGACCCAGTTCATCTTGAAAACGATTATAGGTGAAAACGAAGGTTTTTCAATAACTTTATTTTTAATATCGTTCTTAATGAAGATAAGGATACATCTACGAAATAGATAAATACTCTTATCTGTTATTAATTTCACATTCTGGCAATTATTCATCCATTAAATTATTACCAAATTTGCAACTCTTGCTAGTTGGTAACGATAATTCTCGGAAGTAATTTAAGTTTAGCAGCTCGTTTAGCAGTAACTCTAGTTCTCTAGATAAGACTGGAATATTACCGGTATAAGTGGAAGATGGGAACGTATGCGCAGGATGAAAACCGCGATGAAAACCGCTATATTTATATAAGATGATGCTACCTAAAATCAGAGTTTTAACGTGAAATTCCTGGTTTATTCCAGGAGACCTAAACAAATATGCTTTGCACAGTCACCTCCCTGATCCCTTATATTCGCCTATGCCACAGAAATATTTGAACACATTCAATTCGACCTGAAAGCACAAATAGTAATATATTTTCAAAAGTAATAGTATGCTGCTGCAGTTTGGGAGAAGTCAGCTAACGCTAAACATCTGGACTCTATTGCCGTATAATTACCGGTTGCTTAAAACCAACACCAGTCAACCAATTATACCTGCTTAGCGGCATAGCTCCACCTAAAGTTAGACGGTCGACAACCAGCATGGTACGTACATGATCCTCGACACTCAATGTTCGGCCAAGTACCAGGTCGGTCACGACTAAAATCAAGACACAGTTCCCTCACTTCAGTGCTTCCTATGACAGAAACCAAGACTGCACCAAGACGCTTAATGTGGGATGAGTCATTAAAGCCAGAAGATAAAGCAATAAGTATCCTTACAGACGAGAAATTATCACAAGAAATGACCCATTTGGAAATCTTTAAATGGCCTACGAAGTCAAGTAGGAAAATGTGCAGTAAACATGTTCAACTGGGGGTACCAAGCAGAACCCATTTTATGACATTGTAGTCAAGAACAAACAATAGCCCACTTGCTCACGTGCCACGACTTAGAAGAGGAATGCCCGAGAGAAGATCTGGGTAAGGCAGCACCAGCTGCTATAAACTGTACAATTTTTTTGGATGAATACTATTTTTCGAGGCCACTTATCTGGCACTAATCTAATCCAAGTAACTACCTTTTTTGATAAAAAACTGAAGATTAAATTTTAAATACCGGGATAAAATAGAATTCACTAATCCAAAAATGAGAATTAGCTTTTTTGCGAATCGTTTATTTTTTATTAATCTAAATACATACCTACATATTTACATATGCTGGAAACTGTATTGATTTTCTTTCCTATTGTTCTATTTACTTTTTTCTTTTAAAAACGTTACAATTATTAATTTGAAATGATTAGTACATTGACAGTGACATTTATCTGTCAGTTACATACATTTGAATAATCGCGCAACCAAGGAGTTTTGTTTCTTTAAATTGTAGATAATTTTATAAATTTATCCAAATATATAGAAAAAGTATTAATGCAAATCTGTAGAAAATTTAATAATCTTTAATTTTTATAATAACGTTAATCTCGAAAAAATAACATTTAAAGGTATTTTTCGAAGAAAAACTATTTTGAGCTTCTTGTAAAGTGCCATTTCCTGTCATCCGATTTACACCAAAATCTAATGGGCTCTTTCCATAATAGAAAAAGTTCGAAATACAAGGTTTCAAAATATTTTGAATGATAGTATTTGAGTTACACAAACGTGCGCGCGCGCACCTACACACATGCACATACACACATACATACACACACTCGCGCACGCACACACACACACACACACACACACACACACACACACACACACACACACATCATCGTAAAAATGTTAAAATTGGTTTCTAGGGACCTTAAAACGTGATCATTTACCAAAATCTCGATATGCGGTTTTTATCATGATCCCTATACCTCCCTTACCAAGGGTAGCGGGAGGTAAAAATATTGTAATTTTCCACCTATATGATCGCCTTAATGAAAGCGCAAATTTTGAACTTAGGAAACTAGTGAAACAATACACTGGTCTTCAAAGAGCTTTGGTCGTGCAATTATTCACTTTTTTATCAATCGCAGAAAAAATAAATAAAAATAATAGATTCAAAATTGGAACAATAGTTATATTATGAGCTCCAAATCCCATCGGTTGGCCCATTTGTTCAACATTCATTTATCATGACATACTATGTTCCGTAAGTCAACCAAAAAAACCAGTATCTTGATTCCGGGTACACCATGGTTCCTGAATATTTTCATTTATTTCGGGACAGATTGATATTATATTACACGACATTTAAAATTGACACAACCTAATAAAAATAAAAATTAACTAAATGAATGATAACGTTGAATATGGCAACGAAATTGAACATTCTATTATATTTAATCCCAATAAAAATGACATAACCAACAATATATCAAAAATATAAATAATGTTTTCATACTTACATCTATATAATAATTATTAATAATAACACAAAAATGCGGTTTAAAAATTCTACATTGACGTATATCGTTTGATATTATGATGATGTTTGAAATTAGCGATAGTGGGGATAAAAATACCAGAGAAACCAGGATTATTTCGTGGTTGCCGTGGTCCGACATTTTACCAACTTTTTTCAGCGTTCCAAATAGAAACCGGTAAATAATTTCGGGACTTACGGAACACAAAATCGTAAACCTGATCGAACCGGTTGCGTTACGGAACATAGCATTAGCTAATAGAATTTTTAATAATAATTAAATAATTTCTTTACTTAAAAAAAAAAAAGATTTTTTGACATTATAACGTAATTTTAGCTAAACATTAAAAATTTACTGGTATAACCATAATACAAATCATTTTAATTTTTAATAATACTTGGTTTTATGTTTCACAATTATTTTATTAGATTACTAGTTTCGCTATAACATTAGCATCATCAGATCTTCTTTATCGTTTAATTATAAATATATATATATATATATATATATATATATATATATATATATATATGTCTAAATTATATCAAATAAATATAAAAAAATATAAAAATGAAATGTCAAAATGTCAATAAATGTTTTTTTAAAATAATTTTTGTTTTTAAATTTTTTGAAAAATTATTTTAAAAAATTACAATGTTCAAAAATATTAATATACACAAATAAATTATAACATAAATTTTATAATGTTTCTAGAAACTTCATTAATGGTGAATTATTGAGGCTTGTCTGTTCATTTAGAATATTTTCATTATTCTTTATTGCTTTACCAATTTCTATAGCTTCTAAAAAATCTAATCTTGGTCCTTTAGTTTCTACATGTAAAATTTCGGGTTTAAAATTGCTAGTATGATTTTCTTCTATTAAATGATTGGAAAATGTTGAGTCTGACTTTTTGTTTAAAAATGACTTTTTATGTTCATTTACCCTTATATTAAAATTTCTTCCTGATTGACCTATGTACACAGCATTACATTTTTCACAATTTAATTTATATACACCTGATTTTGTTTGAATATTCATTTTTTCTTTAACATTTCTTATATGTTTTCCTAAATTATTATATGTTTTGAATGCAATTTTGTAGTTATCATTTGTATTTTTTATAATGTTTGCTATTTTATTGGATATTGTACCTATGTACGATAATTTTATAAATATGTTTTCTTTTTGTTCATTGTCATTGTAAATGTATTTTGCATAAATTTTTAATTTTGTTTTTTGAATTATATTGTCTATAATATTTGTATTATAACCATTATTCCTTGCTATATTTTTGATTATTTTTACTTCTGTTTCATAATTTTCTTTACTTAATGGAATTTTGATTAATCTGTGAATCATACTATAAAATGCTGATAGTTTTTGTGTTTTTGGGTGATTAGAAGATTTGTGGATTATTGTATCTGTTTGAGTTGGCTTCCTGAAAATTTTAAATTCATGTTTATTGTTATTATGTTTTATTGTTAAATCTAAGTAATTAATTTGTTTATCTTTTCCTACTTCTAAAGTGAATTTAATATTATTGTGAATTTTATTTATTATTTCTAAAAATTTGTTAAGTTGTCGTGTGGTTCCCGTCCAACATATTAGAATATCATCTACATATCTAAACCAGTATTTTATATATTTTGATGAATCAGTTTTTAATATTGTTTTTTCTAAATTGTCCATAAAAATTTCTGCTAATAAAGGTGATATTGGTGATCCCATTGCTAAACCTTGTGATGTGGTGTAATAATTGTTATTAAATTGAAAATAATTTTGATCTGTACATACTTTAAATAAAGTTAAATATTATTAAAAATTAAAATGAATTGTAAGTTTCACCAAGTAAGAGCAGACACAATTAAAGAAATCATAATACAAATCATTTTTTTATTATTATTATTATTATTATTATTATTATTATTATTATTATTATTATTATTATTATTATTATTATTATTCTAAGGCAAATCCTCCAGATATTGTAAGAAGAGCTGAAGAAGCGTTTGGTAAATTAATACCTAACAAGTTTGGTAAAAGGTATCAAAAACAATTCAGCCATTATTGAGAATGGAAAGTAGAAAATAATGTGACGAAAATTACGGAAGAAGTTATGCTGGCATATTTTTTGATTTGGTAAAAATGTAAATGGTTATATTGATAATTTTATTTGTGAATTAATGTTTTTAGTTTAAGATAATAGGTGCATCTTCTTTAATTGCAAATGAAGTTTTTAACATATTGTTAACTAATCTAAACCACTGTCGAGAAATTTACCCACGTTTACAAAACTATGTTTTTATAATCATGAAATGACCCATATCATTTTGCGTTTGCAAATCTCACCAGTTTTCAATTCTCCGTGGCCGAAACGGAAGTTACCTGGCCACGCTGTTCGTGTTCGTGTTGGTGATGTCATTGTGAATAAATCCGGCGTTCGGGTGATAAAATATTTGCACATGGTTACACAGCCGTGCAAATACCGCGTATGTATGCTCGTATGTATATTTATTGCACTGCGGTACTGGAATGGAATATGTGGAGAGGAGACTTCTTCGTTCGTAGATAGCGAGCGGCAACGCAACAGGAGATGGGAATGTGGATTCAGAGATAGTTTATGGGATGTTATACAGTACGCTTGTATGTTGCAAAAAAGAAATAATGGATGGGGAGGATGAAAGGGATTTTTTTGATGAGGCGTTCAAAAGAGGGAAAGGAATTTTGTGGACAATGATTTTATCGTTGAATATATAAAGCAGACGTTAGAGGGTTAAAAGACGAGGTTTATATTTTTTTCTGATACTAAGTCTGTTCAATGTCATTTTCAAAAATGCAGTGCAGTAGATCTATTCTGTCATATGGAGGCTTACTGTCTCGTCCGAATCAATGATATCAGGTTTTAAGGATTCAATTTTCAAGGTTGGTTTAAATAGGCTGCAATATGACACGATTTTGTGTTTGTTAGTTACATTTTTCGGACGTTACGTGACAGTATAGAGAATACAAGCAGTAGCGACACTCTTGTCGGAACCTTTGATGTTTCGTTCCAGCCTGCTCGGCGTGCAGGGGGTAATAATGAGGAGCGCGAAATTTGAAGAAAACGTAAAAATATATATTTAATATTCGTTATTTAATAATAATAATAATAATAATATATTTATTTTGTTGCAAGGTACATGGCCTCATACAAAAGAAAGAGAGAAAACTACGTATAAAATAATTGTATAATAATAATGCAAACAACATGCTTAATATTCTATGTAGATTAGTAGATACAAAAGATATATATATATACATACACATATTTGATTTCAAAACATCTTATAGTCTAGTCAAAATTATTATTTTTAAATATAACAAACAATTTGTTGTTGTTTTTTTTTTCTTTGAGAATAAAGAATACATAAGTTTTAAAGATATAATAACAAAGATAAAAATATAATTATTAAACCATCTACTTCTTGAATTCATCGCAAAATTAAAGTATGATAGAAGAAAATGACTGGTATCACTGGTATTACATAAAAAAAAAAAAAAATTATTTTTTTTTCAGTTGAAACAAAGGATGAATAAAGTTTGTAATTATGTTGGCAAAGACAAATTAACAGTGCTAGTCCCTCGAAGGACTGAATATGAATTATAAGGTCATTTTATTACTTACATTGGACTTCACATTTTGTAACAAAAAGAAGGTGAAAAAGAAAACATTAGAATTGTAACAATTTTATTCGTTGATGCAGAAGCTTCTTAAAGCCAAACATTTAATTGTATAGTAGAAGATATTATTTATGTTTTCGCAATCAAGGTTATCAATTAAAGTTTCAATCCCTGGACTATCGTCAGACAGAGGTATATACTTTGACAGATATGTTTTTCTATATGGTTTATAGATTGGGCAATGGAAATAGAAGTGTTCTAAATTTTCTTTCATGTTTGTGTTGCAAATAGAGCAAATTTCGTTAGTGTCCCAAGAGTATTTAACATTGTTGGAAATTATGGAGAAAAAATTTTTATTCGCTAATCGTAGTTGAGCAATTAAACGAGTTTTTGAAAATGACATATTTAGCAATAAATATTTTCCTGTTGAAAATACTTTTTTTATTAACTTGTAATGGTCATTGTAAGAACTATTTTTTAGACGATTCATATCGGTATTTACAGTTTCTAGGTTTAATTTGCTGATTAAATCTGTAATTTGGGATTTAGTCAAATTTTCATTCCAGTTATCAGGAACATTGTAATCTTTAAGTAGAGCTCTTAATTGAGAGAACCAGTTGAGTTCCTTTTTATTCACACCCTGCCCATCTAGCGATATCAATCTGTTGAGAACCATATTGGGGAACCTTTCCCTCTCCATATTGACCACTTTGTGATACCAATTCAGACTTCTTTTAATAATTTGAGAGGCAGTATGGTGTGTGCCAGTTTCGAGCCTCAACATGTAGTTTGGGGTGGTACGCGGGCATCTTAAAATTGATTTAATATATTTAATTTGACATTGTTCAATATTTTCTACATAGCGCAGTCCCCAAATTTCAGAGCCATAAAGTACGGTAGCTTTAACAATGGACTGAAGTAGTACTTGTTTCTCATTCCAGGTTTGAGACCCACCCTTAGCTAGTAAACAATTAACCTTGGAAGTTGCTAATGCAGCCTTCTTTTTCACGAGTGAAGTGTTTTCGAGAAATTTACCTGAGGAGGAGAAAGTAATCCCTAAGTAACAAAACTCTTGTACTATCTCAATGTTCTGATTTTTATAAGTAAAGTTAGGCATAAGTGGTTTACGTCCCCGGTGGAAAGGCAGTATTTTAGTTTTTGAGGCGTTTACGGTTAAGTTATTTGCATCGCAGTATTTCGCTAACAAATTTAGTTTTTGTTGGAGAGTTACAGGGGAGTCGCTGATTATGGCGATATCATCCGCATAAGCAAGCATCAGTATATCATTAACCCCATCTATGTTTATCCCTTGTTGTTGATTATTTCTGAAATAGTCCTCCATGTTGTTAATGTAAATTGCGAACAGAATAGGGCTTAGGATTTCTCCTTGAAATAAACCTTCATGCACTGGAATGCCATTATCATCATTGTAAATATATGGTTTTTCTTTTATATAAATGTACGCGTTACTGTATAAGTTTTGGAGGATTCTTATAAATTTAGAACTGATTCCTATATCGTATAATTTATCCCATAATTTAGAGTGGTTAATGGAGTCAAATGCCCGTTTAAAATCAACCATTAAACAAAACATTTTACCCTTTTTAAGTCGCATTTGCAGGTGGGCTAAAGAAATGAGACAGAAAATATTATCCGTTGTTCCTCTACCAGTTCTAAATCCAGATTGAAATTCTGCTAATAGATTGTTAGTCTCTAACCAAGACTTCAATCTGTTATATAAAATTTGTGTGAAGATTTTGCACAGATTATTTACGAGCGCAATACCGCGATAGTTTTCAGGCAATTTTGGGTCGCCTTTTTTGAGTATCATATTCATTTGTATTTTTGACCAATTTTTGGGTACTAATTCACTATTAAATATATTATTAAAAAGATTTAAAATATAATTTATCCAATTATCGGGTAGCTCTTTATAAAAATCGTAGTTTAATTGATCATGACCCGCTGCTTTATTGGGTTTGAAGTTTTGTATACTGGCATACAGTTCTTCAAGGCTAATATTACTATCCATGTATGGGTGGCGGCAATCTATGTATATTTTATTTAAAGAAAACTCTTTATTTGTGATTAACGAAGAATAATATTCTTCCCATTCCTGAGGAGTTATATCATGAAAGGTATTTTTTTTGTATGTTAAACTACGTATTGTTTGCCAAAATTCAACATTGTTTTTAGTATTAGTTAGAGACTTAATAATATTACTTTCATACAATTTCTTAGAATATTTTATTATATTTTTATATTGCTTTTTGCTTTCTAGGTAGAGCTCTAAATTTTCTTTGCTAGGGTTTTTTCTATATTTCTTTAAATTCTTTGAAGCTTGTACTTTGTATGTTTTACAAGTCGAGCTAAACCATTGTTTAGACTCAACACTGCTTCTACTATTATTAGCGGGTTGTGGGTGAAAATGTTGAACTTTTAGCATATTTGAGTAACTTGCACATTCTTTAATAGAATATAATAAATTTTCATACAACTCCTCAGGATTGTTTGAGTGAAAATAAATACGATTATGTGTAGCCATTAGATTTTTAAATAATACGGAGTAAAGCTGGTTAAACTTAAATTTTATTAAATATGTACTTTTACTGTTTTTAATGTTTGAAGAGTCATGATTTGTCAAAGTTGTACTATTTTTGAAGCCCTGTATTTGAAGTATACTGTGACCGGTATTACTTAAACTGGGATAGATCTCAAACTTGGAAACTGTTTCAGCAAATATTAAATTGACCCAGGCAAGGTCGATCGTACTCTGCCCCATATGATTTACGAAAGAAAATTTACCAGGGACATCCCCTCTAGTTCTCCCATTAAGAGCATAAAAACCCGAACATTCCATTCCTTCTACTAAACATTTGCCTCTTACGTCAGTTTTATTATGTAATGACAGTCTTTTTTCATAGATATTTGGATTGAGAAAAACATTTTCAGACTCTATTTGATTTAATTCCCCTATTTTTGAGTTAAAATCCCCGATATAAATAGTTCTTATGTCAGGATATGTTATTGAAATTGAGCTAATTATTTCAGTGACTAATTTTATACATGAAGTATGACACAGATTGGGGCTAAGGTAAAAACACCCTAGGATGACAGGAATGTTGAAAATGCTTACCTGTACAATAGTCCAAAGATTTGTGATATCTATAATTTTTGTTTCCTTGCAAGAATCATTTTTAAATAAGATCATAATACCTCCGCTAGCGCGACCTTTTTGTTTGTCCTTTGTTGCGAATCCATAAACAACATTGTTGCTGTAATTTTTGAGAAATTCTGGGAAGATTTTTAACGGCCAAAGAAGCCAGGTTTCACAAAGACATATTACTTCAGCCTCAAGAAGCTTCTGGATTGACTCTTTATCTAAACAATAGAGATTGTTGATTCCTGAAATGTTCCAAAAACATATACTATAAAACGAAAAATTATTATCGAAGTTATTACTTCCAAAATTTTTACGATTATTACGATTACTTAACTTAGTTACGGGAAGAGCGTGAGGTGTGTTTCGCTCATTAGTAGGGCTATTTGGGGTTTGGTGTCGGTGTTGAGCCTCGAAAGGGCCGAGGGGTGCCCTTCTCAGTAGACGACTCCAGTAAGGCCATTTCTCCTTCCGCCGAAATAAATGTGGATTCATTTTCATTATCCTGGTCGCCTTGAATGCCGATCTCATCTGGGCGCATTTGCTTGTGTGGTTGCTGGGGTGAAATTGGTGAGTCATCAGAATTTCTAAGTTTCCTGTCGCGTTTCTTCGAATTTTTGGTATTTTTACCATTGTTTATAATTACTAATTTGTTGCCAATAATTTTGGAAAGTATGCCTTCTTTTTTATGTTTTTCCTTTACTTTTAAGAGCTTCTTCTTATTTTCCAAAGCTTGTTGAGTCAAATCAGGGTTTATGTATATGTTAGAGCCTTTTAGCTTAGCTCTGTTAAGAAAAATCTGATTTCTAACTTTAATTGAGCAAAAAGTTACTAATACTCTACGTTTTTCACTTTCCTTCTTGTCAAGAAACCTAATTTCATCTATATCTTCTTCATTAACTATTAAATTGAAATAATTCTTAGCGATATCAATAATATCACTTTGTAGTACTTCAACAGATTTATCCTTAGTGTTAACGCCGCTGAATATTAAATTTTTCTTCTTCACCTGGAGTTCCAAATTGTATATTAACCTCTGTTGTTTATTGATTTGGCTTTGCATACTTTCAAATTTTTCTTCCAATACATCACTTTTCAGTTTAAATGTAGCAATATCTGACTTTATATTCTGTATTTCACTAGAGATAGTGTCTAATTTATTTAACTGTAGCAGTATTGAATCCAATTTACCAGAATCACCTGACATTTTTGAGGTTAGAATGTTGAGTGATAGATTTGCAGTTGAATAAATTTATTATGTATGAATTGATTATTTGGTTTGTAATGCTGATGTACTATTCACTTTATTCTCTAACTTTGAACGATAACTTTGTAATTTATGTTGAGTTAAACGAAATTTAAAAATGCAACTATCACAAACACGTGCTGCTGTTAGGGCTCGTTCTACTCTCTCTCTCGTTATTTAATATCAAATGATAAAGTTTGATATGGTAAAAATAGCGAAATATAAATATGTAAAAAAAAATATATTTAAAGCCAATATTAATAAATAATTACATTATGTACCTTTCCAAGTCTCCATTCGTCTAACTATTTTTTGGAATTCATATTGTAGATTTTTTAACTGTGTCTCTTTAAATATAAATGAAAACTGAACACATCTACGAGTTCTATCTTTGTGTTTCAACCAATTTCTCACATTAGGTGCATGTGTAAACAAGTAAGAAGTAAAATCTTTTTTAAAAAAAATATGTATTTATCACCAAGATAAAAATATATATTATAAAAATAGCTATTTATGCAAATAAGGAAAAATATACTTTTCCTACGTGTTGTACACAGGATTTTTGTTATTGTTCATATTTATAATAAATAAAGCTATTTGTTACATATTGTACCGGACAATGTATTTTAAATTTATGATAGAATGAGAATTCCGAGACCTGTACCTAATATTAAAATATATTTTTTTATAAAATTCTAACAAATACTTGATAATTATTACAAATACAATGAATATGCACGTAATATATTATTTGTATCTGATTCAAAATCCCGCTCCTCATTATTCCCCTTCCAACCCGAGCAGGTTGGAACGAAAATCAGCGAAGTGTCGCTACTGCATATTCTCTATACTGTGGTTACGTCATTATTAAATTTAAAAGTCCGTAACTATAATAATAATCTGACATTAATTGAGACAAGTCTTCTAATATATATATATATATATATATATATATATATATATATATATATATATATATATATATATATATATATATATATATAGTTTGTGAACACTAAAAACCGTGACATAGGCGTTTAACATGGGAAAACAGTTTTTTTCAAATATCATCTATCCCGCAAGAATATAGTGGAAGTTTTTCATATGGTTACAAAGATTATTTGATTTGGCATCGAAGAGTAGGGGAGACCGATGTCAATTGTAACAGGTGTCAAATATAACAAAGGTAGATAACAGGGCCATCTTTTCGAAGTAGATTAAAACGCGCTTGCAGAGTGAAGCAGAAAGAGTCATAGCTCTTTGGTATTTAGTGTAAGTACATACGCGCAAATACGGCGTCTGTTTCTGACGAAAGTCTGTAAATCGACAAAAAAGTAAATACAGGTAACGACACACATTGTTTCTAAAACACTATAAGTGCTCCGTTCAGAAATATTTCAAGTTGAGGATCAGTTTGTGAGATATATCTGCTTTTATTTTTCATTAAAAACATTTCGAATTATTACCTAATAAATACAAAAAAGCAAATATTTTTCTAAGTTAAGCGGTGTCAGTTCTAACACATGCCACGGTGTCGATTGTCACGTGTTTAATAATTAAGTACAGTATTGATCATGATAAAAATTACAAGAAAAAACAACTGCTATCGAAAACATAAAAGAAGAAGAGCAAAGATAAGAAAAACATTTCCGAAAGTAACAGTCGCAGATTACTTTTCAGATGGCTCCGATGAGGAAACTCTCTGATATGTATTGGCCCATATTTTTTGAGCACAGGAGATTGGTTGCAGTGGCGAAAATGTAAAATCTGGACACCGGGCACGTTAAATTATACGAAGAAAGACCTATTTTATGTTTACTTAAACTGCAGTTCCGTTAGCGACTAAAGGCACTGGTCAAAATAGTCCATATCACCAGCAGTATATATATATTTTGTTTACTTTCAGTTGAGTCATCTGAATTTTGTATTTTCTGAGGTAATAAATAAATAATTTCTTCTTTTATCGGTTATTTTATCTTATTACATCACTGTTAAAATTTGTTACAATTAACACTGGCCCTGTTACTATTGACACCAGTTAGGTGGCAATTGTAACATTAGTAATGCCTGACTAAAAATCCTTATACTTTTATATTTGTCACATTTTCCAAAGTTTAAAATTCAAAATATTATTCACTAACGGGGGTAGGTTCTCATATAGGTAATTTAAAAATTTCGAAATGTAACGTTAACTCGTGGAAAATAAAAATTTAAATTTTGTAACAATTGACACCGGTCTCCCCTACCTCATACTTAATTGTATCTCAACTTGGAAAGATAATGGGAGTAGATACCGATCAAGGCCAGTCGAGAAAAATTCCCAACCTGGCCCGGATTCGAACCCACGATCTCCAGTTCAGAGCCTAGCACTCTACTGTGCTATGCTGCTGTTTTTGTTTACTAATAACAACATATATTATCTTAAAAAATGACTTATTCAATGCTTATACCTGTATGGAGTGTTATACTAATAAAAGATAATTTCTAATTATCTTAACTAATAAAAATATAAAACATGCAATAATTGGAACCTAAACTCACTTTTTTAAAACTCTCAGTTGGACTAAATGTAGCGTGTACATTTATAAGTTCCCAACAGTTTACGAAGTAGGAATTGGCGTAGCGGTAACTGTGTGATCTTTGATCGTATGAATGCGGCCAATGTGGTGAAACCCACTGCCTTCCTCAATATATTCTAAACCTTCTAAGCGTGTTGTATAAATATAAATAACTTCCTTTGAGGTGCGAAATAAAACATCAGGAATCGGTAAACAGAGTGCCATCCTGCCATTAGCTTAGCTCAGCACAAACAGTTCAGTTCGATAAATAATAGAAACAAGACGAGGGTTGCTCGACGCTGTCACGCTGCTGATGTTGGCTGGTATGTGACGTGTAGTGTCTAAAGCCAGGCTTTCCGCCTGGATACATCGTGACATAGGCAGCTAACAGTAAACACTTGCGCTGTATAGCAAAGAGGTAGCGGACCAATGGAGGTTTCACACACAGGTGACATGAAATTGATAGTTTCGAAAGAGGAATCGAAGTGGAATTCATTTTATAGACGTGGACGTGAATGGTTTTTGAATGAAAAGAAATTGTTTATCTACCATCTATCAATAATGGACGGGCCTACTATAAAACACTTGATTAGAATACTGTTTCATATAAAAAAATCTGATGTAACCAGCACATTACCTTCCGTCAGTTATATGAGGTATTTACGAAAATTCTACCGGTGAATTGTTACCGGTAAATGGCTGTTTATCAGGTTATAGCTACCAGAATAGATATTTTAAGAACGCAAGTGGTAGACAAGGGTAGAGCCATAACCTATAAAAAGATTGAAAATTTGAAACAGGTTAGAAATTTAATGTAGTTAACAAACTGAGCAGAGTCCTACTTTGAACACATTTCCAATTTTAACATGCGCGTTTCGATTTGCGTCACTACCTTTTTCTAAGATTAGATTCTTCATGAATCTGGTAGATGAATCTGGTAGATATTGTACAATTTTCGAACACAGTCGGTAGATGCGGTATCTACCGGTAGAATTTTCGTAAATGCCTATATATTTTATATAAAATCCACACAGAAAGTTCTTTGCAAAACAATCTAAATTTCTTGTATGTACATTACCTTTCGACAGTTGTATGTATTTTATACAAATTCCAAACAGAAAGTTTTGAGCAAAAAGATCCTATATTTCGAGTAAAATTATAACACAAATATACTACGAATATGTCAATTGACACTGACATCTTTCAATCAGAATTTTCTTAATATAGTAGCTGTTTCTAGCATGTCTAGCTAATTTATGAAATTTAATTTCTTTATAATTTATAATTCTATATCCATTTAATTTGAAGTATAAAATGCAGTCAAATCGTATAGAGAATACAATGTTCTTTAATATTTATAATAACATTAAATGTGAAAAAATGATATTTACAATAGTTTTTACAAGAAAAAATGTTAAAATCTTCAAATGAGGGTATTTCCGGTTGACCAATTATAACCAAAATCTAATCGGCACTTCATATGGTTGCAACGAAGAGGAATACGAAAGAATTACAATTTTTGGAATTGTAGTATTAGAGCTAACATAGACGAAAACACACCCACAGACACACACACACACACACGCACACGCACGCGCACTCTCGCACACACACACACACACACACACACACACACACACACATATATACAGCCATCATCATAAAAATATTATAATCGTATTCTAGGGACCTTAAAACGTGCTTATTCATTAAAGAATTTTTTGACCAAAGACAATACCTTCCTTAACTAAAGGTGACGGAAGGTAAAAAGTTATTGGGTTGAATGCAGCACTCTTCGTTAGTGTATTGATCGTTTCTAACCCTAATAACCCTATTTTATTATTTTTGTTTTCTTTAGTTCGAGAAGTAAACTGAATTCGAGCCAATATGAATAGGACACGACTAGGTACAAATAAAATATAACCGTTCGGAGAAATAACATTTACATTTGAATAGACAGTAATTAAACACTGGTCACATTGTGTAAAATCAAAATGAATGTTCAGTTAGAATAATAACATATTTTGCGGTTAATTCAGCAAAAACAAACTTGTGTGAAAATGACAACTAAACAGTTGTTGAAAAACCCCATCACCCCATTAATTGCATATGAATATTAAACCGTAGTTCATAACAAACATCCTGATTGTCGTCTGCGTCTGGGGACACCTCATTCGCAGATACAGTATTTACCGCAGAATTAATTGCATGCAGTTTGAATTTATCATAAGCAATCAGAATTTCGCGAGAGGTCAGCACCGCTACTGGCCACCGCAGCAACTCGAAGCTTGCTTTGCGAGCTTAGAAGCTTTGCTTCACAACCAATCTTGTGAAAGCTCGGCGCGGGGAATTACGAAGCATCCCGTGCGGTCGAATTCCACGCGGTCGAAATCCCACGCGTTCGAAATTCCATGCGGTCGAAATCCCACGCGGTCGATATGTACCCCCACCACTTTGTCCGTTCTACAGAAATTCAAATATTTCCACGCCGTCGAATCCCACCCGGTCGAAATGTTACACGATACAAATCCCTTGCTCCTGATCGATCGTATTGCATTCTAACAATGTATGCTTCGTGGTAGTTCCGCGTTAAAGATAATATATTAAAAAAAAAATGAAAACATATTATTATACAATAAACTATTTAATGAATGAAGCAGAAAAAAAATTTACCTACACATTTTAAGTAAAATTATTGATATTTCTGGTCCGCCATTTTAGATTAGCTGTCATATTATGTGAATAAACAGTTCATTCTTTATTTCAGTTGTAAAATTATGTATTACTGTGGTTATTATAAATCTTATGTTGCTTTTTTTTCCAAATATATTTTCTTCCACTCGGCATATTTTGACAATAACGGTAACTTGATGTATCTATACATACGTGTCTACTTAAAAATAAATTTAATTATTTTATAATATTAAATAACTATAGTAAATTATCATGTTTACTTAAGATGGCTGTAAATTCTTTTCCTGCTTCATTCATTAAATAGTTCGTTGTATAATAATATAATATGTTTTAAAATTTCTTTTTAATATATTATCTTTGACGCGGAACTACCACGAAGCATAGATTGTTAGAATGCAATACGGTCGATAAAGAGCGCGGTACGGGGACGAGGGATTTGTATTGTGTAACATTTCGACCGCGTGGGATTGGACGGCGTGAAAATATTTGAATTTCTGTAGAACGGACAAAGTGGTGGGTCATATTTCGACCGGCTGGGATTTCGACCCCGTGGAATTTTGACCGCTCGGGATTTCGGCCGCGTGGAATTCGACCGCGCGGAACGTACTCGGGGAATTAGTCGTTGCCAACGGCAAGCTCCAGCTCCTTATGTGAGGATGATCTGTGTGCAATAAGATGATCAACCAGTACTGGATTGACGTTTGACGTCTTGTTTGGTTTATCTTAGTTTCAATTTCAATGTTAGTCTGATAAAGCTCAATAGGGGTTTATTAACTGTACATCGAGTAAATTGGAACTGTTAACGTAGGCATCTGAATTGTTCATGGAATGTTGTCGACGTCAGATCTATTTCATACAATATTAGCTGCTCTACGCAAAGCACGTAGCTGTAAATTTATGTTTCAGTTTCAGTAATCATTTTCATCTGCTTTCGACTAGATAATACTTATTTTCTGAAAAGATATATACAGGGTGTAAATGAAATAAGTACATTAAATTTAACCAGTAATGTAACTCGACGAGAGCAACAATATTTCTTAATAACTTTTTTTTCTAAGTCTTTTAGATTTTGAGTTAAAATTCTTTAAAGATTTGCTGCATATTTCGTTACCCGCCCATGGAGAACAAATGGCTGCACCCGTATTCAAGTGGGATACAAACAGCTCAAAAATTGTCGGTTGTCGGTCACACTTGCAGTCACAGTAATTAATAAACGAATCAACGGAAATAACATTATTATTAATTAATAGGTAATAGTACAATTTTTAAAATAAATAAATTTAAATTTAGATAACAAAATTATAAAGTTGTGTATTAAACCAGGTTTTTAATCACCTGTGAATAGTGGAAGACAAGGAGAAACGAGGTAACGAGAGGAAGAGCAAAAGCATAGTTATTAGGTTATGAGATGATTATTTATCGTCGATAAATCATAATAGTTTAAATACGTTATTCAAAAAATGTAAGTACAAACTTTTGTCCATTTAAACGAGGTACATGAGTACCAATAATTAGTTGTCCATTTATTGTTCCCTAAACATTTTTTAATGCAAATTTTTACAGCATTTTGTCTGTCGAGATGTGTATTGTGCATAATAAATACACCTTCCCAAGTAAATTCAGTCTCATTAATGAACATTATGAGCCATTCCCAAAATTGAAGTGTGTTATGTGCTGAAAACAGAACTTTTTGCACATGTTATGGATATAGGTAACTGTTGCTTTTTTAAAAATTGTCATATGTGACACTCCGTATTGTGATGTGATAAGATTAACAAATGTGCGAATATTAAGAACAGAATGATTTGGTGATGATTTGGAAACACTCCGTGTAAATGCGTTGTCCTGTTGTGTAGCCCGTCTTTGTAAAAATAAAAAATAAATAAAAGAATAGTGAGTAAAAATGTACTTAATTGACGTTTTGTTCAATGAAGAAAGTAGACAATATACTACAATTTAATTTCTAAGTTCCAAGGAACGTAGACATGTATGTATGTATGTATTATCTTTCCAACGCATCGCTGTAAGTTTATATCGAAACTTTTCGAAATTCAATCTCACTTAGATCCACCTTATATACCGATATTGGTTTGGAAGTAGATAGTGCG
The DNA here is from genome assembly GCA_963082715.1 of Harpalus rubripes. Taxonomy (NCBI): domain Eukaryota; kingdom Metazoa; phylum Arthropoda; class Insecta; order Coleoptera; family Carabidae; genus Harpalus; species Harpalus rubripes. The sequence continues at coordinate 86,032,365 of OY720448.1, forward strand.
GATGTCAGTAGTTACGATAGCGTCACCATCCGAAGTGCACTGGAGTAAAACTTTTCGTAAACTTAGTACAACCTTCATCAGAAGTCGAAACTTCAATATCAAATAGAACTTGTAATAAAATTACCCGCATATATCTGCTGAGTCTCAGAGATGGTAGTCTTTCTCGCTAAAATTTTGCAAAGTCTAAAATCTCTAAATCTCTGCCGAGACAGCGGCATTGCAGAGATACATTCCACGGTTGATTTGCATTTATATGCCTTCATCGTCGTTTAGCAGTCGAACGGCATAAATATAAGATGCGATGTTAGGCCGTGTCGCCAAGAGATTTCAAATCTCACACAATTTCAGTCATAGGGGATTATTTACATCAGAGGCAACGTTATTAGTTGAATTTCTGCGGAGATTTATTTAGGTAAACCTACATAGCCTACTGAAAATTAACTATAAAAATCAAATTTATTTAAATTGCAATTAAATTTTTCTTAATATTTTTGTTATGTAAGGATATAAAATAACCACATGGTTGAATTCAGAAAAAAAAACTCTATCGAATGGGCCAAAATAATATGTATCATCCCATTTAAGAAAATATAACTTAGTATTGTAACTTGAAAACCAATGGATTAAAAAAATATTTTCTACTCTAATCTTATGTCCCCCTTGGTCTTCTGTAAGATTGTCTTATACTATTTTATTGCATCTTTAATGATACAGAAACTATTTGAGGTAGGTCGTTTAGCTATTATATCTTATATTTATGAAACTAGTATAACTATTAACATACTTAGGATTGTTATGGGTATCATAACTGCCGCAGATGTCTGTTTGAAATCCGAGCTCGTAAAGCGAGTATTTTAAGACATCTAAGGCTTGTTATCATTCATAACATCCGTGGTTTGTTCAATAGTTTATCGGTTTCAGAAAATAAATACATTATTAAAAATTTAATTTTTTATAATTCACTCATTAATGCTGCTTAGTGCTTTTAGAATACTATGATAAACAATGCAATTATTTTGACATATGTCAATATGACAACTATTCAAATTATGTGCTTTATTCTTCGTTTATTATTTTAGAATAATATAAACCGTGTTATGAACGATACACTAATATTATCTATATGTATTAATCAAGAGCATTATTATTTCATTTTATTTTAATTTTGTAAACTGTTGTTGACATGTCAGTATGGTAATAATATATTACCGTACAAATTCAGTTATTACCTAGTTACCAGCCTACTTTTATACCTGTAAACATAAGCTTAATATCATGAAACCGATAAAATTTCAATTCATCGTTCTACTATTATTTGACTTCCCCCTGTAATTTTGCGATAATACACCACTGGAATTGGTAGAATATTGGATCCTGGGATAAAGTAAATAAATTATTTGTCTAATTCTGCGCTGTCGACTGACGTCAGCTATCATTGGATTTCTAATTATACAGAATTGATGAAATTAGCATTGACGTTCGGTAAATGTAGTAATTGAGGTTATTTTGATCCTAGTAATAGAATACTTGTCACATGTCACATGTATGAAGTCTGGTTTGCGCTGCTCTAGAAATTCCACGAATAATTAAAATGATAAAATGTAATTAAACTTATTTGAGAAATTCTCATATAAAATTTGTTATTAGTTTGTTTGTTTACCATATTAAATAACGTATTTTTAGAATATAAATTGAATTTTATGTTGACATTTTAAAGATTTAAATAAATTGCTAAATTAAAATATGATTTAAATTTGGAATTTCAATTATTTTGTTTGTGATAAAGTACATTTTAATATGAGCAATTAATTGAATTGAAATGATGAAAATTTTCAGTCTCCCTTTTTGACGAACAATTTACTATACAATTAAGGTAAAATCAAAGTCTACTGATATCTGCTGACATGAACCAAATATAGACATGTCAGTTACTATTCTTGGCATGAATAAAATCGTTTATTGAGAAAACTCAAATCTCTCATTACTAGGTGCATTCACAAATGAAAATTAGGTTTATGGTTTTTGTTTAGATTTAAGTAAGTCATTCATAAATGCATGTTTAATTTAACTCTAATTTAGTTTTGATTGTACTGACAACTATGTAAATGCTTCTAAAACAAGATTAAAATATCGGTAGAGCAATACTTAATAGATACCCGTGCGCCGTGAAACTGTCATTCGCTTGGCATTATTGGTTACAGTTCTATGTTCTTCTCGCATTTATTTAAAAAGCTGATTCCACCAAGTGAATACTAAATAAAGATGGGTGTATATATCTATATCGTTTCAGATTCGTTCTCATTGGTGTAGTTTGTGACGTCAAACTAAATCATAAGCCTAAAGTTTGGACCTTGCAATGTTTGGCTTTATGATTTGGGTTTAAGGTGCATACACAAATGAAAATTAGGTTTATGATTTTTGTTTAGGTTTAAGTAAGTCATTCATAAATGTAATTTTAACTTACCTGAAAATTAGTTTTGATATGTACAGACATCTGTGCAAATGCTTTAAAAACAAGATTAAAATATCGGTAGAGCAGTACTGAACAAGACACTAGTGCGCCGTGAAACTGTCATTCGCTTGGCATTATTGGTTATATTTCAGCAATTAAGTTATCCATGTTCTTCCTGAATTTGCTTAAAAAGCCGAATCCACCAAGTGGATACTAAATAAAGATGGGTGTATATATCTATATCATTTCAGACTCGTCTCATTGGTGAAGTTTGTGACGTCAAACTAAATCATAAACCTAAAGTATGGACCTTGCAATGTTTAGCTTTATGATTTGGATTTAGAGACCCTAAATTCTGAAGTGTGAATGGAGTCATTACATAATATGTGGCCAAAGTCTTTAAATCTAAAGTATAAACCATAAATCTAAACCTAATTTTCATTTGTGAATGCACCTTAGAGACACTAAATTCTGAAGTGTTAATGAAGTTATTACATAAAATTGGTTTTATTTTGATTTATTCCATTCCGTAATATCGTATGGAATAATTGTACTTCACTTCTTTATTAAGTTTTCCATTTACAAAAAGAGCTATTATAATAATGTTTAATCTGAAATTTAGAGATCTAAATTCGTTGGGGCTAAAATTATGAAACTATTTTCAATTTTTGTTTATCAATCTGTTACAACAATAAGGGCCGGTTGTATATTTACAGTTTAAACTGCAGCTTAAAATATCGGTAGTTTAAAGTTAAACTAAGTTTACCTGTAGATTAAACCGTCGAACAAGAGCGTTTAACAAATGTGCAGTAGTTTAAACTAAGTATAAACTAAGTATAAACTGTAAACCGTTTAATCTGTGATTGTACAACCGGCCCTAAGTGTTTAAATAAAATAACAATCGCTTTCGTAAATATGGCAGAAGGTAGGCTAATATATTACAAAACTCCAAGTTTAGAGGTACTACTTCTATTTAAAATTCATTAAACCATTAAAGCAGGGATGTGTGACTATGCGTAATCTATGATAGTTTACCTACATACAATGCGTAAACTATGTAAAGAATGATTTCAAATGTAGAGAATAAGTAGCAAATTTAAATTTCGTAATTGCACATGCACAGTCGAGTTTACCGAAATGAAGATAATATCGTATGTGATTTATAATAAATAAACAAAAATGAAGGGCAGAAATGAAAAGAATTAAGAAAATTAAATTATATTAGGAAGTACATAAGCAGTAATATTTTTGTCTCTCAAAATATTAAAAATAAATACACAAGGACATAGGTAATATATACAAATTTTGAAGACGTAAACTACGTCATTGTCCACCACTGAAATATATTATAAACTGGAACTCACATACTCTACCTCTGTATACGCTGAACTGAAGGCCCATTGAAGGACAATAGCTGGCCCTTTCGCGCATGTTCGTGTTGAATCGAACATAGCCGAATAGTCGTATACACTCTTCTCTACTCCCACTATATTTTATTTAAAACCTGCGCTATGCTCACTAAACACTCTGCACAGTTCCGCACTAGGTCGAGTAATTTTCAACTCACGAATTGTCCCGATGTTTCCCGATTCCACCAGCAGCCGGCATTCAGTAGGCCTTCAGTCAATGATATATGTATCTGTGGGCTAGAGTGACTGAAATCTTGTGAAACGTGTCAAGTATGAATTTTTTAATTTATATTAGAACAGACGTGCAATACATTTATTATTACAGTATATTTACTTATTTTTAAATTTTAGTATAATATATAGATTTTTCTTTTCTGGTACTTTTGACGTGTTGAAACATTGTATCAATGTATTAATTTCTAATCTAATAAAAATACTAAATGTTTTTTTTTGTTGTTCCAGGCCGTGATGAGTCCAATTCAATCAGCGTACGTTGTAACCTGCAAAAAGCGCCGCCAACCTGCAAGCCCTCCACTAAATCAAGTCGAGCGGGAATTGAAAACAATTGATTGCTTCCACAATGTCCAGTTGTAAAGCGGAAGTGAGTGTGCCTGGCATGCTCTTCTGATCTATCTCCGATCGTTTCCGGCACAGAGATACTGCAGTTAGTGACTACAATGGAGAGCAACGTTACCGCGACCAATTCGACGGTCGCGACAACGCTCGAGAACGAACCTGATTGGACGTCTACGCTGCTGTTGTTCATACGCGCCACCATCATGGGCTCCATTATTGTGGCTTCCATCTTTGGTAACCTTCTCGTCATCGTGTCTGTTATGCGGCACCGTAAACTTCGCGTCATTACCAACTATTTTGTCGTCTCGCTTGCTTTTGCCGATATGCTGGTCGCCATGTTCGCAATGACTTTCAACGCCAGCGTACAAATATTCAATAAATGGCTTTTCGGGTACTTCATGTGCGATGTATGGAATTCCCTTGATGTTTACTTCTCCACAGCTTCCATTCTGCACTTGTGTTGCATCAGTGTCGATCGATATTATGCCATAGTGCGTCCTCTCAAGTATCCCATTAGCATGACGAAACGCGTTGTCGCTGTTATGATCCTCAACACATGGATCAGCTCAGCAATTATAAGTTTTGTGCCAATTTTTATGGGTTGGTACACAACGGATGAGAATCAAGACTTTCGCAAGAACCATCCAGATGTGTGTGAGTTTCATGTGAACAAGCCATATGCTGTCATCAGTAGCAGCATCTCGTTTTGGTTGCCTTGTACAATCATGATCTTCACTTACTATGCAATATTCCGAGAAGCGAACAGACAAGAGAAGCAACTGTATAATCGGCATGGAAATGCGATGCTTTTGCACAAGAATAATACAAATGGTGATATGCTGTCCAACTCGTCTAAAACACTGACATTACATGACGAGTTACATCACACGCCTACCAAGGAGCGTAACATTATTAAGATGAAGCGGGAACACAAGGCTGCAAGGACTCTAGGGATTATTATGGGGACATTTATCCTTTGTTGGTTGCCGTTTTTCCTTTGGTACCTAAGTACCAGTTTGTGCACTACGTGTTACTGCCCTGATATGGTGGTGACCGTAGTGTTTTGGATCGGCTACTTCAATTCTACTTTGAATCCACTGATTTACGCCTACTTCAACCGGGATTTCCGGGAGGCGTTCAAGAACACGCTGGAGTGCGCGTTCTGCAGCATGTGCCGGCGGCCGCCGTCAGATCTGGACGCGCTGGATGTACGTCGTGCTTCCCTGCGCTACGATGACCGCACGCGCACCTCCTACTCCGAGACTTATCTCAAACACATCGACCGCCGCCGTTCCTCCGAGTTCGGCTCGAGTCTCTGAGTGGACCTCACTAGTAGTAGAATTACTACTACTAGTTTCTGATTTGCTTGAACTCTCTATCTGTGAATGCGTGCCGTACGAGTGTACATGTACATGTGACCAAGTTCGACCTATTTATATTGTCAATTTGGGCAATCTGACTGCCTCACACAGTCCAAACGCTACACTACACACTCTTCATGGTGTTATAGATCTGTAATTAATTACCTAAATAGTAGATATAGCCGCAGCTGCTTTCCGGTCGCCTCTCTCTGACACTGACTGAACTTTACGGGAGGCGCGCCAAAGAACCAGTGATATTTAGTTGAGATATATACATATACGTCGTCGGAATTTTCGGAGCAATGTTAAGATGTTTTCATTTGACGCTTCTACTGACTAACACAATAACTCACTGAACTATAATAATAACGGGAAGAATGACTGAAAAATAGAAAAGTGTCCGTATGGAGTTTAGAGTGACAGCAGTTGGAATGTTTTCTTCTTCTTTGTAAATTTAAATAGATGTATAAAAAAAATCTATGGTATTTTTACAAATTACACTAATGCTGGGATTCTAGGCATATCTTTTATACTAGTGTTACAGTTTGTACTTTGTTTAGTGGACGAGAATTACAAAAAGGAAGAATTTATGCACTTTTATTGCAAATTGACAACTGACATTTCAAATTTGCTAATCTTTACTTTATTTAGATATGTACAGGGTGTAAATTGAAAAGTGGAACATAGGCGTTTAACATGGAAAATCAGTTTTTCTTTGCGCAAACGTTACCTAATTATTTTTTGCAAAAATACTTCAAGCAAAAGTTACGGAGAGTTAAATTCTGCATCTAAACGTAAAACGTAAAAAATAATAATAATGTTACAGTTTTTATGAGTTTTTCGTTAAGACTGCCATGGTTTTATGACAAAAAATAAAAAAGTAATTATTAACTGTCAATAGACCTTTTCAATTTAACGGCTATCTCTTTCTGTCGCTGCAAATAGTAAGAAAATGGCGCGAACAACTGCCAGTTGGACAGTCAAACGAAATATTGCAGTTATTAAAATATCTGTATTTTCAGTGAATATTTGCATCGTTGAACATTTTAACCTCAGATCTCGGTTGTTCTTACTATGCACAGATCCCCATTGCGCATATCTTCTATCTCTTTAACTTGAAAAGGTCTATTTGGACTAAATTTAGTTTACAATGACTACGTTTATCTCGACGTTTGACGCCGCTTGAATTTAATAAATCTCTTTTCAATCTTCGAAATAAACGATCGAGATTAATATTTCAAGCTGCTTGAATATGTCAAGTCAAGCCTATAAAATAACAGGTTTGGACTTACGAAGCGGCTTGACCTCTGTCGAAATAAACAGTGAAGCTTCAAATAATGTAACTATGCATGCACACATCCGCAATATGTTGCAGTTACTAAATTCATATAATTTGTTGGTTGTTTGCATTTTACCTCATTTTATAAAAGTCGCGACATAAAACGTAGTAAAATTGTCGAAAAGCAAAATATTTGGAGTGATGAAGAAATAAATGTTTTTTTTTTTAATGTTTTTGAAAGAGAAGACAAATAACAACATGACAATTTTTAGATTTTGGGGTTATATATCCAGGATGAAATTAGATCATATACCTCTCCCTTTCTGCCTGCATAATCGAGTATTTAACTATCTTCTTTTAGTCGATACGAATTTAAAGAAGATTGAAAAAAACTCAATCCTATTTTCAATCCGCTGAGATACACCAATAGGATTTTTCAAGTCATAATATACTTGAAGCCTCTTGAATTAGCGAGATAAACGTAGTCAATAACATATTAACACAAAACACAAAAAGATAAACTGTTACAGTTCCAATTGAAAACAATGCATTTATTTATTCTTTAACATAAATCCACGGCTGCCTAGAGTAAAAGCTCATGAAAACTGTAACTTTATAATTAATTTTTACATTTTTATGAACAGCTAAAATAATCGTTATACATTATTTAGATATAGAATTTAAATCTCTATACATTTATTTGAAGTATTTTTACATAAAATAATTAGGTAACGCTTGCGTAAAAAAAACTGATTTCCCACGTTAAACGCCTATGTTCCACTTTTCGATTTACACCCTATACTTGTTTGAATCAGCACGAATATTATGAATATAATAGACTGTTTTATATAAATATAACATTAAAATTATTTTAGTTCCTGCAGTTTGTATATTCATTTGGATCTTTTAAAATTCCTGGATGTCAAAAGTAAAATTTGACAGATATTAATGACAACATTACAAAAATATATATTACTGGTATTATAATAATATTTTACAGAATTAAAATGTTTTAGGAATTTCTTCAAATAAAATGCTTTAAAATTTTTATTTAAATATAAGAAGATAATAAATTCATGTTTTTCAATCATTTTAAAATTTACTAAATTGTATTTTTTATAACAATGGACCTTTCCAATTTAAGGGCTATCTCTTTCTATCGCTGCAAATAGTAAGAAAATGGCGCGAACAACTGCCAGTTGGGCTGTCATACGAAACGTCAAAAATATTGCAGTCATTAAAATACCTGTATTCTCAGTGAAAATTTGCATCGATAGACATTTTACCTTCAATAAAAGCTTTTGTAACTTATTTCGATAAGATTTTTTAAAGTTATCCGAGATATTCTCACATTTTACGTCTAAATGTTTTAGAATCAAACGTCATAGATTTCAGTTGTTCTTACTATGCGCAGATTCCCATTGCGCATATCTTCTATCTCTTTAAATTGGAAAGGTCCATTGATGACATTGACATTATAGATTTCATAAGAGGAATTTACAGATCAAGGGAGTTTGACAGTTGCACAGAATACCGTTTTATAACGCGTTGATTGATAGACTTTCTTTTAAGCTACAGGTCTATAAGTTTTTAGATATTTAAGAGAATGCCTAGAATCCCAACATAATCAAATCCGACATAAATGTTTTTAAATCTTATTTTAATTTAAAATATACTGGTTATGTCACTCGTCATTGATTTTTATTGTTTTTGAGGTTCTTTGCGTTTCCTTAAATATACGCTAGATGCGATCCTATTTTCTTACTTTTTACAAACAAAATATAAGAAAAGAATACATATTTATCACAATCAGTTAGTAATATGTACCTTTCTAACCTACCAAACAGTTGAGAAAGAACTCGTTTATTTCACTTCCCAGTGAGCTGGAATTAATATAATTAATAAATTAATAAAACAAAAGTTACAGAAGGCAGCCTACTCTAGCACGAGTTAAAAATTCGGAAACAAGCGTGCAGTGGAGAGTGGGCAAACGAACGAGTGCTTAAATAGCTTCCTGTATTTTATACTATTTCTCTTTTGTGGCTTTCATTTATTATTTCTTTATAAAACTATTTAACAATTACTATTAATGAAAATTTTTGATGGAATAGGTAGGTTAGGTTGTGTGATTTGTGGTTATTATTCTGTCCGTTGTTTAGATATTTACTGTATTTATTGCAGTCATACCAATCCCAAATAACAAAAATCGGTTAAGATTGAAGCTCATTCTAACATCGTTTAAGCTTGCTAGGCTAGAATATGCCATTCTAATTCCAAAACAGAAAATATCGACGAAGCAAAATCACTACACAGTGCCAACCTATTTTATGTAAAAACTTTAAAAGTTACTGCCAACCCATCAAAACGATAGGCTCCATGCGGGTACACTGCTTAGTGTACATTGCCAAATGACATCAACGTTCCCGTTAATATTATAGTTCAGTGCAAGAACTTTGCATTTCTTGTTGTGACGTTTTAAATGTAACAAATAAAAAAATGTTTTTCATGTTTTCTAGAGAGAATACAAGAGAGAGAGTGTGCGACAAAAATATTTTAGATGTACTTAAGCGTGTATAAAAATAAGATGTCAAAGGTGTACCTCTTTCTTCCAAAACCAAAACTAATGATAATGATAAATAAATCGTGTAGCGTAAAACAATCATGAGAGTCAGTGTGCAGTGAGACTTGGGCGCTCTGCTCACCTTCCGGATCGATTGGAGACGGAGAAACGAGCCGAACCCGGTCCGCTCGCCTGGCAGAATACCAAATGTAATCGACCAGCCCGCAACACGGCCACTGAAGTCACGTTATATAATAAGTACATATAGACTCTAACTTGTATCTTGTACACTACCATAGCTACCTAATACCTATAGTCGTATACTCGTTGCCTACCTGTAATGTATTAGAGTGTCAATTGGAGACCAAAGGGAACACATAAACCTATACGTTATAAGTCAGAACAGAACCAAAGATATTTCCGTACATCGAACGCCATAGGCGCATATTGCTCCACACTCTACAGGGTTTCCCAAAAAGCTTGCTTAGGTTTTACGTTTTAATAAGAAATATTTTAATTATTGTCTTAGTACTTTTTTTATTGAATAACAATGAGGTCGCACGTCACGTAATTGTATGGGATAGATGACTGGTTGTGATTCGGAAAACCAGAATGATTTCGACCAACTTAAAACTTGAATGTGGGTAGACAAGTATACTATTATTCGCGAAAGATGACTATTCAAGGTCATTTGTTCGAAGAAAGAATTCACATCACTTTATAGCAGTAGCTTAGCAACATTTTGTATTAGAAAGAGAAAGATTACTTGACCTATGTCTATTTAATTTATGTGGTGTGACAGATTTACGTAAATAGTGGCATTACTTTCTAACACACTATAAATAATAATGATATATGTCATAGAATTGCAGATACCTTATAATCTACTACACTGCCCTCTGTGCTAATATTTACCCAGTGGCGTTGTCGTTTAAATCAAATTATTATTCCTTGGTTTATAAATTAAGTCTATGTTATTGTATTTTGCAAAAACATAAGTGAACATCATAATCTTTCAGAAAGGCATGATTTAGAAAGAAACATAATTTTCAAATGAATTACTCTTATTTTTTCAGTTAAAATGTGTCCATAAATATTTCATGTTACACGCCTATGTATATGGAATGCAATGAAGTTATCTGCAAGTAATATTATATCAGACGGCTCACAAATGACCTTGAATAGTGTTCTTTCGTGAATAATAGTTTACCTGCGATTTTTGGAAAAACCAATCAAATTTCAGTCCGAACTGGTTGATGTTATGTACATACATTCGTTAATAAATAATAATACACAATACTTCGGCGACTGGCAATCAAAGCCGGAATGGGCGTGCGAAAACAAACAAAAATTTATGATTTTATTCAGAATTATTTATTTATTATTCAACAGGACACTTACATCCCAATTACAGAATAATATTACATAGTAATATGAAGAAGTAATGTGTATACATACGCAAGAAAAAAAAACTAAGATACACGATAGGATAATAATTGTTTTATGTTTCTATTTTCTAACTTCAGCGTTATTCGTTATCTGTAATAAATATTGCAAACTTTCTAAATTGAAGTTATTTATACTTATTTATACAAATTCACTAAGGGCCACTTTTATAATCATTAGATAAACCTCGTATAACGCTATACCTGGTATAAAATTGGAAATTGTATTTTACAAACCTCGGATAAACCTCAACGATGTTTTGTTATTCATACGTTTGACAGATGTCAATCAAGTATTTCATCATCACTGTCAGAATCAAAAATAACATTTATATCATCTAACATTGTGAAAATGCAAATTAGAAGGCAGAAATAATAACAATATTGAAGAAAAATAGTCTAACAAGAAGATAATTTTATTGTACCAATACCAACCTAAAGTGATATAACGTAATTCCTGGTATAACTATCTGACAGATAAAATTGCATTGACAGACGTGTTTATCGAAGGTATAATTTCTAGGATAAAGTTATACCTCCGATAGCTATACCATAGTTTATCCATCAATTGTAAAAGTGGGCCTAATTTGAATAACTCCTTATACAGGGTGTTTGGCGTAAGTCCGGCTCCAAGAATATTTCATTTATTTTGGGAGATACAAAAAAATATTAATAAACAAACTTAAACCAGATAAAGGTGGCTTATAAGATGAGCATTGTAAGAATTTTGTATCACTCCGATTTCAGCGGAAATGGGTACATGTACATAGAAAAAGTATAAAAAAAATTCAGATTTCCTATGCTAGATTTAAAGTTCTATTTTAGCTAAAACCGGAAGTGATGAAAAATTCCTACTATGGACATTTTAAAATAGTTTTTCATTAAAATCTATTATAGGCTTCAAATAAAGTACCATTTCTGGAAATTACCGTTTTTGAGTTATGCGACGTCACGGCATAATTAGTGAAAATGGATATTTCTGTTGAAATCTGAAAACCGAAATTTTTCTCGTTTACAATACTTCTTTTACTTTGCACAAGGAAGTAATAAGAGTAGACGTTACATATTCTAAGAAATGTGATTGCGCCAACAAGACGCGGAATCGAAAATTTAGATTGTACTTATTACGTCAAATATTTTAGTTCATGCTGTTCTTTCTTCTAAATTAAATATTAAGCAAGAGCCCAATCAAAACCTAAGCAACATTTTTCGGAAACCCGTACATCCCAGCCCCTATCCGAACTTCTAGCAGTCGTAGACCGTAAATAGTTTAGTAGGTCAACTCGCGTGGTGCTTTTTCCTTTCTTGGGAGAAATAAAAAGTGAGCGATACAACTCTGTCCACTTCCCGAGTGTCAGATTACAATCGAGGAAGTTGGAGAAATTTACGAGCACGGATCGCGCAGAAAAGTACCTCCTCCGGTTCACATAAATAACGATTAAAATGCAATAACGGCGCTGTCACGTACGACGAGCGATGCGCGCCTATGGATGGCGGAATTGATCAGGCCGCGCGCGGATCTGCAGTGTGCAATGCAATGCAGTAGTGAGCAAAGCAATCCTCTACATATAGCTGTACAATTGTTAGTCGAATATGTAAATGTTTGTACTCGATACGGTCACCGTTTACATTGTCGCGTGGCTACTAATGAAACGGAGATGGAATTCGTGTGAAGCGTCAGCTGCATGCAGCTCTTTGCACTTTCATTACGATTGCACAAATTACTTTTCCACTTCATTTATTTATTTATTTTTCTTATCTTCGTTTGGTAAGTGATAACCTTTAAGTAGTCGCGAGGCGACATCGATACACCACAACTGGGTAATGGTCAACTGCTCACCGGGAAATTGTCAAGTAGTTGATGGATAAGTAGGTGAGGGTCATTTGGGCTAAAGAAACTTAAAAATTTTGTACGCTTAGCAGACATACAATGGATTTTTTTTGAAAAGGAGTAATAGTGTAGAGTATAAGTGTCTTTCTGAATTTTCATATCCATAAACTAGCCTAACGCACAATTTTGTCTATACGTTTATTATTTTACATATACCTATTAGACCAGGGGTTCCCAAAGTGCGGCCCGCGGGCCAGATGCGCCCGCAAAGCCTGTGAATTCGGCCCGCGATATTGATACGATATATTATATTTTTATGAAAAAATAAATAAGTAAATAGTAAAATAAATAATAAATATTACAAATAAGATACAATAAAATATTTTAATATTTTTAAAAAATTCTTACAGAACTTTAACCATAAGCGTTTGTATTAATAAAACATTGTTTAGTTTATATTTAAAAAATTATTGTAGTATGTCTAGTCTAGTTATTACACATTTATACAAAAATATAACATAGTAGTCTCAAATAGATACAGAACTGTTAATCATTTCTGGCGCATCTAATGCAACACACAATTTCAAGGAGTCAGTAACGAATTTATCGTTTTTTTCAATGATGTGCACTGTGCCGCACACTACAACTGTACCACCAGACCTTGTCCTGCCTACCCAGTTGCCCTGAGCAAAATACAGGCCTATATTAACGAATATTCAAAAATGCACTGCTCCAACTCACTAGAGGTGGGACGAAAAATAGGAAAACGTGCAAGTACAAACAGATCGTCTTTTCTTATTGGTTGCTCAAATTATGAACGAAATGCGTCTTTCGCGCAGTTCTATTTCTATTTGAGACGACAATGCAGTAGTGTTTACATGTGCTAAAATAAGAAATAGTTAAATATATTTAAAACAAAAAATCGTGGTTATTGTTTTGATTTTATTCCGTTTTTTTTTTTTGGCTCGCCAAAAAATTCGGTAATATTAAATTGGCCCGCCTAAGAAAAACTTTGGGAACCCCTGTATTAGACTAATATATTTCTAATAAATAAATAAATATATCATCACGGCATATGACCCATTGCTGGATGTGCCAATCTGCTTTGTACGCAGATATCAGTAATGATGATGACATATTTGTACCGTGCGGGCGTTTACCAGGCGTCACCTCACGGGCACTCATTGCTGGCGTGGAGAGTGCACCACAGGAGTCATTTTTGTGCCATTTAAAATTCGAAATATTTGGCGTCGGTCGGGATCGAACCTGGTTCCCCAAATTAGCGACCAGACACTCAGGCACTTCCCATAAGAGTAGAGGTGAAGGAAACACTGAAATGGAAATATCATTTCTGCATAAATCTATCTCACACAACACCCAGTCTGGAATTATGCGTACGCTCGTAAATCTTGACTACTATTGGCTAACGCTGACAGCTGCAGCCGGCTGATGCAGCGAGGACATGGTTTGACGTTTGATTTCATTTCTGTTTGTACTATTGTACATGTACTTCGAAGTACTTGTGCTCTGATAGATGAGAAATCATAATAATTAACATAAAAAATCGCGGGAGCCTCCTATATCCTTCAAAAAATGTGGCATATATTTGTAAAAAGGCCGAAAGTGTATATAGGCAAAGCCAACAGGAAATCTTCAAAAATAAAAAGTTAAAACAACGCATGATTATTAATGTGTTTCAGCAATGCTCTCCTTATGTGTTTAGCACAACCGAATTTTTTAACCACGTCAAAGAGCAAACTGTTTTACACAACCACAAAACACAAATTATGAAAATTATTGACACATTTCTAAAAATTAGATTTTATCACGAAACGAAATTACTGTCGGAAAAAGATGATTATGTTACATATAAGTATCATCGAATTCCGCTATTTAGAAATCAATAAATGTTTTATAAATTATTTCTTTTAATCTTATTTACCTTACTGTTACCTAAATAAATTAATCCTGACCAGATTGTATTCCTATTATTTTCACAGTACAACAAAGCAAATTATTTAATACAAATTTAACACTAGAATATTTCATTGTTATTTATTATTATTTATATTTATATTCAAGAATTTATACACAAGATAAATAGGTACATTACATAATTTCTAAAATTTAAATTTAAAATTTCTAGCAGTAGTCGTCAATAATTAAGTCATATCAGCCGTGTTCCATCGGGCTGTGATTCGCAATGTAAATGATAAAAATGATCATGATGTCGTTAGCCAATAGTGTCAAGGTTTACGAGCATGCGCATAATTCCAGTTTGGGTGTTTGTGTGAGATAGACTTATGCAGCAATGATATTTCCATTTCACAGTGTTGGCTTCAAGAAAAGCAAAGGATCATCAATATATTAGTTAATAGGTATATGGTATTTAATCGCCCACTTGATTATCGCACAGTTGACCATCGCCCAGTTGCCTTCCTCTAGTTTATTGTATCCGTTGTCCAAGTTTCTGCATTTACAGAACACGAAATGAATTTTGTTTATTTTTTTATAAGAATTTGGGAAGCAACGCTCAAGGCAAAACTGTTTTCCCATGTTGAATGTCTATGTAACGCGCCACCCACAACTACAAATACCACCAAATATCTGAAACTGAAAAAAAAATTAGTTCGAGAGTTGCCACAACCATTTCACCGTAAACGAAACGATGATTCCCATATTCCACGAAAAATAAAAAATAAATAAAAAAATGGTGCCATATTTGCCCGCGATCACAATAGCTATTTGTGTATTAAGAGCGCAAAATGGGACATTGTCGATTGAGAGGTTGTTGACGCGCGACTCAGGAGCGCGGCATTCTCTCGAAATCGACAATGTCCATTTGCGCTCGAAACACACACAGATTTTTTCTACAGTCCTCCAACATAACAAAAAAATAATAAAATGTACACTTTGTACTTACAGTACTACTCAATAGTTTTGCAGTGAAGATAGAAACGTATTCAAATATGACTTCAAGATATTGTTTTCGCTTTCGTTTTTACAAAAAATTAATGGCAATTTTGTAATGAATATTATAAGTTTTGTATAATTTATTTGTTTCAAGTACATTAAACTAGTGCAGTGGAAAAGTGAATATCCACTGGGAGCGTTCACGCCAAACTT
The DNA here is from genome assembly GCA_963082715.1 of Harpalus rubripes. Taxonomy (NCBI): domain Eukaryota; kingdom Metazoa; phylum Arthropoda; class Insecta; order Coleoptera; family Carabidae; genus Harpalus; species Harpalus rubripes. The sequence goes on from OY720448.1 coordinate 86,048,404, forward strand.
ATGCAGGTGGCAGCACAACTGTTCATACTGTAGAAAAAATACTATTTTCTACAGTCTATATACAAAGAAGCTATTTGCGCTCTCTTTTGTCAACGCAAAATGTCACTTTGCCGCTCATGCGCGACAAAGTAGAAAAAACTCTCGCTTTCCAAATTTCTAACTATACACTGTTGATAAATGTCACTTGTCTACAATCTTAATGGAAACGTTTAGTCAGGAACTAATGGCGCTGTAGTTACACATTTACCACCTTCACAAGTTAATCTGACATATAACTGGTCTGTCGGTGAATTACATAACCAAACAATATGGCGCACTGCTGTGAAATTAAAAAAAGGCTTTCATTTACAAAAACGAAAGTATAAAATGCTTAGTTGAGATAGGAGCAATAGCTCGAGAAGAATGGAAAATAACGATAAATAAAAATTAAAAATAAAATTAATTGTGTGAACAGTTATGCTGCCACCTACAAAAGTTTGGCATGAACGCCCCCAATGGACATTTACTTTTTCACTGCACTAATATAATGTACTTGAAACAAATAAATTTTTGTTATGGTGGAGAACCTCATTGTGCCGACTGTAGAAAAAATCTTGTGTATTTCGAGCGCAAATAGCTATTGATTTAATTATTTGCACCATATAGCCCCATGCGAAAACTTGTATCACATCAGAGACGCGACTATTTAAAGGTTAAAGGTAATAAGTCATGGATCTAGCATTTAGGAACGACGTTTCACTTAAATATGAATAGACGTGATTAAATACTATTATTTATTTTATTCTTGGTCTGGTTTACGACGAAATATAAGTCCTCAATATAGAGGAGGAATTAGCTTTTGCAAATTAACGGGTATTGTGCTTGCGAGTGAGAGTGTAAATGGAGCTAAATGGATCGAGAAGTAATTCTCACAAACCGCGCGTTAGCACAAAAGCAAAGAGCGACTGCGATAGTGACTGTTGACAAATCTATCATCGTCATTCTACAGTTATTGCCAATAACTATTCGTCTGCATAAATTACATCCGCGCAACAAACTTCTTTAAATGTTCAAACTTTCTCAATCTAGTTGTCCAGAAAACTTTAAAAAAAGTATAAAAGTGTAGAATAAATTATTCGTAATGTGATCAATGTTAGAGATAAACTAGTTGTTGAATATTCAACAGTTTTGTAAACCATATGTTACCAGCTCCTGTGTGTCTGCTGGGCCAGAGTTAGAAGTTGTCTCTCTGAAGACTGGTACTGACAGACGTAAAACTCTCTAGAAGTTTAAGAATGATATATGTGACTGTGTAGCACAGAGAGTTAGTTATTGGCCAAATACTGTATGAAAAATGTGATGGTAAATGAGAGTAAGGTACCTTACATATTTGTATACTGTATTAAGTTTATACACAAATACAAATTCCAAAAGTATTCCACGTTCGTGTCACGTAAAACATATGAAAATCATTTCATAACTCATTTAGAATATACAAAATAGAGTATCAGTTTTATGAATAGGCGTACTTAGGGGGAAGATTAGGTTAGCACCCCAAAAAAACTTAATAATGGGTATGTGACCTTGGTCAAATTTAAAAATTGGACCGAATTTAACACTTTTTTATTCTAGTAATCGTTTGTAGTATAGCACGTCCTGCAATCAATTGAACAAATGTCTTTTAAATCGTCCGTATTAGTGGTGTGCAAATTTTTAAAAGTAGCACTGAAAATTTTATTGAAAATTTCACAAATGTTTCGCTATGAACTTCATTGAAAGTTTCATAATAAAATTTCATCGAAACTTTTTAAAAGGTTCATTTAAATTTCAAGAAACTTTATATTTGTCAGTTGAATTTGAAATATTTAGATTTCAAATTAACTAATTTGAAAATAAATAAGAAAAACAAAAATTTCAAAACAAAATAAAAATTTATTGTTCAAAATATAATACAAAAATTTGGTGTGGCCAATATAATATCTCCCGCCATTTGCAGCCCGAGTCACAAAAAAGATTAAGTTAATCCTTATTTTTGGATTAGCGAATTTTACTTTAATTTTGACAGTTTATTTCTTAAAATATATTTTAATCTGATCCAAGTAACTACCTTTTTTTAACTCCTCAACAGGATTATATCCCAATTACAGAATGGGTTCACATTCACACACATCCATGCCTTAGTGGGATTCGAACCCAGTGCCCCGAGCGCACTCATGACTTATGGGGCGTTGCTCTAAACATTGAGCCACCGGAGATATAATAAAATGAAGATTAAATTTTAAATACTGGGATAGAATAAAATTCACTAATCCAAAAATGATGATTAGCTTAAACATTTTTGTGAATCGTTAATTTTTATTAATCTAAATACCTACATAGATATTTACTTATGCTGGAAACTGTATTGAATTCCTTTTACATTGTTCTATTTACTTTTTTCTTTTTAAAACATTACTAATATTATTTTGAAATGATTAGTTCTTTGATAGTGACATTTATCTGTCAGTTACATACATTTGAATAACTGTGTTTTGTTTGTTTAAAGCGTAGACTCTGGGATTTAAATTATAGATAATTTTATAAACTTATCCATAAAATATATAGAAAAAGTATTAATGCAAATCAGTAGAAAAGTTAATAATCTTTAATTTTTATAATAACATTAGTCTCGAAAAAATAACATTTAAAGGTATTCTGAACTTCTAGTAAAGTGCCATTTCCGGTTATCCGATTTTCACCAAAATTTAATGGGCTCTTTCCATTACAGAAAAAGTTCGAAATACAATGTTTCAAAATTTTCCGAATGATAGTATTTGAGAGAGTGGAGGATCCACACATACACACATACATCATCGGGAAAATGTTAAAATTAGATTCTAGGGACCTTAAAACGTGGTCATTTACCAAAATCTCGATATGCGATTTTTAGCACGATCCCAATAACTCCCTTACCAAGGTTAGCGGGAGGTAAAAATGTAAAAAAATAAGTATTAAACTATTTAAAATGGAAAGTATTTTATTGTCTTCTGTATTTATTTCATTCAACTATCACCAAATTCTACCTTTAATTTTCACCATATTTAAACTGTATTGAATCTGGAATTTTATATTCGAGAAATATACAAGCTCCAGTACGTAGATTAACCAAACATACCATGCACGTACATAAGTGCTGAGTGCTGACTGCAGGAGTGCAGGCGCATGCATGTCGTCTGCGCAAGTCTATTGCAGAGAGTTGGGCGGCGCATGCGCAGTGTAGCTTATGAAAGTTTCATGAAATTTATGGCTTGAAATTTGCAATATGAAATTTTCAAATGGCACATCACTAGTCCGTAGGTATTATACTAATTGAAATTTTTTTCTACGACCATTACAGAAAATTGCTCTTTTCCCATATTTTACAAAGCCCGAAAGTTATTCATTTCTCACAGTCGTGGGATAAGGTATGAGAAATTATTTCTATATAATGTTCACTGTCAAGAAACTATATTGAGGATTTAAAAGTTATTTGTTTAAATGATTGCTGGACAAGCTATAACCATGGAAATAGTTTGCATCTTTCTCTTATTAATATAACATTGTATATGTCTGTCTTTATTTTGTTATTTTTTGATAAACTTCTTTAGTTTAAAGAAGAATGCATAATTTGGTCCAATATTAATATATTATTAATTTAGAATTAAAAATGAACTATCCGTATTTTTACCTTCCGTCACCTTTAGGTAAGGAAGGTATTGTCTTTGGTCAAAAAATTCGGTGGTGAGTTTTTGATGAATAAGCACGTTTTAGGGTCCCTAGAATACGATTTTACTATTTTTACGATGATGTCTGTATGTGTGTGTGTGTGTATGTATGTATGTGTGTCCGTGTGTGTGTGTGTGTGTGTGTGTAACAAAATTTTCGTCTACGATAACTTCCATACTACAATTCTAAAAATTATAATTCTTTCGTATTTCTCTTCGTTACATCCATGCGAAGAGCTGATTAGATTTTGGCTAGAATTGGACAACCGGAAGTACCCTCATTTAAAGATTTTAACAGTTTTTCTTGAAAAAACTATGTTAAATATCATTTTTTCACATTTAATGTTATTATAAATATTAAAGAATATTTTATTTTCTATACGATTTGACTGCATTTTATACCTAATATTAAATGTATATAGAGTTAAAAAATTATAAAAAAATTAAATTTCATAAAGTAGCCATAGCTGTGGAAACAGCTACTATATTTTGAAAATTTTGATTGTAAGATGTCAGTGTCAAGTGAAATTGACATAGTGTGTTTATCTTATAATTTTACTGGAAATAGGTATAGAATCTTTTGCTTTCTGTATGGAATTTGTATAAAATACATACAACTGCTTTAAGGTAATGTACTAGAAATAATAATAATAAATCTTTTATTTCTGCAGATACATTACACTGTATATAGAAAACGTCACAAAATAATAATTTTCTGTATGAAATTTGCTAAAATACATGCAACAGCCGGAAGGTAATGTACAAGAAATAGAATATTTAATTTAGCAAGGAACTTTCCGTATGAAATTTGTACAAAATACATAGAACTGACGGAAGGTAATGTGCTGGCCACATCAGATTTTTTTAAATTTATTAGATATTAGGAGAATTCCAGAAAAACGGCATTAAAAATTCTGTGACGTCATCTGTGCGCAGTAATTCAAGAAACAAGAGCAAAAGAGATAGATACAAACTTACATATCCCTTTCTCTATTATTTCGCACCGGTGACAAAAAACCTAAAACAATATTTTGGTGTTTCATACATACAATAATATTTTTTTCTACTTCACAGTCAATTTTGACTAATCAAAAACAGTGTTCAATATTGTATAATTGTTTTTACGGATTTTTTACAAGTATCATATTAATTTTAAATAAATTTTAACTTGAACCTAATTTATAAAAAACTTTTGCCAGAATATATAAATTAAATTTCAAGTGTTTGCCATCCTTGAAATTTTAAAATTGTTTTTAAACAATAATTTGAAAATATAAAATGAATTAATCCGAAACAGAGAAGATATGAAAAATTAAAGAACACGTATTACAATGTCCAATTGTAACACTTGTCTTTCAATGTATTAAAAGTTAATAATAGATGGAGTCTAAGGTTAAATATAACTAAAACTAATAAAATTATCCCTTAATTTAAAAACTAATTTCAATAAAATCTAAATACGTATTTTGAGTTTAGAGAACTGTTCTCATCAGTAGTACAACAAAGTATTTATTTTTTATTACAATTATTTTTAAGGTTAAGGGGTACTTTTATTAGTTTTAGTTTCAATATACTATTGTTTTTCTACTTTGGTCATAAATTTAGGAATAATCCCTGAATAAATGTTCAGAGCTATTTTGAAAATTCAAGCATGCCCATATTTGGAAATCTAACTACGCCTATGGTTCACGTAAAATGTGTCAAATAAAAGTAGATCCAGCTGAAGCGAACACAGAATACTTTTGTAAATTGTTGAATTATGTAAAATTCGTTTGTTTTCCGAATCTCGCTCATCATAAAGCACAACACACATAATTTTAACTGCATTTGAAATAAACCGAAACCAAACGAATTGTTACGCTTTTTTATAATGTAAATTATTATAATATAGTTTGTATATTTGTAAAATATTGTATAGAAAATTCTATGATTTTTTGATGGCATACTTTTTGACAAATCTATAATGATAATATAATATATGATGCTTCGAAAGATCGAGGAATAAGAGACGAGAGAAAGTATAAAAATAAAATCTTTGTGACGAGTATGAAATGGGATTTTTTGTTGCATGAATCTGTGAGTCCAGGCTCTAGACTCTCCCACGGGACTCCTGCTGCTAATGGTCTTGCTGCGTCCCTCTCCTCTCTGCAGACCTGGATTACCGGCTTTTTCTCAACCCCGGATCACGACTGTGTTCATTGAATCAGAGATTAACCTTCATCAAATAAATAACATGTTATTACGCTACTAATATATTTCTAATCCCAAGATAGTATTCTCGCCATTTTATAACTGAATTGTGAAGTCACTTTTATTCCTTCTTTTTATTCTTTTATCTCCCCGGTGTTCCTAGTATAATCATTTTGTTATTGTATGTAAATATAGGCTTGTGGTTTGAGAAAGAACATTTCAGGATTATCTGCATTCTTTATGAAAGGTAAGTGGATATATTTGATTATATTTTTCCCATATACTGGTAGGTATATAGTTAAACACATGAAACAAAATTTACCAACTTCAGTTGATTTATACATTCATTTCATTTTACACAGAAGGACAAAAAATGAGACACTTATTTTTACCTCCCGCTACCCTTGGTAAGGGAGTTATAGGGATAGTGTTAAAAATCGCATATCGAGATTTTGATAAATGAACACGATTTAAGATCCCTAGAATCCAATTTTAACATTTTCACGATGATGTATGTGTGTGTGTGAGGGCGTGCGTGCGTGCGGCGTGTGCGTGTGTGTGTTTGTTTGTGTGTGTGTGTGCGTGCGTGCGTGAGCGTGTGTGTGTGTGTGTGTGTGTGTGTGTGTGTGTGTGTGTGTGTGTGTGTGTGTAAGCGAGTGTATGTGTGTGTGTAAGTGTGTGTGTGTGTAAGTGTGTGTATGTGTGTGTGCGTGCGTGCGTGTGTGTGTGCGTGCGGGCGTGCGTGCTTATTAAATTTTCTAGAGATTTGCATTAATACTTTTTGTACATATTGGGGTGTATTTTGTAAAAATATGTTAATTTTAACATGCCTTTAAAAAATTATATTTTAACATGACTGTTAACAATAAATTAATTTTTTGGTATTCTCTACGCGAAAATTTGATACTGCTGTTAAAATCATAAATTTTAACATGCCTGTTAAACACCAGAATGAAGTAATCAACAAAACAGAAAAAAGGCACGTCTTTGCTAAATAATGTAGTTAGTAACCATAACACAAATAAATAAACATGATAAAGAGTGAACAACTGTCAGTTTATGTGTCACTTTGAAATTTTAGAAAACTAATCTGTCATTTTGAAATTTTAGAAAAACGAATGGATATAATGCTTCGGAAAATAAATAAAAATCTGCTGCATGATCAGGTCTCATTTTTAGGTTCCATATTAAAAATGAATTACATTGAAATTGTAAATTGTTAAGATCATTAGGTATGTAAAATTTCTTCTTTTTGATCCTCAGAATTGACAATCCAAAATGTTATAAGTTACGTTGGTTTGACGAACAAGACAAGAATAAGCAATTTTAACTGCATTTAATACCTACATTATAATAAAGAACTATGTTTTACGATACATCTAAATCGTGCTCTCGGTATACCATTCAAAGTTCACTCTTTGTCGAATTATGTTAATGAAATATTCCTACTAGACAGACGATGGAATGTGTGACCGTAATTAAATAAAATACTTCGTAAAACAGTGGTATTTTTCTTTCGTTTTCTATTTCATTTTCATTAATTAGAAGTACAACATATTCAAATGCTTTTAAAATTTTAAAGGCATCGATTTGAATGACGTTAAAATATACAGTTTTAAAACCGAATTTTAACACGGGTGTTAAAATATTAACAGAATAGAAAATATATTTTAACAGCAAGTTTATTTTTAACATTCTGTTTAAAATTAACAGTTTCTTTACAGAATACACCCCATTATCTATAATTTATATCCCGAAACTTACGCTTTAAACAAGCAAAACTTCTTGGTTACGCAGTTATTCAAATATGTATGTAACTGAACAAGAACTGACAGATAAATGTCACTGTCAAAGAACGATTCATTTCAAATTAATAATAGTAAAGTTTTAAAAAGAAAAAAGTAAATAGAACAATTCGCAATCGAAATTAACGATAGAGGCGCTGATTTTCGAAACAAGATGGCCGCCATACGATGGGTTTGACATATGACAGTTCACATTGTTCACCGTGTTTCGTTGACTGTAAACAAACCGAGTGTAAAAACTTATTTATATGAAGGCGATAAGATAAACAATTTAATTAGTAATTACTACACTACAAACTCAGCTGTCACTTATTTAATATGGCGCTTGTACGATTGCTTTTCGTAGTACTGATTTGCGCCACTAGAGGGATTTTTTTATCTACGATTGCGAATAGGAAAGGAAATCAATACAGTTTTCAGCATAAGTGAATATGTAGGTATGTATTTAGATTAATAAAAATTAAAGATTCGCAAAAAGTTTAAGCAAATTCTCACTTTTTGATTAGTGAATTGTATCCTATCTCGGTATTTAAAATTTAATCTTCATTTTATTATCAAAAAAGGTAGTTACTTGGATTAGATTATACTATATTTTAAGAAATAAACTGCCAAAATTAGAGTAAAATTCACTAATCCGAAAATAAGGATCAACTTAATTTATTTGTGACTTGGGGTGTAAATGGCAGGAGGCAGGAGGTATTATGTTGGCCACACCAGATTTTTTTATTTTTGTTATTTATCTCGAAGGGAGCTACCAAGTCGGCTAACTAAACAAAAATTGTTTTATATTAGAATGCCATTTTAGCAATGCATTGTTTATCCCGAAAAAATGCAGAGGTCACTAGATATGGTTGAGGAGTATTTAGGGGCTGTCCTTAAATTACGTAACGCAAAATTAGGAAATTTTTGATACCCCCTCCCCCCTTTGTAACGCACCCATAATGCAAACATGAACCCCTCCCATATATTACGTAACGCAGTACTTGACCCCCCCCCCCAATTTTTTTACTGGATATAAAGGATATGGCCTCCTTAATATTCAGTTAAAATTTTAAACAGAAACTATTTAAATTAACGTACATAAAGATGAAAAATAACAGAACAGAACAGAAACTATTTAAATTAATGTACATAAAGATAAAAAATAATGTACTACTCTTGCCCTACGGCTTGTCACTCCAATTTTTTTACTGTATATAAAAGTATATGGCCTCCTTAATATACAGTTAAAATTTGAAACAGAAACTAATTAAATTAATGTACATAAACTATTGAAAAGTTTTTCCTTATCAACACTACTTGAATTCATGTTTTAATATGAATTGCATTGCACGAATGAAAGACCACTGGCCCGAATTTGAACTGTGCCCGACATATTATGTTGACTGTTATTGAAAACAAACGACTGCCTGCATATACGAATTAGCACCGCGAAATTTGAATGTTTCAAAACTATTAAAGCAAGTTTAGCAATATATTTTATATTTTATCGTTACGTAACGCGCACATTAACCCTCCCCCACCCCCTCGTAACGCTGCGTAACGCTACTCTTGACCCCCCCCCTTGAAGCGTTACGTAATTTAAGGACAGCCCCTTACGTACTAACCCAATATTGCCCTAGAAAACAATTATTACGAATATCATCAGACATAGGTAAATCTGAACGTAATTACATCATGAGTAAATTTCTCATATATCCCTCTTTAATCCTGCTCTGCACCCTACCCATTTTGGCGGCTCCCATTGGCTGAGCTCTCAGGAAGTCTAACTTTCGGGATAATGTGATAAGCGATATCGCGCCGTCGATCTGAATCGGAACCAAACTGAACCGGCGCTTGTGATATATACCACGCAAAATAAATGACGTTTAGAGTAGTAGGCGGTGGAAAACATCCACGCATATGCACAGCCCGCTTGATATTTATTTACACGAGGATGGCGTATTTATTTACGTATTTGTAATTGAAATAATTATTTATATAATGAGCAGAATATGTAAATTTAATAAAAAAAAAATAATTTTGTTAACGATAATTTTTCAATAAATATTCTGCTTTTTTTAAACAATTTATTAACTAGTAAACATAGTTCATATTTATACAGAAAATATTAGAAAATTTAATTCTGAATTCATTGATTCAATAACAGATTATAATACAAATGTCAAAGTATCAGAGATAACAACCAAAATGGCGGCAAATTTAAATTCGGGGCTCTCATTGGGACCCTTTATAAACACCAGCTAGCAAATCATCTTTGGGTGGTATCCAGCTTCCGTTTTACTGAACTCAAATTTATGAGAAACTGCAATATGAAACTGTACAGGGTGTTTCATTTTCAATGTTTTTCTAAAGTATCTTGGGTAATATTAAAGATAAAACAAAACAGTTTGCACATTCCATAGTCAACTTCTCGAGAAAAATTTAATAGTCACCACATGAATTTTCGATCTCCTTTTGTTTCTGAGCTACAGGGAAAAACTCGTTTTTCGCTCATTTCGAAAATATCTCATATCTTATTTATTATAATAGTAAGAGAAGAATTGTTTTAACAAACTTTCAACTTTTTAAGTAGAATAAAATGGCGTAATTAGATTTTTTGAAAACTTAATAATTCTCGAGATATCACACAATTGGGAACCTTTGTTAAAAATAGTCTCGTCATTTTGCTTATTTTATAAGCTTCTCAATGATATATAGCAAGTCTACATTGTTTTATTTTACACATGAATAAAAGATGAATTATTAATTTATTAGGATAAAAAAATTGAAAATTATTATTATTAATAATAATAATAATATTAATAATATTAATAATAATAATAATATTAATAATAATAATAATAATAATAATACTTTATTCCCAACAGTGAACCAATTACAGGGTATATAGAACAACATAAATATTAAAAATGTAGAGAATATTAAATATACATATATAAAACAAAATAATAATGAGATGTGTTTACATAAATATATCTTCATAAATTTGGTTGGACTATCGGCACATTATATAAATAGGTGAACGTTGAAGGACATCAGTAGGTACGACAAGCGGCAAGGTAAAAGGTTAAGAAACAAATAAAAGAAATAAATTTAAAATCATGAATTGTTTATTTCTAATATTATTTGTTTCAGTTTTACTCAGTTTTTCAATTTACTTACTTCAAAAGCATATTAAACCATATTTTTCAAAGCCAACTAGAACGTCGACAAATAATAATTTAACTAACCCGAAAATAATTAGTTAAGAACAATTTTGAGAACATAATTAATAGATATAGAATCAAAATAAACAATTTATGATTTTTTCTTGATTTTTACATTTGTTTCTTAATACTTTTTTCACCCTAATAAATTAATAACTAATATTTTATTCATGTTTAAAATAAAAGAATGTAGACTTGTTACATATCATTCAAAAGCTTACAAAATAAGCAAAACGACGAGACTATTTTTAACATAAGGTCCCGTTAAAAAAATCATAAGTTTGTGTGATATCTCGACAATTATTAAGTTTTCAAAAAATCTAATTATGCCATTTTATTTTACCTAAAAGAAAGTTGAAAGTTTGTTAAAACAATTTTTCTCTATCTATCATAATTAACAAGATATGAAATATTTTCGAAATGAGCGAAAAACAAGTTTTTGCCTGTAGCTCAGAAACAAAAGTAGATCGAAAATTCCAGTGATGACTGTTAAACTTTTCTCGAAAAGTTGACCCTGGAATGTGCAATTTTTTGCTCTATCGTTAATGTTACCCGAGATATCTTAAAAAAACATCAAAAATAAAACATCCTGTACATAACAAGTTTTACGCGCTAACTACTCGTATAAGGCAAAATAACATGTTTGTTAAATATAATCATTTTGAATATTTTATGCAACATTCTGTCTTCATTATTAAACTATTATTCACGAAATGTGACTATTCAAGGTCATTTGTGAGCCGTCTGATATATTACTTGCAGATAACTTCATTGCATTTCGTATGCATAGGCGTGCAACATGAAATATTTATGGACACATTTTAACTGAAAAAATAAGACTAATTTACTTGAAAATTATGTTTCTTTCTAAATAATGCCTTTCTGAAAGGTTTATGTTCTTCACTTATGCTTTTGCAAAATACAGAAACATAGACTAAACGAAACTAAAACCAAAGAATAATAATTTGATTTAAACGTCAACGCCATTGGCTAAATATTAGCACAGAGGGCAGTGTAATAGATAATTGGGTATCTATGATTCTACGACATATATACGTCATTATTATTTATAGTGTGTTAGAAAGTAATGTCACTATTTACGTATATCTGTCACACCACATAAATTAAATAAACATAGGTCAAATAATATTTCTCTTTCTAATACAAAATCTTGCTATGCTGCAGCTGTAAAGTGATGTGTATTCTTTCTTCGAACAAATGACCTTGAATAGTCATCTTTCGTGCAATGAGTTCAATGGGTTCCGGTAATTATTTTTCAATCTATTTTTTTCTGAAAGATTTAATAAAATGATGTATTTTAGCGTTTGATACACTTTCCAAATATGTATAGTTTTTGAAGTATAATTTTTTTAAATTTAATTAATTTTATATTTGTCAATGTTATTAATTCTCCCATAAATTGATGTCAAGGAGGGTTAACTAGTGACAGCTGTCACTCTCAGAAAACTATAGTTTTACCTTGTTAAAGGAAAAAATCTATTGATAAAGATTTTAAATAAATATGTTTTATTTTAATAAAAATGATAAATGTTTCATACATTTTCATGTAAAATTTTATTTTCACAATTTATGGTTAATATAAAATTATATTCTTTCCGCTTGGTACACTGATACAAAAATACAGTTGTGATGTCATGTCGTTGTAGTACTAATCGTTTTTATTAAAATTTTGAGTGAAAAGTTTCATATTTTAAAAATATTTTGGAACAAAATCATATAAAATTATTCATATTTTTTATATATGACAAAATATATGCAACTTGTAACTATGTAGTACCGGATCCCATTACAGTAAAATAGCCCATTACACAAAACAAAATGTATCGGGAAACGGGCAGATATTTAGTCTGGATCTAGAGTTTCGTAAACACCGAACGTTTGTTTTGCAATAGTTTGTGTGCTGTATTGGAAACAATATAGACCTAAACTATAAGTTATAAGCTCATTATTGCATACATGTATGCGTTTTGAACACCTATTGTACACATTACACAGTTATTATAGATTTTATTTTGAAAAATCAAATAATACTAAGTTAAATGTGGCGACCTTGGCCAATATATAATTTTCAAATAACTTCGCTGCTTTTAGCAATTGTGAAAAATGTTTCATATAAAATTTTATTGTTTTTTCCTCCCGCCACCTTTAATATTTTCACGCTGATGTGTGTATGTGTGGATCCTCCGCTCTAACTCAAATAGTATTATTCAGAAAATTTTGAAACTTTGTATTTCGACCTTGTTCTAATATGGAAAGAGCCCATTAGATTTTGATGTAAATCGGATAGTCGGAAATGGCACTTTATTTGAAGCTCAGAATAGTTTTTCTTTGAAAAATACCTTTAAATGTTATTTTTTCGAGATTTATTTTATTATAAAAATTAAAGATTATTAAATTTTCTACAGGTAGTGTCACTGTCCAAGAACTAATCATTTCAAATTAATAATAGTAACGTTTTAAAAAGAAAATAGTAAATAGAACCATAGTTATATGGTATGGGACTTAATACAGTTTTCAGCATAAGTAAATATGCAAGTATGTATATTTGAATTGATAAAATTAAATGGCGGGAAGTGTTGTGTTGGCCACACCAGATTTTTTTTCTAAAAACGACCACTTCTTTATCACTCTATACTTCGATAATAGAATCGAATTTCTAGAATCTGTAAAAAAACTTTTATAAAGAAAGATTTTTTTAAATTATTATAAATTAATAATCGACAATTTTTGAAAAAACTTATTTCCAAGTTGAAGTTCAAAAAAGTTTTTGAAATGGAACACCCCATTTTTACCTTCCGTCACCTTTAGGTAAGGAAGGTATTGTCTTTGGTCAAAAAAATCGGTGGTGAGTTTTTGATGAATAAGCACGTTTTAGGGTCCCTAGAATACGATTTTACTATTTTTACGATGATGTCTGTATGTGTGTGTGTGTGTATGTATGTGTGTGTGTGTGTGTGTGTGTGTGTGTGTGTGTGTGTGTGTGTGTGTGTGTGTGTGTGTGTGTGTGTGTGTGTGTGTGTGTGTGTCTGTGTGTGACAAAATTTTCTAATGCGATAACTCTCATACTACAATTCCAAAAATTATAATTCTTTCGTATTCCTCTTCGTTACAGCCATGTGAAGAGCTGATTAGATTTTGGTTATAATTGGTCAACCGGAAGTACCCTCATTTGAAGATTTTAACAGTTTTTCTTGAAAAAACGATGTTAGATATAATTTTTTCACATTTAATGTTATTATAAATATTAAAGAATTATTTATTCTCTATACGATTTGAATGCATTTTATACTTCATATTAAATGGACATAGAGTTAAAAAATTATAAAGAAATTAAATATCAAATATATTAGTCAGCTTTGCTATAACTATGGAAACAGCTGCTACATTAAGAAAATTCTGATTGAAAGGTGTCAGTGTCAAGTGCAGTTGACAGTATGTTTATGTTATAATTTTACTGGAAATATAGGATCTTTTGTTAGAAACTTTCTGTATGGAATTTGTATAAAATACATACAACTGCCTTAAGGTAATGTACAAGAAAAATAATCTTTTGCAAGGAATTTTCTGTATGACATTTATACAAAATACATAGAACTGACGGAAGGTAATGTGCTGGCCACATCAGATTTTTTATTATTTAAATGAATTCTTCGTTAAAAATTAGAGGTAGTTTGTGTAGCATGTCCTATGTTGAAAGTTGATAGATTTTTATCAAGTGTTCCATTTAAAAAACTTGAGTTTACGTTGACGTACAAATTGCGTTAAGTGTAAACAAAAACTTTCTTTTTCTATTTTGGTGTTCTTATGTATCTACAAAAGCACTGTTTATCACTGAAAATACGACGTTTAGAAAATCTATAAACGTACTGTTTTTGGCGCCTTTCACGTTCTAGAGGTGGTAGTCATGTTTTCATAACTGACAGATAACCTCAAAATGGTAAATTATTTGTGTTGAAACATTATTTTTAATTGTGGATTTTTATCCTTTCTCTAGGTGATAGGACTAGAAAGAAAATAAATTTATAGCTATAGCTGTGTTAGTTAAGAAAGAATAAGAATCTGTGAAGTTAAAATTTCAACTAAAAAATTATGAAACAAGAAACAATGCGCTCAGGTTTACTTAGTCAAAATAATTAAAACGGTAAGTTTTATTTATTACAATTTAAATTTGGTAATGCAATTTTGAATTGAATGTATTGTTATTCCAGGCAGGTTACGAAATGTATGATGCACGTTACTTGAAAATGTTGACACTGTCTACTCAATTTGTGGCGGCTACTAGCAAACAAATATGAAAAGTTGACGTTTTAATCCGTGA
The DNA here is from genome assembly GCA_963082715.1 of Harpalus rubripes. Taxonomy (NCBI): domain Eukaryota; kingdom Metazoa; phylum Arthropoda; class Insecta; order Coleoptera; family Carabidae; genus Harpalus; species Harpalus rubripes. The sequence goes on from OY720448.1 coordinate 86,063,669, forward strand.
TTTCCTGTTCCACGTTGTGGCGAACTATCGAATATATGCCATATTATGTTTTGTATTAAAAATTGTAAGAACAGCTGTTGCCATTATCTGTGCAACTGAGTAGTGAGTGTTGACAAAATGGTGGAAAGTAAAAGTCTAAATCAATAAATTGTTCATTAAAGTATTTCATTATTTAAAGAGTTTTATTTATATGTTGTTTTCTCAATAAGAAGGCATGATGGTCCACGTAACGTCCTTCAATCCTATGTTCAAGTTTTATTTATGATAATAACCAATACGAACTACCGATATGTCAAATCAGGATGGTTCATTAATAAACCTTCGAGTTCATTGTATGTATTGGTTTTCCTCTTTCATAATTGTATAATGCTTGATACAATGTTTTAATTTAAACAATCAGACAAAATCACAAGATACACAAACTGTCAAAATGTGAAATTTCAATTTTTAGCGGGAAGCGCTACCAACATAACTGATAAAAAAGACACCAATTCATATTTTTGACAAGTCCTATTTAAAAAAATCTAATTGTAAAATTACCTCAATAGAAAAAATAATATAAAAAAATGTATCATAAGGCCTGTTGACGCACTCGTCCTTTGTAAAACTCGCCTGGCGGCTCGTTTTCCAAACTTGGACTCGTTCGTTAACAGATTGCCTTATGATACTTGTGTTTTAATGTACTATTATAAAACTGTTTTTACAGATTATAGAAATTTGATTCCATTCTCGAAATATAGTGATAAAAAAGTGGCTGTTATTAAAGAAAAAATCAAAAAAGTTGAATTACGCCAGAGGTAGTAAAATAAAAAAATATATCATTCCATATAAATACAAATTTAGGGTGTATTTCCGGATAAACCGGAAATGCTACTGCTTTCAAAATATTTTAGTTGAAATGGGCATGTCGGGTAACCACTATAGATACCAAATTTCGTCAAAAATATTGAATAGTTTTTAAAATAACAAGAGCGTAAGCTCATCCTGGAGCACCCTGTATAACATGAAATGTTAGGCCAGCAAAATGGGTATTTGTGCCAAGAAAATATATGAATCTATTCATTATTCATATCATAAGATTACATAAAAAAATAAGAAAAATTGTCAGAATGCTTGTTAAGAGGATTTAGACCCGTTATAAATGACGGAAGACAAAAACATATTTCCTGAGATGAGGTCATATTTTACCATCAGCTTTTTATTTTTCATTCTTGAGAAAGATACAGAAATAGTGAATTTGTATCTCGAGTAGCATTCCGGAAAACTTTTCTCAAAATCAAATCAATATAAAAGATTGTTTTTATCGAATTTGTGTGAGTGGGTTCATATCTCATAGGTTTCATTGCTCCCTGAAGATTAAAAATCGAGTCAGATACCAAACGCCGAGGTTTTTACACTTTTTACTTTACTTGGAATCACTGTACCATGATATAGCTAAGGTAATTCTATTGAAATTGTCCAGTTGAGGTAGGTTCTTATATACTGCAGTTTATTCCTCAAGAGAAATAAGATTAACTTACAAGATTTTTCCAATATACGATTCTACATTCTATTCTTAAATTTCAAGGCAACTACACATTCATGAATGAGAATATCGCGTTTTTTAAGCATTAAATAAATTATTCTAATAACACAAAAGTAGGTTTACGAATAATAATTGATTAAGTGTAAACAATAAATTATATAAAAAAAATCTGATGTGGGCACCACACGACTTCCTCGTACACAAGACCAATATGAAGTATAGACTCAATTATAAAATTGCACGTATTTGACGTAATTTGACATTAGCATCTATTTTTTATCTTTTTGTTATTTTTGTCCTAATCCATAGCAAGCTTCATTACAAAAACCAAAAAGTTTTAAATATACATATCTCGCTTATGCAAAGTGCTAATTTAATAATACTTGATGTGCTAGAGGCAGAATTTAATTCTCTAAAACTTTTATTTGAAGTATTTATTTCTAAAATCAAAATGAAACCATTTAATTGAAGAAAAACTGTTAACAACTTCTATTATGTTATTCCAATTGACAATAGTTTTTCATTAAAATCTATTATAGTACCATTTCTAGAAATTATGTAATTACCAAAAAGGGAGGTGCACAACTAGATGTTATAGCAGTCCTAAATGCAAAATTTCAACTTTCTACGGCTTACCGTTTTTGAGTTATGCGAGACGTACAGACGTCACGACGAAATTAGTCAAAATGGATTCAGGGATGGTCAAAATGGATATTTCCGTTGAAATCTGAAAACCGAATTTTTTCGCGATTACAATACTTTACTTCGTACAAGGAAGTAAAAAAATCTGATGTGGCCAACACATGATCTCCTGTCAATTCCATGTTTGAAATAGCAATGAGCTTTTAAGTATCACTTCCGGTTGATCGTTTGTAAACAAAATCTAATTTGTTGTTCCATTAAATAGAAAACTCTGTAATTCCATGTAACTATGGTTCTATTTACTATTTTCTTTTTAAAATGTTACTATTATTAATTTGAAATAATGATTAGTTCTTTGACAGTGACATTTATTTGTCAGTTACATACATTTGAGACGTGAACTATGTAACCAAGGACGCACGCACGCACACATACACAGACACACACACACACGTGCACGGACGCACGCACGCACGCACGCACGCACACACACACACACACACACACACAGACACATACATACATACACACACAAGCACACGCACGCACACATACATACACATCATCGTGAAAATGTTAACATTGGATTCTAGGGGCCTTTAAACGTGGTCATTTGCCAAAATTTTGATATGCGATTTTTAGCACGATCCCTATACCTCCCTTACCAATGGTAGCGGGAGGTAAAAATTATAAAGAAATTAAATTTCATAAAACAGCGAGCTATGCAATAACACTGGAAACAGCTAATATAAATAAAAAAAATTCTGATAGACAGATGTCAATGTCAAATGCGATTGACTGCAAATATGGAATCAATTCGAAGAAATTTTCTGTATGGAATTTGTACAAAATACATAGAACTGAGGGAAGGTAAAGTACTGGAAATATAGTCTTTCGCAAGAAACTGCCTGTATGAAATTTTTATAAAATACATCGAACTGACGGAAGGTAATGTGCTGGCCACATCAGATTTTTTAAAATGGTACCCTTTGCTTTGTTAAATCTGCCTTTGCATATCTGGACGATTTGAAATCGACCCAAATATTTGTAGCATTGAATACGAAATGTTTCTATTTCCTCTGGTATTATTTATTTGCTTTCAAAATTACGAATTCTAAAACACGGTATTTGAAAGGAATTTCATTTGATGAAACCATCGAACTAAAAATACAAATTCTATTAATTGCAAATTTTACGTTTCATTTAATAAAATCTGTTGATCAACATGCAATGAAATGTGAAATAGTAATATTTTAAAATTATTCAAAGATATTGATTTTGTTTTAGACTGAATAACTTCTCCATGTTCATTAAATGCTTCGTATTTAAATAAGAATAAAAATCGGATCTTCGAACTTACCTGTGTTCCCTTGCGTGGCGCGGGCACGGAAGCATTTCATTACCCACTTTGATCTCAAACACTTTGATGTCAGCGGGCAAGCTGTTGGTGACTGTACATAAAAGGTAATTTCGGCACGGTTATTTATATTCTACAGTCACAGTCAAATCTACTATGAGGCTGAGTATCTTGATAATATCCTTGAAAAATAAATATTTTTATCCCCATCTTTCAACCCTTAACAAATTAGAACATGGCTCATTTGAGATAGTAAATAGTACATACATACATACATACATACATACATACATACATACATACATACATACATACATACATAAAATCACGCATTTCCCACTTCGTGGGTTAGCACAAACTCGAAAGAATAAAAATAACGTCAACCAAAAAATAATCACTCTCTCTTTCAACAACATTCTTACTAACCAGACATCATAGGTACAACATATATTCCTCACTCTTAACATATTAAAGTGACCGATTTTCGGTAGCGAAACACTGCAACCGGACCACAATAATAGTTACGAAACAATCATCCTTCGCCACACATTCCTGTCTAAGCACACTTCTTTCGTCTGTATATTCAACTGCCCGGGCAGAATTCACACCTTTCATCTTACTGTGTGTCTATTTAAGTAACTAACTGTCTAACTTCCACACCCTCAGTATCACCGACTGTCCGTATGCCACAACTCTTCAACACTACTGCCGGAGTATCCACTTCCACTTGCCAGTACAGCTATAGCAGTTATACATACATAAAATCACACATTTCCCACTTAGGGGAATTTTACAATCATTAGATAAACCTCGTATAACGCTATACCAGGTATAAAATTGGAAATTGTATTTTACAAACTTCGGATAAACCTTAGATAGAATAAACACCAGTATTTCTTATCCCATGGAAATTGGTCGTATAAACCTTTGATAACTTTATCCTTGGTTCTTATGGATACCATGTAAACACAAACGATGTTTTGTTATTCATACTTTTGACAGATGTCGATCAAGTATCATCACTGTCAATCAAAAATAACATTTATATCATCTAACATCGTGAAAAATGCAAATTAGAAGGCAGAAATAATAACAATATTCAAGAAAAATAGTCTAACAAGAAGATAATTTTATTGTGCCAATACCAACCTAAAGTGTTTTAACGTAATTCCTGGTATAACTATCTGACAGATAAAATAGCATTGTAAAAGACAGTCTTGTTTATCGAAGGTATAATTGCTAGGATAAAGTTATACCTTCGATAGCTATAACATAGTTTATCCATCAATTGTAAAAGTAGGCCTTAGTGGGTTAGCACAAACCCGAAAGAATAATAATAACATCAACCACAAAAATAATCACTCTCTCTTTCAACAACATTCTTACTAACCTGCCATCATACAACAAATATTCCTTACTCTTAACATATTAAAGTGACCGATTTTCGGTAGCGAAATACCCCAATCGGACCACAATAATAGATACGAAACAATCATCCTTCGCTACACATTCCTGTCTAAGCACACTTCTTTCGCCTCGGCCACATTCATAATCGCATTCATACACGCTCTTCTTCTCTTCCCACTCGGAAACTTTCTCTCTTTTAGTACTTTATCAATCACATCCATCCACATACACACTGGACGGTCACGCAATCGAACACCCTGAATTTCACCAAGATATATACGCTTTACAAGACGTTCACTATTCATTCTCTTCACATGACTAAACCATCTCAACTGGCTCATTCCTACTCTCTTAACAACATTCTTCCTAACCATACATTCTTCATACACCAAATTATTCCTCACGCGATCCCGTCTTACATATCCACGTAAATACCTCATTTCCACGGCAGTCACTCTCTTTTTATGCTTTCCCGTCCCTGCCCAACATTCGCTTCCATACATCAAAGCAGGCACTAGCACTCCATTATACACACTTAAACGAGCTTCTCTAGATACGTTTACGTTTCGAGCAAACGTACCCAGAGCACCCATTACCTTACACCCCGCACTCACTCTCCTTTCAATTTCTCTATCAATTCGACCATCCCTAGACATCATGCTACCCAAATATACAAAACCCATTCACTTGCTCCAGTTTCACTCCATCCACCAACACTTTGCACACAGTCACCAATTTACTCCTTTCAAATACTAACACCTTGGATTTATTAATAAGCATAATACAGTTCTCATGTCTTATTTTCCATATAAATGTTAAATAAATATTTCCTTTTTTTTGTTGTAGTATTTTCCCCCAAAATAAATAAGGGTTGTATTATTTATTTGTAACACATTGTTGTCTTTATTATGTTTATAGCTTAATTGCAATTATTTTTATTATTTTTTGTATTTTATACATATGTATACTCATCCTTGTCCTGAAAAATTAGAAATAAGGATGTTTAAATAATAGTTTGTATAAATTTTACTTGTATTAATTGTTTATTTGTATTTTACATTGTTGTATTTTATGCAATTACCTTTAATGTACAATATTTTATAGAATAAAATATAAATTAAAATATAATTAGTCTATTTCTTACTCCTTACACGTATGTAGTTTTAAAAACGGGTGCAAGCTGTCGATAAACGTTGCAATTCAAGTAAAAACAAAAAAGCAATGTGTTCACTTTTTCTGAAGCATATCTCATTTCTAAAGGGTGCCCATCATATATTTTTGCGCCTAAAATATAGGCAACCGCAATTTCATAAAGTAGCATCAATGCACGATTTTTTAGAAAATTTGGTGCATGGATGCTTCTTTTTTACTGGATTAAAATTCCCAATAGGTATATCGAAAGTAGCATCTATGCACGATTCACTGCGTTTAAAAAAAAGCATCCATGCACGATTTTTTAGAAAATTTAGTGCATGGATGCTTCTTTTTTACTGGATTCAAATTCCCAATAGGTATATCGAAAGTAGCATCTATGCACGATTCACTGCGTTAAAAAAAGAAGCATCAATGCACGATTTTTTAGAAAATTTGGTGCATTGATGCTTCTTTTTTACTGGATTAAAATTCCCAATAGGTATATCAAAAGTAGTATCTATGCACGATTCACTGCGTTAAAAAAGAAGCATCCATGCACGATTTTTTAGAAAATTTGGTGCAAGGATGCATCTTTTTTACTGGATTAAAATTCCCAATAGGTATATCGAAAGTAGCATCTATGCACGATTCACTGCGTTTAAAAAGAAGCATCCATGCACGATTTCTAAAGAAATGATAGGCACCCTTTTTCCGACGATCACGACTCATAGAAACTATACATGTGTTTGAGGGATGTATTATAAAAATTAAAACTAAAGATTAGAAAATAAGTTATTTTAAATCAATTTTACAGTTTATTAGCAATATATAATTACAAATATATGTAAAATATACAATAACATTTTATTACAATTTTTTTACTTATATAGCATCGTTTATCGACAAATAAAAATGTTTTTTTAAATATTACAAAAGTACGAGTTTTTATAAAAATATATACATATTCTTAGATTTATTAACAAATTTAGTAACAATTATGAACAGAATTATAACACAACACAAATGAATATAATCTTGGAGATGTAGGAACACTTCACCTGGAGAAATATACAATAAATTGTTGTCCTGTTGCTGTATTTTGTTGATCCAGTGCGTGGGAGTGAAAGCAGCCAAAGCTGAAATGTAAATGACTGTTAGGGAGTTCGAAATGCAAATGTAGCACTTCCCACGTTGCGCTTTGCCTCATAAACTTTGACCCTGTGTTAATAAACATTGTAATTTGATTTCCTTGGTACCAAAGCTACGAAGCTGTGGTTATCCACTTAAGTTTTATTGCAATTTTGAACCCTTTAATGAGATTCTCTTCCGATTATTTACATGAAATATGTACTTCCTTATGCCTGCCTTAGGTAACATAATAATTTTATCAGTTCATATGCAAATCCTAATATTAACAATGAGTTAACAGTATGTATATTTGAAATAAATTGTGAAAAATTTTTAGCCATCGGGATTCGAACCCGACATACCTACCTTGCCTTGCTCTACCAACTAAGCTATGGCTGCTCTCCTCTCGATTTCTGAACAATCTTTCACTTTTTACCTCTCGCTAAGAGAGGTATTGAATTCATGCTAAAAATCGCATATCCAGATTTAAGTGAATAAGCACGTTTTAAGGTCCCTAGAATCAGATTATAACATTTTTACGATGATGTGCGTGGGTGTGTGTGTGTGTGTGTGTATGTGTTGTGTGTGTGTGTGTGTGTGTGTGTGTGTGTGTGTGTGTGTGTGTGTGTGTACGTGTGGATGTTGGATCCACGATTTCTCAAATACTATAAGACTTAAGACATTTTTAACTACGGACTCCTCAATCTAACAATAATGGGAAGAGTTGATAAGTTTTGGTAACAATTGGACAACCGGAAGTAGTAATTACAAGAAAAAAATCATCTAAATATTATTTATCAAAAATTTATGTAAATACTTATATTAAAGAACGTTAAATTCTTTATTCGATAAATATAAATTCATTATTATATCTTCTATAGATTTAGAGATAAAGAAATGCATATAAAATAATTTGATGTAAAAATTCTCAGATCAAACTACTTCAAGGCAAGAAGTTCAAATGTTTGTAATTCACACATAAAAGTCACTGTCAACAATATTTGTATGCCACTAGGCCACTATCAAAAATGTTTGTGCATCATTATGAAAATTTAAAAAAGTCAAGAACGTAAAAGAATATACGTAAAAAAGAATAAAAAAGGAATTTGCGAAATAATGACGAATATAAAGAAAAAGGAAAAAAAATATCTGGCGAGAGGTTATGTACTGGCCACATCAGATTTTTTACCTTCCGTCACCTTTAGGTAAGGAAGGTATTGTCTTTAGTCAAAAAAAATCGGTGGTGAGTTTTTGATGAATAAGCACGTTTTAGGGTCCCTACAATACGATTTTACTATTTTTACGAAGATGTCTGTATGTGTGTGTGCGTGTGTGCGTGCGTGTGCGTGTGTGTGTGTGTGTGTTTGTGTGTGTGTGTGTGTGTATGTAACAACATTTTCGTCTACGATAACTTTCATACTACAATTCTAAAAATCATAATTCTTTCGTATTTCTCTTCGTTACATCCATGTGACGAGCTGATTAGATTTTGGTTAGAATTGGACAACCGGAAGTACCTTCATTTGAAGATTTTAACAGTTTTTCTTGAAAAAACCATGTTAAATATATTTTTTTCACGATTTTACTATTTTTACGAAGATGTCTGTATGTGTGTGTGCGTGTGTGCGTGCGTGTGCGTGTGTGTGTGTGTGTGTGTGTGTGTGTGTGTGTGTGTGTGTGTGTGTGTGTGTGTGTGTGTGTGTGTGTGTGTAACAACATTTTCGTCTACGATAACTTTCATACTACAATTCTAAAAATCATAATTCTTTCGTATTTCTCTTCGTTACATCCATGTGACGAGCTGATTAGATTTTGGTTAGAATTGGACAACCGGAAGTACCTTCATTTGAAGATTTTAACAGTTTTTCTTGAAAAAACTATGTTAAATATAATTTTTTCACATTTAATGTAATTATAAATATTAAAGAATATTTTTTTCTCTATACGATTTGACTACATTTTATACTTAATATTAAATGGATATAGAGTTAAAAAATTATAAAGAAATTAAATTTCATAAAGTAGCCATAGCTATGGAAACAGCTACTATATTAAGAAAATTTTGATTGAAAGATGTCAGTGTCAAGTGAAATTGACATAGTGTGTTTGTCTTATAATTTTACTGGAAATATAGGATCTTTTGCTATAAATTTTCTGTATGGAATTTACATAAAATGCATGCAACTGCCGGAAGGTAAAGTACAAGAAATATAATTTTTAGCAAGGAACTTTCTGTATGAAATTTGTACAATATACATAGAATTAACGGAAGGTAATGTGCTGCCCACATCAGATTTTTTTGGTTGACTTACGGAACATAGTTTTAATCATATGGGGTCTGGGGTCTCGTGGCCGCGTGCCTGAGTGTCAGGTCGCGAATCTTGGGAACCGGGTTCGATACCAACCAACGCCAGAAATGAGTGCCTGTGAGGTGACGCCTGGTAAGTACCCTCACGATGCAAATATTACATCATTACCGATATCTGTGTACAAAGTAGATTGGTACACCCAGCAATGGGTAATAATCCGTGGTGATATATTTATTTATTTTTAATCGTTAAGAAGAGAACTACATAGCACACATGTAACTCTGGTTGCTGAACTGGATATACAGATCTCTTCTCTTTTGTTTTTGAACTTCTAATGCGAGTAGCAATTTTCCATAAAATCGATATTAAAATATGCAAATCAAGTTACTAATTCCGGACCAGAATTAATTTCAACGTAACTCCATATGCAGTGTCTGCACAAAGCAAATATTTCATTTTCAATCGGCCATAAATTTTCCTACGCCTGGTTTCACTTTCTCCACTTCGTTTACTGCGTCGCCATGGTTACGAAACAACACACTGGTGCTCTTCTTTTCCCCCGCGTATATAACCTCTATAAATCATAATGGAGAAGTGAGGATGTGCGACGGTTTCGTTTCCAGTTCTCATTCTCACCAATTTTGTGGAATTAGCTTTAATATCAAGTTATCGAGGGAAACTTTGGTCTGTGGAGAACGAGAAACTTTTTAATGCGATTATAAATGCGTTATAATTGAAGATTGTAAGCTGTTACGCTTGTAAGAGTTTGTCTTGGTAATGTATGTTTAGGAAATTTTGTTGATTTTGCTTTTAACTCCAGTTAAAATGTATTCAATGTCTACAGGATTCAGATAATTGTAATATCTGGATCTTCAGTTAAAATTTTCATTTTAAAATTCTTTTTACCTTCCGTCACCTTTAGGTAAGGAAGGTATTGTCTTTGGTCAAAAAATTCGGTGGTGAGTTTTTAATGAATAAGCACGTTTTAGGGTCCCTAGAATACGAATTTACTATTTTTACGATGATGTGTGTGTGTGTGTGTGTGTGTGTGTGTGTGTGTGTGTGTGTGTGTGTGTGTGTGTGTGTGTGTGTGTGTGTGTGTGTGTGTGTGTGTGTGTGTGTGTGTGTGTGTGTGTGTGTGTGTGTGTGTGTGTGTGTGTGTGTGTGTGTGTGTGTGTGTGTGTGTGTGTGTGTGTGTGTGTGTGTGTGTGTGTGTGTGTGTGTGTGTGTGTGTGTGTGTGTGTGTGTGTGTGTGTGTGTGTGTGTGTGTGTGTGTGTGTGTGTGTGTGTGTGTGTGTGTGTGTGTGTGTGTGTGTGTGTGTGTGTGTGTGTGTGTGTGTGTGTGTGTGTGTGTGTGTGTGTGTGTGTGTGTGTGTGTGTGTGTGTGTGTGTGTGTGTGTGTGTGTGTGTGTGTGTGTGTGTGTGTGTGTGTGTGTGTGTGTGTGTGTGTGTGTGTGTGTGTGTGTGTGTGTGTGTGTGTGTGTGTGTGTGTGTGTGTGTGTGTGTGTGTGTGTGTGTGTGTGTGTGTGTGTGTGTGTGTGTGTGTGTGTGTGTGTGTGTGTGTGTGTGTGTGTGTGTGTGTGTGTGTGTGTGTGTGTGTGTGTGTGTGTGTGTGTGTGTGTGTGTGTGTGTGTGTGTGTGTGTGTGTGTGTGTGTGTGTGTGTGTGTGTGTGTGTGTGTGTGTGTGTGTGTGTGTGTGTGTGTGTGTGTGTGTGTGTGTGTGTGTGTGTGTGTGTGTGTGTGTGTGTGTGTGTGTGTGTGTGTGTGTGTGTGTGTGTGTGTGTGTGTGTGTGTGTGTGTGTGTGTGTGTGTGTGTGTGTGTGTGTGTGTGTGTGTGTGTGTGTGTGTGTGTGTGTGTGTGTGTGTGTGTGTGTGTGTGTGTGTGTGTGTGTGTGTGTGTGTGTGTGTGTGTGTGTGTGTGTGTGTGTGTGTGTGTGTGTGTGTGTGTGTGTGTGTGTGTGTGTGTGTGTGTGTGTGTGTGTGTGTGTGTGTGTGTGTGTGTGTGTGTGTGTGTGTGTGTGTGTGTGTGTGTGTGTGTGTGTGTGTGTGTGTGTGTGTGTGTGTGTGTGTGTGTGTGTGTGTGTGTGTGTGTGTGTGTGTGTGTGTGTGTGTGTGTGTGTGTGTGTGTGTGTGTGTGTGTGTGTGTGTGTGTGTGTGTGTGTGTGTGTGTGTGTGTGTGTGTGTGTGTGTGTGTGTGTGTGTGTGTGTGTGTGTGTGTGTGTGTGTGTGTGTGTGTGTGTGTGTGTGTGTGTGTGTGTGTGTGTGTGTGTGTGTGTGTGTGTGTGTGTGTGTGTGTGTGTGTGTGTGTGTGTGTGTGTGTGTGTGTGTGTGTGTGTGTGTGTGTGTGTGTGTGTGTGTGTGTGTGTGTGTGTGTGTGTGTGTGTGTGTGTGTGTGTGTGTGTGTGTGTGTGTGTGTGTGTGTGTGTGTGTGTGTGTGTGTGTGTGTGTGTGTGTGTGTGTGTGTGTGTGTGTGTGTGTGTGTGTGTGTGTGTGTGTGTGTGTGTGTGTGTGTGTGTGTGTGTGTGTGTGTGTGTGTGTGTGTGTGTGTGTGTGTGTGTGTGTGTGTGTGTGTGTGTGTGTGTGTGTGTGTGTGTGTGTGTGTGTGTGTGTGTGTGTGTGTGTGTGTGTGTGTGTGTGTGTGTGTGTGTGTGTGTGTGTGTGTGTGTGTGTGTGTGTGTGTGTGTGTGTGTGTGTGTGTGTGTGTGTGTGTGTGTGTGTGTGTGTGTGTGTGTGTGTGTGTGTGTGTGTGTGTGTGTGTGTGTGTGTGTGTGTGTGTGTGTGTGTGTGTGTGTGTGTGTGTGTGTGTGTGTGTGTGTGTGTGTGTGTGTGTGTGTGTGTGTGTGTGTGTGTGTGTGTGTGTGTGTGTGTGTGTGTGTGTGTGTGTGTGTGTGTGTGTGTGTGTGTGTGTGTGTGTGTGTGTGTGTGTAACAAAATTTTCGATAACTCTAATACTACAACTCCAAAAATTATAATTCTTTCGTATTCCTCTTCGTTGCATCCATATGAAGAGCTGATTAGATTTTGGTTACAATTGGTCAACCGGAAGTACCATCATTTGAAGATTTTAACAGTTTTTCTTGAAAAAACTATGTTAAATATATTTTTTTCACATTTGATGTTATTATAAATATTAAAGAATATTTTATTCTCTATACGATTTGACTGCATTTTATACTTAATATTAAATGGATATTGAGTTAAAAAATTTTAAAGAAATTAAATTTCATAAAGTAGCCATAGCTATGGAAACAACTAGTATATTAAGAAAATTCTGATTGAAAGATGTCAGTGTCAAGTGAAATTGACAGTGTGTTTCGCTTATAATTTTACTGGAAATATAGGATCTTTTGCTTTCTGTATGGAATTTATATAAAATGCATACAACTGCTTTAAGGTAATGTACAAAAAATTATAATAATAAATCTTTTATTTCTGCAGATACATTACACTGTATATAGAAAACGTCACAAAATAATAATTTTCTGTATGAAATTTGCATAAAATTCATGCAACTGCCGGAAGGTAATGTACAAGAAATAGAATATTTAATTTAGCAAGGAACTTTCAGTATGAAATTTGTACAAAATACATAGAACTGACGGAAGGTAATGTGCTGGCCACATCAGATTTTTTTGATAGAATAAACTGAATAATACTTTAAGAATACATTAAAAAATTCGTTTGTAATTTTTTCAGAAAACTATTATTATGAAGACGGAATGGGAAAGGCATTATTGAGACCCGAAAAACAGAGGACCCGCCTAAATATGAAGACAAAATCTTAGCGAAGAATAAAAATGTTGCAATTGCAAACAAACTATAGAAATATACTGCATTCATTCAATTTTTACATATCAATTATTATAATTTATCAAAAGTCCAAGCTTTTCAATTTTATTCAAAACATTACATATAATAAAAAAGGTATTGTCTCTGGTCAAATAATTCGATGATTTTTACCAAAGACAATACCTTCCTTACCTAAAGCTGACGGAAGGTAAAAATTATAAAGAAATTAAATGTCACAAAGCAGCCAGCTGTAGTAGATGTTTCCGTGTTTATCAGGGGATATAATTTGTAAAATTTAGAGCTGCACTTTTTTGTTCAAGAATAGGGGGAGGGGGGGGGGTTCTCTTAAATTTTTTCTAATTAAAATGAGCAGTTGCTGGGTTTAATATCTTTTGCAGTGTGGCATATAGATTTTTATTTCGGAGAGGACTAAAAAATCTTACATTACAGATGTACAGTGTGAACACTAGAAATCGTGATATAGGAAAACAGTGTTTGTCAATTATTATCTGTCTCGTAAAAATTATTTAAAGCTTTACCTATTCATAAAGGTTTAAAGAAATTCTGAATTTTTAGATTAAACTTTTTAAATTTAATCTCTTGATGCCTAGTACTTAACTAAAGATGTGATAAAAACAGATTTAGTATGCGTCATTTCAAGAAATAAGCGTCCATAAACTGTCAAATATTTTTTTGACATGTTCTTCTTCGGATGTAAGAAGAAAGAACTACAAGAAAAGTTTATAATGCAAAAATAACAAAGAAAAACCGAAGAGGGAGACCAAGGAAAATATGAAGAGATGAGATGAAAAAACAATGGACAAGAGAAACATCAAATGGAAGGAGGCAAAATAGTTAAGAAAGGACAGAAAACAATGGAGAAATATATCGAAACGGAAACCAAACGAACAGCCAATCCACATCCAGCCTTACACCAGAGAGGGTAGAAAGATTTGGAATTATGTATTTATGTACTTGGTTTGACATATTGCATAACGTTCATTTTTTGAAATTCTGCATATGCATATCTATTTTTTTCCACGTCTTTAAATTAATATTTCTGGGACAACAAAAATGCAAATTTAAGAATTTTGATACCTAAAAATTCAGAATTATATTTTCTAAATCTTTTTGTATAAAACAGAAAATAATGTTTAAACTTTAAACAACTGTTTTCCATTGTTAAACGCGTATGTCGCGTTTTCCAGTGTTCACTCTGTATATAGAAAATAACGTAGTAATATACCGTAACATAAAGTTTACTGAAATATAATCAGCCATCTTAAGAGAAATTTAAAAAGGTCTGTTAGCTAATGCAATACGTAAGCATACGTTGCGGAGCCAAATACGCCCGTCTATGGAAAATAAGTTAGATCCGCATTTAAAAAAAAATGTATTTGAGTGTAACAAAATTATTATACTCGTATTAGTAATAATATAAAATAATTTAATAATGTAAACATATTTCGCGGTGGGCTCGGGACCCTCGGGCCTTATATACGCCACTGGCCTTTGTAAAGATATAAATCAAAAATATTTCACCACATTTATTTACTTACAAAAGAATAGGTGACAAAGGCAGAAACTATGGACTACAAGACAACTACAATATCCAGATGTGTTGCGGGAAACGCTCATTCTAATAATTAAAAATATATTATGTACTTCTTGTTTCATGTACACATTTGAATAATTTATAAAAAATCTGATGTGGCCAGCACATTACCTTCCGTCAGTTCTATGTATTTTGTACAAATTTCATACAGAAAATTCTTTGCTAAAGATTATATTTCTTGTACTTTACCTTCCGGCAGTTGCATGTATTTTATGCAAATTCTATACAGAAAATTTATAGCAAAAGATCCTATATTTCCACTCAAATTATAAGAGAAACACACTATGTCAATTTCACTTGACACTGACATCTTTCAATCAAAATTTTCTTAATATAGTAGCTGTTTCCAAAGCTATGGCTACTTTATGAAATTTAATTTCTTTATAATTTTTTAACTCTATATCCATTTAATATTAAGTATAAAATGCAGTCAAATCGTATAGAGAATGGAATATTCTTTAATATTTATAATAACATTAAATGTGAAAAAATGATATTTAACATAGTTTTTTCAAGAAAAACTGTTAAAATCTTCAAATGAGGGTACTTCCGGTTGTCCAATTCTAACCAAAATCTAATCAGCTCTTCACATGGATGTAACGAAGAGAAATACGAAAGAATTATAATTTTTAGAATTGTAGTATGGAAGTTATCGTAGACGAAAATATTGTTACACACACACACACACACACACACACAGAGACACACATACATACATACACACACACACACATACAGACATCATCGTAAAAATAGTAAAATCGTATTCTAGGGTCCCTAAAACGTGCTTATTCATCAAAAACTCACCACCGAATTTTTTGACCAAAGACAATACCTTCCTTACCTAAAGGTGACGGAAGGTAAAAAGTGAAAGCAATTGCAAAATTTGAATTTAGAGCTGCATTTTTAAATTTAGAACTGCAGAAACAAGCCAGAGCTGCACCAAATTATATCCCCTGGTGTTTATAGCACATAAACATGGAAACATCTACTACATCACGAAAATTCTGATTGACAAATGTCAAAGTGTAATTTACATAATTTGTTTGAGTTATAATTTTAATGGAAATATATAGAATCTTACAAGAAACTTTCTGTATGGAATTTGTACAAAATACATAAAACTGACTAAAAGTAATGTACTGGAAATATGGAATCATTTGCAAAAAAACTTTCTTTGTGGAATTTGTACAAAATACATAGAACTGACGGAAGGTAATGTGCTGGCCACATCATATAAAGAAAAAAATATTATTTAATATTTATAATAACATTAAATGTAAAAAAATGGTATTTAACAACGTTTTTTCAAGAATAACTGTTAAAATCTTCAAACGAGGGTACTTCCGGTCGACCAATTATAACCAAAATCTAATCAGCTCTTCATTTGGATGTAAAGAAAAGGAATAAGCAAATATTATTTTTTGAAAAAAGGTATTAGTGTTATGCGATCCGAAAGAATCGCCACACTCATACATACATACATACATACAGGGTAGTTAAGTAGACTTAAATCGACTATACAACAGTAAATTTTAACCAAAATTTAAATAATAAATGTATTTTAATAACAACAATTAATTACATATTACATATTTTCAAATACATAAAACTCTTCAGTTCTGTTTAACTTGAGCAGCGAACATTTCTTGTAGAAGATAAACCTGTCCAAATTGCTAGGTATATGTGCTTTCTTCCGTACCCACGCATATCAAGGCACTTGTAGTTTCTATCATCGTGGTGCCCGGTTCGATCCATGCCTTAATCAGAGGAATGACGGTACCCGCCCCACTGAAATAAATAAATAATAACATATAGAATTATTAATTTTACAAATAAAATTTTATACGATTTTAGTTTTCACGCTACTACATTTACGAATTAAATTTTATACGATTTTAAATGCCACAAAATTTTCAGTGAGATGCGTGAGAACCAACAACGCATTTTATTAGATAAACCCATCAAATCATCATAAATCCTTGCTTCCGAACCCTAATTTTGGTTTATTTTATTGAATAGAAGGGTAATGTGCCGATATGTAGTTATTTAAATGCATGATGTGTTTGGACCGTATTCTATACTTTAGTCAAAGCGGGCGCTAGACGCTAAGAATATATAATTATTAAATTATTTGAATATTACCTTGCAAAAATACTAAAATATGACAGGTTTTCAACATAATTACAATTTTATGTTGACACAAATAAAAATAATGAATTATTGACAAAACGTTTATGTAACGAATGATTTTTTCAGTCGTTAAAAAATAATGATATTGTTATCATTTTTTCGTTATGTAGAATTAAATTATTGTTTACAGAATACCATTTAAACGATTATCGTTATAATAACGATTATCGTTATAATAACGATATAACAATTGATAACAATAAATAATATCATAACGAATATTTACAGAATAAGCCTATTAAACAATTTTCGTTATTTTAACGATATAACGTTTTAACGATTTGTTATGTCATAACGATGTCTACAGAATTAGTGATGCACGATGAGGCGATAGTATTCTCGCATCTCGTCTCGTCTCGTTGCATTATGCGAGACGAGAACGAGAGCGAGATTGCAATTTAAAATTCGAGGCGAGATCGATATAACAACTGCGAGAAGCAAGAAATCTCGCGAGATTCTCGAGAGAGTCTCGCAATAAAAAGTATTTGTAACTTTATAGCTTTGATCCATAAATTCAATGAAAAATGCACTGTACAATGAGTGGAGTCAACGCTAATTCGTGCATAGAACACGTGTATCTGAAAATTATATGAATTCATTATATTTTTTGAGTCTATCTGGAGCCGATTGGTATGGGTCCCAGAGCGAGGAAATGCAAAATAAAGACAAAATCGGTTTTGAATCCAATAGAACTAGTTTCTCCAATATTTCAGCCCCTAATTATAACTATGGTTAATAAAATTCTTGTCGCCCTTGGAAAGTAAAGGATGTTATATAAAGCGTCGATGGGAGCTAACACGAAGCGAAGCGGAATGATTGGTTCACCGGGGGTTCCCAGTGTAGCGATTTTTTTATAATTAAATCTTACTGAACTAGTGGCATATATTTAATGACAAAGTGAAGGTACTTTTAGTTACAAAAAAGAATTTTTTAATGTTTAATTAGTTCATAATTTGATTGTAAATTAGATACGAGATAAATTAAATTATTCACTAACATCACATTTTCTGGTGACCGTAAATGAATAAACATTATTTTCGTATTGAAATAATTTGGTGACCAGAATTTAGTGTTTCATCTCTTTGTTATAGTTACATACTTATACGACTGCAAATACACGGAAGACGGTACGATGGGCGCGAACTTGTCTCTTGTAGTTAAACTGCTACGTAAATACGTAGTGCGCAAGCGCTTATTTTCATTTCGAGACTCTAGCGAGACTCTCGTGCGAGAACGAGACGAGACCCGAAAAAATGTGCGAGAACGAGAGCGAGATCGGTATTACAGATCGATATTTTATATTTCTCATCTCGTCTCGTCTCGCCTCGTCTCGTCTCGCCTCGCGTGATTCACTATTACAGAATAGCCCTATTATTCTATATTTCATGTATTTAAAACGATTGTTCACTTTTTACTAACAAATGAATTGGGTATATTTGTTTTGTATATCGAAAGATTATACATAGTTTTATTAACAAACGTTAAAAAATATTAAAATATGTTACTATTTTTTATACGTATAGTAAGTACTATGTAATTTGGTCAATGATGTACTTTGGAGAAAAAATGATCGATTGTTTGATTTCACCCTTAGTCTATCTTCCCTTGCTGAGGACGGTAGGCTATGTCGACGCTAGGTAATTTGTATGCATAATTTTGTGACAAGACTCACTCCCCGTAAGGAAGGTAATATGTTACGTGAACTGAAACGACATTTTCCAGATAACGAGGTTTTTATGTTCAAATTTATCTTCAAAAGCGAATAAAGGGGGCGCATTATTTTATATTTAAGAATTAATTTGCATATTTTAATCAATTTTATAAGCAAATCAAAAAATCTTATTAAACTTTTCGTTTTCAATTTTTTTGTAAATGTAAAGGTATGGAAATAAAACTTTATAAAAAAATATTTTGCAGGTATTCATGTCCAATATTTTATAAATAAATAAATAAATATATCATCTCGGCATATTAGCCATTGCTTTATACGCAGATTTCGGTAATGATGATGGCATATTTGTACCGTGCGGGCGTTTACCAGGCGTCACCTCACGGGCACTCATTGCCGGCGTGAAGAGTGTACCACAGGTGTCAATTTTGTGCCATTTAAAATTCGAAATATTTGGCGTCGGTCGGGATCAAACCCGGGTCCCCAGATTCGCGACCTGACACTCAGGCACGCGGCGACGGACCCCATTATTGTGACAAGGCGAGGGTAAGAGTAATAACAGATAAATAACTTATTAGAAACTTTTCTAAATTTTAGTTGCAATAATCATATTTTAACTCTGTTTATCTATTTAAATTATAAATGTCAAAATTCACTTTAGAAATTCTTATCGTATTATGATAGTCACGACATTTATTTGTTGATCATTAAGTCTAGAAATCATTATGTATACGTGCGTGACTTTGAATGCCCTAGCCTATGCACCCCGTACACCTAAGATAATCCTGTCCTGAAGATAGCGCTTTGTTTTTAGGTGGTCGGCATTAGTTACTCATGGAGTAAACATGTAGAGAGGAGTCTAGATTAGTTCGTCGAGTTGTGCAGACGTTTTGTTGTCGGAACATGTAGTGTCTTTTAGTTTGGGGCGCGTGCTAAACGCCTGCCCGCTGGGTTACGGAATGTAAATAAAATCATCCTCTCTTTACTTTTACATTTTATTATAATTATTCTTTCAAAATTTATAATTAATCTTTATACATCAAAATTCATATATATTTTTGCAAATACAAATTACATAACATGTTTCCAAATAATATTATATAAACCATTTCATGTTATCTTATGTCTAGTATTTTTTTATATAATGTTTATATTTTACATAACTTCCTTAACAAAATTCTAAAAAATTTATAAACAAATAACTATTATATATATATATATATATATATATATATATATATATATATATATATATATATCTTCTTTTAGCTTCAATCCGAAGATGGCCATCCATAGCCGAAATCGATCATCGAAAAGGTTTTTTTAAATAAATAATTATAAAACGCAGCGTGCTGTAATATTTTTTTTAACCTAATACACTTTAGGAATAATTTCAAAATGAAAAAATTTTACCTACTTCAGTACTCCCCTATCTAGTAACCTATGAGAATTTTTGGCAAAACAAAAGCACATCTAAGATGGCCTCCCAAAGGTGCACCACAAGTCCCATAAACTGAAATCGTATCTCTTATAGTTCCCGAGACCCCAATGGTGGCTTTCAAAATCTGGACATTCTGTATAAATGATTGAGCGCCCCAGCTGATATGTTTCTGATTTTGAATAATTAAATATAACAAACATTTAAAAAAAAACTCATTAAAATCGGATCTGTTTTTGTGGGTTTAGAAGTAAAAACCTTTATTGACTCGGCTACTTATTTTTGATGCAATTCACAGAAAGCTTAAAATTTAAATTTCGTTGGTGGAACCGACCATTATTGATTCAGATGCAGAATATTATGCCCTACAACATTTAGTTGAACCTTTTATCTAAAATAATTAGGGATGCAGGTAATTACAAAGGTATTATTTTCCGTTTTTCCATCCTGCTACCAGACGATCATCGTATTCAACCCTTCAATATTTTAAATTTTAAAACTTTGTAGATTGGTCGAATCGCAGACTTGTTTAGAATTGCTCAGGCAAAACATAATTCTAACACAAATTACATTCGTGCAAGGAGCAAGGGTCGTTGTTTGCTACTGGAAATTAGTTAGACAGTTTTATAAATTGATTCGATAAATCTGTTAATATTCCCATAGTGGCTCTTGTTTGTAAGACGAAGTCTAGTTGGTAGGAACTTTTAATTATTTAGTGATACCAATCAGAAAAGTTTAGTTTCCTGATTAATTCTGTACGTTGTGGTTTTACTGGTTTCCTTATAAATTGGAAATGTGCGTGTGAAAAAAACTTTATATTGTTTTCAATAAATCAACAGTTAAATAAAAATAATTGTTCAGGAAAATATAGAATTAGAAGTTCACAAGTCAGTAGTTAAATAATTCCTCATATGATAATAACATGTGATATGTCAATATGACAGAATTAATTAAGTACCGTCATTAAAATTATAAACAATTATAATTTTTTTGTAAAAAAATACGATATTGTTGGGTTTCCTTTAGCTTTTTTAACACGTTCACTGCGATACATATCGCTCACTATTTGTAACCAGATGATGACATTATACAAAAGCGAATTTCGCCATTTCATTCTTCAGGTGCGGAGAGTATATAATGTTTATTTGTGGACCGATTTTAACGATTCTTGTAGCATTTTAAATGTCCTTTTCTACAGGATTATTAGATTATAATAATATAGTACATATTTCGGGCGATATGTAACGCACACAATTAATTATTTATTATTTCTGTGCGATACATATCGCCGGGGATTTGTATAAACTTGCATGAACTTGTTATAATAACGTGCGTTTTATTTCTTTTCATTATCAGTAGTGTGTTCAAAAAAATTCCTAACTCGCAGTAGGCTATGTACAAAGAAACGTATGTCAATTAATTAAATGTCAATTTGACATAAGATATTGTCAAAAATGTTTTGTAAAGAAATCAAAGCTTTTCTTCCTGTATCTTATTTTAGAAATGAAAACAATTTAGAAAACGGCGAATGTCAATATACTGTATCCTTATTTATCGTCTTTTCTCTTTAAAATTACATTTCAAGATCAATTTTGACAACATGACTTTTGAATTGAATAATGATCAGATACACGTTTCTCTGTTCATAGCCTACTCCGAGTTAGGAATTTTTTTGAACACACTGTATAAACCTCATGCAATGTACAGAATATGCCATATCTTATTTTTGTTAAATAAAACTATTAAAATTCTTATATACATAACTTTATCTTTCATGAATTCAATTCGTTCGTTGGTCTATTATTGCATTATATGGTAGTTTTCTTGAATAAAGTAATGTTTGTGTTATGTTCTTAGTGAATAAATACTTTAAGTGAGATATTTCCATAATAAAAGGCAATATGCCGTCTTCTTGTAGTGCCCATTTGGCAGGGACGTAACTAGGATTTTTTCTGTGTGGGCCAAAGGTGGGTCAATGAAAAATCTAAGTAGGCCCATACTTATATCATAAGAACAGTATTAAAATAAAAATAAATTACATATCACCATAATATATGGATTATAGATAGCAGAATAGAAACGGAAAAACAAAATAAAAAAATTACAAACACTTCTAAGTAATAACTAAAATTTGAAAACAGAAATTGCACTGAAAATTCGAATTGTTAATGCAATGACTACTAATTTAAAGTTCCCGAAAAATATAATTTATAAATATGTTATAAAACTAGTAGGGCTATTATTGTTTTAATTACAGTTTAACATTAATTTTCGTAAAAAAATTTGTATTGGGAAGTAAATGATTCTGCGGTCTGCATATCAATTTGTGTAATGTTTAGGGAAAGGAAAGATTTTCTATAACTAATGTTAAATATACTTTACAAAAATTATCATCTTCTTTACTTTTTGACATATTAATATGAAGATATCTGCTCATTGAATTACGGTGCTCTATGCTTATTTCATGTTTTCAAAATCCAGAATCGGTTTCGAAGAATCATTGTGTAAAATGCAGCGCCCATATAAATAAATACGTACTTTAATTCAACAATTTAAAAATATTAAACAAATCTTTATTGAAGTGTCGTAATCGATTTCCAAATTTTGGTTTTAGATACGAGCGTCTCGTCAAGAGAGTTCGTCCTTGCTTAGAGCAAAAATAATTTTTTTATATAATTTAATTATAATTCAATGTTGATAAATAATGTAATAAGGAATTATCTATTTACTATATTCCGTATAAAATTTGTCCTAAACGCTAATTAAACATATTTTACTTTTTGTAAAATAATTTCAGTTTTGTGAATTCATCAGAAATAGTTGGTATTATATCTATTATTAGTCCAGATACTTTTCTTATATACTTCCATATTACAAATATCTCTGGTGTGTCCAGTATGGTATCATTCGGTAAATTAATTAGCTACATATTAATCAACATTCATCTCTCTCTCTCATCAAACAGGCTAACCGGAAGTGATATATTACCTGAAGTTGTTAACAGTTTTTCTTGAATAAAATGGTTTCATTTTGATTTTAGAAATAAATGCTTTAAATAAGAGTTTTAGAGAATTAAATTCTGCGTCTAGCACATCAAGTATTATTAAATTAGCCCTTTGTATAAGCGAGATATGTAATTTTAAAACTTATATACTTTTTGGTTTTTGTAATGAAGCTTGCTATGGATTAGGACAAAAAATAACAAAAATTAAAAAATAGATGTCAATGTCAAATTACGTCAAATACGTGCAATTTTATAATTGAGTCTATACTTCATATTAGTCTTGCGTATATATATATATATATATATATATATATATATATATATATATATATATATATATATATATATATATATATATATATATATATATATATATATATATATATATATATATATATATATATATATATATATATATATATATATATATATATATATATATATACACTCGTGGCCAAAAAAAACCGGACACAAAAATAAATAAATTGTATTGACTTGTAATGTAATAAATATGGGTTTATTTACGATTTTTTTGTTATGGAATGAAGCAGTGATATCTAAAGTAAGATTAAAAATTGAAAAATATGTAACAATCACTTTAATTCGGGCAAAAATGTTGAAAATCAAAAAATCAATATTTCTAACAAATGGATCAATTCCCGTTGCTTAGTGACTCTTAGCATGTTGTTTATTGTATTGTCAGATCTCGTATTGCTGATTGTGATATTTTTTCTAAAATGCGACCTGAAATTATTGCTCAAGCAGTAGCTTTAAACAGAGATGGTCGTAGTATGCGTTATATCGCCGAAGCTTTGAATGTCCCAAAAAGTACTGTCCAAGATGCAATCCAACGTTATCGTCAAACTGGGCAGTACACCAGAAGACTGGGATCAGGAAGATCACGCATCACAAACCCCCGAAAAGATCGTTTATTAACGTTATGCGTACTACGCGATCGAGGTATACCATCAACTATTGTTTCTAGTGTAATGGCTGATGCTTATGGAACTGATATTTCTGCACGAACCGTTCGCCGAAGGTTGCGGGAAAACGGTTTGAGCTCTAGGAGGCCTGCTGCTTACCCAGCTTTGCTCGTAGCACATCGTAGAGAGCGTCTACGTTTTGCGCGTGAACATAGGGATTGGACAATGGAACAATGGAGCTCCGTTTTGTTCACTGATGAATCCCGTTTCTGTCTACGATCACCAGGTGGACGAGAACGCGTGTGGAGAAGGCCAGGCGAACGATTTTTAGAAAGCTGCATATCCCCAAGAACACCATTTGGTGGTGGCATTATAATGGTATGGGCTGGGATTTCTTTGACGGTACATACAGAGCTGGTTCTTGTGGAAAATGGTGCTTTGACGGCTGATCGGTATATAACCGAATGTTTAATAGATCATGTGTTACCATTTGCTCCATTTGTTGGCGAAAACTTTCTTTTAATGCATGATAATGCGCGTCCACACGTTGCACAGATAGTCGTCCAATATTTAAACGAAGTTGACATTCGGCGACTATGGTGGCCAGCACGTAGCCCTGATTTAAATCCGATTGAAAACATCTGGGATATGTTAGGGAGACGTGTTTACCACGCCGTATGTTAGAAGTTATTAGAGTCCGGGGATGCAACACACATTATTAATATTCCTAATAAAGTAATAACATTGCTTCAAACATTTTAAATAAGCACAAATTTTTTTGTTCATTTTGTTCATTTCTAGGTTTTTAAATTTTATTTTAATACATATTGTGTTCCCTACACTGTTTTTATTTTCTAATCTTACTATAGATATCAATAGATCATTGCACAACAAAAAATATATAAATAAACCCATATTTACTTTATTAGAGGTCGAAAAAGATTTTTTTTGTGTCCGGTTTTTTTTTGGCCACGAGTGTATACCTATATATATATATATATATATATATATATATATATATATATATATATATATATATATATATATATATATGTGTGTGTGTGTGTGTGTGTGTAATTCAATTTTAACTACTGACTATTCAGTCCCTGAAGATGGCCGCAGTACTGTCGAAACGTCGGATTAAATTATTATATTTTTAATAAATTTACTGAAACTAGTGATTTTGTTTTATTATAATATTTTTACGTTGACACACATCTTAGCAGGGGTTAAATTTTAAAGGTTAATCTTGTACCTTATTGCAGCTCTAGAATCGAATTTTTCAGAGCATCGTGGTGTAATCCTGAGGGGTGCAGGAAGAAATTAGCGCGCCGGCTGGCTGGTAATTTCTTCACGAAATGTCATTACCGGAAATAAGGAGGGCGGAGACGCCATGCCGTTACGAAACGACTACCACTTCCGCCATTCTAACAGACATCATATAAAAAACATTCTGCAATATACATATAATTAAGTATAAGACAAATATGTCTAACAGTAAATCCTATTAATTGTGTTATGGTTATGGATGAAGTCTTAGAGAATTTTGAGAATAAAATCTACTGTTTCATTTATAACAACCAGTCCTTTTTTGGACAGACACATGTGATCAAGAATAAGTGTCTAATTTATTAGTAATAACAAACTAAAAATTCAACCAGTGGTTCTCAAATGGTAGAACAAAATTATATATATTTTTACCTCCCGCTACCCTTCGTAAGGGAGGTATAGGGATCGTGCTAAAAATCGCATATCGAGATTTTGGTAAATGACCACGTTTTAAGGTCCCTAGAATCCAATTTTAACATTTTCACAATGATGTCTGTGTATGTGTATGTATGTGTGGATCCTCCACTCTAACTCAAATACTATCCTTCAGAAAATTTTGAAACCTTGTATTTCGAACTTTTTCTGTAATGAAAAGAGCCCATTAGATTTTGATGAAAATCGGATAACCGGAAATGGCACTTTACTAGAAGCTCAAAATAGTTTTTCTTCGAAAAATACCTTTAAATGTTATTTTCCGAGATTAATGTTATTATAAAAATTAAAGATTATTAAATTTTCTACAGATTTGAATTAATTCTTTTTCTATATATTTTATGGATAAATTTAAAAAATTATCTATAATTTGAATCCCAGAGCATACGCTTTAAACAAACAAAAGGCAGTT
Organism: Harpalus rubripes; assembly: GCA_963082715.1. Taxonomy (NCBI): domain Eukaryota; kingdom Metazoa; phylum Arthropoda; class Insecta; order Coleoptera; family Carabidae; genus Harpalus; species Harpalus rubripes. The sequence goes on from OY720448.1 coordinate 86,089,975, forward strand.
ATTCAAATATATGTAACTGACAGGGTAATTGTCACTATCAAAGAACTAATCATTTCAAAATAATATTATTAACGCTTTAAAAAGAAAAAAAGTAAATAGAACAATAGAAAAGGAATTCAATACAGTTTCCAGCTTAAGTAAATACATATGTAGGTATGTACTTAGATTAATAAAATTAACGATTCACAAAAATGTTTAAGTTAATCCTCATTTTTGGATTAATGAATTCTATTTTATTATAACTCCGGGGGCTCGGAGCTCTGGGTTCGAATCCCACTGTTGAAAGGTTTAAAAAGCAGGTAGTTACTTGGATTAGATTAGACTATATTTTAAGAAATAAACTGTCAAAATTAGAGTAAAACTCGCTAATCCAAAAATAAGGATTAACTTAATCTTTTTTGTGACTCGGGCTGTAAATGGCGGGAGGTATTGTGTTGGCCATACCAGATTTTTTATATGGTATGGTATACCTACCGAATAGTAAGTGTACGAGTAGATAGTAAACTGATATATTTTGTCAACGGCGATAAAATTTTAAATCTACGGGGTATATATCACGTTTTTCAAATCACAAAAGTGTCAAATTCAAAATGCATAATTTCATAATTAAACAGTGAAGTTTTTATAAATGCAATAACTAAAATAAAACTGAGTGCAAGAATTAGTGCAAAATTTAAGAAATGTGCGTATGAAGGTCAAAGCAGAGTAATAAATCAAGTGTGCGCGCAGTGATAAAAGTGTTGAGGAGTTAATTAATAATTACTAGGACCACATTCAGAGGAGTAAATTTTCAAAATTAATGAGTAGTCGTGGAAAAGAACAAGTTGAAGTATTCTTTCCGAGAAGTTTTATTGTTTGAAGTTGTGAAGTATTTGACAAGAGAATGTCTACCGATGTCTAAATGATAAATAAGTGAGTTGTCGTTGACTTTTTTGCCATTTGAAAATCGTTCGAGTAAAAGAGATAAAAAGATAATACAAAATTTATTCGTTTGAAATTTTTACAGAGAAATGTACTTTTCAGGGATCAGAAAAATGACACCTGATATTTCATAAATTGGTAATGATTTTTTTACGATTTCAATAATATAAGAAAATGTTTTTTCAAGTCATTTTTTCATGATTTTAGATAATTTTTTTCATGTTTAACAAGATAAACTCCAACACTGTTGAACTATGACATTAAGATTTCATACCCGTGAGGTTTACGAGTGTAGTAATTTAAAAATAAAAAAGATATATAGGATAATAAAATTTAGGTAACTTGTGAAAAAAGCATGGTACTTACATAAATACTTAAAACATTACTTATTTTTCTTCTTCTTTCTCTTCGCCTTTTCCCGTGTTACACATGATCGGCAGTGTGCATTCCTCTCTCTTAAAACAATACCAATTATGTTAATTTCTTAAAATGCAGCCTGAATATGTTCGGAACATTTTACGTTTGTAACACTCAGACCGTCTGAGTGTTACAAACACTTCTAGAAGTATTTGACTCGCATATAATGACTATATTACTCTCGGATGATTACAGTACTCGCCTACGGCTCGTATTCTACACTTCATCCTCGTGTAATATTATTACTTTATATGCTTGTTAAATAATATACTATGTATTATTTCTTAATATTTTCACACTACTGTATAGTTAAAACGGATAGAGTATAGATAGTTTGTATATCAAAACTCATTGCTATTCCTCTCTTCGAAGAAATACTGTGCAATAAAACAATATATTTAAGAAAAGTACGTATTAATTTCACAGTGGTGGAATTGCGAAGCCCCTTGGAAAATCCACGCGGTTTAATACGAAAACGTTTCGGCCGATATCGTAAATTTAATATTTTCCAGAACCAAGAGAACTATGTACTTCCAAAACAATTCCACGCTTAAAGTCTCAAGCCTGAAGTTAAAAATTGATTGAAATTTAACTATACTCGTATAAAATTACATACATTAATAATAATCTATAACAAGAACTTGGTACTGCCTGAAGCAGTTATATGAGAAGTAATTTAATTACTTTCCTTTTATTGTTTGCTATGACTATAAAATTAATGAATGTTGAACGTACACGGTGCCAGGTGTTGCACATGACATAATCGAATTTAAACTGCCGTAATTTACCATAATGCTGAATTCATGATATGCGCTTTACATTTTTGTTAAAGCTAATCATTTAAATAATCAAATATTCATGAAATTAAACCATACTCCACAGCTTTTACATTTTGACATGTATAATTTCATAACTGCTTCCTGGTTATTATTTAAACCTTAGACAAAAACCATTGATATTTTGTATTCGTCTTTTTGTAATTTTTATATACAAATATAATTTTTCTTCTATTATTTTTGATGTTTTGTATTTTTTATTGTTGTTATTTGTAGTAATACAGTGCATTTTGTTTTGTTTTGACAAATCATTCCTGCTTTGTAATAATTATATTCTAATTGTTTATATATATATATATATATATATATATATATATATATATATATATATATATATATATATATATATATACCGTGTGTCTGTCTTAAAGGTGTACATAGGAGATTAACATGGGAAATCAGTTTTTTTGCAAATTCCTGCTGGCATTATCTTAAGCAAAAACGCGTCAAATAAACGTTTTAGTGCATAAAATTCTGCATCTAATTCAATAAACAGAATTACCTTTACATGTTCTGTAACGACAGTAATTAAATATGAAAATGTTGATTACGTTGAAAATATTAACTTATTTGACGTTTCTGACAATTTGATTTGAAAAATACCGTTAATTCAGATAATAAGAGATATATTATTTTAGACTAATAAAGTTAAAAAAATCTGGTGTGGCCAACACAATACCTCCCGCCATGTACCGCCCGAGTCACAAAAAAGATTAAGCTAATCTTTATTTTAGAGACACCATGAGGTCTCGGAGCCGCGTGCCTAAGTGTCAGGTCGCGAATCTGGAGAACCGGGTTCAATCCCGACCAACACCAAATATTTCCAATTTTAAATGGCACAAGATTGACCCCTGTGGTGCCCTCTCCACCGTAGCAATGAGTTGTAATATGCCGTGATGATATATTTATTTAATTACTTATTGTTGGATTAGCGAATTTTGCTCTAATTTGGCAGATTATTTCTTAAAATTAGTCTAATCTAATCCAAGTAACTACATTTTTGATAATAAAATGAAGATTAAATTTTAAATACCTGGATAAAATAGAATTCACCAAAAATGAGAATTAGTTTAAACTTTTTGGCGAATCGTTAATTTTTATTAATCTAAATACATACCTACATATTTACATATGCTGGAAACTCTATTGATTTCCTTTCCTATTGTTCTATTTACATTTTTCTTTTTAAAACGTTACTATTATTAATTTGAAATGATTAGTTCTTTGACAGTGACATTTATCTGTCAGTTACATACATTTGAATAACTGCCAAGGAGTATTGTTTGTTTAAAGCGTAGGATCCGGGATTTAAATTATATAAAATTTTATAAATTTATCCATACAATATGTAGAAAAAGTATTAATGCAAATCTGTAGAAAATTTAATAATCTTTAATTTTTATAATAACATTAATGTCGAAAAAATAACATTTAAAGGTAATTTCGAAGAAAAACTATTTTGAGCTTCTAGTAAAGTGCCATTTGCGGTTATCCAATTTTCACCAAAATCTAATGGGCTCTTTCCATTACAGAAAAAGTTCGAAATACAAGGTTTCATAATTTTCTGAATTAGAATGGAGGATCCATACACACATACACACATACATACATATACACACACACATCTTAGTGAAAATGTTAAAATTGGATTCTAGGAACCTTAAAACGTGGTCATTTAGCAATATCTCGATATGCGATTTTTAGCACGATCCCTATACCTCCCTTACTAAGGGTAGCGAGAGATAAAAAACATAAATTAAATCATTTTTTATCATGATGAAAAAATGCTTTTTTTCCAACTTTTTAACACCGAATATGTTTGTTATGGGTAAGTAAATGGTCTTAATTTTGTTTAAGCGCTATTCCTCAAGGCGTTTATAAGAAGGCAATCAAGTTTTCAAATTAATAATTTCATAAACAAAGTTAGAAAACGCAAACTAGCATGCGTAGCGCACCAATTTCGGCATTCGAAAAGACCCTTAATCCCCCACGTGTCAGTTGGCCTAAGACACCCGGTATACCTCATATTATACAAAGAAATGTATTATTATTATTGTTAATAATAATACTTTTATATTCATATTGGCAATTGAAATTAGCGATAGAGGCGCTGATTTTCGAAACAAGATACGATGGGTTTAACATATGACAATTCAAATTGTTCACTGTGTTTCGGTGACTGTCTATACAAACCGAGTATGAAAACTTATTTATATGAAGGCGATAAGTTTAAATATTTAATTATTAATTACTACACTACTTACTCAGCTTTCACTAATTCAATATTAGCGCTTATACGATTGCTTTCCATATAGTATCGATTGGCACCACTAGAGGGGAAATTTTATCCACGATTGCGAATTTGAGGCATGTACAGAGTGCAAGATATAGGCGATTCAAATTAACTTTTCCCGCAACTTTAAACACGTGACGTGACGTCACAACGAGTATGTTTTTAAATTGTCGTTCACTTCTGCATTAAAGTTTGTGTGTGTATTGCTATTTAATGAATTAATAGTTTATTAGTAATGAGACTGTTAATAAAGGGTGTGTTTATTTATTTAAATGCTTCTGCATGCAGCAGAAATTTTTATGAGGATGATGAAGTATTGAATTCTGGACATATGTTAGCATATGGTAAAACACAATCAGATGACAAAAATGAAACACTTCTCTTTGGATTATGCCCACAAACCAGCGGCGTAAATAAATATTCGCATAATATTACTGGAAAATTGATAAATTCTGGCTCACTAGCAATAAAAAGCATCTTGTTCATGTAAGGCGGGAAGCTAACCTAAATATAAATATAAAACTTAAATATAAATACATAATAAAATAATTGAATATATTTATATCGTTATAAAGCTACCAACACGTGCTTAATCTTTGTTACAAAAATTTAAGGAACAAACATTGAATTTATAACTCGTTTTCCAATTAACAGTTTAATCTACCATGTTTTGCCTCAAACATTTCTTCGATGCCATATATATTTATAAATTTAACGTTTTGGAAATATGTGAAAACGAAGGGTGGGATTTCTCGATTTTTAGGAATGACATTTCGAAACACAACAGTACATTTGATTTCGTTGGTTTTGGTGAAAATTTCATATTTCTACAATATTTACAAATATATAATTAATCCTTAAACGATCTAATATTGCATTCATGTTGTTTTTAACTTATTTATAGTAAATTTATGTCATTATTTTAACAAGCAACTAAAAACATTATACTTAACCTTATTTCTCTAAAAATATAAAATGTCTCAACATACTAGGAATACTCGCGAATTATATTGAATAATTAAACAGAGGAAGTGTTTACAATCATCACCAATAAATATTAATTTAAATAATTGCTGAATTTTTAAAATCTCGTCTAAAATTATAACGTTACTTCTTACGGAGTGTACGAAACTATACTTGTTGTGACGTCACATAATTAGTGCGATGTTTGGTCACCAGATAGAGTCCGCTCAACTTGAATCGCGTAAAAAAGTATAAATCTTGTCTAACTATATACAGAGTGAAATTATACCTAATACAGATTCATCTCACATCTAATTCCATTCTCTTAGGGAATCATTTCAAAGATTAGACCATCTCATTTACATCTCCCGTGTAAACGGTATCTTGATAGTTCCCTAGCTGGGAAATAAGCAACCTAAATGTGTCTAGAGCCTTGTTAACGCGTCTACGCTACCAACTTTGCAAATATTACCTCGACAGGAGATCTTCCAGCGTTGTAGTTCCTCGACTTTTCGATTACGGCGCTTCTCGCGAGATAATCGAGTTTCGGCACGGGAATTCGCTTCTTACTACGCTGATGATATATTACAATGGCCGACATGTAAGTGCAGGCCTCGTTTTAATTAAAGCGAACAGGACGAAGAGCGGCGGTTGGCAGCAATGGAGATGCAATGTGATCGTGTTGTGGTATGCCTGCAAAAATTTTCACACACCATGATTTACTGCTTTCATTAAAAATTCCGCTCGTTAGTTACATAAGTTTCAATCGAGAAATGTGGAATCGTATTTTAAAGTAGTTTATGAGGATTTTAATGATGTGGTTATTATCAGTTCTGCTCTATTTATTAAACGATATTGTATCTTATAAAGAAAAATAAAGATTGAATATTATTCCTGTTTGTGACATATTTATAGAAAAAAGTAGTATAGCTATTAAAACAACAAATATGTGAATATGTAGAGATGAAAATCTTTGAAGGAAATATCAAATACAAAATAAATTTTATGCACAATCATTACAATTATTATTAATATTATTAATATTATTACCTTCCGTCACTTTTAGGTAAGGAAGGTATTGTTTTTGGTCAATAAATGCGGTGGTGAGTTTTTAATGAATAAGCACGTTTAAGGTCCCTAGAATACGATTGTGTGTGTGTGTGTATGTGTGTGTGTGTGTGTGTGTGTGTGTGTGTGTGTGTGTATGTGTGTGTGTATGTGTGTATGTGTGTGTGTATGTGTGTGTGTGTGTGTGTGTGTGTGTGTGTGTGTGTGTGTGTGTGTGTGTGTGTGTGTGTATGTATGTGTGGATATGTGTGTGTGTGTGTGTGTGTGTGTGTAACAAAATTTTTGTCTACGATAACTCTAAAATTAGGTACAATTGCAAAAATTATAATTCTTTCGTATTCCTCTTCGTTGCATCCATATGAAGAGCCGATTAGATTTTGGTTATAATTGGTCAACCGGAAGTACCCTCATTTGAAGATTTTAACATTTTTTCTAGAAAAAACGATGGTAAATATCATTTTTTCAAATTTAATGTTATTATAAATATTAAAGAATATTGTATTCTCTATACGATTTGACTGCATTTTATACTTCATATTAAATGGATATAGAGTTACAATGTTATAAAGATATTAAATTTCATAAATTAGCTAGTTATGCTAAAACCAGCTACTTTATTAAGAAAATTCTGATTGAAAGATGTCAGTGTCAATTGACATATTCGTAGTAAATTTGTGTTATAACTTTACTCGAAATATAGGATCTTCTTCTCGAAACTTTCTGTATTGAATATGGTTAAAATACATACAACTGCCGAAAGGTAATGTACATACACGAAATTTAGAATCTTTTGCAAGAAACTTTCTGTATGGATTTTATAGAAAATACATAGGCATTTACGAAAATTATACCGGTAAATACCGCATCTACCGATTGTGTTCGAAAACACGAATAGTAAAAAGTTACCAGATTCATATACCGGATTCATGAAGAATCTAATCTCAAAAAAATCTGATGTGGCCAGCACATTACCTTCCGTCAGTTCTCTGTATAAATTCCATACAGAAAGTTTCTTCTAATAGATTCTATATATTTTCAGTATAATTATAACACAAACATATTATGTCAATTGCACTTAACACTGGCATTTGTCAATCAGAATTTTCTTAATATAGTAGTTGTTTCCATGTTTATGGTACAGCTGGCTGCTTTATGAAATATAAAATATAATCAAATCGTATAGAGAATAAATTATTCTTTTATTTATAATAACATTAAACATAAAAAAATTATATTTAACAGCGTTTTTTCTAGAAAAACTCTTAAAATCTTCAAATTAGGGTACTTCCGATTGACAAATTATAACCAAAATCTAATCAGCTCTTCATATGGATGTAAAGAAAGGAATACGCAAAAAATTTAATATTTGGAAAGGTGGTATTGGAGTTATGCGATCCGAAAGAATCGTCACACACACACACACACACACACACACACACACACACACACACACACACACACACACACACACACACACATACACACATTCTGGGGACCCTAAAACGTGCTTATTCATTAAAAACTTATTATATTGTATTGAGTCGGTCTTGATTTTTAACTTGTCATTGTCAGTACCTCATTAGAGTCAAAAATGTCAAAATTAACAGAAAACTAATAAGTACTTGGTTCTTCTTACATTTTTCTAGAACATATTTGTATTTAAGATTAAATTAAATATAATGAATACTTGTTCCACAACTGATAATATAATGACATGATAGTGACAACCGACAATAAAGACAATTACTTGTCAGTTGTTGTTGTTTAGAAGATAATGTAAAAACTCTGCTACTTGATTTTTAACGTGTACAATATTTTTATGCAAGTCAGTAGCCAATATTTCCTTGTCTCTAGTATCTGTCAATTTGTAATATTTGAACATCTTTACCGTTCCCATAGAAAGCAACATAGGTTGTAAAATTTATGAAATTGCACAAACTATCATTAAAATGTGTAACAAAATTATTAGTTTTTTTCCAGACAATATGAATTTGAAAAGTAAAATATGATTATTGAGTTAGATGCAGAATTTAATTTTGTACAACATTTATTTAAAGCATTATTTTTTAAAATTAATAGGCCACTTTTGCGCAAGGAGAAACTATTTTCCCATGTTAAACGCCTATGGCTTGCTTTTAGTGTTACACCCCGTATGTACGAATGTACCTACGGAAATAAATTTGATTTCTTCTTTAAACGAATTTTCATATTATATTATTGTATTGTAGACCAATCACTACAATGAATGTTGAATATATTGTACATAATACTGAGAAAATTAATTTTCCAAAAGAACATACTGATTATTTTTAATATTCACTGTTTGTAGGTATTTACATATATTTTATTCATATGTTACATAGTGTTCTATTTCTATAATATCAAATAAATTTTCATTACCAAATGTTAATAGACCTTTTCAATTAAAAAAGAAAGAAAATATGCGCATTTGGATTTGCGCATATCAAGTCAATGAAAGGCGCGAAACAGTTAAGTGCTTGTCATTTGCGTTCCTGGTGTTTATTTTATCAAAATTTAGAACAAAATCCAATCGTAAAATGTGGGGACATTCTTTGACAGCCTGCTGCTGAAATGTCAAATGATGAGTGGAAGTTATATGTTTGAATAAAAATAAATTTAAAAATATACAAGACACGTTAATGAATGAGTGAAAATATAAATAGTTTGCAGACTGCTACAGATACATATTTTCATAAAGGGTTTTTTGTTGTTTTACTCGATAGCCCAGTTAACAGTTTTAGTCGTCATTTTAGTATTGCGTTTTCCACTTATAAATTCAGTGCGCACTTTTGGCGCACTTTTTCGGCGCGACGTTTTTCACATTTTTTCGCTACGAACGTTTTCGGTGCTACGTTCTTTGCTTATTATGAAATCGCATTCAGTGCATTGTCAACTTGCAGTAAGAGCATTAGGATTTAATCGCATTTATATCACATCTAGAATAACTCTAGTCAGTAATTTAACAGAGCCAGTTTTCGAATTTATGTATGACAATCAATAAACATGAAAGATCTAATGTTATTAATTTTATAAATAGCGTCGTACTATCATACATAATCAATGTAGTGCGCAACGCACCGAGTACTCTGTGCATTAAATTTTTGTAAGCTGAAAATGCTATTAGTATGCGCAGATTGGATGGAAACAGAAAATTTTTAAATTGAAAATGTCTATTACCAAATAAGTTCCTAATTAATGTTTACATATTTTCAAATAAATTACTATATAATACTCGTACTTTCTGTACATGTATATGTTCTTTTCATTTAATAATCTGAAATTTTTAAATTTATTAGACGATTTTTACAAGATAAGAAAGACTTACCATTCACTTATTAATAATTATGTTGTTCTCTCATTTTTCTTTAATTACATATAAAGTATATTCCATTAAGCCTGGAAAATATTTGTATTACATTTTTTTGTTCCATATGAATTCTTAGTAATTGATGTAATCAATTTTTGATGTATATCGTATCGCATCGTTGGTGTCCGTATCAATACAACATGAAATAATATTTCACATCTTTATTTATGAATTGCGCCGTGGCTTTTGTGAAATTGGATGAATGGAGAAGGTTCTTCATTAAATTTTTGGAATTTGGCATGGTTTAATCCACGAACATAATCAAGATGAACATGGGCAATGTGTAATTCAAGGTATGCAAAATGAAAAGGATAACAGGATTTTCATTTCACGTTTCACATTGTGCAGGGTTTAATCCACGGAGATACTTGAGATGAATTTGGGCATAGTTTAATCTAAAGATATTCTGAACTAAAAAACAAGATTTTTATTTAAATCTTGGCATTGAGCATGGTATAATCCAGGAGATATTCAGGATGGAATAGGGCTTGATATATTTCAAGATATTCAGAATAAACAGGATAATATGATTTTCATTTCAGTCTGGGTATTGGACATGGTTTAAACTAACGAGATATACAAAATGAAATAATTCGATATGGTATAATCCAATGTTTCCGAAACTTTTTTGTTCCGCGAACTCCTTTTCCCTAATTTTGCAACAGACCCTTCTTGACTTGAGTTTGGGAAACCTTGATGTAATCCAATGTATGCAGAATAAAAAGAATGTCAGGATTTACTTTTTATTCTTAGCATAGAGTATAGTTCAATCCACAGAGATATCCAAGATAGAAATGGGCATGGTTTAATAAATAGAGATATTCAAGATTGACATGTGTATGATGTAATCCACGGTATTTAGAATAAAAAAGATGACAGAATTTTCGTTTCATTCTTAGCAACGAGTACGGGAGAACATACTCTTAAATTATTGTACATAGCTTTTTAAAAATATATCTACGGTTACAGTATCAAAATTTTCTACCAACGCAATGTATCTCATAATTCATTCACTTTATGCAAATACGACAGTTAAAATCATACTGATGAAAATAGTGTTTCATTTTTATAGTAATATCAAATATATCTTCATTACTGCTTGTTAATTACCAAATAAGTAAATAATATTTACAGGGTTTCAAAGAAATTAGTATCTACATATGTACATTTTCTTTCCATTTCTGTAATAAATAAAATTTATTAAATGTATTTTACGAGATATTGAAATTTTACCATTTCATTATGATATTCTGTTACTTTGCGTTCGTGAATTAAACAATATAAAGTCTATTCCATTAAACCTGGAAAAAAATGTATATTACCGTTATTCATTTCAAAATAAATTCTGATTAATTAACATGAAACATAGTGTTGTTAATAAAGAAAATAAGAGAAAAGAAATAAATTTTTGATATATAAATACATACCATACCGCATGGTCGTCATCCATAGCGCTCAACTTCTTTATTTATTGATTGCACAATGATCTTTGCAAACAGGATAGAAACAGTTGCTAGATTTTCATTACACCTTTGTCATCCGGCATTGTTTAATCTTTAATCCACATATATTCAAGATGACAAGGACGGTAAAGTATTCATTTCATTCTTATCATTGTACGTACAAATCCATGAAGTTATTCATCATGTAATTCAAAGGTATGCTGAATAAAATAGATGGCATGATTTTTATTTCAATATTGCCAATGGACAACGGAGATATTCAAGACGGATTTTGGTGGAGTACAATGCAAATATATTCGATGACAGGACTTTCATTAAATTTTTGGCCTTGAGTTGATATAATCCAGAAGATATTCAGGACGGAATTAAGCATTTTGTAATCCAAGAGATATTCATGATGGAATTGGGCATGGTGCAATCCAAGAGGTATACATGGCGGAATTGTGCATGGTATAATCCAGAAGATATTGATAATGAAAATGAACATGATGTAATCCAAGAAATATGCATGATGTAATTGGGCTTGGTGTAATCCAGGAGACATTTATAACGGAATTTGGCATGGTGAAATCCAATGATATTCAGAATAAAAATAATGATAGTATTTTCATGGACATGGTGAAATCCACGGAGATATTCAGGATAGTTTTGGACTTGCGCTATCCAAAGATAATTGGAATAAAAAGGACAATAACATTTTAATTTAATTTATGGCATCAGAGATGATATAATCCAGGAGATAATCACAATGGAATTGAGCATGGTGTAATCCAGGTGATATTTCATTTTGGAATTGGGTACGGTGTAGTGTAATCCAACGATATTCAGAGCAAACAGAAAGACAGGATTTTCATTCGTCTTGGCAAGGAGCATAGTGAAATCCACGGAGTTATTCACGATGGATTTAGGTTTTGTGTAAACCAAAGATATTCAGAATAAAATGGATGACAAGTTTTTCATTTAATTGGTTGACAGGATTTTCAATTAGTTGACAATAAAAATAGTTTAATCCACTGAAATATGTAGGACGTAAACGGAGATGTTCAAGGTATTCATATTAATAAGAATAGCAGGAATTTAGTATCACTCATGGGAATGATTATATGATAACTTTCCATCAAATTATTTGTACAAAACTTATTCTAAATATATCTAAATGTACAGTACCAAAATTATCTACTGACAAATAATAAAATTCATTAATATTACACCAAAAAACTCCATGTGTAGGATTATTTTTGAGCATATTATAATAATTTTATTCCATGGCCATTTCGTTATTTATTGCGAATATGAAGACAACACAAATCCAAGAGTTCTATAATTTAATTCACAACTTTCCCAAATGATTTAATTCGATATAGAGATAATATATATATATATATATATATATATATAATAATAATAATAATAATAATTTATTGCGGCAAAATGTGGAAACATCAAAATTAGAATTACAGTTTATTAAAGATAGATGTCATACGCCAGATATAATTTGTTTCTGTTGTGAGGGATTATTTTTTGAGCATTCTGTTATATACTGCGACTATGAAGACAGTATGAGACAAACCAGAGAATTCTATGATTTAATTCACAACTTTCCCTCGAATTATTTATGTAAAACTTGTAAAAAATATATATCCAAAGGCATAGTACCAAAATTAGCTACAAGTAATAATTTGAAATTTCCTATTTTACCGGAATGCATCAAAAATTTATCACCCCTGGAAGAAAGAATGGTAGCTCCATACATCAACTTTATGCAAATAAGACCGTTAAAGTCATATGCCTTAAATGCACAATTAGGTCAAAAAGGTAGCGTAGTAAATGTACCACTCCAGATTAATAAAATTTTACAAGTTTTACCAAGAAATTTTGACCAAATGGACACCATTCAGGTAAAATTAAAAAGACATATGTGCCACCGATCTGACTATATGTTCGAGACTATAAGACCTGCAGTTGTGTGTGACGCTTTAAAATACTTATTAAATACACCCCTTTATAAAAAATACAATATAGAAGTAGATCCCAGGTATTTCGCAAATTACGAACATAAGTATGACGAACAAGTTGATTTTATTGTTGACCAAAATGATAACGACGAAAATAACATGAATATTATTTCCACTGTTTCTATTTCAAATTCTTCGGTGGATAGCATCTTTAATGATTCATATGATTTTGGGCAAATTGAAATTGACGAAGAAGTTTTAATCATAGACAGAAATAAGGAAATGAACGACAAAATTAAAGTAACTGCTCCATGTCAGGATGAAAAACCAGTACCTTGGCATATAATTGATCATTTAGAAGAATTATGCTTTCCTAAAATTTTTGCGGGGCATGGATTAAACACTTCAATTTCGTATAATGATAGAGCGAAATCAGAATGTAGAAGATGTGACCGGAGATCATGCACCCCCACAAGAGTATTATATATGGCAAAAAAGAAATTAGAAAAGTCCTGTTTAGCAAATATCAACGTATGTCTCAGGAAAACTAAGCAAAATTGTAATTTATCTGCGGGAAATGTTTTACAAAAAGATTTTTTGGACAAAATAACAAAATTTGATGATGGGTATAGAATTTTAAAAAACGTAAGATCCTCACCTTCTTATTGGGAATCAAAGAAAAAAGAACTGTTAGCAATGATACGCCAGCTAGGGAAACCTGCTATATTTCTTACTGTTTCTGCTGGTGAGAAAATTTGGCCTGAATTAATAAAATCATTGGTAAAAGTAAATTCTGGAAGGGACATAACTATAGAAGAAGCTTATGAATTAGATGAATTTGAAAAAACAAATCTAATTAAAAATGATCCGGTTACATGTGCAAGATATTTTGACTATAAATTAAATAAATTAATAATGTTTTTGAAGCAAAATTTTAGTATCTTTGAAGATTATTTAGTTGAAGATAGTTACAGTCGAACCGAATTTCAAATGAGAGGATCGCCACATGAGCATATATTTTTATGGCTCAAAAATGCTCCAAATTACGACAAATCGGATATTAACAGCGTAGAAAATTGTGTCGCATTTATAGATAAATATATAACATGTAATTATGATGAAAATAATCCATACATAGGGCTACAGAGACACAAACACACTCATACCTGTTATAAAGGACAAAAGGTTAAAAAATGCAGATTTAATTATCCAATTCCCGTAATGCCAAGAACTATGATTTTGGAGCCCTTAAATTCAGAAGAAAATTCAAACGATTTAAAAACTATTTTTAAAGAAATTCATAAACTAATGTTTCATTTATATCAAAAATCTACTGATATGACATTTGAGGAAGTACTGACAAAATTGAATGTAACAGAAGAAAATTACATATTGGCCATCAGAAGTTCTATTTCAAGACCACAAGTTTTTCTAAGAAGGAATAGTTTAGAAGTCGGTATAAATTCCTATAACAAAAAAATTTTGTATCTTTTTGAATCAAATATGGATATACAATTTATTTTGGATGCATATGCAGCGGCGTCGTATGTGGTGAATTATGTAGCTAAGGCAGAAGCGGGTTTATCAAAATTATTGAGGGATGCTGCATCAGACATAGACAATGGCAATAAAACTATAAAAGATAAATTTAGAAATATAACAAATATTTTTCTAAATATGAATCTAATGTCAGCTCAAGAAGCCTCGTACCACATTCTCTCATTACCCTTGTCAAAAATGAGCCGACAATGTATTTTTATTAATACCAGTCCCATCAAAGAAAGAGTTCAAATTTTAAAGTCAAATAAAGAATTGCGGGAACTTGACGAAAATTCACATGAAATTTATATGGATGACCTTCTTCAAAAATATAGTAAGAGACCTGTGACGATGGATAACATTTGTTTGGCAGATTTTACGGCGAATTATTCCAAAAAGCAAAATTTATATGTTCAAAATGAAGATGAAATTGATAATGAAAATGTATATTCTTCTAGAAAGAAGTCGGCGATAATCAGATATAGACGTTACAAATTACAGCAGGATCCAAATAATTATTATCGCGAGCAAATGTTACTATTCCTTCCTTGGCGAAATGAACTCGGCGAAATTGAAAATGTGCAGTACGAAGTTAAATATTTACAAAATTACCAAATTATCGAGGAAAATCGGAAAAAATACTCTATTCTTGGCGATGATGTTTTGGATGCAGCTCTGGAAAATTTAAACATTGACATACATAACGAGGCAGAAAACGATAGATTATCAGTTAATTCAGAGGATGTACAAGTAGATATTTTTGAACAAGCTGGTACAGAGGCACCGAGAAAACAAAATTTTGTTCGTTTTACAATACCAAAACGCATATCTGAAGAAAACATGTTTAAAATAATGGAAAAACTAAATTTTAAACAAAGAAAAATTGTTTTGTACGTCCTTAACCATTTAAAAACTTCAACCATCCCGTTACGTCTCTTTCTCAGTGGATCAGCCACACTGTTACTAATTTTTTTGACAACAAACATGGAACAAATTCAGATAGCATTATTACTTTGTTATGTGCACCATCAGGAAAGGCGGCATTTTTAATCAATGGCGTAACTCTACATACTGCATTTGCTTTACCAGTAGCTCAATTTGGTGGCCAAATGCCAGAGTTAGCAATGGACATAGCAAATACTATTCGAGCTAAACTTTTAAATTTAAAACTTCTTATAATTGATGAAATTTCAATGGTTGGCAGTACATTGTTTAGTCGCGTTGACACACGTTTGAGGCAAATTATGGGTATAAATTCATCGTTTGGTGGTATTTCTGTTATTTGTGTGGGTGATTTACATCAACTTCCTCCCGTTATGGATACTCATGTATTTAGAGTTTCAACTAAAAATGAAATGCATAAATTCTTTGATACTAACCCTCTTTGGAATGAATTTAATTTTTTTGAGTTAACCGAAATTATGAGGCAAAAGAATGATTTGGATTTTATAAACGCATTAAATAATATGGCATCAGGAAAAATGACTGAACAAGATGTGAATCTTATATCATCGCGACAAGTCCGAGAATATGAAGTACCTGAAGAAGCTATCAGATTATATGTTGAAAATAAACATGTAGACTTATACAACACCTCCAAAATTAATACACATCCGGGGGAAAAATATCTATCTGAAGCTAAAGACTCCATCCTCGGAAAGGTAAATGCACATACCAAATTATCTCTTTTAAATTCTTTGAAAACTAAAAAAATATCCGAAGTCAATGGTTTACCACATCTACTCAGTTTAAAAGTGGGAATAAAATACATGGTTACTAGTAATATTGACGTGGAAGATGGTTTAGTTAATGGCAGTTGCGGAGTATTGGAAAAAATTCAATTTAAAGAAAACACTACTGAACCTTACATTTTATGGATAGATTTTCAGTCTAAATTTGTTGGAATGAAAGCTAAGCGGGAATATGCTAATGACATTAAAATTAACAAAATATCATCTAATTTAACACCAGTAGTAAAAATTACCAGTACCCTAAATCTTTCAAATAAAATGCAGTATCCTATTCTTCGAAAACAGTTTCCTTTAACACCTGCTGAAGCAATAACCATCCATAAAAGTCAAGGACAAACATATTCAAAAATATGTCTTAATTTTAACATCATTAAAAGAATTACAAGATCTATGTTATATGTGGCTATAAGCAGAGTAACATCTTTGTCAGGGCTGTACATTTTGGGCACATTTAAAAGTCCAAACTCAAGTGTAAAAGATGACCCAGTTTGTATAGAACTGAACAAACTAAGAACACAAAAAGAAGTAAAATGGAAAGCAGAAGTAATAAAAAATTATAGTGGACTAAAATTAGTATATCAAAACATATGTTCATTGAAAACCAAAATTTCCCATGTTAAAAGTGATATATGGTATAATTATAGCGATATATTAATTTTTTCGGAAACCTTAACAAAAACAAAAGATGTAATAGATATGGAAAATTATAATATTATGTACAGATCAGATTCAAAGGGTATTACTCGAGGTGTCATTTGTTTCGTCAAAACCCATATTGTTTTTACAAATTTGCAGTATGTAATCGATACGGATAAAAACTGCCATATAGAATTGATTTCTTTCACCGTATGCAACATTAAAATTATCACTGGTTATAAATCTCCCGGAGTAAGCCAGGTTATGTTTGAAAGAAACTTCAAAATCATTTTGGAAAAAATATCATTTCATTTAGAGAAAGATAAAATCATAATTTTGGGGGACTTTAATTATGATTTATGCAATAATCAGAATGAATATTTAATAAAGTTTTTGCTACAATTTCAATTTACAACTAAATTATCGACAAATGCCGTTACAACAAATTTAAATACCCAAATAGATATTATTTTTTCAAATATTAGTAATTTAATATGTGGAGTATATGAAACCTACTTCTCCTATCATAAACCTATTTATGTTCTTGTTTACAACGAAGATGACTTAGAAATTACAAATATGGTAAATCTACATGCATATGAAAAAGACATCAATAGATCTGGCTCAAATAATATAGATAGCCCAATTATTCTAATAGGCAGTTCTCCAGATACTTCAGATACTACAGAAAATGTATGCGAATTGAAAGAAGGCAACGCGCAAAATTTTAAAAATGTAAATGAAATAGGAAATAAATTGATACATCTTCTAAATTACCAGGGCAATTATATTTCTGCACTTAAGGATTTTATCCAGAAAAACAGGAGTACGTTCAATGAAATCCGTAGAGATGGTGCAAATCTGCAAACTTTTCTATACGATCCTAATTTTGACAATGCGACAATGGATAAAATATCTGCATTTAATGGTTTAGAGGATAAATTTAAAGTGGTTAATATAACTGGAGATGGTAATTGCTTGTACCGGGCAATTTCATATTGTTTACATCGAAATGAAAAATATTATATGCATTTAAAATTAATCTGCGTGGAAACAATATTAGATTATAAAGACCATTTCGAAAATTGGATACAAGAAAATCAAATTGAAACCAATAGTGTGAAAGAGTTAATTTTACTATGCGCAAAATATAAAGAATATGGTAATGAAGGATCTATATATGCTTTATCCCTGGCTCTACGAAATGAAATTATAGTCATACAAAAATTAGACGAAAATATAAATATCGTTTTTGGAATTGTACCATTCAATGCGGAATATAACCTTCCCATAATAATTTATCTGACAAATCCTGGTAATCAATCTGCTCACTATAGTGCTGTTATTTTAACCGAAAATTTTGCTATCCCGGAACATCCACAAATTTTTCTATGATATTATAAATCAAAATGTTGCCTTTCTTCTAATCAGAATTTTATCCAAAAATTGAAATATCTTCCATGGCAAAATTGAAAAGAAAATGGAGATATCCTGAATTTCTGTGGTTTATGCTATGCTCAATTCCATCCTGAATATCAAAATTGAAATGAAAATTATGGCTTCGGTTACACCATGTCTAATGCAAAAAATTAATTGAAAATTATGTCTCTATTCTGAGTTTCTTTGGATTAAACCGTAGGCACCATTTTCTGTCCTAAATAACTGTATCGACCAATAAAAATTAATTAATTTTTACAAGATTATATAAGTTTATACAAGTTTATACATATTTATACTAATAATAAAAATAGAAATAATAAGAATAATATTAATTAACACAATGACCAGAGATGTCGTGCGTCCTTAATTAAGGAATAATAATAACAATAATAATAATAATAATAAATGATGATGATGACGTTGATGATGATGATAGTGATGATGGTGATAATGATGTTGATGGTGATGATGATTATAATAATAATAATAATAATAATAATAATAATAATAATAATAATAATAATAATAATAATAATAATAATAATAATAATAATAATAATAATAACAATGCAAGCCTGGGTACATACTGGCCCACGTGAGTAAAAATTATGCTTCTACATTGTTCTGAAGAAATAACTATTGGAGGCGAACACTAGAGATCTAAGGCCTGGAACTTGAGGGTGGTGAAGAATGGCACTCAAGAAGAGAATTTTGTATTATATTTCGATCAGTATATTATATAGTCTGACATTTATTTTTAAAACCTTCGATGGATAACGATCCAGAACAGAATTTTGAGAGGCATGATATACATAAGTGCCAAATTAAATTGGGATATTCTAATTTACTAACAGTAATAACGAATGCAAAGTATAAGGTAACAACAGTCAATGTTTAGCATATTCTAAACATGAAATGAAAGTTACACTAAGAATAAAGAAAAGTCAGTTTTCCTCTTCATTCCGAATCTAACCTAACCTAACCTAACCTCGCCCAATACCAAGAATGAGGTACGCTACTCACGTTGTAAGATATTTGATGTTTACAAATGCCAGAGTAATTTGTAGTTTTTTCGCCTTTAAATGGAAATTAAATTTTTCTAATATAGTAAGTATAACACAAAAATACCATCTCTTTGGTCATTTTATAACGGATAAATAGTGAGTTATATGAGCGTGTCTGCTTTCCTTACAATTCCAAATATATACGTGAATTAAAACTTGTCCAAAATGAAGAATGAAAAGCAAATTCTGTTCCATTTAGATTCCCGAATATCTTCGTTGATTAAAACCAAAAATGAAGAATGGAATGAAAATTCTATAACACTTAGAATCCCAAATATCTCCTGTGGATTAAAATTTATTCAAAATTAGGAATGAAATTGATATTTTATTTTCTTTTTAATCCCGAATATCTCGGTGGATTAAAACTTGTTGAATAATAAGAAAAAAATGAATATACTGTTTTGCTTGCAATTCCGAATGTCTATGTGGATTAAAACCTGTTCAGTATGAAAATTGGATGAAAATTATGTTTTCTTTCAATCCCGGTTATATCCGTTGATTAAAACTAATACAATATGACGATAAAATGAATGCTCTTTTTCCTTTCAACCCCGAATATCTTCGTGGATTAAAACTTGTCTAATATGAAGAATGAAATAAAAATTCTGTTAAACTTAGAATCACAAATACCTCCATGTATTAAAACTTATCCAAAATGAAGAATAAAATGATAATTCTCTAACACTAGAATGTGAAAAATTAAAGGAATATTCTGTTTTCCTTTCAATCCCGAACGTCTTCGTAGAATAAAACTTGTCCAAAATGACGAATGAAATGGAAATTCTATTTCCACTTTCATCCCCAATATCCCAGAAGATTAAAACTTGTTGAATATCAAGAATGAAATGACTATTCTGTTTTCCTTTCAATCCCGAATATCTACATGGATTAGAGCTTGTCCAATGTGAAAAATGTAATGAACATTATGTTTTCATTTCAATCCCGAATATCTCCATGGATTAAAACTTGTCCAATATTAAGAATGAAAGGTATATTCTGTTTTCCTTTCAATCCCGAAGGTCTTCGTAGAATAAAACTTGTCCAAAATGACGAATGAAATGGAAATTCTATTTCCACTTTCATCCCCAATATCCCAGAAGATTAAAACTTGTTGAATATCAAGAATGAAATGACTATTCTGTTTTCCTTTCAATCCCGAATATCTACATGGATTAGAGCTTGTCCAATGTGAAAAATGTAATAAACATTATGTTTTTATTTCAATCCCGATTATCTCCATGGATTAAAACTTGTCCAATATTAAGAATGAAAGGTATATTCTGTTTTCCTTTCAATCCCGAAGGTCTTCGTAGAATAAAACTTGTCCAAAATGACGAATGAAATGGAAATTCTATTTCCATTTTCATCCCCAATATCCCAGAAGATTAAAACTTGTTGAATATCAAGAATGAAATGACTATTCTGTTTTCCTTTCAATCCCGAATATCTACATGGATTAGAGCTTGTCCAATGTGAAAAATGTAATAAACATTATGTTTTTATTTCAATCCCGATTATCTCCATGGATTAAAACTTGTCCAATATTAAGAATGAAAGGTATATTCTGTTTTCCTTTCAATCCCGAAGGTCTTCGTAGAATAAAACTTGTCCAAAATGACGAATGAAATGGAAATTCTATTTCCACTTTCATCCCCAATATCCCAGAAGATTAAAACTTGTTGAATATCAAGAATGAAATGACTATTCTGTTTTCCTTTCAATCCCGAATATCTACATGGATTAGAGCTTGTCCAATGTGAAAAATGTAATGAACATTATGTTTTCATTTCAATCCCGAATATCTCCATGGATTAAAACTTGTCCAATATTAAGAATGAAAGGTATATTCTGTTTTCCTTTCAATCCCGAAGGTCTTCGTAGAATAAAACTTGTCCAAAATGACGAATGAAATGGAAATTCTATTTCCATTTTCATCCCCAATATCCCAGAAGATTAAAACTTGTTGAATATCAAGAATGAAATGACTATTCTGTTTTCCTTTCAATCCCGAATATCTACATGGATTAGAGCTTGTCCAATGTGAAAAATGTAATAAACATTATGTTTTTATTTCAATCCCGATTATCTCCATGGATTAAAACTTGTCCAATATTAAGAATGAAAGGTATATTCTGTTTTCCTTTCAATCCCGAAGGTCTTCGTAGAATAAAACTTGTCCAAAATGACGAATGAAATGGAAATTCTATTTCCACTTTCATCCCCAATATCCCAGAAGATTAAAACTTGTTGAATATCAAGAATGAAATGACTATTCTGTTTTCCTTTCAATCCCGAATATCTACATGGATTAGAGCTTGTCCAATGTGAAAAATGTAATGAACATTATGTTTTCATTTCAATCCCGAATATCTCCATGGATTAAAACTTGTCCAATATTAAGAATGAAAGGTATATTCTGTTTTCCTTTCAATCCCGAAGGTCTTCGTAGAATAAAACTTGTCCAAAATGACGAATGAAATGGAAATTCTATTTCCATTTTCATCCCCAATATCCCAGAAGATTAAAACTTGTTGAATATCAAGAATGAAATGACTATTCTGTTTTCCTTTCAATCCCGAATATCTACATGGATTAGAGCTTGTCCAATGTGAAAAATGTAATGAACATTATGTTTTCATTTCAATCCCGAATATCTCCATGGATTAAAACTTGTCCAATATTAAGAATGAAAGGTATATTCTGTTTTCCTTTCAATCCCGAAGGTCTTCGTAGAATAAAACTTGTCCAAAATGACGAATGAAATGGAAATTCTATTTCCATTTTCATCCCCAATATCCCAGAAGATTAAAACTTGTTGAATATCAAGAATGAAATGACTATTCTGTTTTCCTTTCAATCCCGAATATCTACATGGATTAGAGCTTGTCCAATGTGAAAAATGTAATGAACATTATGTTTTCATTTCAATCCCGAATATCTCCATGGATTAAAACTTGTCCAATATTAAGAATGAAAGGTATATTCTGTTTTCCTTTCAATCCCGAAGGTCTTCGTAGAATAAAACTTGTCCAAAATGACGAATGAAATGGAAATTCTATTTCCACTTTCATCCCCAATATCCCAGAAGATTAAAACTTGTTGAATATCAAGAATGAAATGACTATTCTGTTTTCCTTTCAATCCCGAATATCTACATGGATTAGAGCTTGTCCAATGTGAAAAATGTAATGAACATTATGTTTTCATTTCAATCCCGAATATCTCCATGGATTAAAACTTGTCCAATATTAAGAATGAAAGGTATATTCTGTTTTCCTTTCAATCCCGAAGGTCTTCGTAGAATAAAACTTGTCCAAAATGACGAATGAAATGGAAATTCTATTTCCATTTTCATCCCCAATATCCCAGAAGATTAAAACTTGTTGAATATCAAGAATGAAATGACTATTCTGTTTTCCTTTCAATCCCGAATATCTACATGGATTAGAGCTTGTCCAATGTGAAAAATGTAATAAACATTATGTTTTTATTTCAATCCCGATTATCTCCATGGATTTAAACTTGTCCAATATTAAGATTGAAAGGTATATTCTGTTTTCCTTTCAATCCCGAAGGTCTTCGTAGAATAAAACTTGTCCAAAATGACGAATGAAATGGAAATTCTATTTCCATTTTCATCCCCAATATCCCAGAAGATTAAAACTTGTTGAATATCAAGAATGAAATGACTATTCTGTTTTCCTTTCAATCCCGAATATCTACATGGATTAGAGCTTGTCCAATGTGAAAAATGTAATAAACATTATGTTTTTATTTCAATCCCGATTATCTCCATGGATTAAAACTTGTCCAATATTAAGAATGAAAGGTATATTCTGTTTTCCTTT
This sequence comes from Harpalus rubripes, assembly GCA_963082715.1. Lineage (NCBI taxonomy): Eukaryota > Metazoa > Arthropoda > Insecta > Coleoptera > Carabidae > Harpalus > Harpalus rubripes. The sequence continues at coordinate 86,113,557 of OY720448.1, forward strand.
CAATCCCGAAGGTCTTCGTAGAATAAAACTTGTCCAAAATGACGAATGAAATGGAAATTCTATTTCCACTTTCATCCCCAATATCCCAGAAGATTAAAACTTGTTGAATATCAAGAATGAAATGACTATTCTGTTTTCCTTTCAATCCCGAATATCTACATGGATTAGAGCTTGTCCAATGTGAAAAATGTAATAAACATTATGTTTTTATTTCAATCCCGATTATCTCCATGGATTAAAACTTGTCCAATATTAAGAATGAAAGGTATATTCTGTTTTCCTTTCAATCCCGAAGGTCTTCGTAGAATAAAACTTGTCCAAAATGACGAATGAAATGGAAATTCTATTTCCATTTTCATCCCCAATATCCCAGAAGATTAAAACTTGTTGAATATCAAGAATGAAATGACTATTCTGTTTTCCTTTCAATCCCGAATATCTACATGGATTAGAGCTTGTCCAATGTGAAAAATGTAATGAACATTATGTTTTCATTTCAATCCCGAATATCTCCATGGATTAAAACTTGTCCAATATTAAGAATGAAAGGTATATTCTGTTTTCCTTTCAATCCCGAAGGTCTTCGTAGAATAAAACTTGTCCAAAATGACGAATGAAATGGAAATTCTATTTCCACTTTCATCCCCAATATCCCAGAAGATTAAAACTTGTTGAATATCAAGAATGAAATGACTATTCTGTTTTCCTTTCAATCCCGAATATCTACATGGATTAGAGCTTGTCCAATGTGAAAAATGTAATGAACATTATGTTTTCATTTCAATCCCGAATATCTCCATGGATTAAAACTTGTCCAATATTAAGAATGAAAGGTATATTCTGTTTTCCTTTCAATCCCGAAGGTCTTCGTAGAATAAAACTTGTCCAAAATGACGAATGAAATGGAAATTCTATTTCCATTTTCATCCCCAATATCCCAGAAGATTAAAACTTGTTGAATATCAAGAATGAAATGACTATTCTGTTTTCCTTTCAATCCCGAATATCTACATGGATTAGAGCTTGTCCAATGTGAAAAATGTAATAAACATTATGTTTTTATTTCAATCCCGATTATCTCCATGGATTAAAACTTGTCCAATATTAAGAATGAAAGGTATATTCTGTTTTCCTTTCAATCCCGAAGGTCTTCGTAGAATAAAACTTGTCCAAAATGACGAATGAAATGGAAATTCTATTTCCATTTTCATCCCCAATATCCCAGAAGATTAAAACTTGTTGAATATCAAGAATGAAATGACTATTCTGTTTTCCTTTCAATCCCGAATATCTACATGGATTAGAGCTTGTCCAATGTGAAAAATGTAATGAACATTATGTTTTCATTTCAATCCCGAATATCTCCATGGATTAAAACTTGTCCAATATTAAGAATGAAAGGTATATTCTGTTTTCCTTTCAATCCCGAAGGTCTTCGTAGAATAAAACTTGTCCAAAATGACGAATGAAATGGAAATTCTATTTCCACTTTCATCCCCAATATCCCAGAAGATTAAAACTTGTTGAATATCAAGAATGAAATGACTATTCTGTTTTCCTTTCAATCCCGAATATCTACATGGATTAGAGCTTGTCCAATGTGAAAAATGTAATGAACATTATGTTTTCATTTCAATCCCGAATATCTCCATGGATTAAAACTTGTCCAATATTAAGAATGAAAGGTATATTCTATTTTCCTTTCAATCCCGAAGGTCTTCGTAGAATAAAACTTGTCCAAAATGACGAATGAAATGGAAATTCTATTTCCACTTTCATCCCCAATATCCCAGAAGATTAAAACTTGTTGAATATCAAGAATGAAATGACTATTCTGTTTTCCTTTCAATCCCGAATATCTACATGGATTAGAGCTTGTCCAATGTGAAAAATGTAATAAACATTATGTTTTTATTTCAATCCCGATTATCTCCATGGATTAAAACTTGTCCAATATTAAGAATGAAAGGTATATTCTGTTTTCCTTTCAATCCCGAAGGTCTTCGTAGAATAAAACTTGTCCAAAATGACGAATGAAATGGAAATTCTATTTCCATTTTCATCCCCAATATCCCAGAAGATTAAAACTTGTTGAATATCAAGAATGAAATGACTATTCTGTTTTCCTTTCAATCCCGAATATCTACATGGATTAGAGCTTGTCCAATGTGAAAAATGTAATGAACATTATGTTTTCATTTCAATCCCGAATATCTCCATGGATTAAAACTTGTCCAATATTAAGAATGAAAGGTATATTCTGTTTTCCTTTCAATCCCGAAGGTCTTCGTAGAATAAAACTTGTCCAAAATGACGAATGAAATGGAAATTCTATTTCCATTTTCATCCCCAATATCCCAGAAGATTAAAACTTGTTGAATATCAAGAATGAAATGACTATTCTGTTTTCCTTTCAATCCCGAATATCTACATGGATTAGAGCTTGTCCAATGTGAAAAATGTAATAAACATTATGTTTTTATTTCAATCCCGATTATCTCCATGGATTAAAACTTGTCCAATATTAAGAATGAAAGGTATATTCTGTTTTCCTTTCAATCCCGAAGGTCTTCGTAGAATAAAACTTGTCCAAAATGACGAATGAAATGGAAATTCTATTTCCATTTTCATCCCCAATATCCCAGAAGATTAAAACTTGTTGAATATCAAGAATGAAATGACTATTCTGTTTTCCTTTCAATCCCGAATATCTACATGGATTAGAGCTTGTCCAATGTGAAAAATGTAATGAACATTATGTTTTCATTTCAATCCCGAATATCTCCATGGATTAAAACTTGTCCAATATTAAGAATGAAAGGTATATTCTGTTTTCCTTTCAATCCCGAACGTCTTCGTAGAATACAACTTGTCCAAAATGACGAATGAAATGGAAATTCTATTACCATTTTCATCCCCAATATCCCAGAAGATTAAAACTTGTTGAATATCAAGAATGAAATGACTATTCTGTTTTCCTAACAATCCCGAAAATATACATGGATTGGAGCATGTCCAATGTGAAAAATGAAATGAACATTATGTTTTCATTTCAATCCCGATTATCTCCTTGGATTAAAACTTGTCCAATATTAAGAATGGAAATTATATTCTGTTTTCCTTTCAATCCCGAATATCTTCGCGGATTAAAACATGTCCAATATTAAGAATGAAAAGAATATTCTGTTACACTTAGAATCGCGAATATGCCCATGTATTAAAACTCGTTTAATATGAAGAATGAAATTAATATTGTTTTCCTTTGAATCCTAAATATCTCTGTGGATTAAAACCGTCAATATGAAGAACGAAATGAAAATTCTATAGCACTATAGCACTTAGAATTCCAGATATGTCGGTGGATTAATATTTGTCTAAAATGAAAAATGAAATGGAAATCCTATTTTCTTTTTAGTCCCGAATATCTAGGTGCATTAAAACTTTTTGATATCAAGAATGAAAGTAATATTCTGTTTTCCTTTCAATACCGAATATCTCTGAGTAATAAAACTCGTCCAAAATGAAGAATGAAATGGAAATTATATATTCATTTGAATCCCAAAAATCTTGGTGGATTTAAACTTGTTGAATATCAAGAATGAAATGAAAATTGTTTTCTTTTCAATTCCGGCTATCGCCGTGGATTAATACTTGTCCAATATGAAGAATGCAATTAATATTTTGTTTTCCTTTTCATCCATACATTAAATTATGACCAATGAAAAGAATGGAAGGATAATTCTGTCAGGCTCCCAATATATTTTTATTAGACTATAGTCACACTTCTATCCTACATTCTCTAAATTAAGCCATGCCCAATACTAAAAATGAAATGCATATTCTTCCTTTTTGAGGTATGTACATTTTAAAATTTCTATGTCATTTGTTATAAATGATAACATCAATAGCTTTTTGATAAGAAAACTATTTTATATACACCACACATAAAATTATTCATGTTCGAAACATCATTTTTCAATTTTTGGATAAAGGGTGGAATTATGTAACTCGTTAAAACAGAAGATGATTGGCATATTTACGTCAATATCAAATAATATATATAATTTTATTTGTAAACATAACGTTACCGGTACCCACTGTTTACTATCGGATGTGAATCCCAATCAATAGTGAGCAGATTGATTACCAGGATTTGTCAGATAAATTATTATGGGAAGGTTATATTCCGCATTGAATGGTACAATTCCAAAAACGATATTTATATTTTCGTCTAATTTTTGTATGACTATAATTTCATTTCGTAGAGCCAGGGATAAAGCATATATAGATCCTTCATTACCATATTCTTTATATTTTGCGCATAGTAAAATTAACTCTTTCACACTATTGGTTTCAATTTGATTTTCTTGTATCCAATTTTCGAAATGGTCTTTATAATCTAATATTGTTTCCACGCAGATTAATTTTAAATGCATATAATATTTTTCATTTCGATGTAAACAATATGAAATTGCCCGGTACAAGCAATTACCATCTCCAGTTATATTAACCACTTTAAATTTATCCTCTAAACCATTAAATGCAGATATTTTATCCATTGTCGCATTGTCAAAATTAGGATCGTATAGAAAAGTTTGCAGATTTGCACCATCTCTACGGATTTCATTGAACGTACTCCTGTTTTTCTGGATAAAATCCTTAAGTGCAGAAATATAATTGCCCTGGTAATTTAGAAGATGTATCAATTTATTTCCTATTTCATTTACATTTTTAAAATTTTGCGCGTTGCCTTCTTTCAATTCGCATACATTTTCTGTAGTATCTGAAGTATCTGGAGAACTGCCTATTAGAATAATTGGGCTATCTATATTATTTGAGCCAGATCTATTGATGTCTTTTTCATATGCATGTAGATTTACCATATTTGTAATTTCTAAGTCATCTTCGTTGTAAACAAGAACATAAATAGGTTTATGATAGGAGAAGTAGGTTTCATATACTCCACATATTAAATTACTAATATTTGAAAAAATAATATCTATTTGGGTATTTAAATTTGTTGTAACGGCATTTGTCGACAATTTAGTTGTAAATTGAAATTGTAGCAAAAACTTTATTAAATATTCATTCTGATTATTGCATAAATCATAATTAAAGTCCCCCAAAATTATGATTTTATCTTTCTCTAAATGAAATGATATTTTTTCCAAAATGATTTTGAAGTTTCTTTCAAACATAACCTGGCTTACTCCGGGAGATTTATAACCAGTGATAATTTTAATGTTGCATACGGTGAAAGAAATCAATTCTATATGGCAGTTTTTATCCGTATCGATTACATACTGCAAATTTGTAAAAACAATATGGGTTTTGACGAAACAAATGACACCTCGTGTAATACCCTTTGAATCTGATCTGTACATAATATTATAATTTTCCATATCTATTACATCTTTTGTTTTTGTTAAGGTTTCCGAAAAAATTAATATATCGCTATAATTATACCATATATCACTTTTAACATGGGAAATTTTGGTTTTCAATGAACATATGTTTTGATATACTAATTTTAGTCCACTATAATTTTTTATTACTTCTGCTTTCCATTTTACTTCTTTTTGTGTTCTTAGTTTGTTCAGTTCTATACAAACTGGGTCATCTTTTACACTTGAGTTTGGACTTTTAAATGTGCCCAAAATGTACAGCCCTGACAAAGATGTTACTCTGCTTATAGCCACATATAACATAGATCTTGTAATTCTTTTAATGATGTTAAAATTAAGACATATTTTTGAATATGTTTGTCCTTGACTTTTATGGATGGTTATTGCTTCAGCAGGTGTTAAAGGAAACTGTTTTCGAAGAATAGGATACTGCATTTTATTTGAAAGATTTAGGGTACTGGTAATTTTTACTACTGGTGTTAAATTAGATGATATTTTGTTAATTTTAATGTCATTAGCATATTCCCGCTTAGCTTTCATTCCAACAAATTTAGACTGAAAATCTATCCATAAAATGTAAGGTTCAGTAGTGTTTTCTTTAAATTGAATTTTTTCCAATACTCCGCAACTGCCATTAACTAAACCATCTTCCACGTCAATATTACTAGTAACCATGTATTTTATTCCCACTTTTAAACTGAGTAGATGTGGTAAACCATTGACTTCGGATATTTTTTTAGTTTTCAAAGAATTTAAAACAGATAATTTGGTATGTGCATTTACCTTTCCGAGGATGGAGTCTTTAGCTTCAGATAGATATTTTTCCCCCGGATGTGTATTAATTTTGGAGGTGTTGTATAAGTCTACATGTTTATTTTCAACATATAATCTGATAGCTTCTTCAGGTACTTCATATTCTCGGACTTGTCGCGATGATATAAGATTCACATCTTGTTCAGTCATTTTTCCTGATGCCATATTATTTAATGCGTTTATAAAATCCAAATCATTCTTTTGCCTCATAATTTCGGTTAACTCAAAAAAATTAAATTCATTCCAAAGAGGGTTAGTATCAAAGAATTTATGCATTTCATTTTTAGTTGAAACTCTAAATACATGAGTATCCATAACGGGAGGAAGTTGATGTAAATCACCCACACAAATAACAGAAATACCACCAAACGATGAATTTATACCCATAATTTGCCTCAAACGTGTGTCAACGCGACTAAACAATGTACTGCCAACCATTGAAATTTCATCAATTATAAGAAGTTTTAAATTTAAAAGTTTAGCTCGAATAGTATTTGCTATGTCCATTGCTAACTCTGGCATTTGGCCACCAAATTGAGCTACTGGTAAAGCAAATGCAGTATGTAGAGTTACGCCATTGATTAAAAATGCCGCCTTTCCTGATGGTGCACATAACAAAGTAATAATGCTATCTGAATTTGTTCCATGTTTGTTGTCAAAAAAATTAGTAACAGTGTGGTAAATTGCATTTATAACTGTGCTTTTACCTACACCTGCTGATCCACTGAGAAAGAGACGTAACGGGATGGTTGAAGTTTTTAAATGGTTAAGGACGTACAAAACAATTTTTCTTTGTTTAAAATTTAGTTTTTCCATTATTTTAAACATGTTTTCTTCAGATATGCGTTTTGGTATTGTAAAACGAACAAAATTTTGTTTTCTCGGTGCCTCTGTACCAGCTTGTTCAAAAATATCTACTTGTACATCCTCTGAATTAACTGATAATCTATCGTTTTCTGCCTCGTTATGTATGTCAATGTTTAAATTTTCCAGAGCTGCATCCAAAACATCATCGCCAAGAATAGAGTATTTTTTCCGATTTTCCTCGATAATTTGGTAATTTTGTAAATATTTAACTTCGTACTGCACATTTTCAATTTCGCCGAGTTCATTTCGCCAAGGAAGGAATAGTAACATTTGCTCGCGATAATAATTATTTGGATCCTGCTGTAATTTGTAACGTCTATATCTGATTATCGCCGACTTCTTTCTAGAAGAATATACATTTTCATTATCAATTTCATCTTCATTTTGAACATATAAATTTTGCTTTTTGGAATAATTCGCCGTAAAATCTGCCAAACAAATGTTATCCATCGTCACAGGTCTCTTACTATATTTTTGAAGAAGGTCATCCATATAAATTTCATGTGAATTTTCGTCAAGTTCCCGCAATTCTTTATTTGACTTTAAAATTTGAACTCTTTCTTTGATGGGACTGGTATTAATAAAAATACATTGTCGGCTCATTTTTGACAAGGGTAATGAGAGAATGTGGTACGAGGCTTCTTGAGCTGACATTAGATTCATATTTAGAAAAATATTTGTTATATTTCTAAATTTATCTTTTATAGTTTTATTGCCATTGTCTATGTCTGATGCAGCATCCCTCAATAATTTTGATAAACCCGCTTCTGCCTTAGCTACATAATTCACCACATACGACGCCGCTGCATATGCATCCAAAATAAATTGTATATCCATATTTGATTCAAAAAGATACAAAATTTTTTTGTTATAGGAATTTATACCGACTTCTAAACTATTCCTTCTTAGAAAAACTTGTGGTCTTGAAATAGAACTTCTGATGGCCAATATGTAATTTTCTTCTGTTACATTCAATTTTGTCAGTACTTCCTCAAATGTCATATCAGTAGATTTTTGATATAAATGAAACATTAGTTTATGAATTTCTTTAAAAATAGTTTTTAAATCGTTTGAATTTTCTTCTGAATTTAAGGGCTCCAAAATCATAGTTCTTGGCATTACGGGAATTGGATAATTAAATCTGCATTTTTTAACCTTTTGTCCTTTATAACAGGTATGAGTGTGTTTGTGTCTCTGTAGCCCTATGTATGGATTATTTTCATCATAATTACATGTTATATATTTATCTATAAATGCGACACAATTTTCTACGCTGTTAATATCCGATTTGTCGTAATTTGGAGCATTTTTGAGCCATAAAAATATATGCTCATGTGGCGATCCTCTCATTTGAAATTCGGTTCGACTGTAACTATCTTCAACTAAATAATCTTCAAAGATACTAAAATTTTGCTTCAAAAACATTATTAATTTATTTAATTTATAGTCAAAATATCTTGCACATGTAACCGGATCATTTTTAATTAGATTTGTTTTTTCAAATTCATCTAATTCATAAGCTTCTTCTATAGTTATGTCCCTTCCAGAATTTACTTTTACCAATGATTTTATTAATTCAGGCCAAATTTTCTCACCAGCAGAAACAGTAAGAAATATAGCAGGTTTCCCTAGCTGGCGTATCATTGCTAACAGTTCTTTTTTCTTTGATTCCCAATAAGAAGGTGAGGATCTTACGTTTTTTAAAATTCTATACCCATCATCAAATTTTGTTATTTTGTCCAAAAAATCTTTTTGTAAAACATTTCCCGCAGATAAATTACAATTTTGCTTAGTTTTCCTGAGACATACGTTGATATTTGCTAAACAGGACTTTTCTAATTTCTTTTTTGCCATATATAATACTCTTGTGGGGGTGCATGATCTCCGGTCACATCTTCTACATTCTGATTTCGCTCTATCATTATACGAAATTGAAGTGTTTAATCCATGCCCCGCAAAAATTTTAGGAAAGCATAATTCTTCTAAATGATCAATTATATGCCAAGGTACTGGTTTTTCATCCTGACATGGAGCAGTTACTTTAATTTTGTCGTTCATTTCCTTATTTCTGTCTATGATTAAAACTTCTTCGTCAATTTCAATTTGCCCAAAATCATATGAATCATTAAAGATGCTATCCACCGAAGAATTTGAAATAGAAACAGTGGAAATAATATTCATGTTATTTTCGTCGTTATCATTTTGGTCAACAATAAAATCAACTTGTTCGTCATACTTATGTTCGTAATTTGCGAAATACCTGGGATCTACTTCTATATTGTATTTTTTATAAAGGGGTGTATTTAATAAGTATTTTAAAGCGTCACACACAACTGCAGGTCTTATAGTCTCGAACATATAGTCAGATCGGTGGCACATATGTCTTTTTAATTTTACCTGAATGGTGTCCATTTGGTCAAAATTTCTTGGTAAAACTTGTAAAATTTTATTAATCTGGAGTGGTACATTTACTACGCTACCTTTTTGACCTAATTGTGCATTTAAGGCATATGACTTTAACAGTCTTATTTGCATAAAGTTGATGTATGGAGCTACCATTCTTTCTTCCAGGGGTGATAAATTTTTGATGCATTCCGGTAAAATAGGAAATTTCAAATTATTACTTGTAGCTAATTTTGGTACTATGCCTTTGGATATATATTTTTTACAAGTTTTACATAAATAATTCGAGGGAAAGTTGTGAATTAAATCATAGAATTCTCTGGTTTGTCTCATACTGTCTTCATAGTCGCAGTATATAACAGAATGCTCAAAAAATAATCCCTCACAACAGAAACAAATTATATCTGGCGTATGACATCTATCTTTAATAAACTGTAATTCTAATTTTGATGTTTCCACATTTTGCCGCAATAAATTATTATATATATTATCTCTATATCGAATTAATTCATTTTGCCTCTTTCTTCTTTTTGCTGCATTATCTATCATTTTTTCATTCTCTCGAAAAGTAATATCGTCCCTTCTCTTCTTTATGGATAGTTTATTCTGTTCATTTTCAACTTTTCTGTAATCTTTGTCTTCCCTCTTTTTTTGCATATTTATTTTATTTTTTTCGTTTTCCATGCTTACATAAATTTGACTTGTTCTTCTCTCTTGCATATTAATTTTATTTATTTCTTTTTCTGTACTTCTGTATGTTTCATCTCTTCTTTTTTCTATCATGTTTCTTTTATTTATTTCATTTTCTACATTTCTGTATTTTTCGTGTTTTCTTTTTTCTTCTATATTTCTTTTATTTATTTCATTTTCAGCACTTTTGTATAATTCATCTTTTCTTTTTTCTTTTATGTTTTTTTTATTTATTTCATGTTCAGAACTTTTGTATATTTCGTCTTTTCTTCTTTCTTTCATGTTTCTTTTATTTATTTCATTTTCAGAACTTTTGTATATTTCGTCTTTTCTTTTTTCTTTCATGTTTCTTTTATTTATTTCATTTTCTACGCTTTTATATATTTCGTCTTTTCTTTTTTCTTTCATGTTTCTTTTATTTATTTCATTTTCGGCACTTTTGTATATTTCGTCTTTTCTTTTTTCTTTCATGTTTCTTTTATTTATTTCATTTTCAGCACTTTTGTATATTCCGTCTTTTCTTTTTTCTTTCATGTTTCTTTTATTTACTTCATTTTCACCACTTTTGTATATTTCGTCTTTCCTTTTTTCTTTCATGTTTATTTTATTTACTTCGTTTTCCGTTGTTCTGTATATTTCATCCTTTCGTTTTTTTTGTTTGTTTATTTTATTTATATCTTTCTCTAAATTTTTGTATATTTCATCTTCTCTTCTCTTCCGCATGTTTAATAAATTTTTATCATTTTCTTTCAATTTGTAGTCAACATCTTCTCGAAGTTTCCTCATTCTTTCTTGTCCGCTAGTCTTTCGCACTTCTTTTTTATTAATCTTCTTTTTATCTTTAGTAATTTCATATATTACTTTTTGATCTTTACATAGTTGTTTAGATGATTTTTTCTTCGTCTTCATAATAAGTCACTAAAATTACATAATCTTATATATACATTACCTATGTTAATTTACTCGTAATAAAAAACATCAATTTACCTTTTAAATATATATTTATATATTTTATATTATTTTAATATTGAGTCACTGACATCTGTCAATTAGAATTATTTCAGTATATTAGAAGTTACTAGGGTTACAGCAAAATTAAATTTCATAAATCAGCCGACCGCTGATTTATGAAATTTAATTTTTAATATTTTTTTACTCTATATCTATTGAATATGGAGGGATACGAACACTCTTACCTTATAGAGAAGAAAATATTCTTTATTATTTATAATAACATAAAATATCAAAAATTAATATTTATGTGCTTTTTTTTAAGAAAAACTGTTAAAATCTTCAAATTAGGGTACTTCCGGTTGACCAATTCTTACCAGAATCTAATCAGCTCTTCATATGGACGTACAAAAGGAGAAAACGAAAGAATTATAATTTTTGAAATTGTAGTATTAGAGTTATCGCATTAGAAAAATTTGTCACACACAGACACACACACACACACACACACACACACATACATACACACACACACACATACAGACATCATCGTAAAAATAGTAAAATCGTATTCTAGGGACCCTAAAACGTGCTCATTCATCAAAAACTCACCACCGAATTTTTTGACCAAAGACAATACCTTCCTTACCTAAAGGTGACGGAAGGTAAAAAGGAAGTGCGCGCGTTAAGATTGGACTCTGCTCAGTTTGTTAACTACATTAAATTTCTAACCTGTTTCAAATTTTTATAGGTTATGGATCTACCCCTGTTTACCACATGCGTTCTTAAAATATCGATTCCGGTAGTTATAACCTGATAAACAGCTGTTTACCGGTAGAATTTTCGTAAATGCCTCATATAACTGACGGAAGATAATGTGCTGGCCACATCAGATTATTATTATTATTATTATTATTATTATTATTATTATTATTATTATTATTATTATTATTATTATTATTATTATTATTATTATTATTATTATTATTATTATTATTATTATTATTATTATTATTATTATTATTATTATTATTATTATTATTATTATTATTATTATTATTATTGTAGCCTGACTTTTGGTGTCCGAACATAGTTGTGAGTTGATTTTGAAATTGTTTGTTACAAATTAGATTATAATTTAATTTTGTTGATAAATTTATTACTTCTTTTATAAATTGCTTCATTACAAATCTAAAGTTTTATTCACGAAAGATGACTATACAAGGTCATTCATGAGTCCACTGAAATAATATGACTTACAGATAACTATACTGCATTTCATACCCATAAGCGTGCAACGCGAAATATTTATGGGTACATTTAATCTGAAAAAATAAATGTATTTTGTTTGAAAATTTTGTTTCTTTTTAAATAATGCTTTTCTCAAAGTTTTATCTTCTTCATCTACGTTTTTGTATAAAGCAAAAATATATACTTGACGTAAACCATAAAATAATAATTTGATTTGAATATCAACGACATCAGTGCAGAGGGCACTACGACATACGTCACTCCTATTTTTAGTGTGTTAGAAAGTGATGGCACTATTTACGTATAACTGGTTCACAACACAAATTAAATAGACATACGTCAAATAATCTTTCCTTTTCTGGTACAAAATGTTGCTAAGTTACTGCTATAAAGCGCTATGTATCTTTCTTCGAACAAATGACCTTGAATAGTCATCCTTCGTGAATAATAGTATATCTTTAAATATATGTAACAACAATTGATATAGAATAATGCCATTATTAATATAAACGGATATTTATAATAAATCACCGAGTGTTCGAACATATAGTTAAGGCCTGTGTCCACGATCCTAGAAATCGATCCGAGTTCTCGAATATAGTTCGCAATTCGATATCTCGGATCGTGGACACTACCAACTCGGACGCAAAAATCGAACAGAAAACTAGAATAGAAAAATGCGTTCTGTCTCATTTTTTCGTACAAGTTGCTAATTTCATTTAACTGTTACCAATTTAAAATACTGACGTTTGATGTTTGATAAGTTTGAAAATGATAAGGTTATAATAGTTATTTATGTAACAAGTGTGTAAAGTAGTACTTTTTTGGTCGAGTGCGATGTTTTACTTCTAGCACGAGACAAAAAATACTATTTTACACACGTGTTGCATACAACATTTTTCCTACAACCGAAATGGTATTGATGTTTCTCATAATACTGAGTGTACAAACATCCAGCAGCTTCAAACACTGTTAGTACTCTTTCTCATAACACTGTAGAAAATGTAACTTAAACACTTGGAAGAATCTCAGATAGACGATGATTAGTATTTTATAATGTACAAATTGTACATTTAATATTAATATTAAAAAATCTGATGTGGCCAGCACATTACCTTCCGTCAGTTCTATGTATTTTGTACAAATTTCATACGGAAAGTTCCTTGCTAAATTAAATATTCTATTTCTTGTACATTACCTTCCGGCAGCTGCATGTATTTTATACAAATTTCATACAGAAAATTTATGTCTTAAATTATTATTTTGTGACGTTTTCTATGTACAGTGTAATGTATCTGCAGAAATAAATTATTATTATTTCTTGTACATTACCTTAAAGCAGTTGTATGTATTTTATACAAATTTCATACAGAAAGCAAGAGATCCTATATTTCCAATAAAATTATAAGACAAACACACTATGTCAATTTCACTTGACACTGACATCTTTCAATCAGAATTTTCTTAATATAGTAGCTGTTTTCATAGCTATAGCTACTTTATGAAATTTAATTTTTTTACAATTTTTTAACTCTATATCCATTTAATATTAAGTATAAAATGCAGTCAAATCGTGTAGAGAATAAAATATTCTTTAATATTTATAATAACATTAAATGTGAAAAAATGACATTTAACATAGTTTTTTCAAGAAAAACTGTTAAAATCTTCAAATGATGGTACTTCCGGTTGACCAATTGTAACCAAAATCTAATCAGCTCTTCATATGGATGTAACGAAGAAGTATATGAAAAAATTATAATTTTTGAAACTGTAGTATTAAAGTTATCGTAGACGAAAATTTTGTTACACACACACACACACACACACACACACACACACACACACACACACACACACACACACACACACACACACACACACACACACACACACACACACACACACACACACACACACACACACACACACACACACACACACACACACACACACACACACACACACACACACACACACACACACACACACACACACACACACACACACACACACACACACACACACACACACACACACACACACACACACACACACACACACACACACACACACACACACACACACACACACACACACACACACACACACACACACACACACACACACACACACACACACACACACACACACACACACACACACACACACACACACACACACACACACACACACACACACACACACACACACACACACACACACACACACACACACACACACACACACACACACACACACACACACACACACACACACACACACACACACACACACACACACACACACACACACACACACACACACACACACACACACACACACACACACACACACACACACACACACACACACACACACACACACACACACACACACACACACACACACACACACACACACACACACACACACACACACACACACACACACACACACACACACACACACACACACACACACACACACACACACACACACACACACACACACACACACACACACACACACACACACACACACACACACACACACACACACACACACACACACACACACACACACACACACACACACACACACACACACACACACACACACACACACACACACACACACACACACACACACACACACACACACACACACACACACACACACACACACACACACACACACACACACACACACACACACACACACACACACACACACACACACACACACACACACACACACACACACACACACACACACACACACACACACACACACACACACACACACACACACACACACACACACACACACACACACACACACACACACACA
This sequence comes from Harpalus rubripes, assembly GCA_963082715.1. Lineage (NCBI taxonomy): Eukaryota > Metazoa > Arthropoda > Insecta > Coleoptera > Carabidae > Harpalus > Harpalus rubripes. The sequence continues at coordinate 86,128,790 of OY720448.1, forward strand.
CACACACACACACACACACACACACACACACACACACACACACACACACACACACACACACACACACACACACACACACACACACACACACACACACACACACACACACACACACACACACACACACACACACACACACACACACACACACACACACACACACACACACACACACACACACACACACACACACACACACACACACACACACACACACACACACACACACACACACACACACACACACACACACACACACACACACACACACACACACACACACACACACACACACACACACACACACACACACACACACACACACACACACACACACACACACACACACACACACACACACACACACACACACACACACACACACACACACACACACACACACACACACACACACACACACACACACACACACACACACACACACACACACACACACACACACACACACACACACACACACACACACACACACACACACACACACACACA
>OY720448.1:86134299-86196799 GCA_963082715.1 Harpalus rubripes
GAAAAAAATATATTAAATAATAAAAATGTAAAGGAAGTATTTCTTTGAGCACAGTCTAATCTGAACATTGACAAATGTAACAGAAAGGTACGCGCGATAGTCGGCTAGTACAATTTTGAATTTATCTCCAATCTATATATCTTCCATCCAGCGCTTCCAGCTCTGAAGTTGGAATGATTCGTAGGAATATTCAGATTTTTTGACGCAAAAGAACGATCATTGAGGTTCTACTAGAAGAAGTAGTAAGATTTCTGACACCGATAGAACGTACCTATAGTGTGTTTGTCTTATAATTTTACTGGAAATGTAGGAACTTTTGCTATAAATTTTCTGTATGGAATTTGCATAAAATATATGCAACTGCTGGAAGGTAAAGTACAAGAAATATAATCTTTAGCAAGGAACTTTCTGTATGAAATTTGTACAAAATACATAGAACTGACGGAAGGTAATGTGCTGACCACATCAGATTTTTGATATTGATTATGAATAATTATTTATAAATAAATTAATATATTCGTTGTAAAAATTTAATTTACTTACTACCCGGATAATTTCTTGGTTATTTTTTATTAGTTTTTAGTATTGGTAGAAATGACTGGAACCAACTTCATAAATTCGACCAACCTGACATCTGTATAGTCATGCAAGTTCAATGTTTATGATCAAAAAAAGTGATCGAGAACTCGGAACGATTTCTAGCATCTTGGACACAGGCCTTTATTGGGGCTCGTAATAGCAAATTATCTTAAAATATTCAAACTACAAGATATTTTAAAGGTTGAGGTAGAGAATGTCGAGAAGGAAGCATAGTAGATAATTAGTGTTAATACTGAATATAAAACAAAGTAGATCAGAATTGCTAATCCCGTGTTTGAAATCATACACTAATTCAGCGGAAACAAAACAATAACAAACATGACACCGGCATTATCATAAACAAAGGCTAAACACGGTTATGTGGGGTTGTGTGAGGTTATCTTCGAAGGCCAGAATCTCTGCCTTCCTCGCTCGGACGCCGCGTATTGACAAAGACGACGGCACGAACTGAACTGAGTACGGTTTTGACTGCTTAACCAGCTGCGACAGCAACCAATTACCTAGTGCTTGCCTTGATCCTCGCAGCTACTCTCGACATAATGCCGCGATTATGATTTAATCTCCCGTATGGTGCGTCAACCTAATGTGACCGTGATTAGCTTAGAGATTCAAACAATGCAACTACAGGTATGATGGAAGCAAACCCCTTGTTGTGGTTACTTTGTGTTGATGCTGCTTTCACATTAAATGTTGCAACGTTGTATATCGGGCTTTCATAGATTTTATTTTTAGAAATATTTTACAAAAAATGCCAGTGTAGATAGCAGCGCTAATTAACACGCTGAAACATTAATTGAATAATCGTATGTCAGCTCGAATTTTTCTGGTCGACTAAAAATTATATCCGATGTTGTATTTTAGCATTTAGAATTTAAAACTTTTCCATAAATTTGATATTAATAAACAAAAAAAAATTCCATGTAAATTTTATAATTAAATAATAATTAAAGCAGAGCCCACTTTATGTAATTTTGGTAAATGAGCACGTTTTAGGGTCCATAGAATCCAATTTTAACATTTTCACGATGATTAGTGATGCACGCGAGGCGAGACGAGACGAGAAATATAAAATATCGATCTCGTCTCGTTTTCGGATCTGCAATTTCGATCTCGCTCTCGTTCTCGCACATTTTTTTGGGTCTCATCTCGTTCTCGCGCGAGAGTCTCGCTGTAAAAATAAGCGATTGCGCACTACGTATTTACCTCGGTATTTACGTATCAGTTGAACTACAAAAGAGAAGTTCGCACCAATAGTTCCGTCTTCCGTGTATTTACAGTCGTATAACTATAATAAAGAGACGAAACACTAAATTCTAGACACCAAATTATTTCAATACGAACATCTGTCATCAGTAAAACTAATTAAACATTTAAAGAATTCTTTTTTGTAACTAAAAGTTTCTACATTTTATCTTTAAATATATGCCACTATTTAAGTAAGATTTACTCATAAAAAGCGCTACACTGAGAACCCATTGGCAACCAATCACTCCGCTTCACTGTAGGCTCCTATCGACGCTTAATATAAGATCCTTTACTTTTCAGGGATGACAAGAATTTTATTAACCGTAGTTTTAACTGGGATAAATTAGGAGCTGAAATGTTGGAGAAAAACTAGTTCTATTAGATGCAAAACCGATTTAGTCTTTGTTTTTCATTTCCTCGCTCTGCGACTGATATCATTCGACTCTAGATAGACTCAAAAAAATATAGTAAATTCATATAATTTTTACCTTCACGTGTTCTATACACGAATTACCGTTGACTCCACTCTCTGGACGGTACATTTTTCATTGAATTTATGAATCAAAGCTATAAAGTTACAAATACTTTTTATTGCGAGACTCTCGCGAGATTTCTCGCTTCTCGCAGTTGTTATATCGATCTCGCCTCGAATTTTAAATTGCAATCTCGCTCTCGTTCTCGTCTCGCATAATGCAACGAGACGAGACGAGATGCGAGAGTACTCGCCTCGTCGTGCATCATTAACGATGATGCCTGTGTGTGTATGTATGTGTGGATCCTCCACTCTAACTCAAATACTATTATTCAGAAAATTTTGAAACCTTGTGTTTCGAACTTTTTACCTCCCGCTACCTTTGGTAAGGGAGGTATAGAGATCGTGCTAAAAATCGCATATCGAGATTTTGGTAAATGAGCACGTTTTAAAATTTTGAAATCTTGTATTTCGAACTTTTCTTGTAATGAAAAGAGCCCATTAGCTTTTGGTGAAAATCGGATATTCGGAAATAGCACTTTATTACAAGCTCGAAAAATACCTTTATATGTTATTTTTTCGAGATTAATGTTATTATAGAAATTAAAGAGTATTAAATTTTTTATAGATTTACATTAATACTTTTTCTATATATTTTATGGATAAATTTATAAAATTATCTATAATTTAAATCCCAGTGCCTACGCTTTAAACAAACAAAACGCAGTTATTCAAATATATGTAACTGACAGATAAATGTCACTATCACAGAACTAATCATTTCAAAATAATATCAGAAACGTTATAAAAAGGAAAAAGTAATAGAACAACAGAAAAGGAATTCAATACAGTTTCCACCATATGTAAATATGTAGGTATATATTTAGATTAGTAAAAATTAACGATTCACAAAAATATTTAAGCTAATCCTCATTTTTGGATTAGTGAATTCTATTCTTGTTGGCATAAAATACTTTGTGTTGAAAATTATGTTTGTAGAACGAATAGTATATTTGTTTTGTAAAACTCTCGCTAGATGACTATTGTAGTATGTGACGCGACGCTTTGTAGTAGTTGCCGCGCTTTTTATGTTGAATGGCGTCAGTCACGTAGTAGTTGTGTGTGTGTGCAATTTCTCTCAATAAAGATTAGTATTTTTGGCAATCACATCTTTCTTTTCCCAATATAACAACAGGTTATGGGCCCAGAAGACGCAAACTAAAAAGTGTGACTGTCAAACAGAAAAGTAATACCGGCGAAGACGAGCTGCAGGTATGGCTGATGAAGAGAAGATGACTACAATGATGAAACTCACAAAGGACAACTATTATCAATGGAAAGTAATAGCCGAAGCTGATCTTATAGAGAAGAATTGTTGGTCTGCAATTGAACCAGGTTATGATGATGTAGAAGAACTTAACCTAGAGCAAGCTAGACTTAACAGAAAAGCAAAGGCTTATTTGTTTAAACACGTAAGCGTAGAATACATTGAAGATATAAGCCAGTACGAGCGAGCCAAAGAAATTTGTGATGTATTAAATGAAATTCACACAAGCATTTCCTCTATTCACCTCTGCACTATGTTGAAACAATGGGGTGCTTATGTGAAACCAGATGACATGAGCATGACGGAGTACGCTGCACAGATGCAGAACATGGTAAGAAGATTGAGAGAAGGTGGTTTCAATATTACAGACAATCAGTGCGCTGTGATGATGATTGCCAGTCTACCGTTGCCGAAATATGAAGGGTTCGTACGATCAGTCGAGTACACACCGAATTTGACCACAAGACAAGTGAAGAACAAGCTTTATTTAGAAGAATCTAGAATGATGCGAGAAGAAGAGAAAGAAGATGATGCAGCAGCATTTGCAGCATTCAAGAAACAGCAATCAATGAAGAAGAAAATTGTGAAAAATGGAAATACGCAGCAGTTAGCAGGAAAAGTCAATGGAGGACGCTCCAAACCTAAAGTGGAAAGTGCAGATGGAAGTGATTTTCGTCGAGTAAAATGTTATGCCTGTTTGAAATGGGGTCATATTGCTCGTAACTGCCCCGAAGCTCAGGAACGTGAAATTCAGAAGAATAAAATAAACAGAAGCCAACCAACAACAGCCTGCGCCTTATCAGAAGAAAGAGCAAGTGAACAGGATGAAGTAAAGTTCAAAAGTTACGTTTGTGCGGCCGGACTATTAACCAAGAAGGAAATGAATGTGTGGTACTTAGACTCTGGTGCTACTGACTTTATGACGCCCGAAAGAAGTATAATCAGTAACTTTCAACCAATAACTGGTACGGTAAAACTAGGAAAAGGTAGAGTTGTAGTGAAGGGTAAAGGTACAGTGTTAGTAAAATTTACAGAAAAATGTGGGGGTTACACAATGCAATTTAATGACGTTTTATATGTGCCTGACCTTGAACTTAATTTAATTTCTGTTAGAAAGCTAACTAAGAAAGGTGTTAAAGTAACATTTTGTGACAATTACGCTGAGGCAGTAGACAATGATGAAGTGGTGTTTAAAGCTTTTGAATCGGATAACTTATTTGTGCTTGAAACCGAATATGTTAGAAATGTTACAGGTGCAGTCAGTATGACGGAAAATGTTCCAGAAAGCGATTTTCCGTACGAAGCTACAGCACTACGAGCAGCTGCAACCTGGCATCAAAGGCTAGGTCACCTTCACGAAGAAGCGATCCAAAAGATTCCTGTCTTACAAAAGAAGACGTGTGTGAAGATGGAAGACAACTGTGAAACCTGCATACGAGGCAAGATGACGAAGAAAGGATTTCCGAAACAAAGCTCGAGGCAGACGAATCATCCCTTGGAGCCAATTCATAGTGACATCATGGGGAAGATAGAACCAGCATCACTCGGTGGAACTCTTTATCTACTCACGTTCACGGACGATTACTCCAGGTATTTGACAGTTAGATTTTTAAAGAAGAAAAGTGAAGTTTTTGACGAATTTCACAAGTACAAAGTAGAAGTAGAAAATAGTTTAGATCTAAAAATAAAAGCTTTGCAAAGTGATAACGGTGGCGAGTATACTAGTTCAAAATTTAAGGAGTATTTAAACAAAAGCGGAATTGTTCATAGAAGAACCGTGCCTAATTGCCCGCAGCAAAATGGAATCGCCGAAAGGCAAAATCGGACATTGACTGAAATGGCCACTTGCATGCTAATTCAAAGTGGAATGCCAAAACGATTTTGGGCTGAAGCAGTTAATACTGCATGCTACATCAGAAACAGGTGTCCAAATTCAGCTATCCAAAACAAAATCCCGCTAGAAATGTGGAAAGGTGAAGAATTAAAGTTTGAAGACTATGACCGTATTAAAGTATTTGGTTGTAAAGCATGGATTCATGTGAATAATGGAAAATTCGGAGCAAAAGCTGAAGAGTGTGTTTTCCTAGGTTTTAATGAACATGTAAAAGGCTACAGATTGTGGCATATAGATAAAAACAAAGTAATTATTGGTCACAACGTCACATTTGAAGAAAACAAATTCCCATTCAAAGAAAGAACAGAGAATGATAATAAAAATAAGAAGAAAATTAACTACAATTTCATTGAAGTTGAAATCGATGATGCTACGGAAGAGGATTTGTTCACAAACGATAATAATATGCTTATAGAAGAAGAAATTGTAAACCCAGTTTACGATCAAACCCTAATGGAGGCTGATAATTCAATCGACAATTGTATTGAAGAACCTGAGGTAATACTTAGAAGGTCAGAAAGAATTAGGAACAGGAAAGAACAACAGGAAGCATGCCAGCATTGTGATGATTGCATTGGCTGTCATTTCTCACAAGGTACCATAGATGAACCAAATGTTAAAGAAGCTTTAAGTGGAGAAGATTCCGACAAATGGCTAGAGGCTATGGAAAGAGAAATTTCAAATTTAAGTAAGGAAAACACGTGGAAGATAGTTGAAAGGCCTGCCAATAAGAATATAATTGGAAGCAAATGGGTATTGAAAGTGAAAAGGAACCAAGATGGATCGATAGATCGATTCAAAGCTAGGCTAGTGGCGAGAGGATTCTCGCAAATTCCGGGAGTGGACTTCCAGGAGATGTTTAGCCCTGTAGTGAAACGTAAGTCTATACGAATTCTTATGACAATAGCTTTAGAAAAGGGTTGGACTCAAGAACATGTGGATGTGTTGTCAGCATATTTAAATAGTGACTTATCAGAGGAAATATACATGGAGCAACCATTATATTTCGAAGAACATGAAAAGGACCGGGAAAAGTACGTATGTAAACTACTTAAAGGGATTTATGGTCTCAAACAAGCTGGTCGAGAATGGAATTCAGTTATTGACAAAATTTTAAGGGATTACAAACTCAAGCCATTCATTAGTGATCCGTGTGTATATTCAAATGCAGAGAAAACTATCGTATTAGCTATATACGTTGATGATATAGGAATCTGGGGAAATGAGGTACAAATCAATCATTTCAAATCGTATTTAGCAGAACGTTTAGAGATAAGAATGCTTGGTAACATATCTCAATTTTTATCTTTGAATGTATACAAAGCATCGCCAGATACGTTAATAGTTAATCAAAAATTATTTACCCAGAAATTTTTGTCAGATTTTGGCATGACGAATGCTAAGGTAGTTTCTACCCCATTACAAATGCAGGGGAAGCTAGTTACTGATGGTAACACAGAATTATGTGATGAAAAATTATATAGGAAGGCTATAGGAAATTTATTGTACTTGTCTAATAATACAAGACCAGATCTAGCATTCGCTACTTGCAAACTAAGTCAATCTTGTACATCACCAACACAGAAGAACTGGAGAGATTTATTGCATGTATTAAAGTACATCAAGAAAACTGAAGAATACAGTATGTGTTATAATAAAACATCCCAGCCTATCAAGATTTATGTTGATGCAGACTGGGGTAACGACCCATCAGATCGCAAATCGATTTCAGGATTTGTAATACTCATGTCAAACGCTGCAGTTATTTGGAAGTGCAAGAAGCAACAGAGAGTTGCACTGTCAACTGTGGAAGCAGAATTAATAGCAATGAAAGAGGTATCAAAGGAGGTACTGTGGTTAAAAACATTTATAAATGAAATAAACTGTATTGAACTTATGACTACCCCATGTGTTGTGAATTGTGACAATCAAGGCGCTATATCGTTAACCAAAAACAATTGTAGTTCCGAAAGAACGAAACATACGGATATTGATGTCCATTTCCTTAAAGAAATGGTTAAAAATGGTGACATTAATTTTAATTATGTACCGTCAGAAGATAACATAGCGGACATCTTTACCAAAACATTGTCGGGTCCCAAAACTAAAGGTAATGCTGAAAAATTAGGATTAATATTTATATAAACATTGTAATATTTATTCATATGTTGTACAAAATAATTCCCAACAAGGGGAAGTGTTGGCATAAAATACTTTGTGTTGAAAATCATGTTTGTAGAACGAATAGTATATTTGTTTTGTAAAACTCTCGCTAGATGACTATTGTAGTATGTGACGCGACGCTTTGTAGTAGTTGCCGCGCTTTTTATGTTGAATGGCGTCAGTCACGTAGTAGTTGTGTGTGTGTGCAATTTCTCTCAATAAAGATTAGTATTTTTGGCAATCACATCTTTCTTTTCCCAATATAACAACAATTCTATCCCGATATTTAAAATTTAATCTTCATTTTATTATAGTTCCGGTGGCTCAATGGTTAGAGCCACGCCTCATGTCATAAGTGCCCTCGGGGCTCTCGATTCGAATCCCACTAACGCATGGATGTGTGTGAATGTGAACTCACTCTGTAATTGGGATTTAATTCTGTTGAGGGGTATAAAAAGGTAGTTACCTGGATTAGATTAGACTATATTTTAAGAAATAAACTGTCAAAATTAGAGTAAAATTCGCTAATCCAAAAATAAGGATTCTTAATCTTTTTTTGTGACTCGGGCTGTAAATGGCGGGAGGTATTGTGTTGGCCACACCAGATTTTTTATAACAAGACATGGGCTACGACAGATCGTTTAAAAAGCTGATCATGTTGTCACGCATCGCTAAAATGTAAAGTTGAAGCGTAACTACTTATTAATTATCAGTTAAATAGAATATAGTTCGCGGCCTAATATAGAGAGGGCAACACTAGACGCACTATTATCAATCGTAGAGGTGAGACGTATTTGATCTACATCAGGGGATATAATTTAGTGCAGCTCTGGCTTGTTTCTGCAGTTCTAAATTTGAAAATTGCAGCTCTAAATTCAAATTTTGCAGTTGCTTGTATTATTTATTATCAAAATGTGTACATGAAACAAGAATATTACAAAATATTTTTATAATTATTAGAACGCGCGTTGCCCGCAACACATATTGTATTATATAGTTCGTACTTTAATACTGTATTCCGAAATTGAACCATATTAAACCGCGGTTACTTTTTCAGTAACCGGTTGTATTTTCGGAACGCGGTTATTGAAAGATCTGGTAACTTTTCCGTAACCAAGCTAACCGTGCTAGACCCTAGATCGGCAGTTGTGGTGCGGTTCCATTTTGGCGCGTGACAGATTTGCACTTGCGTGCACGTGTCGCTAGTTTAGAGGTTTAGATTTAGTTTGTATGCATCTGCGTAGATTTCAACTTTTAAACTATCTCAAATTTCATCAGTAAACTCTAGCTTGTTACCAAATGTTAGAAAAAAAAATCTGTTTTTCCAGCCCAGTACCAAAACATTGTAACCGCGGTTAAACCGTAACTATTTTCAGTGGTTACCGTTGTTCAATTTTGGAATACACTTGTTTTTTGCCTTAGTTTTTTTAATGTACCTATCGTTTTATATGTAAATATTGCGGAGAAATAATTTTAATTAAATTAATTTTGATTTATTTCTTTACATGAAAAGGCGTTAAACATGCAACTGCTCGTTCTATGAAAAAAATGTACAGGTATTTGACCTTGAACTCAAAAAATTTCGCACCCCCCATTTATTTTAACAAAAAAGTGCAGCTCTAAATTTTTCAAATTATATCCCCTGATCTACATAAAGAGAATTTCAAGCAAAATTTCATAAGAAAATATATTGAACTAAACCAACATTTATAAAAAAATATATTGTGGGGTAGAGGGAAGAGCGCACCCTCCTGGCTACGTGCCTGATCAAATAGATGTTCCATTACGAGGATCATCTTTAATGGTTTCCATCTCACGTATAAATTAAGATGCCCACTTTTTCACCATTGTGTATGAAGGTCAAGATGTTCCCAAAGTAGTTGCCATATTACACGTCTTCAAGAATTTATTTCGCTGAAACTAAAGACCTCTAACAAAAGATCATATAATTTCTCCAAAAATGTACGTCTAGTGCTGCCCTCTCTTTGAAAGATCGTGAACTTTTTAATCCACCTTTTTTGTAATGAAATAAATTCATTCGTTGAGCCGGTTTCACATTTTTTAAAAAGTATTTGAAATGAAAGTTTGCGAGTTTTTCATAGTAATATAAAAAATATTAATAATTTATTGTTATTTTCGTAAATAATTAAATAAAAATAGGAACCAATAAGAAAAAAGATTACGTTTTTTTTATAAATAAAAGGAGGCGATAGTTTGTCACATGTTAAATTGTACGGGTTTCAGATCACGTGACTTTTTCAAAATATTACACAAATTTCAATAATTAATTGTAAAATATCTAATGGATATTTCGTGATATTTTCAAATTTGAGGCTCTTTACAGAACAATATCTTTTAATTTAGTACTTACAAGTCATATAAAAATTCTTGCAACAGCTATTCGCTGAGACGAGAGAATGTGGAACTAAACAAGTCATTCTATTGGACAATAGAGGATGTATCACTTGGAAACTACTTCGCTTGAGAGAGTAAGTCAGTTTAAAGATCTTGGGATTATATTTAACACAAAATTAATATTTAATGTACACATTGAGACTACTGTAAGATCATCCTACAAAAATCTTAGATTTGTATTTAGAATTTGTTGGTGTTTTTGTAAAATAACTACACTAAAAAGCTTGTATTGTGCATTTTTCCGCTCTAAGCTAGAATATTGTCTACAAATCTGGAATCCGATAAATCATAAATGCATTTTATGGGGTCTTGTGGCTGCGTGCTTGAGTATCAGGTCGCGAATCTGGAGAACCGGGTTCGATTCTGACCGACGCCAAATATTTCCAATTTTAAATTACACAAAATTGACCCCTGTGATGCACTCTCTACGCCAGCAATGAGTGCCCGTAAGGTGACGCCTGGTAAGTGCCCGTACGGTACAAATATTTCATTATTACCGATATCTGTGTACACAGCAGATTGGAATTTATAATCTATTTAACAACTTTAAGTAACTGTTGATTTATACATATTAGATATACGTATCGAAGATAGAATGTAGGAAACCAAAAGTAAGACAGAGATAAATATACAATTCCTTGTTATTTTGTGTTTCAGAAATCAATGACGTGAGGGTCAAGTAAGAAAAATCGGTGTATACTAAAGGTTTAAAAATGATCAAATTTTGACGTTTCGAGCTATCAAGTATATCATACATGAAACAAAACTAATGGGTCGATTCTGTTCACATCTGTAAATTTATAAATAATGAACAAAATCGCAACGATACCTGCCACTCTTATGCGTAATTTTAAATAAATCAACAAAAATAAATGCATTTTTGTCAGGTTTTTATAGATACAGATGTGTAATACTTACAGATGTGAACAGAAATTAGTCATAAGTTTTATGGGAGTAGTGATGCACGACGAGGCAAGAGTACTCTCGCATCTCGTCTCGTCTCGTTGCATTATGCGAGACGAGAACGAGAGCAAGATTGCAGTTTAAAATTCGAGGCGAGATCGATATAACAACTGCGAGAAATCTCGCGAGATTCTCGCGAGAATCTCGCAATAAAAAGTATTTGTAACTTTATAGTTTTGATTCATGAATTCAATGAAAAATCTACCGTACAAGGAGTAGAGTCAACGCTAATTCATGCATAGAACACGTAAATGTAAAAATTATATGAATTCACAACATTTTTTGAGTCTATTTAGAGTCGATTAGTATCGGTCTCTGAGCGAGAAAATGTAAAAATAAAGACAAAATCGGTATTGCATCCAATAGAACTAGTTTTCTCTAATATTTCAGCCCCTAATTCAGCCCAGTTAAAACCACTGTTAATTAAACTCTTGTCGCCCCTGAAAAGTTAAAGTTGTTATATTAAGCGTCGATGGGAGCCAACAGGGAGAGAAGCGGAGTGATTGGTTGCCAGCGGGTTACCAGTGTAGCGGTTTTTTAATGACAATCATACTTAAATAGTGGCATATATTTAATGAAAAAGTGTAGGTACTTTTAGTTACAAAATATATTTTTTAAATGTTTAATTTGTTTTACTGATGACAATGTGTTCTTATTGAAATAGTTTAGAGATCACAATAAATTGGATATTTTAGAGGTAAATTAAATTATTTACTAACTTATCACATTTTCTGGTGACCGTAAATGAAAAAACTTTATGTTCGTATTGAAATAATTTGGTGACCAGAACTTAGTGTTTCGTCTCTTTATTATAGTTATACGACTGCAAATACATGGAAGACGGTGCTATTGGTGCGAACTTGTCTTTTAGTTAAATAGTTACGTAAATACGTAGTGCGCAAGCGCTTATTTTTATAGCGAGACTGTCGTGCAAGAACGAGATGAGACCCAAAAAAATTTGCGAGAACGAGATTACAGATCCGAAAACGAGACGAGATCGATATTTTATATTTATCGTCTCGTCTCGCCTCGCGTGCATCACTATATGGGAGTAAAACAGGCTCGCTCCTCAGCGCCAAATCTGAAATATAGTATAGATAGATACTACGTCAGTATATTACCATTATCATGTATGAATATCCCTTTTTTATCAGCACCTACAAAACAAGCATATTCATTATCATATTTCACCTTCAAAATTCGTATTTAACGTTATTCTTCCTTCTATGCCAGTAATATGTGTCTCCCGACCCAAATCAAGCCAATTAAAGTAGGGGTGGGTTCACATGTCACGCATACCCACGCCCCACACAGTCATCACGCGGGCGACGTGCGATTGTTTCCGGCTCGGCTGGGCGTGATCGTAATGAAGAACGTGGACGTAGAGCGTAAAGCTCGCAAGCGGGACGTAAAGCCTACAGTGGAGATCGTGCATAATAGATTGTTCCTCAATTTCTATTTCACCGACTGGGAAGATTTTGAGATTATATTACCCATGGGAAGATGAGATGGTGATAATTATCTGCAAAAAGAAAAAAAATGCTTTAGTCTGATATAAGCATACTTATAAATAGGGGATTCCACCATTATTACCTCCCGCTAAGAGAGGTATTGAATTCATTCTAAAAATCGCATATCCAGATTTTAGTGAATAGGCACGTTTTAAGGTCCCTAGAATCCGATTATAACATTTTTAAGATGATGTGTGCGTGCGTGCGTGCGTGCGTGCATGCGTGTATGTGTGTGTGTGTGTGTGTGTGTGTGTGTGTGTGTGTGTATGTGTGTGGATGTTGGATCCACGACAATCGGAAGTAGTAGTTACAAGAAAAAAATCATCTAAATTTTATCGAAAATTTATGTAAATACTTATATTAAAGAACGTTAAATTCTTTATTCGATAAATATAAATTCATTATTATATCTTCTTTAGATTTAGAGATAAAGAAATCCATATAAAATTATTCGATGTAAAAAATCTCAGATCAAACTACTTCAAGGCAAGAAATTTAAATGTTTGTAATTGACACATAAATGTCACTATCAAAAATATTTGTATGCCACTGTCAAAAATATGTGTACATCATTATGAAGATTATGAAAATAAAAAAAAAACAACAACGCAAAAGAATATACGTAAAAAAGAATATAAAAGGAATTTGCGAAAAAATTACGAATATACAGAAAAAGAAAAGGAAAGTAGAAAAAGAAAATTTCAGGATATTGAATATAAATTTTAATCTACATTTTTTTTGTGTGGAAACATTGATTGTAAGTGTATTTGTATATATTTTGCATCCACCCCGTAATTGGGATCTTGATCCTGTGGGATGGATGGGTTAATGCAATAAATAAATAAATAAATAAATAAATAAAGAAAATGTATGTATTGTACATAATTTATATTAAAATATCCCATAGATTTTGCAAATATATGTGAGAATTATTTTGTAGAGAGACATGAATATATGTGTTTGTATTTAAAAATATTTTTTGTTTTATGCTTACCACCAGGTAAAATATCTGGCGAGAGATTATGTGCTGGCCACATCAGATTTTTTTCATAATTTCATCAGAAAGTATAAGTAAAACTAAGACTTTTGGTGAAAATCCGATGAAAAAATTCTATTAATAAGCGAGTTATGGTCCCCCGAAGTTTAAAAATATAGATGTGACGTCACGAATATAAGTGTTTATATAAAACTGTTTTCTTCGTGGATCTAATATGTTCTTGAAATGTATGCTATTTTTAAATTATATTTATAAAAAATAAATTAATATTATAACACTGCACAAGTCTACATGTTTTATAATTGCAAGTGTATCAAAATTATTAATTTTAATGCTAGAAATTTATATTCAAATAAAAACTGTTTGAGAATTGCAGTACTGGACTGGTAGCCACGTGTCCGCTATTTGAATTTGTCTATTCCCATTGGTAGTAGACTACGCCCCCTAAGTCGGTATTCGTTGTATATTTATAGGTGGTCTTTGAGTCGCCAATCAAAATAAAATATATGGATTTCATATGAGTGACGAGCTGCTAATACAAAAACCCCCTTATTTTCGAAGTATTTCAATTATATCATTTTATTTCTTTATTAATATTCATTATTAAGCATATACTTTCACTGTTTTAACTAATTTCTCCTAATACGATTGAGCCGTAATCCCCTATTGCGAATATAACTTAGCTTGTGTATCCAAATGTCAGTGTGTATGCATTCTATGAGACATAACTCAAAAATAGGCAGAGGTACAGACTTATGGGGGTCACTATCAGCATCAGCAATTATTATTATAGAAGACAGGCCCCCACTGACTCTTTATAAAAAGAGCATTAACCATTACGCCACTACCACCCGAGGGAAATCACGTTTTTAGTCTTCATTATTCCCTGTTTGAGTCTAAAGCAAAGTGTTGTACATGAAATTGTTGAGGATAAATTTCTGCAATATTTAGAAATAAATAAAAGCGATTATTTCACTTTAGTTAAATTTTTTGTATCATTCAATTTGGCAACTCTGGGTCGAGATATTTGTCTTATAACATTTCTGGTTATGCCATTCCTCAGCTACAGCACGAAGCATACTCGTATGTACTTACGGGTACTAGTCGGCAAGAAACATAGAATCAAACAAATCAACAATGGGGGCATTTACCATAAACGAATTTAGTGTTTGTAATAGTAAAATTCATTAGTTCACATCTAAATAATTTAAGAAAATATATTTTTTGTGCAACCGGACGCGAAATAAGCATTTCGCAGCCGCAATACAGGCCGCGAAATTAAATTTCGTGACCGTTGTTATGGTAACAGCCGCGAAATTCATTTCGCGGCCGTTGTCATGGTAGCGGCCGCGAAATTAGGTAAACAATCACTTTGACACTTGCGAATTGCATGGTTTTGTTTATCAAATGTTAATTCCATAGCCACCTTGAAAGCTAACTTTCTATTTACAATGAAACTGTTTAAAATTAATAAAATTTGTAATTACATATTTTTTACGATTGCACAATAGTATATTAAAGAACGTGTTTTATAAGACATGTTTTTTTCGCAAGCGTCAAAATTTAGAAAACTCGCTAACGCTCGTTTTCTAATTGACTAGTGCGAAAGAAAGTCTTATAAAATGAGTTCTGTATACTATTTTTTATATTTTGCGCCTTCTACAATAACATTTACTTACTCAATTTGTGATTATATTTGTAACCATTTGTACATTTGCATGTAAATAATCATTATAAACGCAAAATATAAAAAAAATATTGTGTATACCTTGTCCGCGAAATCCTTTAGTGCCCTCGAGATTGTCTTGCCTCGGCCGCAAGCGGCCTCGGCGACAATTTTTCTTTCGGTACGCTAAAGAGTGATTTCGCGGCCTTGATATACAAATAACTATTATTAATTTCCGAAAACTGTCAATTTTGTCCTCTATAGAATATCGTTAAAAGCTGTGACGTCACAATCACAGACCTTAGAAAGAGACGGAAAAGAGAGAGAGCATGATTAGTTTTGACGTTTGGAAGACATATGTTTAGCAACTCAGCTGTGGCAGAGAGGTTAGTTTATTTATTGGGACGAAAGATATTTGTACCCTTCTCGCTAGTGTTTTATAACGTAAATGTTTTGTACCTGGTTTTTTTAATAATTCCCACAAAACCAAATACTACAAATGAAGTTGAACTTTCAAAAAAAAAATATATATGGTAAATGACCCCATTAAAAGCTGATGATGAGTTAATTTTACGCCAGGCGCATCCTGTATGTATTTTGACATATATAATAAAAAATTTGATATGGCCAGCACATTACCTTCTGTCAGCTCTATGTATTTTGTATAAATGTCATACAGAAAGTTCCTTGCAAAAGATTCTATTTCTTGTACATATATTACCTTAAAGCGAATGTATTTCATACAAATTCCATACAGAAAGTTTCTAGCGAAAAATCCTATATATCCAGTAAAATTATAACAAAGATACCGTCAACTGCACTTGACACTGACACCTGTCATTCAGAATGTTCTTAATACAGCAGCTGTTTCCAGAGTTATAGCAGCTGTTTCCAGAATTATATCATAGCTGGCAAATATATGATATTTAATTTCTTTATAATTTTTTAACTCTATATCCATTTAATATGAAGTATAAAATACATTCAAATCGTATAGAGAATAAAATATGCTTTAATATTTATAATAACATTAAATGTGAAAAAATGATATTTAATCGTTTTTTCAAGAAAAACTATTAAAATCTTCAAATGAGGGTACTTCCGGTTGACCAATTATAACCAAAATCTAATCAGCTCTTCCCATGGATGTAACGAAGAGGAATGCGAAAGAATTATAATTTTTGAAATAGAAGTATTAAAGTTATCGCATTAGAAAATTTTGTCACACAAACAGACACATACACACACACACACACACGCGCGCACGCACACGTTTTCTAGGGACTCTAAAAGACAATACCTTCCTTACCTAAAGGTGACGGAAGGTAAAAACATGGAAAATTAAGATACAAAAATTTCCTCAAATTGATTTTATAAATATATGGGAAAAACAGCACAAAAAATATTGTGTATTACACGTCCGGAAACTGCTTTGCAAGTGCTTGTTTTTAAAGTCTCGCCTCCTGCTCAAAATATACTCATACTCGCAAGAGTGCAGTTTCTACACTTGTGATATAAATAACTATTATTCTCTGAAAAATTATGTTTATTTATATTGTCATACAGAAAACTTTTCACCATAAATTGTGCTTTATCTAGTGTTCGATATAAATAAATAAACCTTGTTTTTATTTAATCAAACAGTAAATATATTTCACCATTACAAATTTAATTCTCATCATCAATTCTTTTTCAACTAAGCTGTGATACGAATGCACACTAAATTCAAAAGTATTACATGAACAATATATTTATGTATTGGCTGCTGAATTTTATTTTCCTTGTTTGCTGTAAGCTGATTGTTATTTAGAGAAAAGAAGCAAATTTCTATTTGCGCGTCTGTTTGTCTTTCATGTGTCAACGGTGACAGCGACGCTCACGAACGAAGCGAAGAAAGCTTCAGCCTTGGCTTTAGCTGCCACCAGAATCCTGCGTCGTTCTTTTATTCTACTTTGTACAACTTTCCTTTTTCACTCACAGCTGTCTTGCTCTTTTACACAAGAAGAATAACCGAATAAAAGTTTCTTTAATCGCAATAATTAAAGACGAATAAATTAGCCAATTTCGGTTTCATTTAAATTCATAATTAATTTTTCCAAATGATGGGATGGGAAGAATGGTTACAGAAGTTGTTTAATAAGTGGCAGATTTAACGCGTGCGCTTCGCTTTGCAACACTACCTTTTTTTGATATTAGATTCTTCATGAATCCGGTAGATAGATCTGGTAGATATTGTACAATTTTCGAACACGGTAACTTTTTACCAGTCGTGTTTTCGAACACAGTCGGTAGATGCGGTACCTACCGGTAGAATTTTCGTAAATGCCTATGTATTTTTTATAAAATCTATACAGAAAGTTCCTTGCGAAAGATTCTAAATTTCTTGTATGTACATTACCTTTCCACAGTTGTATGTATTTCATACAAATTCCATACAGAAAGTTTCGAGCAAAAAGATCCTATATTTCGAGTAAAATTATACAAATATACTACGAATATGTCAATTGACACTGACATCTTTCAATCAGAAATTTTTTAATATAGTAGCTGTTTCTAGCATAGCTAGCTAATTTATGAAATTTAATTTCTTTATAATTTTATAACTTTATATCCATTTAATATGAAGTATAAAATGCAGTCAAATCTTGTAACACACACACACACACACACACACACACACACACACACACACACACCCACACACATACAGACATCATCGTAAAAATAGTAAAATCATATTCTACGGACCTTAAAACGTGCTTATTCATTAAAAACTCACCACCGAATTTTTTGACCAAAGACAATATCTTCCTTACCTAAAGGTGACGCAAGGTACAAATCATGATTTGAAAATGATATCTGGTTAATTTTATTTATTAACTTACAGCCAACATTGATACTTTAAAAAATTGATTTACTAAGTTAACTTAACTTTCGTAACTTACAGTGGGATTCTGAAACCAGCGTTAAATAGCGTTCGGCGTTAAGTAACGATAGTAACGTTTATGTTTCGGCGTTAAATCGGTATTCTGAAACACTGGCGTGAAAGTGGAACGTTAAAAACGCCAGCGTTAATTCACGTCGAATACATTCATGTGACCTACTGATTTTACGAATAAGATTTCCAATAACATTTCCAATAACTGGTGAAGAAAAAAATATTTTAAAATATTTGTTCTATTTATAAATATTTACTAATTTTTGTATAGGTACCAGTTATCAATTACTTTTCTAATGCATCAGTAATTTTCTGTATTTTTTCCTATTACATTGTTATAATCAGTTATATTCTTTGTTGTAATCAAACACAATTTTGTTTGTTATAATCAGAATTTCTTCATGTAATTCATAATCACATATCACTTTTCTGGAAAGTATTTTTTGTTGTAATACTCGTACAACACAAAAATCAAAATACTTTTACATTCTTGAAACCAACACAAAATTGCTTTTATTCACTTCACTTTTTAGTACTTATGTATATCAGTCATTTTCTATGATATTAGGTACATTATTGTTTTGAATTCTAATTTTTCAAACTAGTGCGGACTCGTTGTTTGTGATTTGAACACTGTAATGCTAAAAAAATTATATTATAAGTTTATGTTACAATATATTACTTATAAATAATAAACAATTATATAACATGAATAACTATACTCACTGTTAACAAAATATACTTCTTGCAACTACATATAGCAGTACACGAAAAATATCAGGGCTATTTAGACCATAAAACTCACAGACAACCCACCGTTTTCCCGGTTAACGCTTCGATATGTCCAGCGTGAATTAACGCCGACTAGCAGTGTTAACATTAAGTAACGCTGAGTTTCAGAATACCACAGCTCAGTAGCGTAGCTTGGAGGGGGGGGGGCGCCCCGAGCGCCGTAGTTGGGGGCGGCAAAACCAGGCTTGAATGACTATAATAATTTCAATTTCAACGTTTATATTTGCATAAAACAAAATTTTAATGGACCATTTTCATTGTTGATGTGCGCATGCGTGCTTAGAGTGAGAAATCTGATGTTCTCTGTGAAGTGTAAGGCATATTTTTATTTCTACTTTACACTAGTTTGTCCAGCCGTTGTTATTATTCTGATTATTATTAATATCCGTCAGTGGTTCACTAAAAATAATTACTATAGTAATCAATTGCAAAAAGCAAAGAATAAGAATATAAAATAATATGTTTAGCGTCGCCATTTGTAAACAACAGTTGAAAGTTCTAACCTTGAACTTCAAATCGTAGGAATATAATTTTTGATTCACAAAAATGAGAATAGATGTCTCATTTGCAATGAAAATGGTCAATTAGATGAAATAAAATATCTGCAGGCAATAAGGCCATATTCCTATTTCTCAAAAAGTACAAATTTTTCATAAAAGATGTCACTAGAAATAACTAAGAAACAGGAAACATTTGTATTAAAATAATGGTACAGCTCAAGTGATGGTACAAGTTTCAGCTCGTTGGTACTAATGAGTAGGAGTAGGTAATGACGTCCTTTTTAAAATGGATGTGCAGTAGTGATTTAGACATAAGAATGTGCAACTGGAATTCATGCCTATTGGTATATTACTATTTATTTCTTCAATGAGCGGATCTACAAATGTTTTGCCCCGGGCGCCGAAAAAGCTAGCTACGCCACTGCCACAGCTGTCAAAATCAGCGTTAATTCACGTTAACGCCAGAAGTTAAATAACGCTGGGTTTCCACTATATTTTAAATAACAGATAAATAACTGTTTACAATGATAGTGTAAATTTTGTTTTTCACAGCCTGCCTGATTTTCTTATTTTCAATAATTTTATCATCGCCCTCATATATCAAATTCTGGTTAGAAACATTTTGGAAGCATTTAATAAAACTGACCTAAGCTATTAGCTTCTCTTGCAAAATGAGACAATAAATTTCATTATCCCGAAAGATGTGTATACGTTTCTCCTTTAGATAATCTAACACAACTTTCTGTTTCACTGTTTCAGCGGAAAATTTTAGATTGCGTTTTAAATATGCAGGTGCACTTCAAAGACCCAAGCACGTAGCAAAATTTCTTTCTGGCCCGATGCTCTAATTTCCAAGGCTGTTTCATCATTGAAGTCTGAGATACTTCTCTGCGAAATTTCAAGACGCCTGAATCTAGACAGCTGGGAAAACAAGCTAACAACGAGACAAAAGATGAAATGTGTTCATTTAAAATCGAACACGTTAGCATGTTGCTCAATTGAGATAATACCGTCGAGTTGTTAAGCTAAATTGTTCACAGACTTCAGCAGATATTGCAGACTTTACAAGTATCTGCAATCTTTAATGAGACATGTTTAGAGTTCAACAATCGTAACAATTCAATTATGTAGCAGTTACGAGTCATGGTTAGTGAATTTGTTCAAAGCTATTAATTATTCTATTTTAAGAAGAACTGCAGTGAAGTTGTTCTTGAAAATGCAAATTTGAATCATTAAAATTTAAAATATTATAACGTTTTTTTTTTATTTGGGTGAAGTGTAAATATTTGACAATTATTATTAATTAAAATTAAGTGTTTATTAAACTATAATGAGAGTTACTATTACTAGTATTAGATAATTATTACTAACTAATTAAGACTAGAACTATAATTACCTAACTAGATAATACTAACACTATTTATTTAACCAATTAACACTACTATTTATTTCCACGATATTACAAATTATTTATTTCACTACGCGTTTCAATCTAAGACTGCCGGTCTGTTGCAGACTCTTGTAGACTGTTTCGCGAAATTTATATCACTATATACTTATATCACGTTCAACTGTCCGCCTACCGACCTCCACAGCGTCTATATACTCAACTGACTCAACAGCGTCTGTATATTCAACTGCTCGGACCGAAGCCACACCTTTCACCTCACTGTCTGTCTATTTATGTAACTAACTTTCTCCCATCCACAGCCTCAGTATCACCGACTGTCCGTATGCCACAATTCTTCAACACCACTGCCGAGTATTCACTTCCACTTGCCGTTACTGTCCCCGTATACCTAGCTTCCCAATACTCTTCAACACTACCGAGTATTCTCTTTAACAGCTATCCCGGTATACCAGTAACTTTCCGACTCGCCGTTACTGTTCTTGCACACTATAGCTTCCCAATACTCGTCAACACTACCGAGTATTCACATCCACAGCTATCCCAATATACCAGTAACTTTCCGAGTACCTACTCGACACCAACTGCATACGCTCACTACGATACTGCTGTGCTTCTCACTAACACTCCATATCAATGTCTCTATGTTTGTAACTAACTAACTAACGAGGATAGCTACGTCCCTTTTATACAGCTGCCACTATCTTCTAGAAAAGATCTGGAATGTTCGACCGCATAATAACAATGAACACAGAAGGTTCAGGCGACCGATAGTAATTAAATACGTTGCGACTGGTTTGTTTACGTAGCCCGGCTAATAGCGCGATTGCGTCCGCTATAAAGAGACACTCGCTCATTGCTGTAGCGAGGCTGCGACAGCGGCGGCGACAGCGACGGCGACGGCGGGCGTTCAACGTTACAATATAATGCATTGAAAACAAATACTTCGCGAGTGTTTTCCATTTTCGTGTATACAGTATGACCTCTTTAATCCGAACATGCTCTAATCCGAACAGCGACAACTCGGAGCCACAATCCGTACAAGGCCTCGTTAATCCGAACAGCATAGTGATTCCTGCTACCTAAATGAGGGAATCACTTTGTTTCATGTTCTCTGTTACCTAAATGAGGGAATTCCGTAGATTCATGTATTCTGCTACCTAAATGAGGAAATCCCTTGATTTCATATTCTCTTATTCTGCTATCTAAATGACGGAATCCCTTGATTTCATATTATCTAAGAACTGCTCTGTTTACTGTTCATTAGACCTTTGTTTGTTACTGGGTTAAGTTTTCACTACAATTTAAAGCTAAGATGACTTCCAATGAAAAACACGTTACTTTATCGATTAAAGAAAAGATCGAGATTATTAAGAGTTTAGAGGCGGGTACCACAGTGATCAGTTTATCGAAAAAATACAATGTGGGAAAATTAAAGATTTGCAACATAAAAAAAAAACAAGCCGAGGTTACTGCGCTAATAAACCAAATTTCTGAAGATGTCACACGACAAGAAGCTCTTGAATGGGCTATCGGACATGAAGAATCATGGGAATCCACAGATGATATGGATATTTTGGAATATATTCAGAATGAATCAAGCTCCGACGAAGCAGTAGAAGTGATACCAGGACATGTAAAACACAAAGAGGCAGTCAGAAGTTTTGAAACGTGTTTGAAGTGGGTTGAAGATAATGATGAATCAGAACACAACATTCTAATTCTATCGGAAATGAAAAAACGAGCCAAAAAGGCAGAAGAAGCGAACATTAAACAGAGCAAAATCACCGAATTTTTCGCTTTCTTAGATTTGCTATTAACTTTCTCGTACTTATAACTTGTAAAACATGATAAACGAAAAATTCTAGACTGAAAAATGAAATCTAGGTATCTTGATAACAATTGATATGATTATCATCGATGATATTCTCGAGTGAAATGTGCTGCTTCGGTTTCACGAGAAATATCTTCGATTATTAATCATATCACTAGCTTATATTAATGAGAGAATATAATGAATTTTTGTGACACATTGTGTGTGCTGCTAACCTAACTTTTAATATATTGTATTACAACATAATTAATTTGACAATTGCCCTATTATTTTCATTGTTGCTGATATCAATCCAACGATTATCGCACATTTTTATACTCAAAATTAACTGTCAATGTCAAATAAAGAAAACAAATCCCTTAGTAACGAATATAAATAAGGTGATAATTTCTTTGTTTTTTATCATCGCTGTGTTAGACATGTAACTAGGGAGATTCTGATTGTTGATTGGCGGAAAATATGTCACGTGACTCATGAATTATATTCTCATATATAATATCATGTGGTAAATTTTTGCCGGAAAATTTTTCAGATTGTTACGAGAGCTGGTTGCCTAGCAATTTATTGAGTGGCATTGACAAAAAAATTACGAGTTGTCAAACGAGTAATTTTTGATCAATTTCACGAAATAAATTGGCAACAGGCTCGAGTAAAGCAATCGGAAAATTTTTCCAGGATAAAATTTAACCACGAATGGTATTCGGATGACTATTTCCAAAATAAAAATCAGGTAATCATTTATATAATTTTTTTCTTGACAAAAATCTTGTAAATATTTATTGTGTTTCGAGGTATTATGTTTCACTTTGCTTTTTCAACGTTTTAAATATACTCCTGTCCAAATCGACTCGTTTTTAATAAAAACTGATAACACTGAAAATATACAGACTTTGACAGGTATGTAAACAATATGTTTCTAAATGTCAAAATTTTTTCGCTTATGAAAACTCACTTACTTGTAAAAATACGACATCTTATTGGCTTAAATGGTGCAAAAAAAACTTTTGTGACGGTATTTTGTCGAAATGAAACTTGGTAACTAGGTAAAATCCTGAATTTGGATTGGTTTATATATTTATGAGTGAAATAGTCGGTGAAAATTTGCACCGCTAGACATTTTAACTTCAATAAAAGGTTTTGTAACTTATTTCAATAAGACTTTTTAAAGTTATCTGACATATTTCTTACATTTTACGTCTAATTTTTTTTATAAACAAACGCCATGGGTCTCAGTTGTTCTTACTATACGCAAATCTCCATTGCGCATATCTTCTATCTCTTTAAATTGAAAAGGTCTATTGTTCGATTGATTAAAGTATTGCTTTGATTCACAAATAATGGAAAGGTATGATTCCATCATTGTTAAAATTAATTACTTTTTTTCTTACACTTTTTATGTATGGCGTAACAACATTAACAATACAGTGCTAAAGTAAACTTTTGATAAATACTTCAAATTGTCTAAAAGTATATTTAAAATTTTTTTTAAAAAAAATTGTAAGTGTGTCTAATTCATTAAATAGAAAACTCTTTATGAGACAATTTAGAAATAATTTTCATTAAAGGAGATAAACTAGTCTTATATTTTAGCGCGCTTAATACCCGCACTAGAGAACTTATAATTTTTCATTATTTTTTAATTAAAAACATTCTCGTTTGGTAATATAGGGTGGCTACCGGTAAGTGAAGAGTCCGGGAGGAATCTCATTTACATGCCACGTCTGCGCCTTAGCGCTGCAGTCGTTCGACACTGACGAACATTCCACTGATCTTCACATTCACATGAGTTTTTCATAACGCTTGGATTTTCTAATGCCCGATTTCTCCACAGCAACTTAAGTTGTTGATTATTGAAGTGCTACTTAATAGTAAGTAGGTCTTATATCCCAAATGCGTTGCACCAGCAAATTCAAATGCGAACTTAACATATGTCACAAATTACATTGGCAACATCGTAAAATATGCACAGTCATAACTATGGCTTTGAGCGCCTGTGGCAAAAAAATTGCGCCCCTAAATCAAGAAAATAAAAACAAAATAAAGTTCTGTTGACCGGTTCGCAAGTTCCTAACAACTTGAACTTACATGAACATTTTCTAAAATTAAAATATTTGCATGGGGTCTCGTGGTCGCGTGCTTGAGTGTCTGGTCGCGAATCTGGGGAACCGGATTCGATCCCGACCGACGCCAAATATTTCCAATTTTAAATGGCACAAAATTGACCCCTGTGGTGCACTCTCCACGCCAGCAATGAGTGCCCGTGAGGTGACGCCTAGTAAACGCCCGCACGGTACAAATATATAATTATCATTACCGATATCTGCTTACAAAGAAGAATGGCACACCCAGCAATGGGTAATATACCGTGATCATATATTTATTTTATTTATTTATTTAAAATATTTGCAAATCGGCTTAGTTCTCATATTTTCATTTAAAATTTTGATACGTTTAAAGATATACAATATTATGTATTTAATATGTGTCGAAATTTCAGATGTTTAAAATTTTAAATTTCATATAAGTAAGTTGTAACCGCTCATCGGCAAAAATTGTCTATACTCTGTTCCATTTAGGCCATTTAGCAGATGGCGCTCGCATCAGTGTCAGTTTTAAGTAACCGAAATTAAATTGGGTAAACGTGTCTCATGTCTCCAATTTCAGCCAATCAGAGAATTAAAAACTATGCCCAATTCTCTACAATACTGAATGGCTTAAATGGAAGAAGAAAATACCTAATATTGTTTATTTTTTAAGTAATTTAAATTTCGGTCATAAATTGTTATTCTCGTTAACTATATTTTAACATAACTCTTTGAGAGTTTATCCTAGGCAAAAAATGTAAGAATTCTTTTATGTAGGCGCAGGAAATTACGAGTTTTAATTTTGTATTCTTGAAAAATTTTGATACGGGTCACTATTTTCAAGAAATTAGTCAAAAACTCCTTTTTTGCACCTTCCCCCCAAGATGGCGGCAAAATCCGGGGTCGCTAGAGGGTGCAAAATTAATATGTCATTTAGAGGTCCCAATAAAGAGAATACAATTCACGTCAGCTTGTCACCATTTATTTCCACAATAAACACCTTGCCGACTGGCCTATCTGTAGTTAATTATTTGTTAATTTTTTAGAAAATAGATTTTTAGAAATATTTGATCTAAAACCATATAAATGAATGAATAAGAATTTTGCGCCCGTGGCGTGTGCCACCTTTGCCACGCCCTAGTTACGCCACTGAAAATATGTCAAAGCTGTCAGTATGTCAGTGTTTATATGCTTATATTCGTTTCAACAGTATTCGTTATGGATTTACCGTATTTCCCTAATTTTGACGACGTTAACATCGTAGATAATGTGGACGAAGTTGATTTTGTCGATATTGTTGAAAATGTTATAATCCTGCGACAAATATATAACAGAATTTCCATGTATTGTCCTTTTGGATATTTGAGACCGCATTAGATTTTTTTATTTTTAATTATCTCTTTATATTCATACACAATCTCCGTTAGCAATTTTTTTCTTCTTTGCTATAATCTGTACGTTTTTTGTCCATATCGCTGAAGACGCACCGTAACTCCACAAAATGAAACAAATTTACCGTGAACTGATATGACAACTGACATATATGACATATAAGTCACTGTTTTTTTCGACTTACAATGGAGGTTTCCACTAATTTTAAATTTTTTTATCATAAATTATGTGTATTAGAATAAATAAAACATTTTTATCCAACACCGACTCATAATATACTTGTTACTATGGTTATTTGAAATAACTAATGTCTATTTCTGGCGCCAATCTTTTTATTTTATTATTTACGAAAATAATACATTCTTATTATTTTTCATATTACTATGAAAAATAATGCATAATCTTTCATTTAGAATACTTTAAAAAAAATGTGAAACCGCCTCATTTTCATGTGAATTCTAGTGGCAGCTGTTTTCCCACTTGAGAAGAAACCCCTCGGATATTTGTGAAAAAGCAAAGGTTACTTTTCAGTGATTTCTTTAGGGCTGCTGTCGGTTCCCACGCACTACAAGCAAACGTTGCTTTCATGTCACAAGGAAACAAACCTAACAGAAAAACTGTTATGGTTTGCTGCGGTAACGACTACTAGATGTACATAACCATTTTATGACACATTCACAAAAATGTATTTTAAACATTTTTACACCATATACTCGTATATCCCGAATAGGATTTAGTACCAATTAAAAAAAATAAGCTTAAAAAAATACTTAATTTTATTAATATTGCAGAAATAATTAAATTCTTCATCTTAATTACCAATTAGTGATGCACGACGAGGCGAGATCGATATAACAACTGCGAGAAGCGAGAAATCTCGCGAGATTCTCGCGAGAGTCTCTCAATAAGAAGTATTTGTAACTTTATAGCTTTGATTCATAAATTCAATGAAAAATGCACCGTACAGGGAGTGGAGTCAACGGTAATTCATGCATACAGCACGTGAATGTGAAAATTATATGAATTCACTATATTTTTTTAGTGCGAGAGCGAGGAAATGCAAATAAGTAAAGACAAAATCGGTTTTGCATCTGATAGAACTAGTTTTTCTCCAACATTTAAGCCCTTAATTCATCCCAGTTAAAACTACGGTTAATAAAATTCTTTCCGTCTCTGAAAAGTAAAGGATCTTATATTAAGCGACGATAGGAGCCAACACGGAGTTAAGCGGAGTGATTGGTTGCCAGCGGGTTCCTAGTGTAGCACTTTTTTATGAGTAAATCTTACTTAAATAGTGGCATATAGTTAATCATCAAGACGGAACGAACTTGTCTCTTGTAGTTCAACTGATACGTAAATACCGAGGTAAATACGTAATGCGCAAGCGCTTATTTTTACAGCGAGACTCGCGCGAGAACGAGACGAGATCCAAAAAAATGTGCGAGAAAGAGAGCAAGTTCGAGATTGCAGATTCGAAAACGAGACGAGGTCGATATTTTATATTTCTCGTCTCGTCTCGCTTCGCGTGCGTCATTATTACCAATTACCAAACTATGAATACAACAACAAAAACAATTTTTTCTATATACAAAGTAGCCATTTGCACTCTCTTTTGTCAACGCAAAATGTCATTTTGCCGCTCATGCGCGACAAAGTAGAAAAACGCTCGCTGTCCAAATTTCTACCTATTCAATGTTGAGAAATATCACTTGGCTACATTCTTAATGGAAACGTTTAGTCGGTATATTACATAACCAAACAAAATGCCGCACTGTTGTGAAAATAAAATAGGGCATTCATTTACAGAAACGAAAGTATAAAATTCTTAGATTTTATTGAATATAAAATAAATTGTATGAAGTGCTGCCACCTGCAAAAGTGTGGCGTGAACGCTCCCAATGGACATCCACTTTTTCACTGCACTAGTTCAATGCACTTGAAACAAATAAATTTTTGTTATGGTGGAGGACCGCATTGTGGCGACTGTAGAAAAAATCTTGTGTGAGTTTCGAGTGTAAATGGACATTGTCGATTTTGAGAGAATGCCACGCTCCTGCGTCGCTCGGCAAAAACCGCTCAATCGACAATGTCCCATTTTGCGCTCTTAATACACAAATAGCTATTCCACGTTAAATTCGCGTTACAGATTTTCAATTTAATTCAGGTGCATTGTGGTATTTTTTCAGTAATATTTATTATTATCAGGTGTGAACCTGTGTTGATGTAAATATGTTGCGTGGAAATAAAAATCTGATTTACAAACAAAAAATATTTTGATTGCAAACAATATAAAAGCAAGGTCACTACAATGTTTTTAATTATCGTGCCACGAAAATTTGCAATCAGCATAAGAAATACACAAATATTTTATGCAAATATTCAAATAAAAATACCACAAGATATAAAAAGATTAACATAAATAAAGAATAAAGCTAAAGATTTCTGATTGCCTTATTTGAAGTAAAATCGAATTGTTTTTGCGGTTACTCTGAATCGTACTTGTTCTTTTGATTTTCAAAATATTTACAATATAAAGAAAAATCAAGTAGCTGTTCAAACAGATCAGAAACTTTATGTAAACAAAAAGAAGAAAACGTTTTAAGCTGAGAACCATTTCGGTTTTCCTATTGTTATTTTTTATACAAGACGATAATATTATATTTTCGCAGGATCGGGTTATTTTTTATATTTACCGATAGTGTTTCCAAGACAGTAGGTCTTATTTACAAATTATTGAACGGTAAGTGAGGTGACTCACGTCGGTAAGTGATGTGTTTCACTTACCGTTCAGGAGGCGAGACGGTAAATAAATAAAAACAAAAATCAAAGCTTACTTAAAAAATAATAAATAATTTTTTTTTATATGTCAAAATAATTTTCAAATCTTCTTTTTCCTTTAAATTTTGTGTGTCGATCGTGCAAAAAATAGTATAAGCATCACGAACTGACCTTAGATAAAATTGGGACCTTCGCTTCGCTCAGTCCCCAAACATTGTCTTCGATCGGTAAACTGTCCTTACCGTTCTTAATACTTAATATACTATTATCGACGAGCGAAAATTTTAATTCACGAGCGACTTAGAGAGTGAATTATTTTTGGCGAGTCGAGAATTTAATTTTATCGTCGTGCATAAAATTCATTTTTTTTCTATAGCACTTGTTAAAGAAGAAAAATAAAAAATACCAACAATAAATAAATACAATTTTAAAATCCCAGTACGTACCCTTCTTGGTTACTATGTATTTTGTATGTAAATAAATAAGAATTAAAGTATTTTATCAACCCTTGCTGTTAAAATGCTACTTTATCTACCCTTGCGGTTAAAGTGCTACTTTATCTACTATTTTGAGTAGATAAATGCACACTTTAACATCAGCTATAAAATATATTATTTCAGTACCGAAATTCATAACAAGGTAGGTATCTCTACTAGTTATAATAATTTTACAATCAAATTTCGTCATTGACTAACTTAGACGTCTGCTCAGTGCTCAGCGACGGTGCTTTGCACGTTACACACATTATAGTTATTTGAATTGCAATATTATCTTTAAAGTAAATCGAAAAGCTTATAAAAGATGGTTCTACTAAAATTCTGTCACAAAATAAAGCTAACGTACGTAAGGTAACAAGAAATTTTCACTTACAAGATTTCTAAAGGTTTTACTAGATGGTGTTGATATGCAAAAGCTCCTAAAGCTCCTTTGGTAAATACCAAATGGATAGCTACATGCAGGTTAATAGACCATATTACTATCTCAATGCGCATGCTCAGAATGCACCAATCAAATGCTTGGAAGTACTGCAGAAATGAAACCAATGTTATCTTATGGGAAAAATTGTATTTTTAAAGCAAAATATTATTTTATATAGACGTAAATTAATGATAATTTTTTCTTGCAAGTTTCATTTCATGTTTAACTACTGGATTCTGCCCTTATAATATATAAATATACAATAAAATAAACATTAAAATTAAAAAATTTTAAGCGCCTGTTTACTCTTCTGTCACTGATAGATAACCCCAAACTAATGTTTTGTAGTTGTGATTCTTTTGAAAAGTGCGAAATATATATATATTTTTTTAATTATGCCTGTTTACTATTGTTGCTTTCCGGATTGTGGTTTGAATCCATTAATTAAAAAGGAATATCTTTTCCTATTTTTCCTAAGAAAAGTATAGAGAAAATAAGTTGGTATTGCCAACTTAATTGGAAAAATTAAAAAATAGTTTGTCACCCTGGCACGCTTTTTTCATTTCATCAATCTGCCGGCAGAGGCGCTATAGTTAATAATATGTCTATACAAAGATTTTTACTGAATACTTTGTAGTTATTAATTATCTCACCAGATATCACTACATATAAAAGCTCTGTCGGTCGTTTCTAATACGAAAACTGGGAATTAGTTACAACAAGTTTCACCAGATGTCACTGTATGTAAAAGCTCTGAATGTTCAATGCAGCATTCATTTACACAAATTTTGTTGTTACCTACAATAATACAGTGTGTTCAAAAAAATTCCTAATTCGGAGTAGGCTTTGAACAAAGAAACGTATGCCAATTTAAAACTATTTAATTAAATGTCAATATATGAGATATTGTCAAAAATGTTATCTAAAGAAATCAAAGCTTTTCTTCTTGCATCTTATTTTAAATATGGAAACAAATTAGAAAACAACGAATATCAATATACTGTATCCTTCTTTATTCTCCTTAAATATAAATTTCAAGATCAATTTTAACAACTTGACTTTTGAATTGAATAACGATGAGACATACGTTTCACTGTTCATAGCCTACTCCGAGATAGGAATTTTTTTGAACACACTGTATGAAAGACCAATTGAAATTTGTCGACATAAAAACATTTAAAATTATAGTTTTTCGATTACACATATATATATTATAAAAGTTCTGCCTGTACAGCTGAGAGATAACACTAAACAGAATTTCAGTTTGTTTTACAGAGCACGCTGCAAGCTCGAAAGCACACAAAGCCGAGAAGAAACCTGTAGCTTATGAAAACACTTATGAAATTTTGTCTACAGACAGCTCTGCAAGTCAAAACGCTGTTGTAAAAGTTTTACAAATGTAGCTATCCCTGTTCCACCTTACCAATTGTCGATAATAGGACATAGTTTTAATCTCTGATTGGCTGAAATTGGAGACAAGTTTACGCAATGTAATTACAGACTAGCGATAGTGTACATGACATGTGATATATCGTGTCATTTTTATGCGCAGTCTCAAGTCAGATTTTGAAAGCAGGTAGATAATAATTTATATTTCACACCTACTCACTACTATATACCGTATGTCTGTCTTAAAGGTGTACGTAGGAGATTAACATGGGAAATCAGTTTTTTGCAATTTCCTGTTCGCCTAATTATTTTAAGCAAAAATGTGTCAAATGAAAGTTTTAGGGCATAAAATTCTGCATCGAAATCAATAAACAGAATTACTTTTACATGCTTTGTAACGACAGAAATTAAATTTGAAAACGTCGTTTCCCACAGTAAGCTCTGCAAGTCAAAAAAACTCTGAAATTCTTTTATACATACAGCTAAGAGCTAACGGTAAATACTGAAATGAGTTTCAGCTTTTGTCTCACTGGACGCTCTGCAAGCTACGAAAGTTCATGAAAACATTTGTGGAATTTTTCTAACAGGAAACTATGTGGATCGAATTTACCCATACATATATTGAAAATAATTTCAGCTTCTGTTTTGTAGAGAGCTCTGCACGCTACGAAAGCTCGCCAAGCAGGACAGAAATCTGTAACTTGTAAAAACCTATAGTCAAAAAGCTCCTGTAAAATTTGTACATGCATCTAAGAGTTTAAGCTTCTGACACACAGATCGCTCTGCAAGCTACGAAAGCTCACAAAACATGACAGATATCTGTAACTTCTAAACACGTTTATGAAATTTTGCCCACAAGTAATTCTGTATTCAAAAAGCTCCGGTAAAATTTGTACATGAATTTAAGGATAAACACTGAAACTGAAAGGAATTTCAGCTTCTGTCTCACAGAGTGCTCTACAAGTTAAGAAAGCTGGGGGAAAGCTGTGGCTTATGAATATGTTTACCTTCATCATTAGTGTGATCTTAATTAGAAAATCAAATTTCTCGTCTTTAAACAACAATGTTAGTTCTGCTCTGTTGCTGTTTTAACCATGATTCTATTTCACATCAAAGGATGTTGCAGAATTGTGTTTAGGTTGAGTTTACACAAAGAATTTGTTAATTAGTTTTTCATTTTCTGATTTTTTTATTTATTATATTTAGAATGAAAAAACGAGAATTTTAATAATTACGGACAGGTATAAAATACTGAGATGAAGAAATGTAAATTTTTACCTTCCGTCACCTTTATAGGTAAGGAAGGTGTCATATTTGGTCAAAAAATTCGGTGGTGAGTTTTTAATGAATAAGCACGTATTAAGGTCCCTAGAATACGATTTTACTATTTTTACGATGATGTCTGTATGTGTGTGTATGCGTGTGTAACAAAATTTTCGTCTACGATAACTGATAGGTACTACAATCCCAAAAATTATAATTCTTTCGTATTCCTCTTGGTTGCATCCATATGAAGAGCTGATTAGATTTTGGTTATAATTGGTCAACCGGAAGTACCCTCATTTGAAGATTATAACAGTTTTTCTTGAAAAACGATGTTAAATATCATTTTTTCACATTTAATGTTATTATAAATATTAAAGAACATTGTATTCTCTATAGGCGGTGTGCACAAAAGTATATCTATTTTATAAAATGTTTGCAATGAATGCGAATGATAGGACGTCAAATATTATGTGATGTAATAATTCTGACAAAATGACCGATTGAAGTATCAAATTTTATAAATTTCTTAGAATATTATATGAGGAATATATGCGTAAGAAAATAACTTTTCAACAGATATCTTCTACTAACATGAAAAATTCTTTTTGGTTCACATATTTTCTCATTGTAAAAGATACTTATCGTATGAATAAAATTCAAACAATGGTCGTATGATTGAAATAATGAATTGAACAAAATATAATAAAAGAAGCAGAAAATTATCTTAAAATTGTATAATACTTGCAGTTGTATCATATAGAAGGTCTATTTTTGACATAATTAGTCTATTTATTATTTATTTTATACATATAATGTTAATTTTAGAAGGAAAAATTCATATGGTTCGTATTTTTCGTGTATTCTCCATTCCGAGCTTGTGCAACTGCTTCCACTTAGAGCCTGGTATATTTTTAATGAAGAATATTCATCAATTATTGCGAATATAAAAGAAATATGCTAACATCATCCACTGATATCGTGATATGCAGAAATTTTCTTCTTTCGAATCATCTAAGTTTTCCAACTCTTTAATCGCAATTTTCATGTATTCTGCATCTTATAGTATTTAACTAATATTATAAATTATAATATAAAACTAAGTATGATAAAATGGTTCACATATATTATGAGAAAAATTATATTTTCTGTCACAGTACCTTCGCCGGTATTTTGACTTTTTGGCTCACATATAACTTTTAAATAATTTCTTTATTCATTTCAATATACTATGACGTATAATATTCATATGTAACAGCAAAACTCAAAATAAAATTGTAAATTGTATCATTTTCTCGAAATGTCAAAATTTATTAAGTACCCAAAAACGCCAACAAACGCCAAAGTAGCCGTTAGAGGCGCTGACGCTCAAAATGTGCACATCGCCTATACGATTTGACTGCATTTTATAATTTATATTAAATGGATATAGAGTTATAAAATAATAAAGAAATTAAATTTCATAAATTAGCCAGCTATGCTAGAAACAGCTAGGTACTATATTAACAAAATTCTGGTTGAAAGATGTCAGTGTCAAGTGTAATTGACATATTCGTAGTATATTTGTGTTATAATATTACTCGAAATATAGGATCTTTTTGCTCGAAATTTTCTGTATGGAATTTATATAAAATACATACACGTGTCGAAAGGTAATGAAAATACAAGAAATTTAGAATCTTTTGCAAGGAACTTTCTGTATGGATTTTATAGAAAATACATACGCATTTACGAAAATTCTACCGGTAGATACCGCATGTACCGACTGTGTTCGAAAACACGAGTGGTAAAAAGTTACCCTGTTCGAAAATTGTTCAATATCTACCAGATCCATCTACCGGATTCATGAAGAATCTAATCTCAAAAAAAGGTGGTGATGCAAAGTGAAGCGCGCGCGTTAAAAGTGGAAATGTGTTCAAAGTAAGTAGGATTATGCTCAGTTTGTTAACAACGTCAAATTTCTAACCGGTTTTAAATTTTCAAATTTTTTCATAGGTTATAGATCTACCCTGTTTACCACTTGCGTTCGTAAAATATCGATTCCTGATAAAAACCTGTTTACCGGTAACAGTTCACCTGTAGAATTTTCGTAAATACCTCATATAACTGACGCACGGAACTGACGGAAGGTAATGTGCTGGCCATATCAGATTTTTTATATTACTTTTTAAAGTACGAATATTTTTAACTAAAATTCAATGTAAATTTTCTACATATATTAAGTGCAATTTGAATGAAGGTGTATGGTTGAATAAGTTTTTATTTAAGAGATGTTTTCAGTGGTAAAAAATTTGAATATAATTTTACCTTTAGATGTAAAATCACAATTCCTAGAAATTTGGATGTAACAGACTTTATTCTTTTTCGTCAAACCGGAAAACGGATTGAAAAAATTAATTAAAACATCCGATTTCGGCTGGTTATTTATTAAGCAAAAGCTTTTATTTACAAAGAACACTTTGTTGTCCCGGGTTTGAATAAATGAAAGACTAAAAGTATTTAAATTCTTAAACGATTTTTAGTGACATTTTATTATTTGAATTGATATGACTGCATCCACAAAATATGTACGCAAAAGACAACTCAAATGAAAATAGTTTATTTTTATAAAAATATAATGTAAATGAAAGCCGAAACATGGATAATAGTATAAGTTATAAAATGCTCTTTATACATAAAGCTATTCAAACACTCCTTCTTTCGCCAACTCGTTCTATTTCTATGAAGAAATTTGATGTGAAGTAGAAAAGTGTGGAAAGGTAAAAAAACTGATGTGGCCAACTATTTAATTTTTATTAATTTAAATATGCATACTGACATATTTAGTTATTGCGGAAACTGCAGGGGTTATTCTAACGTGCAGTTGGACACAAAATATGCAGTAGGAAAAGCAAATTGTGCAGTGGGAAATTAAAATCTGTGCAGTTATTTTTCATTTATTTCGAATAAACCAAATAAAATTTTTTTTAAAAAAAAACATGAACTAAACATACTAGTCAGTACTATATACCCTTGAAATTAGTGACAAAGATTTAGAAACATCCTGTGTAAGCACTAAAATTGTACTAGCTTTTCCCTCAGACTCTTCGCTTGTCTTATCCTCATCATTGGCATTGGCCTCAGCAAAAATACCATTAGGGGTGCTCACGCTTATCATTGTGGCTTTCCGGGGATCTCATTCTAACAGAGAAGGCATATTGTAATAAATATACAAAACCGCATTTTCGGAATCTACCGACAAGCTATTCCGAGACACGATTTTATATTTTTTATATTTAATTCCGAAGAAATAGTTAAGAACTAACTCTGGAAGCGTCAGATCCCGCAACTTTTTTATTTGTGGATGTTCTAGTATTTCGTTATAATCCAACTTGAATTGAATTAAACAAAGATCTTTCACCAAAATATTATAAACCTATACTCTGTTCCATTCAAGCCATTCAGTATTGTAGAGAATAGGGAATACTTTTAACCTCTCTGATTGGCTGAAATTAAAGACAAGAGACAAGTTTATCCCATGTAATTTCGGCTACTTAAAATTGGCGTTGATGCGAGCGACATCTGCTGAATGGGTTAAAGGGAATAGAATATACAGGGATTTATTTTCTATAACCTCTGGGAAACTGTATTAAGATCCATTACATATAACTCTAGTTCTATTTACGATTTTCTTTTTAAAACGTTACTATTAATTTGAAATGATGAGTCCTTTGACAGTGACATTTATCTGTCAGTTACAAACATTTGAGATATGAACTGTGTAACCAAGGAGTTTTGCTTGTTTAAAGCGTAGGCTCCGGGATTAAAATTATAGATAATTTTATAAATTTATCCATAAAATATATAGAAAAAGTATTTATGCAAATCTGCAGAAAATTTTATAATCTTTGATTTTTATAATAACACAAATCTTGAAAAAATAACATTTCAAGGTATTTTTCGAAGAAAATCTATTTGAGGTTCAAGTAAAGTGCCATTTCCGGTTATCTGATATACACCAAAATCTAATAATCTCTTCCCATAGTAGAATAAGGTATAAATACAAGGTTTCAAAATTTTCTGAATGATAGTATTTGAGTTAGAGTGGAGGATACACACACACGCTCGCACGCACGCACGCACGCACTCACGCACGCACGCACGCACACACACACACACACACACACACACACACACACACACACACACACACAAAATAAAATGCTTATTTGGACGTAGTCCTCTGAAGGCGGCCAAAGGGTAAGTACCCGGCGAAGGTGGCTGGTGGCGTGGTACTCCGGATATTCACAGAACTCGTCCAATAAGAGACGAAATGGGATGATGATGGTCAACAAAGATGCCACACAACTTCGACAATGTATGCACTTAGGTGGTATGTGCAAGGACGTATATTCTTCCAGTCGCCATGGTCATTCGTCATTCCAAAAATTGAGGATACGATAACGACAAATGCACCAGGTGAATATTGAAGGCGACGCCAAGGTAATGAATATAATCTATTTGCGTTCTAGAATATATTCGATACAAATATACACAAAATTCTGTACATGAACGGTTAAAACGCAAAAAAATATACAAAACGTAAAAAGCCTAAGTTCTTGTTTGGCCTTCATAGTAAAAATTGCCTCTGTTACAGAAATACTGTGTTTAAATCCTGAACCTTCCAGTGGGAACACATTTCCAAAAAAACGCGGCCTAAATCCCTCCAAAGGGGATGATGCCGGCATCTTGATGCGGCAAAAATACCACGTCCGTTTCCTAGGATATCTCGGCACAGAAATACAAACTTTTACCAAAAAAACAGCTAAATCAAAGAAAACAGGCTCAACCTTGGTGTCGTGACGTCACAAGAAGAAATAAGTTATGAACTATAATAGGGCAATCTGGTAACATAAATGTCATAGTACACCGATAATACAATAAAATATGAAAAATTATTAAGATTTTTTTAATGAAAATTTAATTATTTGTAATCTCTGTAAAACTAATTTAAAATACTCTTCGAGGATATAAATAGTAAAGGAAGTAGAATTCAGGACTTTTTTACACTCAAAAGTTTATCAATTACTCTGTTGATAAAGTCGCACTTTAAAAGCTGTTGGAAAAAATTAGTGTTACTACGAATTGCTAACTTGTATCTAGATGTTTCTATTTTTACCTCCCGCTACCCTTGGTAAGGGAGGTATAGGGATCGTACTAAAAATCGCATATCGAGATTTTGGTAAACGACCACGTTTTAAGGTCCCTAGAATCCAATTTTAACATTTTCACGATGATGTCTGTGTGTATGTGTGTGTGTGGATCCTCCACTCTAACTCAAATACTATCATTCAGAATATTTTGAAACCTTGTATTTCGAAATTTTTCTGTAATGGAAAGAGCCCATTAGATTTCGGTGAAAATCAGATAACTAGAAATGGCACTTTACTAGAAGCTCACAAAAGTTTTTCTTCGAAAAATACCTTTAAATGTTATTTTTTCCAGATTAATGTTATTATAAAAATTATTAAATTTTCTATAGATTTTCATTAATACTTTTTCTATATATTTTATGGATAAATTTATAAAATTATCTATATTTGAAATCCCAGAGCCTACGCTTTTTAACAAACAAAACGCAGTT
The DNA here is from genome assembly GCA_963082715.1 of Harpalus rubripes. Classification (NCBI taxonomy): domain Eukaryota; kingdom Metazoa; phylum Arthropoda; class Insecta; order Coleoptera; family Carabidae; genus Harpalus; species Harpalus rubripes. The sequence goes on from OY720448.1 coordinate 86,172,472, forward strand.
ATTCAAATGTATGTAACTGACAGATGAATGTAACTATTAAAGAACTAATCATTTCAAAATAATATTAGAAACGTTTTAAAAAGAAAAAAGTAAATACAACAATAGAAAAGGAATTCAATACAGTTTCCAGCATAAGTAAATATGTTGGTATGTATTTAGATTAATAAAAATTCACAAAAATGTTTAAGCTAATCCTCATTTTGGATTAGTGAATTCCACGGGTGAATTCTATTCTATCCCGGTATTTAAAATTTAATATTCATTTTATTATACCTCCGGTGGCTTAATGGTTAGAGTAACGCCTCATGTCATGAGTGCCCTCGGGACTCTGGGTGCGAATCCCACTAAGGCATGGATGTGTGTGAATGTGAACCCACTCTGTAATTGGGATTTAATCTTGTTGAGGGGTGTAAAAAAAGGTAGTTACTTGGATTAGATTAGACTATATTTTAAGAAGTAAACTGTCAAAATTAGAGTAAAATTCGTTAATCCAAAAATAAGGATTAACTTAATAATTTTTGTGACTCGGGCTGTAATGGCGGCAGGTATTGTGTTGGCCACACCAGATTTTTTTTAAATATTTTTGAAAAATTGCATGCTTTGAGCATATTATATAATTTTTTTTTAGATCTTTTAAAGCTTAAAATTTGTAAGAATTTTAGGCATAACTTTCTGATATAAGCGAAAAATTTTGTCAGTAAATTTATACGTAGCAGGTAGCAGGGAACTAGAAATAGAGATACTCGACTCGTACCCTGAAAGTATTTCTGCAACGGGCTAAAATACTGCGCAACGCTATGAGAATATTTAGTGGGACGATATTGATCTAGTTAACTGTAGTGGGTCAACAACTGCCTGTTGGTTGGGTTGGGGAAGGATCAATTGCAGGCCAGCCGGGGAATGATTTTGCCGTCTCTGGATGCAGTTCAGAATCATTTGCAGACAGCAAGACAACGTCTGTTAATACCGTTTTGACTTCTTATCACAGTTACGAATTTAGGACATGTTTGGAAATTTTATATGCATTAATTATTTGTTCTTCGCTAATTTCTCATGAAAAGCATTAAAGATAGTATTAAATAAAAATAATTACACAAAATGTAAATTGTACTTTTAGATGATTCTGATTTGTTATTAAAAAACGTAGTAAAAAGAATAACCAACACAAAGTACAATCACAATCCACCTTATCTATAATAACCTAGACCTACCGGTATCATTTTTAATATTGGTGACGTATAAACGAATATTACCTAGTCGGTCACTGTATTTAGAGTAGACAATTTTGCCATATTGAAAACATAAAAACAGTGATTGTAATAATAATTATTAATATGTTTTTAATATATATATATATATATATATATATATATATATATATATATATATATATATATATATATATATACAGGGTGTTAATTTTAAGTGGTACACTATTGCTATCTCGAGAATTATAAGAGCTACGAAGTCGATTAAATTAGCATATAATTTCTATTTTATAGGACTATTTTAATAAGCTAAACAAGAATTTTTTAGACCAATGGTTCTCAAAATACGGGGTGCTACTTTCTTATTTTAAATGGCAACCTATTTTTACCACTCGCTAAGAGAGGTATTGAATTCATGCTAAAAATCGCATATCCAGATTTTAGTGAATAAGCACGTTTATAACATTTTTACGATGATGTCCGTATGTGTGTGTGAATGTGTGTGTGGATGTGTGTGTGTGGATGTGTGGATGTTGGATCCACGATTTCTCAAATACTATAAGACTGAAGACATTTTTAACTACGGATTCCTCAATCTAACAATAATGGAAAAAGTTGATTGTTTTGGTAACAATTGGACAACCAGAAGTAGTAGTTACAAGAAAAAAATCATCTAAATATTATTTATCGAAAATTTATGTAAATACTTATATTGAAGAACGTTAAATTCTTTATTCGATAAATATAAATTCATTATTATATCTTCTATAGATTTAGAGATAAAGAAATGCATATAAAATAATTTGATGTAAAAATTCTCAGATCAAACTACTTCAAGGCAAGAAATTCAAATGTTTGTAATTGACACAGAATGTGACTGTCAAAAATATTTGTATGCCATTGTCCAAAATATTTATGCATTATGAAGATTATGAATATAAAAAAAAGTCAACAACGCAAAAGAATATACGTAAAAAAGAATATAAAAGGAATTTGCGAAAAAATTACGAATATAAAGAAAAAGAAAGGGAAAGTAGAAAAAAATCAAGGTATTGAAAATAAAGAAAATGTATGTATTTTACATAATTTATATTAAAATATCCCATAGATTTTGCAAATGTATGTGAGAATTATTTTGTAGTGAGACATGAATATATGTATTTGTATTTAAAAATATTTTTCGTTTTATGCGTACAACCCGGTAAAATATCTGGCGAGAGGTAAATGTGCTGGCTACATCAGATTTTTTTTATTTGCTTATTCGATTCAGTAGTTTCTTCTGAATTCAACGATATCCATATGTAATACTCTATTATTACAAAATATTTGAGAAAAATGCAAAATTAATAATGTATAATACAACAAATAAATCAAATGAAGAAATAATTACAAAACTTTTCATAATATTCATTTATTTATTTATTTTAACCAAGACCAACAGAATACAAAGATCCCAATTACAGGTCGGTTTTACACAATAATAACAAAAATTGTTATAAGCAAGAATGAACACATAATAGTGTAACTTGGGACGCCCGCCGTCGCCACCACTGTAAGCGAGTGTCTATTTATAGCGGTGACGTAATCGCGCTAGTAGCCGGCCGATGTAAACAGACTGGTCACGACGTGTTTAATTACTTCCGGTCGCCTGAACCTTTTGTGTTCATTGTTACTATGTGTTCGAATATTCCAGACTGTTCTAGAAAATAATGACAGCTGTAGGTATATAAGGGACGTAGCTATGCTCGAGACACAGTTAGTTCAGTTGAGTCCCTTATTACACAACCTTCGTTGTGTGATCGGGGGTTAACACAGTTAGTTAGTTACATGGAGAGACATAGAGATGTTCATATAGAGTGTTAGTGAGTTTGAGAAGCACAGCTGTATCGTAGTGAGCGTATGCAGTTGGTGTCGAATAGGTACTCGGGAAGTTACTGGTATACCGGGATATCTGTTAAAGAGAATACTCGGTAGTGTTGAAGAGTATTGAGAAGCTAGGTATATGGGGACAGTAACGACAAGTGGAAGCTAATACTCGGCATTGGTGTTGAAGAATTGTGGCATACGGAAAGTCGGTGATACGGAGGCTGTGGAAGAGAGAGAGTTACATAAATAGACAGATAGTGAGGTGAAAGGTGTGACTTCTGTCCGAGCAGTTGAACATACAGACGCTGTTGAGTCAGTTGACTATATAGACGCTGTGGAGGTCGGTAGGCGGACAGTTGAACATGCTATAAGTATATAGTGATATAAATATCGCGTAAACAGTCTACATGAATCTGCAACAGACCGGCAGTCTAAGATTGGAATGCGTAGTGAAATAAATAATATCGTGGAAATAAATAGTAGTGTTAATTGGTTAAATAAATAGTGTTAGTGTTAGTTAGTTAATTATAGTTTTAATCTTAATTAGTTTTTAATAATGGTTTAATATAATTAATAGTAACTATCTTTATAGTTTAATAAACACTTAATTTTAATTAGTAATATTTGTCTAATATTTACACTTCACCCAGATAAATAAAAACGTTACAATAGACACAAAAATAATGCAAAAATCAGAGAAGTATATGTTGTTACAGATCACAAACAGTAATTACTTAATGAAACAGTACTCAAACAAAAGACACCATTTATTGCTTTACCAAAAATTGTTGAATTAAGTCTCTCTTAAACTTAGCAATGCAGTCACCAAAAATGTCAAGCGTACGAGATACAGAATTGAGAGTAGAGAGTAGTCTTTATAGGAGATTTTTGCTAATAATTTGTACGTGATGTTCTGCAGTAAAATGTACGGGTGTTTCTAGAAGTTATTCTGGGTACAGATATAGAAATTGAAGCAAGAGTGACTGGATCAGATATGATGTTGTGTATTAATTTGTATAGATAAACACAGGAATGAATTTATCTACGAGTATTTAAAGATAGAAAATGTTGTTCGAAAAGTAAGACGTTATAATCATAATCAAAAGTAGGATACCGCTTATGAAGTTTGAAATATAAATATTCTGCAAATTTACGTTGGATAGATTCAATTAAATCAACATATTTATTATAAATTGGATTCCAAACTTGAATATTCTTTAAGTTGTGAATAATTATTATAATTATTATTTAAGCAAGATAAAATACAGAAATAATATTAACAATTGTTTTATTGATTTATTTGTTTTTTCCATAGCACTCTTTGTATAGTCATATTTCAATAAAAATTATACATTATTAATTTTGCATTTTTCTCAAATATTTTGTAATAATAGAGTATTTATTTATTTATTTATTAATGACCTCCTTACAGGATTTATCATCCCAATTACAAGGGGGTCAGAAATACACAAATTAGCAACCCAAAAAACATGTTTGCCGTAGACAAAATGTGAAACACGATATACATACATAAAAATCTGATGTGGCCAACACATAACCTCTCGCCAGATATTTTACCTGGTTGTAAGCATAAAACGAAAAATATTTTTAAATACAAATACATATATTCATGTCTCACTACAAAATAATTCTCACATATATTTGCAAAATCTATGGTATATTTTAAAATAAATTATGTACAATACATACATTTTCTTTATATTCAATATCCTGAAATTTTCTTTTTCTACTTTCCTTTTCTTTTTCTTTATATTCGTCATTTTTCGCAAATTTCTTTTATATTCTTTTTTACGTATATTCTTTTGCGTTGTTGACTTTTTTTTATTCATAATCTTCATAATAATGCACAAATATTTTTGACAGAGGCATACAAATATTTTTGACAGTGACATTTATGTGTCAATTACAAACATTTGAATTTCTTGCCTTGTAGTAGTTTGATCTGAGATTTTTTACATCAAATTATTTTATATGCCTTTCTTTATCTCTAAATCTATAGAAGATATAATAATGAATTTATATTTATCGAATAAAGAATTTAACTTTCTTTAATATAATTATTTACATAAATTTTCGATAAATAATATTTAGATGATTTTTTTCTTGTAACTACTACTTCTGGTTGTCCAATTGTTACCAAAACTGACTCGACTCTTCCCATTATTGTTAGATTGAGGAATCCGTTGTTAAAAATGTCTTAAGTCTTATAGTATTTGAGATATAGTGAATCCAACATCCACACACACACACATCCACACACACACACACACACACACACACACACACATACGGACATCATCGTAAAAATGTTATAATCGGATTCTAGGGACCTTAAAACGTGCTTATTCATTAAAATCTGGATATGCGATTTTTAGCATGAATACAATACCTCTCTTAGCGAGAGGTAAAAAGTAATAAAAATAAAAAATAATACGCAATAGAAGGCAAAAATATATATGAATAAGATTTGTTCAATTTATATCAAAATGTACGCAGATTAGAAATCAAAATATTTTTAAAAACAACGTAATTTATGTTAAAAATGTCAACCTCGATATCTATTTTCCTTACAATATCATTGTAAATAAAACGTATTGCATATGTATATCGTTGAATTTAGACGCAATTTATAACTAGATGTTTATCCTTTGTCAATAATATTTATTTAAAATTTTAGTGAACATTCCGTTGTGTTTAAAACTAAGTATGTTTTGAAGGAGCAATTTTCATTATTATCAAAATAATATTTTTGTAGTTAAAAATTTTGGTAAAGTTTCCAATAAACGCCATAGCCATAAAGCAGAAAGGAGTGTAGAATAGCTATTTGTGTATTAAGAGCGCAAAATGGGACATTGTCGATTGAGAGGTTGTTGCCGCGCGACGCAGGAGCGAGGCATTCTCTCGAAATCGACAATGTCCATTTGCGCTCGAAACACACACAAGATTTTTTCTACAGTCGCCACAATGGGGTCCTCCACCATAACAAAAATTTATTTTTTATTTATTTTTACTTATCGGTATTTTCCATTCTTCTTGAGCTTTTGTTTCAATCTAATCTAAGCATTTTATACTTTCGTTTTTGTAAATGAATGCCCTATTTTATTTTCACAGCAGTGCGGCATTTTGTTTGGTTATGTAAGTGGGTAATGTGTAACTACAGTGTCATTAATTCCTGACTAAACGTTTCCATTAAGAATGCAGTCAAGTAACATTTCTCAACATTGTATAGTTAGAAATTTGAGCAGCGAGCGTTTTTCTACTTTGTCGCTCTAGAGAGGCAAAGTGACATTTTGCGTTGACAAAAGAGAGCGCAAATGGCTACTTTGTATATAGACTGTAGAAAAACATGTTTTTATACGTGCACTTACACAGGCATACCATGATCACGATAGTATTAAAATATTAAGAACAAAGAGAATATTTTTAATATTAATTTAATAATTACATAGAACGTACTCGTAGACTATTTTTTGAATTATTACGATATTTGATATTTTAGTCTCCTTGCTTGCTTAGAAAGTAGCTATTTATTATAAGATATTCACAATGGAAATTGGATATACTTTACTAAAATCATGCTCTTTTTACGGTTGTTTTCTTATTGTATTTGTTGCGTTGGTCATTGCTTCCATATCTAAGAAATACAATAACTTGTTATGTTCAAGAAATATCTGAAAAATAATGTGTTTGAGTTGGAGAAAAAACCTTTTTAGTCGTTTACCTTTCTAATCTGTTATTTCTAAGCGTCGTAAAGCGCCCACAATCTGAGAGAAATCTGCAAATACCTCAAGAAAACAAATCTACCGATAAAAATAAATCAGTAAGGGAGAGCTACGTGTTCCAGAGAAATACTCGGGAATTTTTTCGTTTATTCAACTAACCTCTGTTGATTCTTTGTGTAGACGGAGTAGAGTAAGATGTTTACTATTCATATATAATGCTAAGGACCGCTTTTATCGCTAAAAGTAAGATTTATGGTCATGCGAAATTATTTAAAACAATGGATTGGTGCTAAAATAAAAACTAATTGTAGAGCCATTAAATAACTAAAGAAAAGTAGAACAGTAGTTTGATTCTTTCGATATCTTAATTTCTACGTTTCGCCGTTGCCATTAGTGTTAATGATCAAGCAAAAATTGGGAGAATTTAATTAAAAATGTGCAAGCAAAAGCTAAATTCATTATCAGCGAGTGAACAGTTGAAGCTGCGCTATCGAAGCATCCAAATCAACGAGAAGGTTTAGTTACATTGTGTGGTAGCATAACCAGCGTGAAGTTGGGCACGTCATTGGAAGCACAAATAATCTTTTTTATATTGTAATTAGTGTTTCGTTAGTGCTTTTTTGTGCTTTATTTTTTTTTAAATTAATTGAACGGTCCAACTTCACACTTAGCACGTCATTAATAAAATTTGAAATGACCATTGATTATAATATACTAGCGTATTTTTCGGAGAAAAACTATTTTGAGCTTCAAGTAAAGTGCCATTTCCGGTTATCTGATTTACACCAAAATCTAATAGCTTCTTTCCATATTAGAATAAAGTAGATATATAAGGTATCAAAATTTTCTGAATGATAGTATTTGAGTTAAAGCGTAAACAGGATCCACACACAGACACACATACACACACACACACAAACGCGCGCGCGCGCGCGCGCGCGCGCACACACACACACACACACTCACACACACACACACACACACACACACACACACACACACACACACACACACACACACACACAGACATCATCGTATAAATGTTAAAATTGGATTCTAGGGACCTTAAAACGTGGTCATTTACCAAAATCTCAATATGCGATTTTTAGCAAGATCCCTATAACTCCCTTACCAAGGGTAGCAGGAGGTAAAAATTGTAAATGTACTCAAATTTTAATTTTCAAGTGTCAATGTCATCAGTGTCAACAACAGGAAATAAATTTTTCAATCAGTCTTACCAATTTCAAGTAATTTGACTGAATCATTTATTTTTGATCATTCTGTATTGCAATACATTTATAGCTATTAACATACCTAGGAATGTTATGCATATCTTAACTGTCGCAGATGTCGGTTTTAAGACATCTAAGGCTTGTTATGATTCATAACATCCGTGGTTTGTTCAATAGTTTATCGGTTTCAGAAAATGAAGACATTATTGATAAATATTATTTTTTGAAATTTTCTCATTAATGCTACTTTCAGATTGCTATGGTTAACAGAACAATTATTTTGACATATGTCAATATGACAAATATGTGCTTTATTCATCATATTTATTACTTTAGAGTAAAGTAGACCGTATTTAGAACAATACGCTATCGTTATCTGTATGTATTAATGAAGAGCATTATATTTTCATTTTGTAGACCGTTGTTGACAAGTCAGTATGGTAATAATATTACCATACAGATACAGTTATTACTTAGTTACCAGCCTACTTTTGTACATGTAAACAATGGAATAATATCCTGAAACCGGTTAATTACATTATTATATCAGTTTAGACAGCGCGTCACCATTTAAAATTAAAATTCATCAATCATCAGTAATTACGTTTTTAAATTTAGTGTCGGTTTAATAAAAAAATTAATCTACGATTAAAATTTAGTAACTAAATAAATTTTGCCTTAACCCAGCAATACCAAACCAAAGTAAAAATAATATGTTTGCATTTTTATTTCTTTTAAATCTGCGTAACATTGCAACATTGACCCATTTCGTAAGAAGTTCATGTCTAACTTGCATGTTGAAAACTGCAACCTTTACTATTTCTCACAAAAATCAATTCCTCATTCGTTATTCCATGGTCAAAAATACCCAACAATAATTTCCTTCCTACGTATTACAGCAACAACAACCCTAAAATAAATCTAGCATCGTAGGAGGCTTAGCGGAAGTACGTCACAAACAAATGATGCATCTTTATCAGCATGCATCACATCGCAATAGCCTTGGAAAGCTACAAGTACGAGTACCAATCGAGCTGGTGCAATGTCAGTCGTATAATTAATGCCACAACGACATCTGTTGCGACATCAAGTGCAATTAGCAACGTTTGATTTGATTGATTGAAACGAAAACTTGCCTAATGATACTATATGATAACGATAGTTATGGTGACATATTTGTTAGGATGACTCAAGCACACAGAATGAATTTTTTTATTTCCATAGTCCGTTTTTAAATTAAAATTAAAGAGCCAAGCTCATAACCTTTTACTAAATATTGGTAGCACTACTAATGATTGCAACTACTCACTATTAAATTATTTGCGTTCATAAAGTAAAACTAGTGCAAGTATGACTTAGTAGTACCTAATAAAAGAGAGATTTAGTAGTGATAATTAGTAGCACCAAAGGCTATTTTAAGTACTATTACCTGTCAATGGAAAGATTATCGTGATAATCATTTTAAAAAAATAAATGGTTAGAGATATACATGAATTAAGAGAAAATCACTTGCCAAAGAAAATATATAGAAAGAAGAGAAATCCATTAATATACAAATATTTATTACATAGTTTTTCTGACTTTATCATACTGCAAACAATACTTGTAATATTCTTACACTGATTACAATAAAGGATAAGATCATTGATTGCAACAATGAATCTAAAATCCAACAACGGAAATTTCATTAGTATTTCAATACTAACATTTAGCGTAGAATAAAAAATAAGGCATATGCATTAAGCATTACTGTAACATATTTTTTTTACTCTTCAGCTAAAAAACACAAAATTTGAAATAAATACACCTCAAACGTCAATCTCAAAAATGAAATTCACATACATTTAATAGTATATTATGTTATTAGGAGTAGAAAGCGGTCTTTTGTGTTGCACCTAGCTATTGCGGCCGAGGCGCTAGCCGAGGCTAGGCAAGCTGGGTAAAACACAAAAAGGGCGTCCTACTCCGAATGACATATACTATTTTTTCTTCAAGTGTTTCAAAGAATTATTTGACATATTTTTGGAATTTTTTAATTGCAGTTTTTGCAATTTCAGGCGAAGCTGCCTGTGCACACTACAAAATAAAACGATACAACTGTCAAATAACAATTTTCAATATAATCTGTGTTCCTGTGACGACTGCCGCCGCCAGCGGTGAACTAAGACACTAACATTTTTTTACTATTACAACAATAACAACATTTTTGTACTAGTAAGACAATGAATATCTTCTATAGTGTGTGTAAAGTAGGATAATACGAATATTATAATACGCTTGAAGAAAAAAAGTTTTATCAGGTATTTCATGTTTTCTTTGTCTAATTTCCACATTCAAAATTGGGTAACCAATCTTTTCATGTTAAAAATAGAAATTTTTTTTCTTCCTAGGATGCCCAATTTTCCCCACGCTCCGTTTATTTGCCATTTTCTTTAATATGTAATCTTATTTTTCTTCACTTCACTTCACTCTTCACCTCGGCACTTCACTATTTTACTGCTCTCACCTCACAACTGTCAAATCTGTTGTTATTTTACAGGTTACGACTATTTAGTAGTAATCTAACCTGTATTAACAGATCTTTCATTTCATGCTAACATATTTATTTATGTATATATCTATCTCTTTCATTCAAAGTTTTCATTAATAGTACAAGGTTGCCATATATACTTTACTACTAGTTAAAATAAGCTAATAGTGAAATTATGAGCACCAGTATTACTAGTATTATATTAATATATTTTAGTAACTCCTAGTTGTAAAATTTAGTAAAAGGTTATGAGCTTGGCCCAAAATGTTTAAATTAAAAATATACCTAGTATGATTTACGTTTAATAAGTTATTATTTAGGATATTACGAATTATATTTTAGGGATTTGTAATAAAATGCACATTGAACTTGAAGCGCACTAATCAAAAAGTCAAGTGAGTGGCTGTAATTTGTGCGAAGCTAAATAATGTCAAATTTATTGTCGAAGAAAAGCTTTCTTAGCTTCTATTTTACGAAATATAATAATATTTAAACATGAACATAAAATTAGATAGAATCATGTAATTGATGGCTAAAAGGTAAAACATATCAAAAATTAAGGGTGGAATATTATTTGATATTTGATTATTATTCGTTATTAATAAAAACCATTTTATTGAAGAAAAACTCTTAACAATTTCAGGTAACATATCACTTCCGGTTAGCCTGTTTTAACCAAAATCTACTAATCTACTAATTTGATAGACAAATGTTAATGTCAAGGGCGATTGACATAATATGTTTGTGTTATAATTTTCCTGCAAATATAGAATCAATTCTAAGAAACTATCTGTATGGAATTTTTATAAAATACTTAGAACTGACGGAAGGCTGACCACATCAGATTCGTTTAGGTTGTAATTTATTTCATGCTAAATACATATCTTTAATGACTTTATATTTCCGAAGTTATAAAGTCATGATCTCCCCAGTTTTAAATTATTGCCCTCTCCGGGTTAGACCGCGAATATTTCAAATAGGATTATTTGAACTAGTTATAATGAGCACAGTCATAGTTAGTTGCTAGAAAATCTTTTTGTTCAGTGGACATTACCTATAACGAATGCATTTTGCAAACATAATATCGCTCTTATAATATTTGTCTTTATATAAAACCGTCTCAAAAAACATCATTTCGTCAGCGGCGTTCCCTTTGTGTCTGTGATGCTGATTATAATGTTCTTTGATACAGGAAAAGTGTAACTTCATTATTTCATATTTGAGAGTGTGTAATGAGTGTATGTAGGATCAAAAGAAATTCAATTTTCATTATGATAAACTTGATATAAAGGAAACCGTATTACAATTTTCATTGCTTACAAATAATTTAGTTTTATAATATTAAATATCTGGTCAAATTACCTCAAAGAAATTCAGTTAGTACTTAATTTCATGTCTTTCAAATTAAATTGTCAAATTATGAATTAGAGAATAGCCAGTATTAAAAATAGAGTGAATTTTAATAATATTACTCAAGAATTTTAATAATATTACTCTAGAATTTTAAAGTAATTAAATGTACCTACAGGGTGTTAATTCAAAAGCGAGCCATAGGCGTATAACATGGGAAATCAGTTTTTCCTTGTGCAAAACTTCCCATTTAATTTTAGACAAAAAAGGTTAGTCTTAACTTAACACGCGCGAGCTATCATTTTTTTTCCTTATAAATTTAATAATTGTTGCATTTTTGCTGAGTATAGACAAATTACATATCGTTAGAAAGCAAAATATATTTTCTTATCAGAGTGGTATAACTTTATGCTATGACGCTCATTGATAAATTATAATTTTGACATAACTCGAAATTTAACAGGGGTAATAAAAATTAAGCTTCGCCAATCAATAGAGCTTAAAAAAGTACTCTAAAGAAGTACAGACCAAAAGTACTTATTTCATGGTTAGAATTAATAATTAATCTGATGTGGCCAGCACATTACCTTCCGTCAGTTTTATATATTTTATACAAATTCCATACAGACAATTTCTTGCGAAAGATTCTATATTTCCGGTACATTACCTTTTCTCAGCTCTATGTAATTTGTACAAATTCCATGCAGAAAGTTTCTTAGAATTTTTAGAATATTTGCAGTAAAATTATAAACATGTCAAACGCACATGACATTGACATTTGTCTATCGGAATTTTTTAAATTATATTAGCTATTTCCAATGTAATTGAACAGCTGGCTGCTTTATAAAATTTAATTTGTTTATAATTTTTTAACTTAATATCTATTGAATATGAAGTATAAAATGTAATCAAATCGTATAGAAAATAAAATATTCTTTAATATTTATTAACATTGAATGTGAAAAAATAATATTTAACGGCGTTTTTTCAAGAAAAACTGTTAAAATCTTTAAATGAGGGTACTTCCGGTCGAGCAATTATAACCAAAATCTAATCAGCTTTTCATACGGATGTAATGAAGAGGAATACGAAAGAATTATAATTTTTAGAATTGTAGTGTTAGAGTTATCGATATTACACATACACAAACACCCACACACACACACACGCACGCACGCACGCACGCACGCACGCACGCACGCACGCACGCACGCACGCACGCACGCACGCACGCACACACACACACACCCACACCCACACCCACACCCACACCCACACCCACACCCACACCCACACACATACACACACACACATACACACACACACACACACACACACACACACACACACACACACATACACATACACACAGACATACAGACAACGTCGCAAACTCTAAAACGTGCTTATTCATTAAAAACTCACCATCGAATTTTTTGATCAACAACAATACCTTCCTTACCTAAAAGTATGACCGAAAGTACGATAGGAAATTTATATATAATTTTGTGTATTTACTTTTCGCGATTTTTGAAATATATACCTACATTAGGGTGGACCTTCAAAAGGAGTAGGTAAGTCAAAATTTATTCGCGCCGCCCCCTAAAGTGATTCCAAATAAATTTTTAAAAAAAGCGCAGGCAATGATTCCGCTTAATATCAATATTTCACCGTACCTAAATGCACTTGATTTTTCCCCATTTAAATAACATTGGGTTTTGACACATTTTGGAACTGTATTTTTGGCAAAAGCAATAAGAGGTTTAAAAATCCACTTAATATTGGAATATTTACTAGAGTAACCCGAAATTATGTGGACAAAATTTAAAGTCCTAATCAATATTCTTACGAAAATTATAGCTTTTTTGGGGTTTAACCATCTATAATTATCTTATTGGGACTTCAAATTTTGTCCACATATTCTCGGGTCATATTAGTATATATTCCAACAATGAGTGGATTTTTGAAACCTCTTATTGGTTAGGGAATCTGTCACCTAATAGCATGATTTATACTTGAAAATGGCTGTCTCTTTCCTAGAAATTCTAGCGCAATTTTTTCATCACGCCAATTTTTTTTTGGATAACAAGTTGCAATTTATTTTTTAATGTGAATGATACTTTAGTCAGATTTACTTAAGTCAGGAGATTACTAGAAATTTCGAGATAAATAAACAAAACTTAGAGCAATTTTATAACAATTGTTACAACTAACTCGAAATATCACTGATATAAAAAATATGTGTAGGTCTAGGGAGGGGGCGATTGCTCCTATCGCTCACCCCCTCCATGGGTACGCCACTGACACTAAAATGGACAACTTTTACATTATTTAATCGATTTCGATTTCCATGTTAGACCCCGTATAAACATACATACATACGTACATTAATAGGTAAAATCTAAAATATATTTAGAGCAAAAATAGATCTCCGGCTTACATTGTTTACTAAACCATTGTTCAAATATCTTTCTTTGTCCCTTAATTCACTTTGATCAATGCACTATCCGTCTTTACTGTCGACTGTCGCTGTCACAGTTCACACAGAGACATGTATTAGTAGTAATGAAACAGTATCCTACCTAACAAGCCTCCTGCTGCTGACTCGACATCCGTATCCGTCTTCTATCCATGGGCGCACGTCACCCTGCAATAAAACACGTTGTTAGAGTTCCTTCTACGTCACTGACGTTAGCCCCGTAAAGGGTACAGTCGTTCCCAAGCGCGAAACAATGAAAGATGAAGTCCCAGGGGAAAAAGGGTAGCTGGAACGCTGGAAGCTTGCCCCCTCTGAATGCCATTTAGATACGCCATTGTACAGCAGACACGTCGAAAACAGAAAGGTGACAACGAATGAAAAATATTTTTAGAATAATGAGAGACGTAAAATAATTGGACTAATAGTTATTTATCTATCTAGGACAAATAATTGCATATTATAGCAGAGCTTGAGTATGCTCAAATAACAAATAAATAAATAAATATATCATCACGGCTTATTACCCATTGCTGAGTGTGCCAATCTGCCTACCTGTTTACCTTACTAATAATAGATCTAGAATGGTAGTATACACAATTACAATAATTATTAAATCGTAGAAGCAGTGCCGGATTTACGTACAAGTTGGACAAGCTGAAGCTTAGGGCCTCACATTATGAGGGGCCACGGCGCTTCGAACGTCAGTGATTAAGATTTTTTTAATTGTATGATAATGGTTCGGGACTCAAATCTAGACAAAGTACACTTCGCAGTACATATTACACAAAAAAAAAAACTACCAACAACTCAACCTATTCAATATTCAATAAATTATTTTCATATGTAATTTGTACTCTGGAGTATACTTTTTAAATTGTGCGCGCGCGAAGTTTATCTGCGCGAACTTCATGGTATACATTTGAACGTTATGGAACTGAACAAAACAGCAAATGAAAATAAACCGGGCGATGTGTGGACATTGGGACAATGTGTGTGTTCCCTATGATCTTTATACATGTAATTCATCTAACAAAAATTGTGAAATGAAGCATTTAAATAAATATATTATTAACACGTGTATAATATTATGATAAAAGACAAAATCAGAGATGTTTTTCCCAGCGTTGAAACTATATTTCGATTATTTTTAAGTCTGATGATAACAAATTGCTCAGGAGAGAGATCATTTAGCAGGTTAAAAAAATAAAAAATGAATACAGGACAATGCTTCAAAATAAACTCTCTTCCTTGAGCATTTTATGTATAGAGAGTGACAAGCTTCGAAGTTTATCATTTGAAGATGTTATATCTGATTTTGTTTAATGAAGTCGCGAAAAAAAATGTAAATAATCATGTTGTTTATTTCTATATAATGATTTGTATTCTTGCTTTTTAGTTTATTATTAACTCTTTTTCTTAGCAAAAACTAAAAATGTATAGTGTATTATTTTATTTTCTCATTAATCGAAAAACTAAAGAATTGTTATTTTTGTTATACTGTATTTAATATAAATAAAAAAATGGATATATGTATGTTCGAAAAATTCTTTATATTTACCTACTTTAATTTTTAAATACTTACGAATTTCAGTTCATATATCTATTAAAATTAATTTATTTTATACAAAGCAAAGGGCCTCAAACATTTTATAGCTTAGGGCCTCTACGACTCTAAATCCGGCACTGCGTAGAAGGCTTTGCGGACGAAAAAGGTTTACGTATGAAAAGTGATGGCTTAGCATAGGAAAAATGCATGCGGACGAAAAGTGATAACCCCAGAAAAGTGTCCTTTTTCGCCGGAAAATAAGTTCATAAAATTCAATTTTTCGTACAGGTAGACAGACAAATATATACTGTTTAGATAGAAATGGAGCTCTAAGTGTATTTTATTTAAATAAACAATTGCTTTCATGAAAATCAGAAAGGTGAAAGGTAGAAAACTAATCTAACTTTGAAATTATGTTTCTATTAGTAATTAGTTTAAAACAAACTAATGAAACGTAATGTAGGAAATTTCTCGACTCTGGTATAGATTTGGTGTTAACAATAGGGGACTACAGCGCAATTTAATTAAGAGAAATTAGAAAAAAATATTTAAAGTATATACTTAATCATGAATATTATAGAAATCAAACGATATAATTGAAATACTTTGGAAATAAGGGGTTTTTTGTTATAGCACCACCGATACTTCGTTTGTTAAACGATGACGATGAAGCCGATATATCTGCAATTGATCTCAATGAGGAACTATTAAATATTTGTCTAATTTTATGAAACGTACTAAAAAATGCAAAAGAAAAATTGAATTTTATTTGTAAATATGATTTTCAATGTAGGTACGATTATATTACAAAACGTTGTTATAGCTTTTAGAATACTTTTAATATTTCCTGTAACTAGCAGCAGCAAAAAGCTAAACATAATTTTCCTAACTGAAAAAGACAGGAACGACTAAATGATCTAGGCATAATTTCCATACAAGCAATAGATAACAATAAATAATAGATGGAGTCTAAGGTTAAATTTAACTAAAACTAATATAATTACCCCTTAACCTTAAAATAAATTTTAACAAAAACTATATACGTATTTCGAGAACTAAGTTCTCATCATCAGTAATACAGCAAGCGAAAGTTAAACAGAGTAGTCAAGATTACTCAACA
This sequence comes from Harpalus rubripes, assembly GCA_963082715.1. Lineage (NCBI taxonomy): Eukaryota > Metazoa > Arthropoda > Insecta > Coleoptera > Carabidae > Harpalus > Harpalus rubripes. The sequence continues at coordinate 86,189,546 of OY720448.1, forward strand.
TGTCAACCATGCCAGAGGTCCTAACAACTCTGAAAAACAAGGGAGAGAACTGTGATTATATAGGGATGGGAGTCACAAGTGAATGATTACCTATAAACTAAGATAATTTTCGTCCAATAATGAGTCATTAAATTTTAAATCGTCCAATAAAATTTAACTGTAATAAATTGAAAAGTTTTGAGTTTGGTATGGGACCGAGATCTGCGTTCATCAAATTATTTTTATATTCATTTATTATTAAACTCTCGTATACATCTAAATATATATCATTATTAATATGTTTTAAAAGTTTAATATTAGAATTGTTAACTTTGTGATTATTAATGAACATATGTTGAGCTACGCTAGATTTTATTAGTTTTAATAGATAACAAAACTATAAAGATGCTATCAAGCTATTTGTGGTAAAAATAGCTCGAATAATTATTTAATAAATGTTTTTGTTACTATGCAGTACTGTTTTAAATGTTTTGTTCCTTTTTCTGCCATAATTTTTCTCTTACACCCGTTGTCATATTGATTTGAATATGGTACTTCAAAATATTGGGATGGGTCACATGAAAATAAGAAGTAGATGAGGTTTATTTTTTTGCTCAATACAATTTTCGTTTTTGCTTTTATTGTTATTCAATAACAATATAAATTTTTAAAAAATTAAAAGGCGCCGTTTTGAAATTTGCCTCAGGCGCCACAAGGCGTCGGCCCGGCCCTGCTGACGGATAACCTTATCCGCAGGTGGAAAGACGCATTTTTTGCGCAAAAGAATAATCCAGTAAAACACAAATACTATAATAAAACACAAACATAATAATTACTAAAGGAGTTCAAAGCAGCAGTGAACATTTAAAGAAAAATATACAGAACAAACTAAATGAGTCAAAAAATGTAGCAAAACAACAACTACAAAACTTCAAGTGAATAGAAAGAAACAACCTAACTTTTTAAACGTCAGTTAGATAGTTCATCCACAGCACACTAACATTCAAATTACCGCTAACGCATAGTGACAGTCACATCCAAAACATGGATTGGCCATAGAAAAAAGATCACGTGTGAGCTCGGAATTCATAGTATTCATCAAGCATGGAATGATGCCTGTAACTTCGATATCTATATAATAAAGTAAGTGCGGCGTTTTCTTTACTACAAAAGTTTAGTAGCTAATTTTGTGCTAATTAGACACGAAGCAAATTATCTATAAAACTTTCTGGAGTTCATACTTCATAATCAATTTCTTTTAACCTAAAAACAACACTAAGCCATTTTGTTTTCACAAGTAACTAAGATCACTTCACAATCTCTAATGAATATTCATTCAGTGGTCAACTTCACGACGATCTTTCTTAGTTACAAACGACGCCAGTGTTTATTCTGGTAAGAATATGTAAATAGCTTTTTTCTGTATAAACTTCTCGGCAGTTTCCTTCGCGGTATCACGTATCTATATTATACGAAAATACTCGAGTGATTTTGTATTCTGCATTTTACGCGGCTGGGTACGAGATCGTTTGAGGCGATGTTTGGTTGTTTAGGGTTCCAAGAGACAACCTGTCTGCTTTATTGGAGATGTGAGCATAAAACTTTTAAACAGACAATTTCTTTATGTTTTTCCGATATGTCAATTCTCAAGGGGATTGTACAAAATTGTATGTAAATATAAATATGTTAAAAGAAATCTTTTCTTTTTTACGTCTTTACTTGTTTTATATTTGACACACATGTTTTTTGAGGAATATAAAATTTCGTCAATAATAACTTTTGTCATTATGAACTCGTATGTATAAACCTTTCAAGTGTACGAACGGGCTACTTGCTACATCAGTACGTCCAATAGCAACGGCATGTGCCAGGGGATATAATTTGTAAAATTTAGAGCTGCACTTTTTTGTTCGAGGATAGGGAGGGGGGCACTTTAATTTTTTCTTAAAATGTGCAGTTGCTGGTTTTTGTAAAGAAATAACTCAAAAATATTTCACCACATTTTTTACTTACAAAAGAATAGGTATATTTAAGCCGTGACAAACGCAGAAACTATGAACTACAAGACAACTACAATAGCCAGATGTGTTGCGGGAATCGCTCGTTCTAATCATTAAATAGTATATTAAGTATTAAGAACGGTAAGGTAAGGACAGTTTACTGATCGAAGACAATGTTTGGGTTTGGGGACTGTCTGAGATCAGTAATTCCTTTACCGGTTTGAGGATATTAAACCCTTGTTTACATATACAAAAGTAGGCTGGTAACTAAGTAATAACTGTATCTGTATGGTAATATTATTACCATACTGACTTGTCAATAATAGTCTACAAAATGAAAACAAAATCAAATGAAATTATAATTCTCTTGATTAATACATACAGATAAGGTTAGTGTATCGTTCTTAACACATTTTACTTTATCCTAAAATAATAAATACGAGGAATAAATCACATAATTTGAATATTTGTCATATTGACATATACTCGTATGTCAAAATAATTGTTCTGTTTATCATGGCATTCTGAAAGTAGCATTTATGAGAGAATTTCAAAAAATAATCTTTATTAATAATGTCTTCATTTTCTGAAACCGATAAACTATTGAACAAACCACGGATGTTATGAATCAGAACAAGCCTTAGACATCTTCGGCAATTATGATAGTCATAACAATCCTAGCTATGTTAATAGCTATAACGTTCGTAATGCTTATACTATTTTTTGCACGATCGACGCACAAAATTTAAAAGAAAAATAAGATTTGAAAATTATTTTGACATTAAAAATTTTTATTTGTCATTTTTGAAGTAAGCTTTGATTTTTGTTTTTACTTCCTTGTACGAAGTAAAGGAAGTATTGTATTCGCGAAAAATTTCGGTTTCCAGATTTCAACGGAAATATCCATTTTGGCCATCCCTGAATCCATTCTGACTAATTTCGTCGTGACGTCTGTACGTACGTACGTACGTACGTATCTCGCATAACTCAAAAATGGTAAGCCGTAGAAAGTTCAAATTTTGTATTTAGGACTTCTATAACATCTAGTTGTGCACCTCCCTTTTTGGTCATTACATAATTTCCAGAAAAGGTACTTTATTTGAAGCCTATAATAGATTTTAATGAAAAACTATATTAAAATATAATCCAAAGCTTTTCAAATTTAGTATATAAGACTTTTATATCAATTGGAATAACATAACAGAATTTGGTTAAAACAGGCTAACCGGAAGTGATATATTACCTGAAGTTGTTAACAGTTTTTCTTGAATAAAATGGTTTCATTTTGATTTTAGAAATAAATGCTTCAAATAAGAGTTTTAGAGAATTAAATTCTGCGTCTAGCACATCAAGTATTATTAAATTAGCCCTTTATATAAGCGAGATATGTAAATTTAAAACTTGTATACTTTTTGGTTTTTGTAATGAAGCTTGCTATGGATTAGGACAAAAAATAACAAAAAATAAAATAAAAAATAGATGTTAATGTCAAATTACGTCAAAAACGTGTAATTTTATAATTGAGTCTATACTTCATCTTCATATTGGTCTTGCGTACAAGGAAGTCGTGTGGTGTCCACATCAGATTTTTATTTATTAACCGTCTAGCTCGCCATCTACAAGTTACATTCTTAAATATGCATCCCTTTCTCCAGTTCAAAATAATGATGTCAAAGAAAATCTTCTTTCTTAATTTATTAAAAAATAGTTATTTGTGTATCAAGGTTGTAAAAGTGATCTTTTTTGGCCGAATCTGTAGATTGCAGCCGAGGCGACCGCCGAGGCCAGCAAATCAGATGAGGCTAAAAAAGAACTTTTAACCGAGGTGCACACAACATTTTTTAGGCGACTATCACAAAAAGATATAAACTTTATTTTAAAAATCAATTTCACAATTTTGACAGTGACATTTATCTGACAATTACATATATTTGGTTATTCATGTCACTTGCAGAGTGCTTTGCTCTATCACCTGGACAACTCACAAAACAATCTGTTTTGTACTGTTGTGTTGTTTACTGTCAAAATATTTTAAATCGTGGTGAAAACGTGTGTATCTCGTGATAAAATATCTACAGTTATTAACTGAGAAGCAAGAAAATGAGCAGTTCAGATAGCGAAGATATCTCTAATACTCCGCCAGAAATACATGAAGCTGCGGGTAGGGCGACGTTAAATTTATTGCCCGAAAAGTCCCAGAAAATTTATCTTAAACAATTTGATATTTTTGAAGAATGGTGCAAGCTACATAAAATTAAAAATTTAACGGAAAATGTGTTTCTTGCGTTTTTTTCGGAGAAAGCTAAATCATTAAAAGCTTCGACGTTGTGGTCTTGCTATTCTATAATAAAATTAACCGTGATGGTAAAAAAGGATATCGATATCAGTAAATTTTCAAAACTCATTGCGTTTTTAAAGAAACAAAACGTGGGCTACAAAGCAAAAAAATCGGCGATATTTACAAGAAGTGAAATAATAAAATTCTTGCGAGAAGCGCCGAATGAAAATTATCTCATGTGGAAGGTAGGTATTCATTTTTTTTTATACATATGCACATAGTTTAAATGGTTTACTTTTTCATGAAGGTTTGCTTGATAATTGGATTAGCTGGAGCATGCAGGAGAGAGGAGTTACGAAAAATAGCGATGGATGACATTCAAGATAAAGGTGATATGCTGATAATTACAATCCCAGAGACAAAAACAGGAAATAAAAGAATTTTCACCATAACCGATGAAATAGTCGAAGAATTAAGTGCTTTAGAGTTATACAGGCAATATTTAGTCCTACGTCCTCCCCATACAAGCCACAAAACGTTTTTTGTTAACTATCGCCAAGGAAAGTGCAGCACTCAAGTTATAGGAGTGCATACATTTGGAAAAATTCCAAGTCTAATTGCAAAATATTTACAATTGCCGAACCCCAACAATTACACAGGCCACTGCTTCAGAAGAAGCTCAGCTTCACTCTTAGTAGAAGCAGGGGGCGATATTTTAATGATAAAACGGCATGGCGGTTGGAAATCTTCGACTGTGGCGGAGGGTTATGTGGAAGATTGCATAAACAGCAAAAAATAAATTTCAAGCAGAATTCTTACAGGTAGAGATGGAGCTTCAACTTCCTTTGTTACCACCAACAATGTAATTGAGACTGAAAATTTGGTGGTTGATGTGAACAATTGCAAATCTGTAACAACTGGCAGTCAAGCATTGTCCACTACCTCTGCAAGTGGAATGAACTTTTCTAAATGCACTAATTGCACATTTCATATTAGTATTAATAATTAGTAAAATATAAATTAATTAGTATCATTTAAATATTTTCTATTCATGTTATAATTGTAAATTTAATATCTTGGCTATATTTTAAGTTTGTTTTGTTGTCTGTTCATTTAAATGGTTTCAATTCATGTTCTAATTTTAAGTTTAATATCTTGTCTATATTTTAAGTTAGTTTTGTGTTTTTGTTCATTTAAATAGTTTCTATTCGTTGTAATTGTAAGTTAAATTGTAATTATTTCTAAATATATGTATTTGTCTATTAGGGAGTATTGAATTTACTATTTAAACAAACGAGTGATTGTAGCGGCCGTAAAGTAAATGCGGCCGTAAAGTAAACGCGGCCGTAAAGTAAATGCGGCCGTAAAGTTGTTTTTGACAGATGTCAAAAAAAGTTACACTTAACGGTTGTCAAACGATACGTAAAACAACTATTTATGTAATAGCCGCCTAAAAACATAATTTTTTTAAAATAAAATTTATATTTTTACATACGTTTTCAACTTTACTTTAGGTATTTAGTAATAGATATCAGTTTATCAGTACCACGCAAGTAGCCTATTACATGGGACGCCTTTGGGCGACCATCTTAGATGTGCTTTAGTTTTGACAAAAATTCTCATAGGTTACTAGATAATGGCGGAAAACTTAATATAGTTGATTTTTACTTCCTTGTACGTAGTAAAGGAATTATTGTAATCGCAAAAAAATATGGTTTTCAGATTTCAATGGAAATATTCATTTTGACCATCCCTGAATCCATTTTGACTAATTTCGTCGTGACGTCTGTTCGTACGTATCTCGCATAACTCAAAAACGTTAAGCCGTAGAAAGTTGAAATTTTGAATTTAGGACTTTTATGACATCTAGTTGTGCACCTCCTTTTTTTGGTCATTACATAATTTCCAGAAGTGGTACTTTACTTGAAGCCTATAATAGATTTTAATGAAAAACTATTTTAGTATATACTTAATCCAAAACTTTTCAAATTTGGTATATAAGACTTTTATGTTAATGGGATAACACAGTAGATTTTTGTTAAAATAAACTAACCGGAAGTGACTACCTGAAGTTATTAACAATTTTTCTTGAATAAAATGGTTTTATTTTGATTTTAGAAATAAATGCTTCAAATAATAGTTTTAGAGAATTGAATTCGGCGTCTAGCACAACCGCGAGATACGTAAATTTAAAAATTATATACTTTTTGGTTTTTATAATAAAGCTTGCTATGGATTAGGATAAAAAAGTACAAAAAAATTAAAAATTAATGTTAATGTCAAATTACGTCAAATACGTGCAATTTTATAATTGTGTTCACATCAAATTTTTGCATTTGAAATTACTTCTAACCTATCAGCAATCTAGAAAAATGTTTCAAAAAAAGGTAGATATTTTTATTGTCTATCCAGTGGCGTACGAAAATAATTTTTATTGCTAAATTTTCGAGATATAACACAAACTTACATTTTTTAAAATGGAACCCATACTTGATTTCTTGATTATATCACTGAATTCAAAATTAAATTCTTTAACGAATGAGCAAAGAAAAAATATATGTTCTTATTAAAATAAAAAAAAGTAGGTCCCGTAATTTGAGAACTACTGATCGATTTTTTTTTAAAATATATTTTGTAAAATAGCAATTGTTTGCCAATTTAATCGTCTTTGTAACTCTTATAGTTCTCGAGATAGCAACGGTGGCCCATTTAAAATGATCACCTGTATATATTGAGTTCAGTGGTCTTGACCAAAAAATAACTAATTTCACGAAAAATATAGAAAAATCTAAGATTTTATTACTTCACTCGATATACAATAAAATATCTAACTTTCTTATTTGAAACATATTTCTCGATTATAGTTTAGAATTATTTTAAAAATGACTATTTCACTCATAAATATATAAACTAATCCAAATACAGGATTCTACCTAGTTACCAAGTTTCATTTCGACAAAACACCGTCACAAAAATTTTTTCGCACCCTTTAAGCCA
>OY720448.1:86201799-86224299 GCA_963082715.1 Harpalus rubripes
ATTATTTTATAATATAATATCACATTTAGTACAAATAAATAGGAAAATCAATTACCGACAATGGCGGCGATCTTGGCCCATGGCCATACCCTGGTTATAAAGGTACCCTAACGTATATCAGCATGTACTGCCACCTATCGGGTCTAGGGGTAACAACACAGTTTTGAATTTTTGGCGCTACAGTATCTATTTAAATAATAAAATTTAATATGATTTTTTGAATTTTAATGTTCTGGAAATAGTCAAACAAATATATTTCGTGCATTAAAAATGATCTTAAAATTCAGCATTCAAAATGTGTTGGCTGTAAGAAACTGCGTTCGTTTATTTTGATAGTAATTTGACAGAAATTGCTATCAAAACAAACTCATCCAGTTTCTAGGCAACACATATTTTCATGCAGAATTTTCGAAAATGCACTTAATATATTACTACAGACTATACCTGAACACACGTGTGGTATTATATACGACTATTTTACAGCAACAATTTGTTATACGAGTAAACTGAATTTGTACCTCATATTAAATTATAATACATAATTATAATATTATATATAACAACTCGTGGAAATGACAGTTGCTTATGAGAATTTTAGTCTGTCAGTTCTTAAATATTAAATTAACATCGCCTTTTCACAAATAAACCGAGAGTTAATGTATATTTTACCCCCATACATCTCGATTTTAGTGTTAATTTGAAAATATTCCAAACATTTCAGGATTTGTGAGCCCTCAAAAATGCATGTTTACATGTTTAGGTTCGGCCAAAAATGTAATTTTAAAAATGGTTCAATATCATGATTTCTGTTAAATAAAGTGTTTAATTTTGCAAAAATGGACATTAGAGGGTCGATTTGAATAATTCCAGTATAAAAGTGATTAAATTTCCAGTTAAAAGCTGCCCAAACTCGGGATTTTTGGCCAAAAATGTGAGATTAAAAATCAGTCCATATCTCGATTTCAGGTAAGGACAATGTTAATTACTATGCAAAAACGAACTCTGGAGGGCTGTCCCAAAATTCGCGCCCCAGAGCGAATAAGAAAACATGAGACTGCACTCGGATGTGTAATTTCGAAGAAAAAAAAATCTAGCTTCAAAGATATTCGAGAAAAGACGACTTAAAATTGACCAATCAGAGATCTACACCTTTAACGTGTGTTTGCCGTAATTTTACGTTACTATGGTTTTATACAAATCAAATCTTCTTTAAAATGTGTGGGCCACTGTAGTTTTCGAAAAATGTCAGTGTCAAATAAATTTGAAAGGTGTATAAGAAAGGCAAATTCTTACCATGTATTCAGCTGCTGATTAATAATATTTTCGTTTAACACATTTTACACAGCTGCTACAACACGTTGCACTGTTCGATATAAATGATGATCTCGGATGACACCTTTGCTAACCTAAATTTGTTGACAGTGAAAAGTCAACTCTAAAGTGTCAAAATTACAGTAAGTCAAACAAATTTTGTAACTCACTAGTAGTATTTTTAAAACCTAGCAACCAGTTTTATTTTGTAATAATATCATCACACCTCAAGATATCCTTCTGGGATTGGTGGATTAAAAAGTCTTGTAACTCCGTTATGCAAACAGCCACAAATTATTTTCTTCTATTTGTTGGCAACCTATTGTCGCCGGCAAGTGTCAGTTTCGTCTGGGGCGCGAGTTGTGAGACATCTTGTATTTTAAAAGTGTCAAGCTTCAATTATTTATTTTTTATCCCATTACTTCGCTTTCCAGTGACTCGACGTCCATTTTTTGAAATAATCATCTGAAATTAGTTTTACTGTGTCATTTAACTAAGTGTACTTGGGCACCAAAAACACAAATTTGGAAAATTTTGGGTTTCCAGAAATTTATTTATTTTTATCTTCAAAAAACTATTTGAAAATAAATCGTGGAGAATAATAGTACGTGGGAAAGTGTGTTACTTTTCTCGGCGAAAAAAAAAATCTTTGATTACTCCCCCTTTGTGTACCATTCTTTTAATATTTAATAAAAATTCTGTATTTTCCACTGTTTAAACCGTTTGAAGGACACTTATAACAATGACCCTTCTCGTTCTGAAATGGTCTGAAGTGCATAAAATTACGTTATCGTGCGTGTTGGAGGTAACGCCAAAGCTGTTGCTATTCCTGCTAACAACTTTGCACCACGTAAGGTAAGGCGTCTAGACCTCTACCTCACTTCCTCTCTCTAGACATCCTGTACACTCAGGTGACTCATGAGTGCACCCGACACGCTTGACCTTGTACCTTAACTAGCCAATCAGGAACAAGTTGTAGAATATTGGATAAGAGTAAGAAAATAGTATAAATACTTCGCAAAAATATTTTGTACAAAAACTGATTCCTCTTTTTTTTTCTTTTATTCCAAATTTTATAGCAACAAACATTTAATTTCAATGGTATGTATAAGTGTAAAAAGTATTTCCCACTAAACAACAATAGTTACAGGTTTCAAAAGATTAAGCCTTTGTTTACAAGTAAAAAAATCTGATGTGGCTAACACATTACCTTACGTCAGTTCCAGTCAGTACTATGTATTTTATACAAATTCCATACAGACAGTTTCTTGCGAAAGATTCTATATTTCCAGTACATTACCTTCCCTCATTTCTATATATTTTGTACAAATACAGAAAGTTTCTTAAAATTGATTCTATATTTGCAGGAAAATTATTATACAAACATACTCTGTAAATAGCACTTGACATTGGCATCTGTCTATTAGAATTTAAAGAGAGAAGATATACGCAATGGAGATCTGCGCATAGTAAGAAAAACTGAGATCCATGGCGTTTGTTTCTAAAAAATTTAGACGTAAAATGTGAGAAATATGTCAGATAACTCTAAAAAATCTTATCGAAAGAAGTTACAAAAGCTTTTATTGAAGTTAAAAGGTCTAGCGATGCAAATTTTCACCGAGAATACAGGTATTTTAATGACAGCAATATTTTTGACGTTTCGTTTGACAGCCCAACTGGCAGTTGTTTGCGCCATTTTCTTATTATTTGCAGCGATAGAAAGAGATAGTCGTTAAATTGAAAAGGTCTATTATACTAGCTGTTTCCACTGTTATTGCATAGCTGGCTGCTTTATGCAATTTAATTTTTTTATAATTTTTTAACTCAATATCCATTGACTATGAAGTGTAAAATGTAATCAAATCGTATAGAGAGTAAAACATTCTTTAATATTTATAACATTAAATGTGAAAAAATGACATTTAAGAGCGTTTTTTCATGAAAAACTGTTAAAATCTTCAAATGAGGGTACTTCCGATCGACCAATTATAAGTAAAATCTAATCAGCTCTTCATGTGGATGTAACGAAGAGGAATACGAAAGAATTATAATTTTTAGAATTGTAGTGACGGAGAAAAAATCGTCACAGACACACACACACACACACACACACACACACGCACACACACACACACACACACCCGCACACACACACACACACACACACACACACACATACACACACACACACACACACACACACACACACACACACACACACACACACACACACACACACACACACACACACATACACAGACATCATCGCGAAAAAGTAAAATATTCTAGGGACTCCAAAATAGTGCTTATTCTTTAAAAACTCACTATCGATTTTTTTACCAAAAACATTACCTTCCTTACCTAAAGGTATGACGGGAGGTAAGTAATAACTGTATCTGTACGGTAATATTATTACAATATAGACTTGTCAACAAAATAAAATAAAATAAACGTATAATGCTGATCATTTATTTATTTATTTAGCGTATGGCATACATTCATCATAAAATTTAAATATAACTATCAAAAAATAATTGAATCATACATATAACGTTAGTGTATCGTTCTTAACATCGTTTATTTTATTTTAAAATAATAAACATGGTGAATAAAGCGCAAAACAAATATGTGTCATATTAACATGTGAAAATAATTGTTAACGTTAGTGAATAGTTTTTAACACGGTTTATTTTATTTTAAAATAATAAACATGATGACATATAACGAATATATGTCATGTTAACATGTCAAAATAATTATTCTTTTTATCTTAGCATTTTGAAAGCAGCAATAATAAAAGACAGAATTTCAAAAAATAATAATAATGTCATTTTCTGTAATCGATAAACTATTGAACAAACCATGGATTTTATGAATCAGGACAAGCATTAAATGTCTTAAAATCCTCGCTCTACGAGCTATGTTAATTGCAGGTATTACCAAATAATATTTTCTGAAAGTTTTGATAGTTCCGCCTGCAGAGGTGGGATGTGTAGTAAATTTCTTACGACATTTAACAAATTTTATTCGTTAGACGTTTCGGGACCAGGCCTGGTCCCATCCTCAGTAATACATTTTAGTTTACAATAAGTTAATTACCTATGATACAAAAAACACTATTTAGAAACATACTGGATCAGAAAAAGGTTATGAAACTTACCGAAGAAAATGACAACCTCAACAGTTACAAAAAAGTTTACAATTTTGAACCACACTTGTTGCGCCTATGACACAACACAAAAATGGAAAAACTATGGAACCTCTTGGAAGAGAGGACCATCACCTCCAAACCTACATATTGCAAGACAAAACACGTTGAACAAATTGTAAAAATAAAAGTTTTTTAGAATTAATCGATGAGTGAAATTACCTTTTTACCTGAGGGATTATGGCTTGAAAACGTGATAATTTTTGTTATTAAAGTCTAAAGTGTGCCATTTGTAAATCTTATATGACAAAAAATTAAGTAAATGTGTCGTCAGCGCGTGGGTACATGGGTTTTGGGGAATTGTATTACCACCTGAAAGCAAAATGTCCCTACTCTTCCAAAACCTTAAACAAAGGTGCCGCGAATTTTAAAACGTTGTCAAAGTCGGTTTGGTGATTAGTACACTTTGATTTGTTTAAATTGACCAAAACTTTCATAATTCAAGATACGAGGTACCTGAACTTTACTAAGAAATAATATTTTCCACAAATCGCATTTTTTAAAAATCTAATAGAATTATAAAATTACTCCAATATAAAAAATAGTATAAATATATGTTTCATAAGGTCTGTTAACAGATTTCCTTATTTTAAAATTCAAATTTGTAAGCGAATTTTTGAATATCTGAAATTATTTGTGACGTGAGGCCCGAGTTGGTAATGCTTCTTAAAATGTTAATTCAAGGGGTATCTACATTGTCTGCAAGGTAAGTATAGAAGTAATTAGTTTTTATGTTGTGCCAGGCCTGTGTACATTTCGCCTGGGAAGGGTAATTGGTTAGATTATTTCCCGTGGGGTAGCCTCTATAGAAAAAAATGTGTTATTTCAGTCATGATTTTGATATTATAAGAGAAACTGACTTTCTGTTTCGGTCTTGAAAAAAATAATCTAAAATGGAATAATTTAATAATTACCTCCAATACCCCAATAATATTAAAGAAAAATTCATACTACTAGGTTTACGATAAAAATAATCTGATGTGGCTTGCACATTATCTTCCGTCAGTTCTATGTATTTTGTACAAATTTCATACAAAAAGTTCCTTGTAAAAGATTCTATTTTTTGTTCCTTACCTTCCGGTTGTTGTATGCATTTTATACAAATTCCATCCAGAAAATTTCTAGCAAATGATCCTATATTTCCAGTAAAATTATAAGATAAACACACTTATGTCAATTGTACTTGACACTGACAACTTTTAATCAGAATTTTTTTAAATATAATAGCTGTTTCAATAGCTTTCTACTTTATGAAATTTAATGTCTTTGTAATTTTTTAACTCTATCCATTTAAAATGAAGTATAAAATGCAGGCAAATTGTATAGAGAATAAAATATTCTTTAATATTTATAATAACAGTAAATGTAAAAAATTATATTTAATACAGTTTTTTTCAAGAAAAACTGTTAAATCTTCAAATGAGGATACTTCCGGTTGTCCAATTGTATCCAAAATCTAATCAGCTCTTCATATGGATATAACGAAGAAGAATACGAAAGAATTATAATTTTTGAATTGTAGTATTAGTTATCGCAAAAGTAATTTTTGTTACACCCACACACATACATATACACACAGACACACACACACACACACACACACACACACACACACACACACACATACACACACACACATACACATACACACACACACACACACACACACACACACACACACAAACACACACATGCGTAAACACATACAGACATCATCGTAAAAATAGTAAAATCGTATTCTAGGGACTCTATAAAACATGCTTATTGATTAAAATCTCATCACCGAAATTTTTGACCAAAGACTGGCCCGTATTCCGAGCGCACTTTTATAATAAAAGCGCTTTTATGGAGCAAACTCCTCATAATAATATAATGTAAAAGCGCGCTCCATAAAAGTGCGCTCGGAATACGGGCCAATACCATCCTTAAAAGTGACGGTAAGTAAAAAATGAAATTTTCGTAATTTCAAAAAGTTTTTAAAGAATATTTTAAATTTGAAATAGGTTTGAATTTAGTATGCAATTGGTTTTAAAAATACTAGTAACTTTTTTTAATTTTATTGTCTAAGTATTAAATTTTTTTTTATTTAATCACGTCTGATTTTTGTTTTAAATTAAAAATGTAATATCTTATAATAAGATATCATGAATTTTACTTTAATTTTATTAGGTTCTGTTTTTTGAAATATGATCCCTTAATCTTTTAGATAGTGACTGTAAATGTCCGTCGTATTAAATCAAGCAAATGGTAGAATTTAGACAACTATTATCCTTAACTGTTCAACCGCTACTAAATTGGATTACAGAAATATTTATTGCATAGGTCTGCTGAACTAATATAAAGGATAAAGGGATGGATTAAGTGTGGTCTCAAGGTAACTAGAACAAAAGGCCTATTTGTATAACTAACTATTGTGAATAATTTCTGGAATGACATATTTATTAGGTGTCCATGATAACGCGTCCAACATCGGGTTCTTGACAGCTTTGCTGTAATTATATAAAATTATGGATGTGCATTTCAGTAACATAAAAACAAAAGTGTGCTCTAACGGATTTCGCGGAAAAGTTGTACACAATATTTTTTTTTTCAAACGTCATAAAAATGGCATCTTTTGTGACTTGATTCACAAAGTAGAAATAAAATAAATAAATATACATAGAAACTATATAGAATCAGCCAATAAGATGTAACTTGTACAATAGAAATCTGTATTATCGCCCTAAATGTCACTATAACTCACTAGATAACCTAAGAATAAAATTACTGACTACCCCTCTTATAAGATTTATATTGATAACTTATAAAATGAAATATAGACAGTTTACATACTTTTAACGAAATAACAAATAATATAATTAAAATACAGCAGACGTACAGATTACAATAACAGGGACGGTAATAAAGGTAAGAATACTTCGAATTAAAGTGATACAAAAAGATTATATTGTAGGAAGATGAATTGAAATATAGAAAGAAATGTAAAATTTAGGCACAAGATTAACAAAATGAATGAATTACATTCCTTAAATAAAGAAGAAAAGTATGGGAATATCGCCAAATATTTCTCATCTGAAGCATCAAATAAGAACATATAAAATTGCTCTTTTGTAAGGGCTTTGGATTTTTGGGGGGAATATCCTTGTCCTTGTTTTTTTTAAATAAGCATAAAGTTTTAAATAATTTCCAATATTTATCCCATGTTTAATGTTTATCATTGATTTTATCACTGAATATTGTGACCACATAGTTGAGCTTTCATTTTAAATTGATTCGCCATTTCCGAAAAGTATGCCGAAAATACGTGTTCAGAATAATTTTTGTTTTTCTCATCACACCAATGAAGAAATCTATTATACGCCGCTTCATAGAACTTGCTAGACTTAGTTGGGAACAATTTATTTATTTTCGCTAATTCCATAACTTCAGGGGGTGTACATATTAATTTTTCAAATTCCAACATTTTCAATTTCACACAAAGAGGATATAAAATTATACAATTCTTCTCAAACGTCAAAACGTAAAAGTGTGAAAAAAAGTGAATACATACGAAAGTATCCATAGCATGCAATTGTCCGACTCGCTTCGCTCGTCGTGCAAACTTCCATGCTCGCCACACAAAGTATCACTTTTACTCCTAATAACACAATATACTATTCTGCAACCGTAAAAAATATGTAATTACAAATTTTATTAATTGTAAAGCGTTTTATTATAATATATAGTAAGTTGACTTTCAATTAAATGTAATTAAATCGTATAGATAATGAAATGGTCTTTAATATTTATAATAACATTAAATGTGCAAAAATGATATTTATCAGCGATATTTCAAGAAAAACTGTTAAAATCTTCAAATGAGGGTACTTTCGGTCGACCAATTCAAAATCTAATCAGCTCTTCATATGGATGTAAGGAAAAAGAATACGAAAGAATTATAATCTTTTGAATTGTAGTATGAGTTATCGGATCCGAAAAAATCGTCACACACATACACACCCATACCCACAAATCAAAATTCATATACGTTTTCTTGTTTGTGATTAAATTAACACTAATATATATATATATATATATATATATATATATATATATATATATATATATATATATATATATATATATATATATATATATGTGGAATTATTATTTTTGTGAAGAACACAATTAAGTCAATTTACAGAATTCGAATAGCTAATTAAAAAAAAAAATAGCACAAATTAAAATACAAAGTAAACTCTCTTAACATGTATAGGGAATTGTGTACCAGTATAAATACAACCACAGTTTTTCCTAATTCTTCAACATGTATTATACGCTCACACAAATTTTGTTTCATCATACTTGTATCTCATACAAATTCTCATACATGTATTTGAATGTCAATTTACTTTAATAATAATTTCATGATATTCTCATTTTAGAAAAAAAAAATCTGATGTGGCCAACACATAACCTCCCATCAATTCCATGTTTAAAACAGCAGTGAGCTTTAAGTAAAGTATCACTTCCAGTTGATCATTTGTAAACAAAATCTAATTTATTGTTCCAATAAAAAAGTCTGTAATATGAAACTTTGGATTACATTTTATTATGTTTTTCCTCGAAAATCTGTTAAGAGCTCCAAATTAAGTACTACTTCCGCTTTATCATATAAGTAGTCAAAATCTAATATGATGTTTCACATTATACATGAGTTTTAAATACCAAATTTGATAAGTTTTGGCCCATGTTTTAATATATTTTTATAGCTTTTTGTAAAATACTACTTCCGGTTTATCAATTTCAGAAAAAATCTAATATGTCGTTCTCATTAATATAAAAGTCTTACATACCAAATATGTAAAGTTTTGGATTTTATTAATATATTTTTCTCGAAAATATGTTCACAGCTTCAAATAAAGTATCATTTCCGGTTTATTAATTTTAGACAAAATCTAATATGTTATACCCTTTTACATAAAAGTTTTAAATACTAAATTTAGAAAGTTTTTGAATATATCATAACATATTTTTCAAGAAAATCTGTTCAGAGCTTCAAGTAAAGTATCTCTTCCGGTTTATTAATTTTAGCCAAAATCTAATATTTTATTTCCCTTGATATGAAAGTCTTAAATAAGAAAATTGAAAAGTTTTGGATTATATTTTAATATATTTTTTTTATTAAAAACTGTTATTGACTTTAAGCAAAGTATCATTTCCGGTTGTTACATTCAACCCAAAATCTAATCAACTCTTTAAATGAATGCAGACAGCTTAAATACGGAAAATATAAATTTTCGGAAGTTTTTTGTAAGAGTTATCGTGGAGGAAAAAATCGTCACACATAGACATACAGACACACACAGACATACACACACACACACAGACATACACACACACACACGCACACACACACACAAACACACACACACACACACACACACACACACACACACACACACACACACACACATCATCGTAAAAATAGTAAAAACGTGTTGTGGGGACCCTATTTCGCGATTATCTACTGAAAACTCACCATCGAATTTTTGGTCCGATAACATTACCTCCCTTGCCTACGGTATGACGGGAGGTAAAAATATGGACCTCGGTATTGAATATCCCTTTTATCACTCACATACTAACTGAAGCCCGGTGAAAATAAATATCTTCATCTAGTATTCGAGTTTAATAAATTTAAAGATTTCATAAAAATGACTACATCCGTCGAGAAATATTGCGCTAATTCTATCTGCACTACAGTCGTAGCGAGTAACGTATCAGTTATCCCGTGCCGGAATCGTCCTTGGCAAGGATGCCCGACGCTTATCTATGCACAACGCTCGTTCCGACGCCCGTCTCGTTCCATTTCCTCGTGATATATACCGCGGTCACGTGACCTACAACTCAATGCCACTAACAAGGGGAGGGTACATGCAGTCACAATGAGAGAAAGGTTAGTTGCAAATAAAATTTTGAATATGAAATATGGAATATATGTGTGGTTTTCTTATAGAAGGAGAAGGATGTTACTTTTTCAGGATAAATATTTCAAGGTAATACGTTTATTCACAACCGGTTACAAATATGGTTATTTCCGACTTTTAAAAAGTTGGGAAATTAGTTATTATTAACCTTATTTTCCAAGAGGGCGGGAAGTTTCCTAGAGGTTGGGAAATGACTACTTCCCAACCTCAGGGCATATCAGTGACAGGTATTTATATTTTAGCAAAGCTTATTTACATTTTATATGAAAAGAAACAAATAGAAATGTAGGTAACTAAAATAAATACTCATTATTCATTTCTGTTCGTGAATAAAATAGTATACATAGACAGATACAGTTTATTTGCTTTTAAATAATGACATATCTTATACAAATTGATTGGTATAATATTTGATCGCATTTGTATTTACATAATATGTTTAAACACAATATACCTCATTATACGAGGTCTGTTAGAAAAGTATCCGACCTTTTGTAGTAGCCTCCTTGGGACGCCACACACTTCTCCCAGCGGTGCCGCCATTGTTGGAAGCATTCCGAGAAAGCCTCTTCGGAATGGAGTTTAGCTCGGCTGTGGTTGCAGCCATAATGTCCTCACTTGTCTGAAATCATGTTCCTTTCAATGGCCTCTTGAGTTTGGGGAACAGCCAGAAGTCGCAGGGGGCCATATCAGGAGAGTAAGGATCCTATTGAACCGCAGGAGTCTTGTTCTTCGCCAAAAAAAATCTGAATCAAGTGCGAGGAATGTGCTGGAGCATTGTTGTGATGGAGGCGCCAATTTCCTGTTGATTACAACTCCGGTCTCTTGCGCCGCACAGTATCACGTAGGCGACGGAGGACATCCCTGTAGTACTTTTTGGTGATTGTTTGACCCTGTGGTGCGTACTCGTGGAGTATAACACCGCGGGAGTCAAAGAAAGCAGTCAGCATTACTTTGATGTATGATGCCCAGTTTCAGGCAAAATTTGATGCAATAGCGCTGCTCCAGTCGTTCCGTCATTTTCCTTATAATGAAAAATCGACGAGAGCACTACACACTACTCAGTCAAATGCTGCTGGCCAGCAACAGACTCTATCGACAGGCGGGAAAAAATTCACGCATGCGCATGAAGGTTCAAGCGCGCTTGATTCAAATCCACCAGGTACATATTACTGCCTCTTTGTACTTTACATGTCCTGGTATCACTTCTATTTCTTCTTTCCCATGATTCTTCATGTCCGATAGCCCATTCAAAAGCTTCTTGTCGTATGACATCTTCAGAAATTTGGTTTATTAGCGCAGTAACCTCGTTTATTTGTCTTTCTATACCCTCCAACTCCATTCTGTCCTTCCACTGTAATAGTAGAAGATTATCGTCTTCGTCGTAATATGTAATTAAGGTAGTAGCATACAAGGTCTGTTAGAAAAGTATCCGACCTTTAGCCGGGGAAAAAAACTGGCATGCCTGAAGCGTTGGAAACCTAATCACCTTGAACGTAGTTTCCTTGGGACTCCACATACTTCTCCCAGCGGTGCCACCATTGTTGGAAGCAATCCGAGAAAGCCTCTTTCGAAATAGAGTTTAGCTCGGCTGTTGTTGCAGCCATAATGTCCTCTCTTGTCTGGAAACACGTTCCTTTCAATGGCCTCTTAAGTTTGGTGAACATCCAAAAGTCATAGGGGGCCATATCAGGAGAGTAAGGAGTCTGTTGAACCACAGGAGTCTTGTTCTTCGCCAAAAAAGTCGAAATCAAGTGCAAGGAATGTGCTGGAGCCACTCTCTGATCATTATGAAATGTGCTGAAAAAGTGCCGATGCCCACCTCTTCCGCAATTTCTCGGATATTTACACGACGGTACCGCATCACCACAGCGTTCACTTTGGCAATGACCTAGTCATTTCGGCATGTTGATGGCTGACCGGAGCGTGGCTCGTTCTCCGCCAATGTGCGGCCGTCTTTAAACCGGTTGTACCACTCATTATTCTGTGTGATGCACATAGCATCGTCACCGAAAGCCGTCTTAATATTCCACCTGGCTGTCGCTCAGTTTTAAAATTTTTATGCAATAGTCGTTTCGTCATTGCAATGAAAACCCGACGAGAGCACTACACACTACCTCACTCATATGCTGCTTCCCAGCAACAGACGCTATTGACAGGCGGGAAAAAATTTACGCACGCGCACGAAGGTTCAAGGTCGGCTCATGCAAGCGCGCTAGATTCAAATCCATCAGATTTTCACAAAAAAAAATTCGGATACTCTTCTAACAGACCTCGTAGTATATATCTTAGGAAATATTGAGATTTAACATACATGGCGTGCAGCCTATCGCCGCAACCTTAAACGTCTAAGAATCATGTGGCAAGATGCACACATAGCAGTGGAAGACAGATTAAACTGGAGAAGACTCGTTTCCGGTGTGTCTAGTTACAGGTATAGGGAATAAAAAGAAGAAGAATAAGAAGAAGGAGAAGAAGAAGAAGAAGAAGAAGAAGATGACGAAAATTGAGATTTAAATTTTGTCAATATTCTTAGGAATTTAGTTAAAAGTAAAATTAATGTTACATTTCATGCATTTCATTCATAAAGTGACATGTAAATATTTTATAATTATAATATAGTTTGTTGGGTATGAATAAATATTCATTATCAATGTAAATAATACACAACTATATCATACCAATTTGATACAACATAAATGTAAATAAATAAGGGAAACACTATTAAATGTACACAACATAAATAAACTATCTGGAAAAGTAAATTTACAAACGCCGGAACAGGATATCACATGACTTAGTAATTATTGCATTAGTAAAAAAAAAACCAATATAATATGGGTGGACTGCAAAGATATTTATTAAGACACTACAAATATTGCGCACGTGGTTACTAGAAACGGTTCTTGTCAAATTATATACAATTATTAATATTAAAATCATTTTCACAATTTGAAACGCAACTATGTATTTGTTCGTTCTATGTCTGATTTTTAAAAGTGTAGTTCTAGTGCGCGAAATTATGGTAACGTAAAGGATGATATAATAATATACATCATATGCTAATATCAATGCATGAACATATTTTTACCTTCCGTCAGCTTCAGGTAAGGAAGGTATTGTCTTTGGTCTTTGTATTTTATAGAAATTCCATACAGAAAGTTTCTAGCAAAAGATCCTATATTTCCAGTAAAATTATAACACAAACGTACTACGTCAATTGCACTTGACAATGATATTTAACATCGTTACACATACAGACAAACTAGTAAAATCGTATTCTAGGGACCCTAAAACGTGCTTATTAATCAAAAACTCACCACCGAAGTTTTTGACCAAAGACAATACCTTCCTTACCTAAAGGTGACTGATGGTAAAAAGCAAGTGTGTTATTCTCAATAGATAAATATCAATCTACTTTCAGGCTTACATCAAAATTTAAACTGAAAATCGTAATATTACAATCATTCATCGTAACTCATCCGGCTAACGCTAAATTTTAAGATAATTACTTAATCTGATCGCATCTCTGTAACAATATCGTAATATCAACAGTAGCCTACGTCACTGGAAACAGAGGAAGGACGCCGACGCTAAACCAATAACATTCTGAACCATGGCTTTATTTGTTTGTTTGGGGCGATCAGACGTTGGAGGTGATTTGAGATGTGCTGATTAACACAGTCATGATTTGAGCGAATCATGAACATATTTCACTCCTGCAAAGTGTAATTCCGGACGATTTATTTTCTTAGCATTTTAAATTTAATATCACTAATAATTTATTGAACTTACAATTTGAGAGCAAACTCATGTGTAACTGGCTTTGGTGAATTTTTGTATGACGTTGTGATACTAAATGTAAAAAATCTGATGTGGCCAGCACATTACCTTCCCACAGCGCGGTGAAGAAAAGTTTTTTAATTTAGTGAATTATTATGTGTACGAGAGTACGAGTATACGCGCACTGTGGAGCAGCGACGAGCAGAGCAACAAGGCGACTATACACATAAGAATGTATTGAATGAAAAAACTTGTCTTCCCCGCTCTATGCGTCGCTCAAGTGTGTGACGGCCTTTATCTCGGATATATACGTAGTTTTATTTTTACCTCCCGCTACCCTAGGTAAGGGAGGTATAGGGCTCGTGCTAAAAATCGCATATCGAGATTCTGATAAAGGACCACGTTTTAAGGTCCCTAGAATCTAATTTTAACATTTTCACGATGATGTTTGTGTATGTGTGTATATGTAACTCTAACTCAAATACTATCTTTCAGAAAATTTTAAAACCTTGTATTTCGAACTTTTTCTGTAATAGAAAGAGCCCATTAGATTTTGGTGAAAATCGGATAACCGGAAATGGTAATTTACTAGAAGCTCAAAATAGTTTTTGTTCGAAAAATACCTTTAAATGTTATTTTTTAGAGACTAATGTTATTATAAAAATTAAAGATTATTAAATTTTCTACAGATTTGCATTAATACTTTTTCTACAGTGTGTTCAATAAAATTCCTAACTCGGAGTAGGTTATGAACAGAGAAAAGTAAGTCTGATCATTATTCAATTCAAAAGTCAAGATGTCAAAATTGATCTAGAAATGTAATTTTAAGGAGAAAGAACAATAAAGAACGATACAGTATATTGAAATTCACCGTTTTCTAATTTGTTTTCATTTCTAAAATAAGATACAAGAATAAAAACTTTGATGTCAAATTGACATTTAATTAAATTGACATACGTTTCTTTGTTCATAACGTACTCCGAGTTAGAAATTTTTTTGAACACACTGTATATACTCGTATTTTATTGATAAATTTATAAAATTTTCTATAATTTAAATCTCGGAGCCTACGCTTTACACAATCAAAACTCCTTGGTTGCGCGCAGTTATTCAAATGTATGTAACTGACATATAAATGTCACTGTCAAAGAAATAGTCATTTCAAATTAATAATAGTAACGTTCTAAAAAGAAAAAAGTAAATAGAACAATAGGAAAGGAAATCAATACAGCATATGTAGGTATGTACCGACGAGTATTTAGATTAATAAAAATTAACGATTCATTTCTGGATTAGTGAATTCTATTTTATACCGGTATTTAAAATTTAATCTTCATTTTATTATCAAAAAAGGTAGTTACTTGGATTAGATTAGACTAAATTTTAAGAAATAAACTGCCAAAATTAGACTAAAATTCGCTAATCCAGAAATAAGGATTAGCTTTTTTTTGTCACTCGGGCGGTACATGGCAGGAGGTATTGTGTTGACCACACCAGATTTTTTAAAAACATATATTAAATTGCTTATTATCTATGAATTTTTCTAATTATTGACCACAATTATTAGCGAAATCCACTGTTTGAGAACAAAAAAAAAAAAATGATTACAGCTTAACGAATAGTAATTAAATCTTTCCAGAACTACAGATCGCATTCAGTTTAAAAGTTTTTAGGATTTTTTAAAAATTAAATTGTTGAGTATTTCTGGACCTTTTATCAAGTTTGTTGATTGCTATGCTCAGAGAGAGAATAAAATTACTTAATATAAAATCGCTTTTATAAAAAGAGCTGTTGGACCTCTGGCATGGTTGACATTGATGAGTAATCCTAATATCTCTTTTCCCTCTCAATACAGTTACGCGTCGAATTTACTACTGAGAACATTGTTGATTGTTCTCGAAATGCGTAGTTCTGATTTTCATTTAATATTAAGGTTAGGGGTATTTTTAATTCCATTAACAACTTAAAGTTCATTTTGATTACATATTGTGTAGTCGTAGCTGGTTTCAGAACTGCTGTAGTTGTATAAGTCCCGTAATAAAGCGATGGCAAGTGCAGCACTTCCGCGAATAGCTGCACAAGTGTCGGAACGTCGGCCAACACGGCCGTAAGTTTCGGCTCGCGCCTCAGAAGCTGAAGCTGAAGTGTGAATGTGAGTAAACGCTAGCGTGCATGGTTTGTTTGTGTGCTCCACATCCATTATTGATCGTCTATTTTAGCCAGCAAAACTTGAACCTGTTTTTGTGGGTGCGCGCCACGCTGACTGCTACCAGGTCTAGGTCACACCAACATTATTTTCTACTGTAAACATAATCACATTCAAGGAATTTTTCTTACAAGAAGCATACCAAAGATTTTTTTTAGGTGTATACTTTAATTTTAATATTACTTTCTTAGCTAAATTAACTAGGTGTTAACAATTATGTACACGATATCTCAAGGGTCAAGACTTGTAAAAATGAGACATTTTTTAAAAACTTTTCACTTCTAATCATCTTATTTTACGAAATAATTAAAAACATTACCTTCCGTCAGTTCTATGTATTTTGTATAAATGTCATACAAAAAGTTCCTTGCAAAAGATTAAATTTTTTGTACATTACCTTGAGGCAGTTGTATGTATTTTATACAAATTCTAGCAAAAGATCCTATTTTTCCAGTAAAATTATAATACAATCATACTGTCAACTGCACTTGACACTGACACCTTTCAATCAGAATTTTGTTAATATAGCAGCTGTTTCCGCAGTTCTAGCATAGCAGGCTAATATATGATATTTAATTGCTTTATAATTTTTTAACTCTATATCCTTTAATATAAAGCACGGTGTAGTATCTATAGGTGAGAGCACGAGATGCGTTGACATGGCTAAGCAACTGGGAAACAAAATGGCGCTAACGCGACCGGTTACCATTTGACAAAAAATGTTTTGCTACAAGATGCACAACAGGGTATGGATCAAATAAAGAGAAATATAGTCTTTTTAAGGTGCCAAAAGATGCAATTTAGTGGCAGCCAGCTACACTATAATCACAGAAACAGGTAGTAAAATAAATTTCTGATTGAAAGGTGTCAATGTCAAGTGCATTTGACATATGTTGTTTTATAATTTTACTGGAAGTATAGAAACGTTTTTGTATGGAATTTGTACAAAATACATACATAGAACTGACAAAAGATAAAAGGTAATGATTGAAAATATAGAATATTATGCGTTATATATGAATAATTTAATATTTTAAATATTTTGTGTAAAAACCGGGTCGCAACAAAACCTGACATCTAGCGGCAAACTGTATGAATTAGCCCAGTTAGTTAGCCAATTTTCGTAATGCATTGGAATACGCCGTGCACTCACCTATAGATACTACACCGTGATATAAAGTATAAAATGCATTCAAATCGTATAGAGAATTAAATATTCTTTAATATTTATAACATTAAATGTGAAAAAATCTGATGTGGCCAGCACATTACCTTCCGTCAGTTATATGAGATATTGACGAAACTTCTACCGGTGAACTATTACCGGTAAACAGCTTTTTATCAGGTTATAGCTACCAGAATCGATATTTTAAGAACGCAAGTGGTAAACAGGATAGATCCATAACCTATGAAAAAAATTGAAACAGGTTAGAAATTTGACGTAGTTAAAAAACTGAGCAGAGTCCTACTTTGAACACGTTTCCACTTTTAACGCGCACGCTTCGCTTTGCATCACTACCTTTTTTGAGATTTGATTCTTCATGAATCCGGTAGATGGATCTGGTAGATATTGAACAATTTTCGAACACGGTAACTTTTTACCACTCGTGTTTTCGAACACAGTCGGTAAATGCGGTATCTACCGGTAGAATTTTCGTAAATACGTATGTATTTTCTATAGAATCCATACAGAAAGTTCCTTGCAAAAGATTCTAAATTTCTTGTATGTACATTACCTTTCGACAGTTGTATGTATTTTATATTAATTCCATACAGAAAATTTCGATCAAAAAGATCTTAACACAAATATACTACAAATAAGTCAATTGCACTTGACACTGACATCTCTCAATCAGAATTTTCTTAATATAGTAGCTGTTTCTAGCATAGCTGGCTAATTTATGAAATTTAATTTCTTTATAATTTTATAACACTTAAATCTATTTAATATGAAGTATAAAATGCAGTCAAATCGTGAAGAGAATACAATGTTCTTTAATATTTATAATAACATTAAATGTGAAAAAATGATATTTAACATTGTTTTTTCAAGAAAAACTGTTAAAATCTTCAAATGAGGGTACTTTCGGTTGACCAATTATAACCAAAATCTAATCAGCTCTTCATATGGATGCAACGAAGAGGAATACGAAAGAATTATAATTTTTGGAATTGTAGTATTAGAGTTATCGTAGACGAAAATTTTGTTACACGCACACACACACACACATCCACACACATACACACACACATACAGACATCATCGTAAAAATAGTAAAATCGTATTCTAGGGACCTTAAAACGTGCTTATTCATCAAAAACTCACTACCGAAGTTTTTGACCAAAGACAATACCTTCCTTACCTAATGGTGACGGAAGGTAAAAATATCCATCATATTTAAATATTAGGACAGAAATTGGAGCCTTTATTTATAAAAAAGTGTCGTAGGGACCCCAATTCGTGCTTATTAACTGAAAACTCAGTATCGAATTTTTGGACCGATAACATTACCTCCCTTACCTACAGTATGACGGAAGGTAAAAATAAGTTTCCTAACCTCATAGTTGTATTTATAAGTTACGTCTCAAAATTAAATAATATTGATTTGATTATTTATGTATTGACAGTAAAAAGTATAAATTATTAGATGGACCAAAAACGAATGACGGTACACCTGCGAAAGTGTACAGTATTTAATAATAAAATATTTCCCACACAGATGACTCCAGGAAAATGATTTCTTTGCATAAATAATAATTTAATCGTAATTTTTTCTTCATCTGCGTATACAAATTTTCTGTACTGTTTTTTTAAGTGCCTATATATAATGAAACTAACATCTCTAATGCAATTTGAAACAGACTGTTGACTCATTGATATATTAAACTTTAATTTTTCATTACTTTCTGTTGCGTAAAATCAAAGAGCAGTGAAAATTTTCATTTCGGGTGGTATCTATTTTGGATTATTGTTAAAAGCCATATGGGAAATTAGTTCATTGATAAAATTTAACAGTAAGTTTTTTGTAAGAGTGTAGGACGAAATAAATATCCAAAAAGCATCAAGAACGAATGGATTGCTATTTTTAATAAATTCCTTTAACTTGACTTCTACAAATCAATAAAATATTAGCTGGTAGCGTTTTACCTAGGTACAGTAAGTATTTACTTTCAAATTTATAGATTCTTTGACAGTTAAATAACTGTCACTTCACTTTTGCGCACGCGCGAAGCAACGTACACACCAATTTTTTTAGAATGATATGTATACTTAAAGTATTTTCCGAAGATACCCGAACGGTATGTCGATTTTACTGTAACGATTTTGTATAGCATCAAATTTGTATTGCCTTGACATGAAGCTATCGCTATCACTTGTCAAAAACTACGTTTACACGTATAGGAAAACGAACTTTGCCTTGACTTTTACTTTGAAAAGGCGACTTTTACCGCTGTGTGAATACTCTCGCCTAATTACTTTTCTTCCTAAAGTCAAGCCCAAAATAAATCAGACTTGACTCGTGTAAGTGACTTTCAGAAAGTCGTGTGAACGAAATGTACTTTACTTTTCATCAGTGACATCTATTGATAAATTATAAAAGCGCAGCAAGCCATATAATTCTGTGTTTTATTTATAAATACAAAATATTCTCACGTTTTAAAATATTTTATGCGATGATTTTTCATTTTATTACGCATCCAATATTGTGATTGCATGGTTATATTGTTTAAAAATATCACACTCATATTTAGTAAGTGCATATTACTAACCATGGTAATTTTTCTGTAAATAAGTTATTAATAATTAACATTATAAAAGTTAAATAATTAACCTACATCGTTAGTACTTGTATTCGACAATTCGACATAACCAAATTTGCTTTGCTGTCAACAAGAAGTTAAGTGAAGGACAAGTAACACATCTAAAGTAAAGTAGATATAATCTTATGTGTAAACGCACCATTAATTTACTTGTCATAAGTCGGCTTTTCAAAGTCAAGTCAAAGTAAATTTTTCTCGTACGTGTAAACGTACTGAAAGTCAATATCAATATCGAGTCTGCGTGGTTTCTCTACTGCCAACTTAAAATTACGTAACGTAACACTTATGTAATACTATACATAATCATAAACTTACATTGTTAGTAGTTTGTTCTCTAATGACTCACTTACAATAGTGGTAGCAGAAAAACATAAAAAGACAATACACAAAACAATAATAATAACCAAAATTATAAAAAAAGGAATATACTGTTTTAAGGTTTTTTACAAACATTACAAGTAAAACTTGATAAGAACCAGGTCAACTGTCTGTTCCCTAAGAGGTAGCGAAATTTATAGAGAACCATTTTAAGGAAGAATTATAACGAGATTGTTTTTATGAAGGTAATTCTATTGTTTTTACTGAAATCGGCGCTATTGATTAAATCGGTCAAGTGATATTTTTTGCAGCATATTGACAAGACATGTTAGCCGAACTTTGTCACGCAAAAAAATCGGTTTCTTGTAAGTAGTTATTTTTGCCTGTAGTATATTTTCTTCTAGAGAACAGTAATTGGATTACTTTTTCTGGGAGAAAATAAATGATTGGTATCATGCAATATCCAATAATTCTGAAAACATTCTCAGTCACCGTAAAGCAGATAATGAAGGTAATCAAATTTTTACGCTTCAACATGTTTCGGTAGAATATAGGATTTAGAGACAATTATGGGGGATTATTTCGAATACAAGAGAAGAATGAAGTATACAGATGTTCATGATAACTTTTCCAACTTGGAGATCTCGAGAAATATAAACGATACGAAGTCGGTTAAATTAGAGAAAAGTTGCCCTATTAGGAGACTATTTTAATGGTGTTTTGTTGTTTGAGACAAAATACATAAGGTCACTAGATATAGACAAAATTGTAAATTTTCCAGTCTTTTTAATTCTGCAAATATCTTTCAAATGTGACATAATACTGGATTTTAATTTGCGCATCTTTAAACTTTTTTATGTTCTTCCGAATGGTGATGCTCAATTTTGTCTATCTTCATTTGTTTCAAACACCGAAATACATCAACAATTTCTAAATTTATAGGTAAAAAACAATGGTTGCTGCAATGAAACATTTGGAAAACGCAATTGGAAATAACAATTTAGTTATTTTCATTGATAATTTCTTTAATTAGTTCTTAATATTTTATAAAGACTAAATATATTTATTTGGGGTAATAACACTTTTAACGAAATTTAAAAAATACTTCAATGCGTATGTTAAAAATATTGAAAAAATTAATATTATAAACTTAAATTTAAATAAATGATAATAGCTCACTGATGATTTCATTTGTTTCATGGGGGAAACAATTGCTTTTAACCTATAAATTTAGAAATTGTTGTATTTTCGGTATTTGAAACAAGTGAATGTAGACAAATTACACATGGTTGGAAAGCAAATTTTTTTTTTCAATGGTGTAACTTTCCAATAAAGCGTCCATATAAATATTATAACTTTGGTATCATAACTCGTAAACTAATAGTGATAAAAAATATTTGAGCGTTGTCATTCGGAAGAACATAAAAAGTGCCTTAAAGATGTACAAGTTAAAATCCAGGTATTTTTTTAAAGTAAAAATTGTAAAAATTCCACATAGAGATTTTCTTGTAAAAGATTCCATA
Organism: Harpalus rubripes; assembly: GCA_963082715.1. Taxonomy (NCBI): domain Eukaryota; kingdom Metazoa; phylum Arthropoda; class Insecta; order Coleoptera; family Carabidae; genus Harpalus; species Harpalus rubripes. The sequence continues at coordinate 86,223,940 of OY720448.1, forward strand.
TTTCCAGTACATTACCTTCAGTTCTATGTATTGTGTACAAATTCCATACAGAAAGTTGTTTGTAAGAGATTATATATTTTCAGTAAAATTATAACACATACTGTCAAATGCACTTGACACTGACATTTGTCCATCAGAATTTTCTTAATATAGTAGATGTTTCCATGGTTACGGGAGAGCTTGCTGTTTTATGAAATTTAATTTCTTTATAAATTTATTACTCTATATCCATTGAATATGAAATATAAAATGTAATCAAATCTTATAGAGAATAAAATATTCTTTAATATTTATAATAAGATTAAATGTGAAAAAATGATATTGAATAGAATTTTTTTCAAGAAAACTGTTAAAATCTTC
>OY720448.1:86226799-86294299 GCA_963082715.1 Harpalus rubripes
TTCGTCTATATAGTTTTGTTTATTTTCGCTTATGTAATCGCGATGGAGGCTCATCATACATAAACCGTCTAGCCGATCTTCGCTAATAGTAGATCTAATCCATGTTTTCACTCTTCTTAGAGTGCTAAAAGATCTTTCCACAGTGCATGTAGTTGGAGGAAGACAAATTAAAATTTCTAAAGCTTTGGAGATTGCTGGGTAAAATGTATGTTGTAAAAGTTCTGTTACAGGAGTTTCTTTAGTAATAATCATTTCTTTATTTGAAACCCAATATTCGTGCTATGCTAAAGCTTCTTCAAAAAAATTGTTAATTTTATAATATGAATGAATCTCTTGAGCTAGTTTAGTAAAATTATTATAGTTTATTTGTTTTAAATTAATCGGATGCAAATTATAGAGCAAAAAGGCAACATTTTCATCTTTCGAAAACCGAGAATTTAAAGAACTAATTAAAAAATCTAAGTAGTTTATAAAATTTGCTTTTTTATAATATTCTCGCACAGAATTAGCTTCGTAGTTTGCACGGTGAATTTGTCTTCCACCACTAGCGACTCTCGGCATTTTTAATTCAAGATCAAAATTTTGTGCAACTTATTCAGCGCTATTAAATAGTTCAGTAAAAATTATTTCTAAATCAGAATTCCTGTGTTTATTAAATATATCCAATAAGTGATTAATATGTTTCTATACAGCTAGCATATCAACAGAAATACCCTGCAAAATATTTGTTACGGGTTCCAGAAGTGCCGAATATTTAGAAATTATTTTAAGGGAAACAATAAAATAGCTCTCAACAGTAGCGCTTGATAGTTGTTGTGCTCCTAATCTAATAGCACGATTAACTCCAGCTATGGTATTGGTAATATTTTTATTTATAATTTGTACTGTAAGGACAGGATACGACATAAGTAGCCGTGGCAAAATAATTAAAAATGGTAACTTTGCTTTTAAAATTCTTAAAATTAGAGAAAAGCCCCCCCTTATAGGCGCCCATGATTGTGCGTCTGGAGTTGCCTTCTTTTTGTTAGGCTGTGATATTTTCAATTTACCCCTGTATGCTGGTGAGGTTAGACTATACGATTTCGTGGGCGTCCAATTTGTAAGTGAAATGAAGACGCAAGTTTTAGAATAAAAGAAAGTTTCAGAGTGTAAAAAATAGAAGACCTTGTATAAATTTAGACTGCATGTGAGGTGGGTAATAGTTATTTAACTTACAAGCTGTGTAAGTAAACTTTTTTAGTTATAAAATTCTCAAAGCCAAAAAAAGTAACTTGTAGAGGTGGTGCCATATGTAATGACCTATCAAATGCGCAGATCAAGAAAAGAGACAGCTGGAGAAAGGTCAGGCAATATTAGAGATATACAGATAAAGAAAGAGCTTTGCTTTCGCGATTCAGCTCATGACGTTTGGCACGGACAATACTTAATGCATTACATTTTTCCTTCTACCGTCTACAATTAAAAAACCCGTCAAATCCATGTTTGAAATAGCAATGAGCTTTAAGTAAAGTATCACTTCCAGTTGATTGTTTGTAAAAAAAAAATATATATTTTATGATGTTTTTCCTGGAAAATCTGTTAAGAGCTTCAAATTAAGTACCACTTTCAGTTTATCATATTAGGTATAATCAAAATCTAATGTTTCAAATTATACACGAGTTATAAATACCAAATTTGAGAAGTTTTGAATCACGTTTAAATATATTTTTCAAAAAAAAATCTGTTTTAGCTTCCTGTAAAATAGTTTATCAATTTTAGAAAACATCTAGTATATCGTTCTCATTAATATAAAAGTCTTAAATACCAAATTTGAAAAGTTTTGGATTGTATCAATTTATTTATTACGAAAATCTGTTCAGAGCTTCAAATAAAATATCACTTCCACTTTATCAATTTTAGCCAAAATGTAATATGTTGTTTCCCTTTATACAAAAATCTTAAACACTAAATTTGGAATATATCCTATTATATTTTCCACGAAATTTTAGAAGAAATCTAACATGTTCTCATTAATATAAAATTCTTAAATACCAAATTTGAAAAGTTTTGGAATATATCATAATATATTTTTCACGAAAATCTGTTGAGAACTTCAAGTAAAGTATCATTTCCGGATTATCAATTTTAGTCAACATTTAATATATTGTTCTTCTTCATATAAAAGTCTTAAATACTAAATTTGACAAGTTTTGAAGTATATCATAATATATTTTTCACGAAACTCTGTTCAGAGCTTCAAGTAAAGTGTCACTTCTGGTTTATTAATTTTAACCAAAATCTAACATGTTGTTCTCATTGATATAGAAGTTTTAAATACTAAAAATTCATTAAAAACTGTTATGGGCTTCAAGTAAACGGTCACTTCCGGTTATCCAATTGTACCCAAAATCTAATCAACTTTTTATATGAATGCAGAAAGCTTAAATCCGGAAAATAAAAATATTTGAAAGTTTGTTATAAGAGGTACCGTGGACGAAAAAATCGTCACACACACACACACACACACACACACACACACACACACACACGCACGCACGCACGCACGCACGCACGCACGCGCGCACACACACACACGCACGCGCGCACGCACACACACACACACTCACACTCACACTAACACTCACACACACACACACACACACACACACACACACACACACACACATACACACACACACACACATCATCGTAAAAATAGTAAAAACGTGTTGTGGGGATCCTAATTCGTGCTTATTTACTGAAAATTCACCATCGAATTTTTGGCACAATTACAATACCTCCCTTACCTACGGTATGTTGGGAGGTAAAAAAATATATGCCTTGAAGATCTTTTATCTGTTGACATTTTATGAGTAATATACTGTCAAGAAAAACAAATAAAATTTAAAATTTAAATTGTATTACTTTTATAAGATATTTCTCCAAAAGCTACTAAGAGATAAAATAAATATGAGCAGAATAAAGAAACAACAATAGCTGGAGGCATTTCTTTTAAATGCATTTATATAAAGTAGTTTGCTGCAGTAAGTCAACATTCGCTTTATTAAAATGGAATCCCAAACGTTCAATTTAATATTTTACTCTTCTTTGTGTATAATCTACAATATCTTGTTCACTTCGATCGTTTGACTTTTGTTCTATTTGGTCTGTAGATTATTGGCTCTACTGATGCTTGTATAAATTAATAAATATCGTGTGTTATTACTTTGAGCCTGTGGCAATTTGCGTTCTAATCTTGAGAACTTCTTAATAGGAATTGAAGTCATTAGGAAGCTTTACTCTGCGTTAATCAAAGCTTTACACTGAAAGTTCATTAGTCTACAAATTATACAGATTTGTAAGATTCCAGCCATTGTTGGAGACTTTGCATCTTATTGTTGGGAAGTATTTTATACTTCCACACTATGTAAATACAACAAATATTCCGCTAGTTGATAAAATATATCTTTGCCCACTTGTACCATAAATATTTATTATTTTATGTAGGTGCTAATAAATATTCGAAATCTCAGTCATAGGGTACAATCTTTCGAGATCGAACCGATGTGCATATGCTTTTTTCGAATTTATGTACAATATTGTAAAACTGAAAATCGTAAATACTTAAACATAAAGCTTAGAACACCCGAGTCACTTTTGTTGTCACCCTCTTCGTATCGATAGTATATATTTCACGAAAATCTGTTCAGAGCTTCAAGTAACGTATCACTTCCGGTTTATAAAATTTACACAAAATCTAATATGTTGTCCCCTTCATATAAAAGTTTTAAACAACAAATTTGAAAAATTTTGGAGTTTATTATAATATATTTTTCACGAATATCTGCCCAGAGCTTCAAGTAAAGTATCACTTCCGGTTTATCAATTCTAGCCAAGAGCTAATATATTATTCCACTTAATAAATAACATAAGTCTTAAATACTAAATTTGAATAGTTTAGTATTATATCATAATATATTTTTCACGAAAATTTGTTCAGAGCTTCAAGTAAAGTATCACTTCCGGTTAATCAATTTTAGCCAAAATATAATATGTTATTCCCCTTAATATAAAAGTCTTAAATACGAAAAATGAAAAATTTTGGATTATATTTTAATATTGTTTTTCATTAAAAACTGGTATGGGTAATGTACTCCTTCCGGGTTGTTCAACTTTACCCAAAATCTAATCAACTCTTTATATGAATGTAGAAAGCTTATACAGAGTGTTCGAAAAATAGGGGACCAAATTTGGAATATATATATATATATATATATATATATATATATATATATATATATATATATATATTGGTTAGGTGTATCCAATTTCGGTTTTTTACTTCAGTACATGCGAGTATATTTTATATTAGAAAATATAAAAGTTGGTATATCACATATATTTATTTGAAGAAATAGAAATTATAGTACAAAACAATAAGCAGGAAATTAATAGTTATATACACTAAATACTACAATATCAATTTTTTTATTAACTTTTTGTTTGTCTGAGATTTGCCTGTTTGTTTTGCAAATGAAATGTTTATTTTTCTTATACATATATTTTTCAAATTGTAGGGGCGGTCCGGACCAACTGGACCGCCCCCTTGTGTGCGCCCCTGATCACACATGCCTCAGAGACAGTGGTACCAACGTCATAAAATAAAATGAGCTCAATCGAAAAATGAGTCGAAACTTTCACTAAGCGATACTCGATTTAGCAGAACCGAATTTATTATTTTACCGCTGTTATGCTATGAACATGTTGTCGCCTATTATTATAGGAACATTTAGTTTCACTAGGACAAGATACGTGATCTTCGTATTCTCGGCACGTTTTTTACGAAATGTAATTTCGAAATGTCAAATTAGAAAATCTTTTAAATACATTTTAAACCATTTGAAGAGGTGTTGGATAAAATTTTGTATGGCATATGTGTGTTATTTCGTAAGTGACAAGAAAATTACTCGACTCGGCCTTGCGGCCTCATGGGCTTACACTTTTCTTGCGTGACTTATTTGCAATATAACACACTCAGCTGATTTTGACATGGTTGTCACCGTTACGTGCACGCATTGTATGTGTAACTAGTATCTGTAGTAATACATTAATAACAGAATAGTAAATATTGCATCTTAGCTGATACTCACGGTATGTATACTGTTCTGCGCCTGAAATATTTAATTAATAATAAAATAAAAATATTAATTATTCGTCAGTAAACGTCAAAGGATAATTTGAAGTTTAATTATAATGTTGCCAAAAATAATTTGGTTTTTGATGAAACCTACATAAAATCAAGCCTGTCCTACGACAAGTTTTAAATTGGTTATCTGTCATCGTTATAGCAGTATTACTTAAAACTGACAGGCCAAATTTTAGAATCATGTTCTAACTACCACTCTTTGAATTTCAAATTCCTATAAATATTTTGAAAATATCAGAACAGTCAATATATTGCCCATTATTTTACATTTATATAATTAATTTGATAAAATTTTACATGACATTAATATTGCGTTGTAAATAATAGAAAGCAAATAATAAATGTATTAGGTACATTTAATTATGTCAATACAACAATATGTCATGATGAGAGGAAGGTAATTACATCATAGATAATTAGATATTCATGTTAATGTTTTCTATTTTACTGTTTCACTGTTTGTAGATGAAATCGACTTCGTATTTTCTTCACTAATGTTTCTTATGCAAACAAAATAATATACTCTTGTTTATCTAATAAATTATTACGGGTACAAATAGCGTTCAAATTATCATTATAATGGAAACAATAAAGAATTAATTCGTTTGTTTTTCCCACACAGTTGCTTCAAAAGTAAAAAGTGAACAAAAAAGAAGTATAACATTTCAAATCAATATAAAACAAAAACAGTCAAATATAGAAACAAATCTGATGTGGCCAGTACATGACCTCTCGCCAGATATTTTATCTGGTTGTACGCATAAAACGAAATATATTTTTAAATACAAATACATATATTCATGTCTCACTACGAAATAATTCTATATTTGCAAAATCTATGGGATATTTTAATATAAATTATCTACAATACATACATTTTCTTTATATTCAATATCCTGAAATTTTCTTTTTATACTTTCCTTTTTCTTTATATTCGTCATTTTTTCGCAAATTCCCTTTATATTCTTTTTTACGTATATTCTTTTGCGTTGTTGACTTTATTTTTATTTTCATAATCTATATAATGATGTACAATGGCATACAAATATTTTTGACAGTGACATTTCTGTGTCAATTACAAACATTTGAATTTCTTGCCTTGAAGTAGTTTGATCTGAGAATTTTTACATCAAATCATTTTATATGCATTTCTTTATCTCTAAATCTATGGAAGATATAATAATGAATTTATATTTATCGAATAAAGAATTTAACGTTCTTTAATATAAGTATTTACATAAATTTTCGATAAATAATATTTAGATGATTTTTTTCTTGTAACTACTACTTCCGGTTGTCCAATTGTTACCAAAACTTAATCAACTCTTCCCATTATTGTTAGATTGACGAATCCGTAGTTAAAAATGTCTTAAGTATTATAGTATTTGAGAAATCGTGAATCCAACATCCACACATCCACACACACACATCCACACATCCACACACACACACACACATCCACACACATATACAGACATCATCGTAAAAATCTTATAATCGGATTCTAGGGACCTTAAAGAGTGCTTATTCACTAAACTCTGGATATGCGATTTTTAGCATGAATTCAATACCTCTCTTAGCGAGAGGTATAAAAACATTGTTAAGCCTGTTTGTCACGATCTATAATTTTGGACAGAATTATGCACAGAATTCTGAACAAAATTTTATGAACAAAATTGTTGACAGAATAGGGGATTCCATCACTTTTTTCCTCCCGCTATCCTTTGGTAAGGGAGATATAGGGATCGTGCTAAAAATCGCATATCGAGATTTTGATAAATGACGACGTTTTAAGGTCCCTAGAATCCAATTTTCAATTGAATAACCGGAAATAGCACTTTACTAGAAGCTCAAAATAGTTTTTATTCGAAAAATACCTTTAAATGTTATTTTTCGAGACCAGTGTTATTATAAAAATTAAAGATTATTAAATTTTATTATTATCCTGGATACCGATTCTTGAAATATGAGAATTTTCTCACAAGGTGACATAAAATTCCATCGCACTCTCATCTCATTTGGGGCTGTCCTTAAATTACGTAACGCTTCAAGGGGGGATCAAGAGTAGCGTTACGCAGTGTTACGAGGGTGTGGGGGAGGGTTAATGTGTGTGTTACGTAACGATAAAATATAAAAAATATTGCTAAACTTGCTTTAATAGTTTTGAAATATTCAAATTTCGCGGTGCTAATTCGTATATGCAGGCAGTCGTTTGTTTTCAATAACAGTCAACATAATATGACGGGCACAGTTCAAATTCGGGCCAGTGGTCTTTCATTCGTGCAATGCAATTCATATTAAAACATGAATTCAAGGAGTGTTGATAAGGAAAAACTTTTCAATAGTTTGTTAAAAGCATATGGAAATGCATATGCTTTTAATTTCTGTGCTGTTATTTTTTCATCTTTATGTACATTAATTTAATTAGTTTCTGTTTCAAATTTTAACTGAATATAAAGGAGGCCATATACTTTTATATACAGTAAAGAAATTGGGGTGACAAGCCGTAGGGCAAGAGTAGTACATTATTTTTTATCTTTATGTACATTAATTTAAATAGTTTCTTTTCTGTTCTGTTATTTTTCATCTTTATGTACAAATAAATAGTTTCTGTTTCAAATTTTAACTGAATATTAAGGAGGCCATATACTTTTATATCCAGTAAAAAAATGGGGGGGGGGTCAAGTACTGCGTTACGTAATAAATGGGAGGGGGTTCATGTTTGCGTTAAGGGTGCGTTACAAAGGGGGGAGGGGGTATCAAAAATTTCCTAATTTTGCGTTACGTAATTTAAGGACAGCCCCTATTCATATTTTCTCACTTTTTTAATTCCCGAAACAAAGTGAGATATATTTCATCTATCTAAATGGCCATGATTTATCAAGTGAAATATTTGACATAAAAGTGTGATTTTTGACATTGACAATATTACATTGCACTCTTCTTTGATTACTTTTACATATTTACAGTGACATTCTTATTTTCATTTTAGCTGGTATTGATAATGTTGCCATACGCAACTACTTTTTCTAGATTTATTGAATTTTGAGTCCGTAGGTCTCCGTAGTGCGTGTCCGTATAAACGTATTTGTATTGTATAAGTATATGTAAAATATTTAAATCGGCCTGTAGTTATGATAGCTAAATGTATGTCATTTCCCACACCAAGCTGAGTACCCACAAATCAAAAAACGTAAAGTAGTTAATTTTTTTGTTGGAATCCCTAATGCTGATCTATGACTTGGTTGGTTGGTTTAAAATGTCACCCAAGCGATCCACTAAATTATTATTCAGCCGAAATAATATTTCAAACATTTGGTTCGAAAAGTAATTTCTGCATTTTCCAAATGCTTTAAAGCCGCTAGCTACGTCTCTTTCTATTTAACATTCGCGAGTGACATTGATTCTCACAACCAAAAAGGTGGGGAGATAAGTTTCACGTAGTGAGATGAAATGTGAAGTAGTGAGACGACAAAATTATTTCAAGAATTAAAGAAAAAATCTCACTACGTGACATGTAAGTCACGTGACGTTTTTTCTCACTTCTATCAAATCTCACTGACATCTCACTTTTCAAGAATTGCCCCCCTATCTCAAATATATGTAACTAACACCACTGACATATAAGTGCCACTGTCAAAAACCTAATTATTTTAAATTAATAATGATATCGTTTTAAAAAGAAAATAGTTATATAGAAAGGAACTTTATATAGTTTTCAGCATTAGTAAATTTGTATGTATTTAATTTCTAAAAATTAAAAATTGCGGGAGGTGTTGTGTTAGCCTCATCAGATTTTTTATCAACGTATTTTGTATAACAACAAATGTCAAGTAATTAATTTAATAGAAACGTATGTAGTAACCTCCAAACATATTTTATACACACGAGGTTACAGAGCATACTGAGCGGTTATTCATATGGAACCCGATTAGCTGAATAAAAAACGCCTTATATTTTTTTCTATCTTCGTTTTCGTATAAAAAGGTTTGAAATGCGCTACCTTTTTTGCTATCCATTTAAGTAAATTTCATTTTTATTTAGCAGCTTTACCTTCAAAGAAAAGTTAAGATGTGTTAACACCTTTGAAGTTGGTGAAATATTTAGAAATCAAATATACAGCGTTGTACGGCGTCCGACAGGCTATTGGTTGCAATCTGGATACGAATTCAATCTTAGTTACACAATCAATGTGCGAAGAACCGATTCATCTTGTAATCCACAATCCACTGAATTTCAAATCACATTCATTAGTTTTCCAAAATAATTTATTACAAAGGAAATGATGCATCGTCTGAAAGTCAACACAATAAATCATTTCATATTTATTCTCTGTTGTAGAATAAATATTCCGAAATTTCATTTTCATACGTCGAACTTTTTTTTCTGAATTTTCATTGAAAATTATCTCGGATTTAAATATTATGAAATATTTTTAATATTTGCTTTTAATATTTATATTCATTTATCAGTTAAAAACATGTACGGCACAATTATTATTTAATACACAGAAAATATAATATATTGGTGAATTATAATTTTATTTTATGTGACAAACAATTAAATAAATTAAATACATATAATCAAAATATTCAAATAATACTTCTATTTTTATTAAAATAAAACGATATCCGTAAAAATATATTTTTGATACGAGTAACATATGCAACATAAGTTTTCGGAAATTTTGAATGGACAATACTGTAGTTTAAGGGATGTTTGTTGAATATGCAATTATTATTGTTTAAGCTTTAACACTCATAATTTAAAACATTCATAATTTAATAAAACCAGCGCTTTTTTGGGCGAACTAACAACTTTAGACAAAAATGTTTTATACCAAAAATTATCAAGAATAAGGGGATAATGTATGAATAGTAACAAACCGAATATTTAACCAGTGGTTCTCAAACGGTAGAACAAAATTATATTTTTTTAAATGGCACCCCATATAATTTTTTAGCCCTTTAAATAGAATATTATTTTATGATTTCAACGATATAAATACAGCATAGGGTTGTATAACAATTATTTCGAGAAAAATGATATTAAAAACTAGAAATAATGTAATAAAAAATGGGTTTACTACTAGCGTAACTAGGCAACAGACGTATCAATTCAATACCTGTGTATTGCATAGCCTATTGTAATATTATAACATTTACTTAGTTTACATGCAGTTTTGAAACCGTTTTTAAAACGTTTTTAGTTTTGAAAACGCCATGTATATAGTGTTAAAACTGTTTTGAATTATCTCAACCCAAAACTAAAATTCATGGGTTGGACTTGGAAACTAGTTTCAAAACTACTCATGTAAACACTTAAAATTCAGTTTCGATACTGCGCATGCGTACAGAGTATAACGTTTCTGTCGCTCTGTGTTACTAACCTTCAAATATACTGACATTTGTGTAGTTTTAGTGCGTAGTGGTACGAAGTATAAAATATAATTGGATTAATAGCAAAACGAAGTATTTGGAGGATCTGTCACTTACATCAGCTAAATGCGCATGCGCCGAAACTGATTTCAAATCAATTTTTAAACTTGTTTTGAAAACTGCATGTAAACAGTTTTGCATAATTTTGACTGAAAACCGAAACCATTTTCAAAACTGCATGTAAACGTAGTAAATATTTTTAATGTTAGGAGGAAGTAATGCCGTAATTGTTGATTGATAAAATAAGTAATGGATTTCTCGGTGGAGATTGGCAGGAATTATATTAATAACCCATTTAGTTGTTAATTTTATTAAAAATTCCAATATTTCGTTACTGATTTTGTAACTTCATCAGGGAATAAAATATGTTTAACATAGTTTTAAATTGGAAAATAATCAGTCGTAGAAACATCTATCTTCATTAAATTTTTTTGTATGAACATGTTTTATAAATTTGGAAAAGTTTTGTTACACATTACACAGTTTAAAATAAACACTTTAAAAGTTATTTTATTGTTTTGTTATGATAAAAAAAAGTTTTTTTTAAAATTTTTGAAACACATGTCGGCCGAAACGTGGAAAAAGTTTTATTTTCTCTTTTTTTACAGAAAATAAAACTTTTCTCGAAATAATTGTTATACAACCCTATACCATATTTATATCATCAGAAAAAAATTCTTTATCTAATGGGCTAAAAATTACATAGGTTACCATTTAAAAAAATATAATTTTGTTTTGCCGTTTCAGAACCACTGGTCGAATTTTCGGTTTGTTATTATTAATAAATTAGCCCCTTATTGTTGATCATTTCTTGTATATAATATTTTTTTCAAAAGTCATTAGTTCGCCTAAAAAAGCGCTGGTTGTTTTAAAGGAAGAATTTAATAACTGTTTTAACAATTGGTTTGAACGAATGAAAAAGTGTATCAATCTTTGTGGCAGATACTTCGAAAAGCAATAGAGTACTTGAAATCTATCTACAGTTTGCTTGTATGGCTATCTGCAAAACTAAAAAGACAACACTCTTAATATAATAACTGAAAATTCCAATTAAGAGTAAATTCAAAATAATAGAGATGAATATCTAATTTCCTTTAATAGTTAAACTGAAAAATAGATACTGAAATCGAGTGTCACGTCACACGTATCGTTGAATGATTTAAATTGATAAATATACTTGCTTACCGCAGAGTTCAAGGCGAGTATTAGAAATAACTTGCAATAAATTTTTAAAGCTTTGTTCTTGACGCGTCATGCCATATGAATATATAATATTTAACTGTTCTGGATTCTGCGAACAGAAAACAGAGAGTACTTTAAAATCCACAATTCGCGTTTACCTATATCTGTCGAATTTTAATTGGAATTATATGAATTTCATTTGCAAATAATACAATTTTTTGCTTCTAATATTTTCGTGGAATCTGAAACGCAGCGTGAAATTCTGAATTTATTTAGGTACACCAAATAGTTATTAATAATATACAAAATCAGATGGTTGGTGCACAGTGGATATACGGCTACACAATGATTATAATATAAAATATTAAACATTTAGATTAATTATGTCTGGGGTAGAGCAAAAAGACGACAAACAAATGAATAAAAAATAGAAAAAGAACGTTTTTATTTCCGTCAGCTTTAGGAAAGGAAGGTATTGTATTTACTTGTACATAATTATTTTATATATATATATATATATATATATATATATATATATATATATATATACAGGCTGATTCATCGGTCTGTCCTCTCTTTATAACCCTTTTATTTTAAGTCAAATAGAAAAACTCTTCAAATATAATTTATATGATATAGTTTTATCTATCTACGTACCATATCCAGTTGTATACAGGGTGCTCCATTTAAGCGCAACAATATGTAACTTTATATTTCTTAATGGAACACCTTATATTTATTTATTTATTTTGATAGTAAATTAGATTCCCTTTAAAAAAGCATTAAGTAATAAGGGGTCTAAAATTATAAATTAAGAAGTTATTTACCTTTATTCGTTGAATGATATGTTTCTATCATATTATTAACAAAGTAGGCTATGGATAATTTGATCAATTGTTTCGAATTTAAACAAACAAGTTGTCCAAAAACTCTTAGTTTATCATTGTTGATGTTGATGGGAAAATGAATAATACAAATTTTAGTAAAGATGAGATGGTTAATATAATATTTATAATAGAAAAATCTATTGAAGTTGAAGGACAAGTTTTCAAGCATTTATTATAATTTTGCATTATTTAGTCTGTCACTAAATTTTAATAGCTTCTTTGGAATTAGTGTAATGTTTAAAATAAGTATTAATAAAAAAGGATCAAAATTTTGTATTATATTATGGTTTTTTCCACTCTGAACTACTATTTTTTATGAACGTAAATAACTTCTTAATTTATAATTTTAGACCCCTTATTACTTTTTTAAAGGCACTCTAATTTACTATCAAAATAAATAAATAAATAAATAAATAAATATAGGCTGTTCCATTAAGAAATATAATGTTACATATTGCTGCGCTTAAACGGAGCACCCTGTACACAAATGAATATGGTACGTAGATAGACAATAATATATCATATAAATTATATTTGAAGAGTTTTGTTATCTGACTTAAAATAAGAGTTATAAAGAGAGGACAGACCGATGAATCATATATATATATATATATATATATATATATATATATATATATATATATATATATATATATATATATATATATATATAAATCAATAATAATTAACTTTATGGCACAATTTTTTGTTTATAAACGAGGATATAGTATCTGCGCGTTACACCTTAAAGTCGGTCTCACTTAAACATCCTATCATAAACATCTAATGTGAAAAGGGCATTACTGAGCAACTCTACTACTTGGAAACACAAACATTAAAGATATACGTACACTTGCAGTATAGCAAATATGTGAAATTATTAATTTGCGGACCCATGTTGATTAAGCGTATGTCATTCATTTTGGTCTGTACTTTTATACAAAATTTTGGGAACGGTGTTTTAACACTGCATATGAATCAAACCTAAATGGCCTACTGGTGCACAAAACGTATTCGCCCCTGACAAGGCGATCCAGTAAACAAACATGTTACATTTCACCTCCTACGCTACGCTTTCCATTGAATGGCAGTAACCATGCCAATTTAATAAATTTATAACTTGACAGACTAAAACACGAAAACAAAACTTCCCCCATTAGTCATTAATTTCACGATTTGGGGGAGATTATATTACAAAAATTATCACAAATTATTAAACAAAATTATAATTTAGTATCAGGGCCGCCCCGTGGGTAGGGTACCTTTACAACCAGGGTATGCCCATGGCGTGGCTCACGTTTCGTCCGCCATTACCGGCACGTCTGTTATATGTGTTGTTCTTGCGCAAATAATTATGTATTTTCGGAGCTATTTGCTTTATTTTAATGAAAAACACATTTAATTATCATTTTAATATGTATTTAAAGTGTAAGTAATATATTTTATTTTATTTACTTGTGTAGTTTGTTAAGATACCCACCACGATTACTGACATATTGAAAACAACTATAAATTACCAATATTAAGCACAATCATTTAAATTTTTAAAAGGTAAGTTTAGAATATACAATTATTATGTAAATAAGAACTTCAGATATTAAATTAGATGTGATAATAACAACCTATATCTTATATTCTACATAACCTCTAAATGTATGTCTTAATAATAATTGTGTATCTCTTAAATTAATTAATTTTTTTCTTCAAGCGTATTATAATATGCATATTATGCTACTGTACAAACGCTGTAGAAGATATTCATTGTCTTACTAGTACAAAAATGTTATTGTTGTACTAGTAAAAAAATGTTAGTTTCTTAGTTCGCCGCTGGCGGCGGCTGTAGCCACAGCAACACAGATCATATTGAAAATTGTTATTTGACAGTTGAATCGTTTGTGTTTTGTAGTGTACACAGCCAGCTTTGAAGAAAATTGCAAATTTTACAAAATAAAAAATTCCAAAAAAATGTCAAAAAATTATTTGAAACACTAGAAGAAAAAATAGTATATGTCATTCGGAGTAGAACGCCCTTTTTGTGTTTTACCCAGCTTGCCAGGCCTCGGCTGGTGCCTCGGCCGCAATAGCTGGGTTCAACACAAAAAGACCGCTTTCTACTCCTAATAACATAATATACTATTATTACCTTTATAAATTCACAGTGTGATAATTTAATATTCTTTTATAATATAATATCACATTTATCACAAATAAATAGGGAAATGAATTACCGATAATGGCGGTGATCTTGGCACATGGCCATACCCTGGTTATAAAAGTTACCCTACCATATTATTAGTTTTAGGCGCCTTTGTGCTATATTACATTTTAGCGCCCCTTCCCCTCATGATGTGAAATTAGCTAATTAAAGTTTAAACTATACTCTTTGTTCTTCAAAAATGCTAGATTTAACTTATTGATGAAATTATCCTAGATTCACTCTTGTAATCAATAGGTTATAATCAAAATCGTTTGTTGTAATCAACAATTTTACAACAGATTTCAGAATTGTATATGTAATATTAAAAAATTATAGTCGGTCATTAAATGTTGAAGGCAGCAAAGATCAACGTACTCACCTCGGGCCAGAGGCCCTCGGAAAGTACACTATTGTCCTTGATATCTTAACATGGGCGTCGCCAGTCAATTGACAAGGAGGGGGGGGGCAAGATGAGAGGGAGGATGGGGAAAATAAAATTGCAGGTACAAATAAGTACAATGATTTAAATTAAAAATAAAAAGGTATTTTTATACAAGACAATTTATAAAGAATTAAAAGAAGGTAAAAGATCAATGAAATTTAATTAAAACACAATCTTTTGGGGTTTTTTGCAAATTTGTCGACCACTTTATTAATAAAATCCTCTAGATTGTCAAAAATAAGTTTTCTGTGAACGCTTATCATTGCTAGGCCATTGAGACGACTTTCTACCATAGTGCTCCTCAGCCAGGTTTTTATTCTTCTTAATCTGCTAAAAGATCGCTCCACAGTACACGTTGTGCGAAGCATCACGCGCGGTCGAATTCCACGCGGTCGAAATGTTACACGATACAAATCAATTGCATTCTAACAATCTATGTTTCGTGGTAGTTCCGCGTCAAAGATAATATATTTAAAAAAAATTAAAACATATATTATTATACAATAAACTATTTAATGAATGAAGCAGGAAAAGAATTTACCTATACATTTTCAGTAAAATTATTGATATTTCTGGTCCGCCATTTTAGATTAGCTGTCATATTGTGTGAATAAGCAGTTCATTCTTTATTTCTGCTGTAAAATTATGTATTACTGTGGTTATTATAAATATATTTTCTTCCACTCGGCATATTTTGACAATAACGGTAACTAGATGTATCTACACATATTTGTCTAATTGAAAATAAATTTAATTATTTTAAAATATTAAATAACTAGTAAATTAATATGTTTACTTAAAGAAAGATAGGTAAATTCTTTTCCTGCTTCATTCATTAGATTGTTCGACCGTGTGGATTTCGACCGCGCGGAACGTATTCCACGTTGTGCACGGTAGACCAATCAAGATTTTTAAATATTTCTTGTTTCGGGGAAAAAGTTTTCCGTCTCTTTCAGGGCATCAACAACGGTTAGTTCTGTTGGGTTGGGTTTTTCAAACAACACCGTTTTCATTTAATTTTTCTGCTTCCATCTCTCCCTGCCCTCACCCCCTTGGCGACGTCCTTGTATCTTAATTACTACAACAAATTTTATTTTGCAAAATTGTTTCAATGGTGGTAAATATTAGCATTGAGAACGATCTTCAACTATATTATTTTAAGTAGGACATTTTTGTAATCGAGTTTATCATTATTGTTGTAATCAGGTATAATCATTGTAGTAATCAAGTTGAAATCTATGAACAAAATTCCTTGAAAATTCTACCTTATATTATTATTTATTTAAGATTTTATACGTTCAGAAATATATTTTAATGCAATTAAAAATATTACAATGTCATAAATTATTTTCGCATTATAAAATAAAATTTAAATTCAGGTTTTGACATAAACGACCCACATATTACCCTGAATAAGTTTAAAAGGTTCCATGAATTAGTAAAATAATATCCATCAAAATTTACGAGTATATTCACTTACTAAAATGTAACATAACAAACTGTCATCATTTTTAACCTAAAGAACCTATTCACACTTTCACTGAATAAAAAATAAATAATTCACGCGATAAAAGAAAAAGAAAATCGTAAGAGAAATAAACATAGATGAAAGGAAAAGTGACGTAACATTCGCAGTCAACAAGGCGGGCCGTTATATTTATTACGTACAGGTGTGACGTCAGTGTTAGTTACATAGTTCATTCATAAAACGGAAGAAAAATAACAACAGCTTGCTTGATTCGTTAATAATTCATCAGTATTGATTGGGTGTATAGCGTGCGGTGGAGCGGTCATGGCAAGGTTCGATTCACGCGAACACCGGAAACGCGCAGAGACGTATTTCCGGATTTTGTACGCCGAGCAGGTTTCAAAAGAATTGATTACACTACAAGGAGAGAAGTGCGAGAATAAATCCACGGGCGATTTTTATAGTAAAGATGACATAATTTTTTGTCAGAACAAAGGAAATTGAATTTCGGGAAATACTGTAACTCAAAATAGCTGCTAAAATACAAAAACCAAAAAATTACACATTAATATTGCATAATGTGTTTTTTTCTATTTCGGTGTTCTTATAAGTCTATAAAAGCACTGTTTATCACTGAAAACACGACGTTTAGAAGATCTATAAACGTACTGTTTTTGGCGCCTTTCGTATTCTAGAGGTAGTAGTGATAACAGATAAATTACATATTACCTCAAAATGGTACGTTGTTTATATTGAAATATTACTTCTAATTATTGATTTTTATCTTATCTCCAGGTGATAGGACTAGAAAGAAGAGAAATTTATAGCTATAGCTGTATTAGTTCAGAAAGAAGAATCTGCGAAGTTAAAATCTTTCAACTAAAAAATTATGAAACAAGAAACAATGCGCTCAGATTTGCTTTGTCAAAATGGTAATATTGCAATTTTTAGCTGATTGTATTGTTACATCAGGCAGGTATGAAATGTTGATACTGTCAACTCAATTTGTGGCTACTTGAAAGCAAATATGAAAATTTTACGATCCTTGATTTCCAATTGCACCTCGAGGCAAACTGTCGAATATTAAATTTTTAAATATGATTTAGACATAAGTGCCATATACAAATACAACATATGTTTTGTGTTGAAGAATGTAAGAACAGCTGTTGCTTTTATGTCTGCAACTGAGCAGTCGACGTGTTGACAAAATGGTGGAATGTAAAAGTGTAGATCAATAAATTGTTCATTAATGTGTTTTGTTATTTAAAGAGTTTTATTTATGATAATAACTAGCACGAACCAGCGATTCTGATTCGTTATTTGATAAATTTACCTTTATTACAAGATATGTCAAATCAGGTACTTCATTAATAAACCGGTGGAGTACATTGTAAGTATTGGTTTTCCTCTTCCATAATTATATAATGCTTGATACAATGTTATAAAACAATCAATCAGAATCACACAATACTCAAACTGTCAAAATGTGAAATTTCAAATGCTAGCAGGAAGCGCTACCAACATAACCGACAAAAAAAACACCAAGACATATTTTAGACAAGTCCTTAAAAAAAATTAATTGTAAAATTACCTCAATAGAAAAACTAGTATAAAAAAACATGTATCATAAGGCCTGTTAACGCACTCGTCCATTGAAAAACTCGCCTGGCGGCTCGTTTTCCAAACTTTGGTTCGTACGTTAACAGATTGCCTTATGATACTTGTGTTTTAATATACTATTAGTAATATCACTAATGAGGTTTAAAATTTGAGATTGACATATATCGTTTGATTTTGTTATGATGAGGTTTGAAAGTAGCGGTAGTAGGGGTAAAAATACCAGAGAAACCACTTTTTGACGTATATCTATTGTTTTTTTCTTCGCTAATCCTATAATTGTATTCTTCTTTTGTGTGAAGTATTTTTCAAAGGGTTTATTGCAAGAAGTCCCTAAACGTCAAATTTTGAGAATTGAGATAAGGTGCTCCATCTACTATTCGAAGTATTTACTTTCCAATAGTATCTTCAAATTTGTTGTAGCAAGTCTCTAAGTAATACAATTTCTATGTACCTCCCCACCAAAGTGTTTGTGGTTTTATGCAGTAACTCAGTAAGTCCCTATGTTCATAAGAAGTCCCTTTGTTTTGAACAAGTCACTATGTGTAATGTGCATCTGGAACCTTCCGTGAGATTTCTATATTTTATCCTGTACCAGGACATTCTATGATGCCCATTGATAGGTGTTTTGCCCTGATAGAAAAAAAAACGTCTTAAGGCAGAAAAAGTAAACATTCCAGATTACTACATAAATTTAATAAAAACATCTAGGACAAAAAATCCGTTTGAACTTATTTGTTTGCAACATTCATTGCAAACGAATGATTGCATATCTGATGCTGAGAAACTTCCAGTTCTAAAAGTTCCTGATTTCAAAAAAATGTATACACCTAGGATAAAAACATCCATACCCGGAATTTCAAAATTCAGATCCGTTACATTCTCTTCAGCTTCAGCACCAAAATCCAGATTAACAATGACAGGATCGTACACGGGCTTTGCCTTGTACAAAGTAGGCCAACAACAATTTTTTATGGGGCTCATTCCCAATATGGCCTATCAGAAATTTTTAAAGATTAAAGATAAAAAGAACTTTAAATTTTTGGTGCGGCATATTGAAAAAGAAGAAGACAGAAAATTTTATGAACAACTATTAGATCAAGAAGCTGCAGAAGTTGAAGGTACTGAAACGCAGGAATCAGATTTCGTAGAATATGAATAAAACTATGTTGTTCTATTATATGCAATGTGTATTTTGCTTTTATTTATGGACTATTTTGCTTTTCTATTCAATTTATATGTAACAGTTCAACAAAATTATATATTTTTTTGACAAAAAACCCTAAGTTCATTTTCTAATAACTTTTTATAAAAAAAAACCGCAATATAATTTTTAACCTTTCTTTTTGATATTTGGTGTAATTTGATATGCTTCATACCCTGGTAGTATTAAAACACAGTAGTCTAATTAATCTGAATTCAGGCCAATATTTAAATTTTAAAACGCGAATAACTCAAAATGCTAAAATGTCGCTTAGGGATTTCTTGCAATAAACCCTTCAAATATTGGTTTAATTTTTTAATCCACATTACTTTTCGAGCGTATTATGTTAAAAATCTCATACTCGTATGTTAGATAAAAATTGAACACGCGAGAAATGCCTTAACACATAGCGCGAGTGACGGCGGGTTAAACTGTCAATTTAATTTGTTAAGATTCATTTAAAGAAATAATGATTAGTTCAAATTCAGATCAGTATCACTTGAGTTCATTTATCATCAATTGCAGAAACAAGCAGAAAGAACGTTTAATAGATAAAATTTTTCATTTGTCTGTCACCTTTAAATAAAATTGAGATGGGAACACCGCCTACTCGTGTAGACAACTATTGTTTTTCTTATAAAAAATAAGTTCCTCGACCTCAAGAGTAATATTTCAGTGTAAATTTATGTGAAGAACTAACAGCGAATGACACTTAACTTATAGCCTAACCCGTGTTCTCCTTTTCTCTCCAATATCACACGACATGGAAGATGAAACCCCTAGTGTCAATTGGATATCCATTCACGTTTCAGGTTATTCACCTGCTTTTTGCAATTCTCCTCACGAAAAACTTGTAAAAATGCTGAAAATTCTTACCTTCTTCATGCAATATTCAATAAAACTACGACCAGAAATCGCCCTTGGCGTAATATTTTACCAGAAAAAAGTTATCGTTGGAAATGGAAATATTTTTTAAATCAAAAAGACAATATGTCACAGGATTCTATTTGTCCGGAGTATAGAAACGAGAAATATATCGCTCGCGTCGATTTATCAGCAAAAGAAATGAAAGGGACGATAAAAAGTGCGATACAAATCCCACGTCATTTCTGTTCCGAAGAAATGACAACGAATATTGACATGCAGTGGTGTGGACGAAGGATAGCCGCAATTTTCTATAGTGAGCCGTAGGGAGAGATGCACATAACCTCAATTTTTGATGGGGTTGGTAGCCCGAAAATAACGTAGAACTTATTGCATCAATTTGAAAGTTATACAAGAGAAGTAAACTTTTTCGAATTTATTTTATTCCTAGTTATTTTCATTGATGTCCATACAGGTGGGATCACGCCGAATAGAATTCTATTTCATTGACGTCATAAATAAAGCGAGTTAAATCTTATTTGGTAGCATGCCGTATCGCAAGTGACAATATAGAATTGGGCTTCGTGTATGTTAGGAAGTGCTACTACCTATTCTATAAACATTGACTATTTTCAGGGTATTTATCACTTATTTACATAGGTGACAGTTCAAAAAGTAGGGTTACAAAAATACATTTTCTTGAATTATAAATAAACAAGGTAATAATATATAGTACAATGTAATGCAAGTGTGGAAAGTATGATTGGAACATTCGTCCTCGCCCATTCTCTAATTTTAATAATCGTTTTTTCAATTAAACTTTCCGCATGTGTATTACCTACTATTTGTATTATAATAATTAATTTCTATCCCCAATTTTAATTATAGATATTACGCGTGCAATTGGTAATCTTACAACAATTAGAGGAAGAAGAAAAGAAACAAAAGCCGTGTTCCTTCGGGCTGTGATTCGTAATCTAAATGATAAAAGTGATCATGATTAAGAAGAATAATGTTTTCACGTTTTCTATTCGTTATCCCCACTTTCTCATATTGTAATCACTAGACAACCTTCCCTTCAAAATCAACCTTTTTGAGTGATTCACATGGATTCAGTTCAGAACAAATTGAAAACATACTATTCCGAGCGTAGAAATTTACGAATGTGGGGTTTGTGGCATAAGATTTTTCTACAAAAGCGTGTAATGAACCACATAAAGATTTGTTTGAAATAAACATACTTCATATTCCTTACCAAGAACATTATTTTTTACTTCAATATAATCCATTTTTAATTCTGACTATAACACTATAGACAGTTGATTATTTATAAAATAAAGTAGGATAGTTTGCATTAGTCTATGCATATGACATTGACATTTGACACTAGATTGTGTTAATTTTTAAATCCTGTTTCTAAAGGATCACGATTAAATTAATCAGGATTCACAAAATCACAATCACAACCCGAAGGAACACGGCTAAAATATTCGCGAAAATAGTATTGGTGATAATAATTTGCAGGTGTTCTTCGAAAAAATCAAATATTAATGCCCAATGATCTGCTCTGTAAAATAAGTTGGTACATCTTAGCAACATTGCTAAAAACTAGACAGTAGAATCAAATGTAAAGTCAGACATTTTCATATTTTCTTTAGTGTTTGCAATTATTATTGGTTATTTGCTATAGATATGTTGCAGAATTGAGGTGGTTGTCTGAAATAAATTTAAAAAATTGAAAGATAAACTAATAAATGTATCTTCCAGTAAAGTTACAAAGTAGGTACTTACATTAATTATAAATTTGTTCGCATACTTTTTAAATTGTTTAACCTATAAGACTTTTTTAAATTCATATAACCGACTTTTTTTTAATTCACATTACCTGCACAACTTGTCACCTCACCGTCAATTATTGTAAACAAGACAGAGTGACAGAGACAGAACATTCTAAAACATGCGTGAAAAAGAGAGAAAGAATGCAATCGACAGCTCGCAAATCGCCTTTGAAAGCGATTCTATCGGTGGGGAACGGGATCGGGGGTACATAGGCGATTGGATGGCGTGATACCAACTAGTAGTGTCAAAGCAAGAATCGTCAGGTGTGACGTCAGAAAAATAGAATTCTATTCGGCATGATCCCACCACAGAAGTATTTTTTACTTAGGGCCGGTATTTTCACTTGCGAATAAAGGTTTAGATAAATTTATCCTTCGGATAAATATTTTTGTCGTCTTTTCACTTGCAAATAAATTTATTCGAAAAAATAACATCTGTTATTCGCGAGATAAATTATTCGGTACTTGGGTAGCGAATAACCGTTTATTCGTAAGTTCATTACATTTCCACATAGTGCAGATTTATTAACAAAATGGATATATTAAATATTATGATGATATTTTCAACTATGAATTAATAAATAACGTGAGAAATCGATCACACACCATCAGACAGCAACATAACCACATAAATGAAATAATTTTTGACAGGTTCCGATTATGAAAACAATTTAGGATCACATATTGGGGATCGCATTTGATCTCAACCAGTAAATAGGTAAATCATTATAAAGATCCTGTCACTTGACGCTGGCAACATATTTTCGAATTTTGGATAGTTTTGTTTAATACATTGACAAACATTTACTTTGAACTGAAACAAATATACAAAAAGTACAAGAACAATTTTACAATATACATATCCCGCTTACCGCATATGAGTGCTGAATTAGATGGTACACTTGTTAAATTACAGTCTCCCGGGGTTAAAAATGCATAATATAGATCACATAGACATTAAAGATGTCAAACAAAATTTTGACAACTACGGATTTAAAAGTAGTTGACACATTTCATCCTTGTCTGCTTAATGTGGCTACGCCAAACTCCATCCTTTTCTACTGACACAAATTCACTCTGCAAGGCTACCAATTTACGAACGTTAAAGTTATTCGACAGATAGCTATTTGTTTGTGTAAAATGTGTGAAAATACGCAATGGAATTATTCGTTGGATAAATATATAGAATAAATTTATTTAACGAATACTTATTCGAAACTTTATTCGGAAGTGAAAATACCGGGCCTTAATAAATAAAAATTTACGTAGCAAATAACTCACCTGTCGCCAGTTTATTGACTCAAAAAACGTTTAAAATCGGTGGCATATTAAACCAACTCCGAATTTTGTCTGGAACCTGTAAATAAAAATATAATATAAATATGAAAAACTGGAACTATACTGTATCTGGTTTAAGATTGCAGTGGTGTGAAGATAGGAGCAATTTGATCTTGTATTCTGGTTGGATAATAAAGAGCCGAAAATAGGGTTTTGAGCGCCTGTGGCAAAAAAATTGCGCCCCTATACATATCAAGAAAATAAAACCAAAATAAAGTTCAGATGAGCGGTTCGCGAGTTGCTAACAACTTATACTTATATGAACATTTTCTAAAATTTAAAACATCTGAAAATCGGCTTAGTTCTCATATTTTCATCTAAAATTTTGAGACGATTAAAGAATTAAGTATTTATGTGTCGAAATTTCAGATGAAATTAAATCTAAACCGATTTGCAGATGTATAAAATTTTAGAGAAATTTCATTTCATTCATAAGTTTAATAACTCGCGAACCGCTCGTCAGCAAAAATCGTCTATACTCTGTTCCATTTAAGCTATTCAGCAGATGGCGCTCGCATCGGTGTCAGTTTTAAGTAGCCGAAATTACATTGGGTAAACTTGTTTCTTGTCTCCAATTTCAGCCAATCAGAGATTTCAAAACTATGTCTAATTCTCTACAGTAGTAAATGGCTTAAATGAAACAAGATATATACAGTGTGTTTGAAAAAGTGGTTACACCCATTTATCTGGCTTATTATTGCAGATACGCTTATTGCTTATAGGACATAATTTATTCAATACAATATCTGCGATTTTATTATATGAAAAGTGTAATATACAACGAGAATATATTTTTTTTACAATATTGCCTATTTTGTCTAATTAAACATTTTCAATATTATATAAATATCTAGACATTTAATAAAATTACATAATGTAACGTTTCTATTTATTTGGGTGAAGTGTAAATATTAGACAAAATAAGTGTTTATTAAACTATAATGAAAATTACTATTACTAATATTAAATAATTATTAAAAACTAATTAAGACTAAAACTATAATTAACTAGATAACACTAACACTATTTACTTAATTAACCAATTAACACTACTATTTATTTCCACGATATTACTAATTATTTATTTCACTACGCATTCCAATCTTAGACTGCCGGTCTATTGCAGACTTTCGGAGACTGTTTACGCGATATTTACATCACTATATTTATGTCACTATATATTTATATCATGTTCAACTGTCCGCCTACCGGCCTCCACGGCGTCTATATACTCAACTGTGTCAACAGTGTCTGTATATTCAACTGCTCGGACAGAAGTCACACCTTTCACCTCACTGTCTGTCTGCTTTTGTAACTAACTTTCTCCTTACACAGCCTTAGTATCACCAACTATCCGTATGCCACAATTCTTCAACACCACTGCCGAGTATCCACTCCAACTCGCTGTTACTGTCCTTGTATACCTAGCTTCATAATACCCCTCAACACTATCGAGTATTCTCTTTAACAGCTATCCCGGTATACCAGTAACTTTCCGACTCGCCGTTACTGTTCTTGCACACTATAGCTTCCTAATATTCGTCAACACTACCGAGTATTTACATCCACAGCTATCCCAATATGCCAGTAACTTCCCGAGTACCTACTCGACACCAACTGCATACGCTCACTACGATAATGCTGTGCTTCTCACTAACACGTTACTCTCTAACACTCCATGTAAATGTCTCTATGACTCTGTATGTAACTAACTCACTAACTAACTAATTCGAGCATAGCAGCAGAGCCGTAACTAGGGTTTTGAGCGCTTGTGGCAAAATTTTTATTTGCGCCCCTACATATCAAGAAAATAAAAACAAAATAAATTTCTGATCAGCTATTCGCGAGTTACTAACAACTTAAACTTCCATATATTCCAATATTTTCTAAAATTTAAACAATCTGCAAATCGGCTTAGTTCTCATATTTTCATCTAACATTTTGACACGATTAAATATAAACAATATTACGTATTTATTACATGTCGAAATTTCAGGTGAAATGAGATCTAAACCGATTTGCAATGTTTAAAATTTTAGAGGAATTTCATATAAGTTTAAGTTGTTAGTAACTCGCGAACCGCTCATCGGCAAAAATCGTCTATAGCCATTCAACAGATGGCGCTCGCATGAGCGCCAGTTTTAAGTTGTCGAAATTACATTGGGTAAACCTGTTTGTTGTCTCCAATTTCAGAGATGTCAAAACTATTCCCTATTCTCTACAATACTGAATGGCTAAAATGGAACAAGATATATACTAAGTATTAAATACCTAATATTGTTTATTTTCTGAGTAATTTAAACTTCAATTATAAATTATTATTCTGGTTAACTATTTTTTAACATAACTCTTTCAGAATTCATCCTAGTAAGAACCCTTTTACGTACAGGAAATTACGAGCTTTACTTTTATATTCTTGTAAAATTTTGATACGGGCCACTGTTTTCATGAAAATGGGCAAATACTCATTTTTTGAAACTTTGACCCAAAATGGCGGCAAAATCAGGGGTCAGTAGAGGGTGCAAAATTAGTATGTCTTTTTGAAGATCCCAATAAAGAATTTCCACAATAAACACCTTGCCGACTGGCCTATTTGTAGATCATTACTTGTTGAATTTAGAAAATAGATTTTATAAATATTTGATCTAAAACCATATAAATAATTGAAATTTTGCGCCTCTAAGAATTTTGCGCCCGTGGCGTGCGCCACCTTTGCCACGCCCTAGTTACGGCACTGCATAGCAGCGTTCCTTTTATACAGCTGCCATTACCTTCTAGAAAAGCTTTAGAATGTTCGACCGCATAACAACAATGAACACAAAAGGTTCAGGCGACCGTAGGTAATTAAACACCCGGCTGCTAGCGCGATTACGTCACCGCTATAAATAGACACTCGCTTACAGCGACGGCGACGTCGGGCGTTCCACGTTACAATAATGTATGAGTACATTTCACTGTAGCATACATATGAAAATTTTAATGATATTCGCATTTACATATACACTGTAATATGTATGTTTTTGAAAGAACAAAAACATTATTGTAAATGAAAATATTTAAGCATAACATTTCATTATGGCGATGTAGCAATATTTTTATTCCGTTGTTAATTACTTCTCTGAGGGAATGAAAAAGCTGGCAGCAATCGTGTTCGCCATATTTCAATGTAACCAGAAATATTAAGTGGATCCATTTGGTCCAGGCGTGGAAAACATTACCCGACCAAGTTCTACAAGGCTCCAATTTAAAGTTTTGTTTAAATTTATACCTGCCCTATTCAACTCCACGTTTCACGACCACGGTCTTGTTATTCGTTACGGCGCAAATTTTTAAAATAACCTGCGGAAACTTCCGACGAGTAATTACAGACTTGTGAGCAAATGAAAACTTTTGGAGACAATGATACTTTTAATGTTGACATTGTTAGTTTTACACTAAGCCTTCGTGCTTTTTCATGTAAAGCAGGAAGATTAAAATGTTTAATTTATTGCCTTAGTGTAAGGTTTTTGTATAATATTAAAAATATGCTGGCAAATCAAAAGAAATATGTTTTTTCGCTCGTGTTTCATTTGAATGTGTTTGAGGTTATGTCATTCTATGGTTCGGCTCCAAAATTAGCCTCTTTTGACCAACAGAATGACTTGTCTGTTTAAGAATTAATTCCACATTCTCTCGTCTTAGCGAATGGACTATAATAGCATTGTAAACGAAGAATAATAAAACCTTCCTTAACACGAACAAAATTGTGTACGTTGCGGCAGTCTAGATGTTATGAATATTAATATTATTCTAATTATGTCACAAATTAAAGAATAGACCATTTCAGAAATTCAAAGCGCATGCGTCAAGTGTTAGACTGCGACAAAAAGTTAGTGCCATTTGTCGTATATCCATCCTTGTTTACATGACAATTCTGTTTATTTCACAGTCTTATTTGTTTTGTTGGTTTCGTTTTTCAAATAATTATGACGGGTACTAAACTTCTGGTGCCCAAAATATTACCATTTGAAATGTTTTGTTTGGTTTGAAAAATAAAAAGTGGGGTTAAGTATGGTAATACAATATTTTATAATTGATTGATGAACATACTTCAATTTTTCACATACTAAAATAAATTTTTATTTGTAAAATAAGAATTGAAACCATACCTTTTACTGAAATTCATATTAACAACTCCTGTGAATTTCTAAAATTTAAAACTATATGCCCGGGTCACGTATAAATTTGAAACGCCGCCATTTAATAGCACTAACTTTTTAGTTCAAAAAGTAAATGTAGTGGTCGCTCAAATTTCTGAAATGGTCTATTAACGTATTTTCCAGATACCATTGACAGTTCACATAACCTCATAAATATAATTGTGCGTCTAGTACTGCCATCTCTGTGTTGAGCCGCGAACTTATCGCACTTTGCACAGTTTCTCGTACATAGTATCGATACTATTTAAACATATTTTTCGTACCTCCGTCCATTTTGATTAATATTACAGAACTCAAAATCGTCCAGAAATGCGCTGTTGCCATGCTGTTGCTGACTTAGGCTGGCAAAAGGAGTTGGCATTACTGTATATGTCAATTTAAGATTATTTTCAACACAAGAATTAGCAAAATTTTACAAATTTTAGGCCTAAATCTTTAATTGTTGTAACTTAAATAATTAAATTTTGTCATAAAAATAATAATATAGATTAATTATAAGTTCCAACTTTAGGACTAGTTTGTTTTGTAACTACAACTAACTTGATGTGATACAATTGAGTTTCCGCCATCTGTCATTAAAAATATGTGAAAGTATATAAAATATACATAACTAATGTTTGTATGTTATATTTTCAATAGACATAAAATAATTACGCATTTTAAGCTCAAATGTAAATAATTATAATCAAACTTGCAATGCAAAATCGATAAGAATATATGTTCATTTTTAGGTTATGTAAAATAGAATAAAGTGTAGAGAAATATATGAAAAATTTATGAAGAAGTCGGTACAAAAAATCTTGTATATCACACGCCCAGAAGCTGTTTTGCGAGATCTTGTATTTTCAGTTTCTGGCCTAGTGATACAAATAACTATTATTTCATACTGCCCACTGTGTACTACTTTACGTTGCTAATTTGAGTCCGGCAAATGGCACATTACATTACTGGGGCTGGGAAGTTTTTCCTGGAAACACGTCCCGGGCCCGGACTGTTTATTTAAAAAAAAAAGAAACGTCAAACTCAATTTCTGACAAATTTATTTTAAATAACACACAAAAGTTCGCATACCCCATCGGTTTCATTTGTATATAATACGAACATCTGAAAAGATAGTGGTCTATATCGGCTTCAACATAAGTTAAATAGACATGTTTTGAAATAACATAATTTAACGCAAAACTTGGTCTGTGAGCGCCGGCCAGCGCGGGCGAACCGACGCCTATGAATAAATGCATTCTAGTAGGTAGGAGGTGCCAGGTAGGCGATCGATAACATAGTGCAGCGCGCGATAGGCGGGCGACGTGAGGCGGGCAATTATATAAATAAGACGGGAGATAAGTGTAATTACCGGAGCATTGTTATGACGTGGATAGTTTTCTAGAAAATATTAGAACTATATAAGCGAGGTACGTGTGTGCAAAGACAGAGAGTCACATACAGTGTTAGTCCGTCAGAAGAACAATTACATAGACAGTAAGAAGTAAGTAGTCACTGAGTTGAGTGGCACAGCAGTATCGTGGTGAGCGTATGCAGTTTGGCGTCAAGTAGAGTACTCGGGAAGTTACTTGTATACTGGGATAGCTGTGGAAGTGAATACTTGGTAGTTTTGAGGAGTATTGGGAAGCTAAGTATACAGGGACAGTAAAGGCGAGTAGAAGTGGGATTGAAGAGTTGTGGCATACGGACAGTCGGTGATATTGAGGCTACGGAAGTTAGACAGTTAGTCCGTCAGGACAATTAGATAGTTAGACAGATTTACATGAATAGACAGTCAGTCAGTAGTATAAAAATGTTAGTGATTAAGAAATTAATTATATTCTTCGTCTAAATTAGTATTTAACATTTGTTTAACTATAGTAATCGTCATTGTTATTATCTTTTAATATTGATTTATTGTTTTAATAAACATCCATTTTAATAATAATTAATTGATTTTTACACTTTTCCCAAATAAATAAAAAAGTTACAATAAACTATTAAAACACGTAAACAGTTTGAAATAAAATGTTGTACGTCATACGGCTGTGAAGTAGTATTACGGTACTCGGCTCCTTATTCGCCTCACCCGTAAACGTCTCATTCGTACCGTAATAACTCACTTCCCAGACTTATAACGTAAGTAACTATTCACAAAAGCTTGTTAGTTGTGTCATCACAGGGAAATATTTTTCTTTAGTGAATTAATCCATAAGTTGATAATACATTTTAGTAATTTATTTTTATATTGTTTTCTAAATTGGAAGGGAAAATATCAGGATTTCTTTTTCACATTGTAGTACTATTTAAAAGATTTTTATCTTTTTTATACTCCATGTTAAATAAATATAAAACTACAGTATTTCCAGAAAAATTAATACCGCATTTCCCGTAAATATTAGCCTGCATTTATGTTGTATTCTAAACCATGAGCAAATTAATATTTTTCGCGATTTCAGCAGAGATTAAGATAAAAATAGTGGTTGTATGTATAATTAATTCAGTAATTCAGTTACTACTTAAAAGAAACAGCTCAAAGCCTGTTTTTTATTGTCGACATAAAAATTTTATATTGCCGTGGAAATTGAAATTCTGCGATAATTATGTTCCGCTTAAAGTTATGCTTTCTCATTTACATAATTGCGAGAGTAGCAAAAATAACTCATGGTAAGAATTTCAAAAGAATGCTGTAAGGATTCATTAAGCGTCTTAATAGTTAAAAATAATGTAGCACTTAAGGAGAGAGATTTAATGCTTTCTTTACATGTAAAATAAAAGTTTGAGACAAAGAGTTTGTGAGCAACAAAGAACGCAGTGAGAAACATAGTTATTTTAGCAGGAGTTGCTGCCCTATAAAGATTCAAACAAATATATAAATTATGCATATGCGCAAAGTGGTTAGCGTTAGCACTAGCAGCATCCTTTCTTATACTTGTTTAATTCATTCCATGATATGTATTTTGCTTCTAACTTTTCAAAATATATTCTAACATAACCTAACCTATTGGGACCCGCAGAATCCGTTGGCGGCGCTGTAAGCGCACCTGTCATGGCGGCCAGTAGGATATGTCAAATTTGTTTACATTCTGAATGAGAGTTTTCTGGCCCAAAATATTGTAAACAGTACAACTCAACACGATTTTTAATTTTGTTCAGTCGAATCATGTATCATGAATCATAGTTGAGGAGCAACAATTCTTAAATTCGGGTTTAATTACTACTTGTACATAAGACTTTTATGTCAATTGGATTATAATAATAATAATAATAATAATAATAATAATAATAATAATAATAATAATAATAATAATAATAATAATAATAATAATAATAATAATAATAATAATAATAATAATAATAATAATAATAATAATAATAATAATAATAATAATACTTTATTACTTAAACAGGTAAGGAACCCTAAACAAGTAAATGTACATAATATGATCAACACAAGACAGAAAAGCGAAAAATTATACAAAAATATCTCGATTTATACACATTACGTTATATAAATTACACATAACGTACATAGTATCATAGTAGACTTTGGTTAAACAGGCTAACCGGAAGTGATATATTACCTGAAGTTGTTAACAGTTTTTCTTGAATAAAATGGTTTCATTTTAATTTTAGAAATAAATGCTTCAAATAAGAGTTTTAGGGCCAGTTTTATAAAAAAAATTATTCTTCACTTAAAATTTAGTTGTCAAGTAAATTTAATGAAATGAACAAATTCGAAACAGTTTACATGTTCTTATGACATTTAAATCATTGCTGTTAGAAAATCGTGTTGCATTTTTTCTTTTCATTAAATTTAGTATGGAAGTAAATTTTAAGTGAAGATTCAATTTCTTTATAAAACCGGTCCTTAGAGAATTAAATTCTGCGTCTAGCACATCAAGTATTATCAAATTAGCCCTTTGTATAAGCAAGATATGTAAATTTAAAACTTATATACTTTTTGGTTTTTATAATGAAGATTGCTATGGATTAGGACAAAAAATAACAAAAAAATAAAAAGTAGATGTTAATGTCAAATTACGTCAAATACGTGCAATTTTATAATTGGGTATGTAGTATTCACTATCTTCTCTCAGGATTCGTAGGATTCACTACAGGTTATAAATAAATGAATATACTTCATAAATCTTTCCGAACAAGTCTTCTTTCTCTCACGGTCAGATACAAACTGTCGTATTCCCTATCAGTTACCGCTCACATCACAAATACATTAATTAATTAATACCTTAATCATTGTTACCCAATACATAATAGAATTATATTATATGGCAGTACACCACAGGGTCTGTACTTCATATTGGTCTTGCGTACAAGGAAGTCGTGTGGTGTCCACATCAAACTTTTCACTTACAATTAGTGCGACAGATATATTATCTTGTCTTTTTCTGTCCGAAACGTCAAACGGCATAGCGCATATAATCTGTTTTAAATGTGGTATATGATGTAGGTTATTGTAATAAATAAGAATATAGAAGGCGAAGAATCACATGTATTTATACTTGTCACTTTTTGCAGAATGTCTTTCATTTCTAACCCTATTTTTATCACAATAGAAAATATTATGATTCGAAATATTTTTATCCGTCAATTGTAGTATAGTCGTTAAACAACAAATACTACTCTATTTACAATTGTTTAATAAAAATCTTTTAATTTTTTTTATTTATATAGATTACTTCATCGATTTTTCAATAGATGTCACTTTCACTAAGTGCTAATTCTAAATGCTATTTCGATTTAAAACCGGTAGTTTTAAGACGCTCCAACCGATTACTATTTGTAATTACTAATCGTAATTTATAATTCAATAGCTCTGAACGAAGCTTTAGTTCTCATCTTACACTCGGCACAAACTCTTTATAGAATTAATCCTTGAAAGTTTCTTTAGTGATCCACTCGCTTTTTTGACAGTAATAGCTACAGACAGATGTGTGTTTTTAAATGCTCTAGGATTGTGGGATTTACCAATAACGAGAATCTGTATTGCTGAAAAGCATAAAGGAAATTTTTTCTTGCTAATTTTATTCAGGTGCTGGTCTCTCGCAAGCATGAACCAAAGTCTTGTCAAGTAGAAAACGCCAACATAATTTGAATTCGTTTGAATTAAAAATTTCATTGTTGCTTAAACCAATATCTTTTACAATTCTTTTAAAAGCATGTTGTCTATGTCTCTGTTGCAAAAATCAAGAGTACACGACATCCTCCACTTTTAGTTGTTTTCCTCGAACTCGGGGTATAACCGGGCATAAAAATATTTACATTTTTCAGAAGCATTTAATGCTTGTCAAAAAAAAATTAAATAAAAATAGCTGCTAGGTCCATCGGTCTCCTATAAGTCGCCGCCTCTCGGGAATTTCCCGATTTCCCGGTGGCCCTGTCCGTCCCTGATATACAGCTTGCGGACTCGATATGTTATCTGAAAACACATCTCGTCCTCTCAACTGTATATTCAATTATTTTCGAACCTCTTGTTGTATAACTATTGAAAACGACTAAAACTATGCATTAATTCAAATACCGCTTTGACAGTATGAGTTTCTAAACTAATTTCAAACTGTTTCCGAGGAACTAAAAATCTGATGTGGCCAACACATAACCTCTCGCCAGATATTTTACCTGGTTGTACGCATAAAACGAAAAATATTTTTAAATAAAAATACATATATTCATGTCTCACTACAAAATAATTATTTTAATATAAATTATGTACAATACCTACATACATTTTCTTTATATTCAATATCCTGAAATTTTCTTTTTCTACTTTCCTTTTCTTTTTGTTTATATTCGTCATTTTTTCGCAAATTCCTTTTATATTCTTTTTTACGTATATTCTTTTGCGTTGCGTTGCATACAAATTAACTTAAAACTTTTGACATGCTATCACTCGAGAATAGACGAACAATAATTTCTTGTGTATATTTGTATAAATTATTTTGGAACATTATTGACGATAGTGCAACTCTAAACTATTTGTATAAACGTTCCACGAATTACATCTCGAAACAAATCTGTAATTACGTTTAATTTAAAAAATGTGAAAACAAATTATGATCTAAGGCATCTAGTAGAAGAGTATGTTCACTATTTACTGAAATTAACTCTACTTTGAACATTGACATATTCAGCTGTGGTTTGCAAAGATTTAAAAATGTAATGTTTCAATATTTCTTCAACAAGTAAATGTACATATACCTAATATTGTAATATGTTATTTTTTACGTTACTTACGTTATATTGTCAATATTTGTAAAATTTTGTCACCCCTCAGTAATTGGGATCTTTGATCCTGTTGAGTGGGTTAACAATAAATAAATAAAAATAAATAAATATTCTTGACAGTGACATTTATGTGTCAATTACAAACATTTGAATTTCTTTGTTAGTAGTTTGATCTGAGATTTTTTACATCAAATTATTTTATATGCATTTCTTTATCTCTAAATCTATAGAAGATATAATAATGAATCTATATTTATCGAATAAAGAATTTAACGTTCTTTAATATAAGTATTTACATAAATTTTCGATAAATATTATTTGGATGATTTTTTTCTTGTAACTACTACTTCTGGTTGTCCAATTGTTACCAAAACTTAATCAACTCTTCCCATTATTGTTAGATTAAGGAATCGGTAGCTAAAAATATCTGAAGTCTTATAGTATTTGAGAAATAGTGAATCCAACATCCACACACACACATACGGATATCATCGTAAAAATGTTATAATCGGATTCTAGGGACCTTAAAACGTGCTTATTCACTAAAATCTAGATATGCGATTTTTAGCATGAATACAATACCTTTCTTAGCGAGAGGTAAAAATGATTATAAATATATTGCTATTATTTCAACAATTCAAACAATATGGGTAACTATGCTGGCAAAATAACGTATTTCCGTATAATGGCATATGCATCTTATAATGCAATTCCAATATTCAAAATTCTTTACTCTTGAAATGAACTTGTACCGGCATGAATGAAAATTGAACGGAGGACATTATTTAAATTTTTAATAAATACCTATTAATTAAAGTATAACTGCAATTTAATAATAAACGGAAAACATCAACGGTAAACATGATAAGGAAGAGATAGACAGTGTACGTTGAAGTAACACAAAGAATCCAAGTTAGAGGTTAGAATTCATATGTAAAGGAACCATAAGTGGAAATTAAGTGGTGTGGACTCAACACAACCAGAAGTTTGTTAAGCCGCGCATATTTAAACAACAGTTGCGGTTGGACAGGCAAGTTCTACTTTAGATGCAGCAAACTTCGCCATAGTTGCTGCCTAAACAACCAACAAGTCACAGAAGGAAATTTATGCACCAGAGTCGTAGGGTATTTTGCGGAATTATACATCTTAAAATGACATTTATGCTAACGATGATAAATTTCATAATTATGAAGTAAATTAAGGATGAAGATGATGATATCTTGACCCGTATTCCTCGAATATTCTCCGCTTCAACTAGTATATTTATTAAATGCATTTAAACTTATGTTTAGTAACTCCTCTCCAACATTTATAATATATACAGGCGCGTACATTTTTAAGTAGCTACAGAATCTCATTTTTACATGGGCATTTCAATGATAAACTGAAAAAAAAAATCAACCAGTGGTTCTCA
Organism: Harpalus rubripes; assembly: GCA_963082715.1. NCBI lineage: Eukaryota > Metazoa > Arthropoda > Insecta > Coleoptera > Carabidae > Harpalus > Harpalus rubripes. Next base: position 86,262,298 of record OY720448.1, read on the forward strand.
ATATATGGATAACAATTTTTATATTTTAAATGGACACACATACTTTTTAATTATTCATTCAATAGAGCTCTTTATTCTGAATGCAACGATATATAATTTTCATAACCTTACATTACAAAATAATTGAGAATTTTTTTATAAAGTATTGAATTAATTCCCCCAAAATATATTAAGAAGAGTGCCATGACTGAAAAAAGTGAGAAATTGTCCACTTAATATAATTTTTAATAAAAATGGATCAATTAACACACAACGAAAAGTTATTTTAAAATTTCATTTCGACAAAACACCATCATAAAATATTTTTCGCACCTTTAAGCCAATAAGATGTCGTAGTTTTAAAAGTGAGTTTTGATAAGCGAATTTTTTTGACGCTTTAGAAACATATTGCTTACATATCTGTCAGAGTGTGTATATTTTCAGTATTATCAGTTTTTATTAAAAACGAATCGATTCGAACAGGAAAAGCAAACTTAAATATAACACCTCAAAATACAATAAAAATTAGAAGGTTTAGATGATTACCAGAATTTTTATTTTGGAAGTAGTCATCCGAATACCATTTTATCCTGGCAAAATTTTCCGATTGCTTTACTCGAGCCTGTTGCTAATTTATCTCGTGACATTGTTAAAAAATCACTCGTTTGACAACTCGTGATTTTGTTGTCAATGCCACTCAATAAATTGCTAGGCAACCAGATCTCGTAACAATCTGAAAATTTTTCCGACAAAAATGTACCACTTATGATATTAAAAGGTGTGTTTATTTTTCAGATTATGTTTATAAATCCATGTCTTTTGACAGTACATTGAAATCTTCCGATATTACCGAAGTAATAACGTGAAAAACCTAGTATTTAATATTTGGACTATAAATCGAATTCATTTAGTAAATATACGGAGAAGTTGACACAAAAAATCTTATGTAACACACGTCGAAACTGCTTTGCGAGTGCTCGTATTAGCCTGTCAAAATATGCTCACACTCGCAAAACGCAGTTTCTGGACTAGTGATACAAATAATTATTACTGTGCAGATATTTAAAAAAAAAAACGATTTCTCACGTTTAACACCCAAATAAAAATACATAAATATAAATATCACCTCGGGTATTATCCGTTGCCGTGTGCCAATCTGCTTTTATTTGCAAATTCCGCCACTCAAAGTAGAAAAATTTTTCCTTGTTTAAAATAAATAATATATCTTGTTGAATATTTTATTTATATAAAACTTTCTTTTTTAGATGTTTTGGAATACTTATTTCTTGCAAAAGTTAAACAATAGATTAATATTTGTCATATCGTATGAGAGGGAGGCAAACAGAGTGAGTTGCAGGTAAATAAATAAATGATGGGGGCGACACATTTTCGTAGCAAAAGCAACCCACGTCAAGTGAAAATAAAACCAATCACTTGTACACTTTGATATGGGTATTGACATTTCTAACTCACGTATAACTTTACAATCAATAGTGTTTTTTAGAAATTTTCATTTATTTTTTGCAAACGATAATGAAATCTGATCTTATACTTGGATATTAGATTATCCCCAAGGCTACTGTATAATCAAAATCGAATAACAGAATACTCGTCAGTGACGGCTCTTATGACTATATACAGGTAGGAGCTGCATTTACATAAAAACATTCACACAGTAAAAAAGTCATTTTGATCAAAAAAAATCTGATGTGGCCAGTACATTACCTTCCGTCAGTTATGTGAGGTTTTTACGAAATGTTACCGGTATACAGCTTTTTATCAGGTTATAGCTACCAGAATCGATATTTTAAGAACACAAGTGGTAAACAGGGTAGATCCATAACCTATGATAAAATATGAAATAGGTTAGAAATTTGAGGTACAAACTGAGCAGAGTCCTACTTTGAACACATTGCTACTTTTAACGCGCACGCTTCGCTTTGCATTATTACCTTTTTTGATATTAGATTCTTCAAGAATCCGGTAGATGGATATGGTAGATATTGAACAATTTTCGAACACGGTAACTTTTTACCACTCGTGTGTTCGAACATAGTCAGTAGATGCGGTATCTACCGGTAGAATTATCGTAAATGCGTATGTATTTTCTATATAAAATCCATACAGAAAGTTTCTTTCAAAAGATTTTAAATTTCTTGTTTGTACATTACCTTTCGACAGTTGTATGTATTTTATACAAATCCCATACAGTAAAATTATAACACAAATATACTACGAATATGTCAATTGCACTTGACACTGACTTCTTTTAATCAGAATTTTCTTAATACAGTAGATGTTTCTACAATAGCTGGCTAATTTATGAAATTTAATTTCTTTATAATTTTGTAACTCTCTATCCATTTAATATGAAGTATAAAATGCAGTCAAATCGTACAGAGAATACAATGTTCTTTGATATTTATAATAACATTAAATGTGAAAAAATGATATTTAACATCGTTTTTCAAGAAAAACTGTTAAAATCTTCAAATGAGGGTACTTCCGGTTGACTAATTATAACCGAAATCTAATCAGCTCTTCATATGGATGCAACGAAGAGGAATACGAAAGAATTATAATTTTTGGAATTCTAGTATTAGAGTTATCGTAGACGAAAATTTTGTTACACACATACAGACATCATCGTAAAAATAATAAAATCGTATTCTAGGGACCTTAAAACGTGCTTATTAATTAAAAACTCACCACCGAAATTTTTGACCAAAGACAATACCTTTCTTACCTAAAGATGACGGAAAGTAAAAAGAAACGTTCATTATATCAGTGGCGGCGCTAAGGGGGGCCAGGGTGGGCACGCGCCCACCCTAAAAAGTCTTGAGCCCACCCACTACCAACATACAAATAATTTTTCTATATATAAAATTTGTGAATAAAATTTTATTTTTAATTCTGAACATTATTTGTAATTTATTTTGTTGTACAATTAATAGGGCAGAAATTACAGCCATATGAAAATTTCACCATTGTATTTCTGTGATTTGGCAAATTTATTTTTGTACATGAAAGGGAGAAAACATGCAGCTTCACATCCCTCGAAAAAATGTAACTTTCAATTAAAAATCATTTGACCTTGAACGAAGAAAGAATTGCCTGCGGCGCTTTCGGCTAACCTTTGCATGACCTATTGTAACCCCCTCTCTGGTGCCCACATTATAAAAAAATATACATATTAGGTGCATACAGTATAAATGAATGTTTGTTATTTTTTTGAAAGTTTCTTGAATAGTAATATTAATAATATTATAAATAATTATTACAAGGAGCTGCAGCTACACAACTCCTGCCACGAGCCGCCACTGATAATCGTATATTAATATCGAAAAGTTTTAAGGATACAAGAAAATTTTTACATAAATTTGGAAATCTAATTTAACTTTCAGTAACAATTTCAATCGTGTGTTAATTTTAGTAAATTGGTAGCCTGCATAATTCTGATAATGGTATTGAAATTCGCAGAATTCCTTGGTGTTGCTGTAAGCGAAAATGTCAAATGAATTATAATATATTGTTATAAAAATTTTGATAAACTTTTTTTTGTTTAAGCCTATAAAATTTAAGCTTTGTTGGTGCGACCGGTCATTAGATAAATAATAATTTTAACAAATTTTTTAAGTACACATAATTACCAGCGTGGATAAGAACTTTTTCTACTCCCACTTGAGAAACTTATCATTTCTTCAAAATCTGCAAACTGGATATGTAAGCAATACGAGTTAACTGAACGGATATAATTTCATATCCATTCTAGGATGCATATGAAATCCACGAATCACAAATCACGTAACTCGTGTAACCTAGGCAACTGTATATTCATGTATTACAAAATTAAGAAGAAGAACGATACAAATGTAACATTTGCAGGGGCGCGCCGTACCATTGTGTCGCCCGTGTGCCAATTCTCATCTTGACGTATATACTCGTATATAATTTCATATTTGGAAGTTATTTGTGAATATAAAAGGAAGTGGCTAGAGTACCAAACGCGGGACCGAGTTCAAAAATTTAATATCTCAAATTTACATGGTTTTCGCAATTTCTCTAATATACCCCAACATTACCCAACCTAACGCCGAAACTCAGTCTTGGAAAAGGCGGGCCAAGTATTATGCGTTAGGTGAGGTTATTGTTGTTCTCTTTAGAGTAATATAAAAGCAACGTTAGTAAGCTATTCAACAACGGTCCCGCGTTTGTTCCGGGATTTGAATTTTTAACAACGGTCCCGCATGTTAAGACACGTCTCTTCGACGTTTCTAGTACTAAACGAGGTACTAAATCACGCCATTTGGAGTTTTGTACAGTAACTATTTGTATATGCATTTTTCGGGAAAAACAAAAACATTATAAAAATATGTAGTTTACTAATGGGACAACTTTGCCCTAATTTAATCGACTTCGTATCTCTTATAGTTTGCGAGATCCCAATGTGAGCCTCGAAAAACGGGCATATTAAATTAAAAAACTTAAGTCTTATTAGAATTTTGCTCGCCGTGTCGCCCCTGACCAAGTGTCGCCCGTGTGCGACGCACACATAGCACCCTGTGACGGCGCGCCCCTGCACATTTGACATTTCAATATTATCATTTAGATGGAAATATTTTCGGTATAAAAAGAAATCTGAATTTAATAACAATTAACTGAATAATATTATGAATTAGTTGTAAGTATTGAAAAAGAACGTATATAAATAATGGAAATCAGAACGGTATGCAATGTCATATTGAAAAGTCAAGGTTATCCTTTTTAGATTTGCCAACAAAAAAATCGTAAGTAGTATATAAAAGTATTGTATAAAATAAAATATAGTTTTAATAACAAATGTCATTAAGAAAGCCTTGGAAAACAAGTGCATAAATTGACAGTAAATAATAATATTCAATAAAATTTCAAATTTCTATACTTCGTATTTTCCTTCTTTTCGTTAGTCGTAGAAGAAGTATGCTGTACAACTCGAGTGGAATGTCCATATCGCCTTCAAGTGATTAAACACTCCGCCTACGGCGTTGTGCTCAAACTTCATCCACATGCGATATGGACATCATATCCAGTCTTGTTGTACAAACTACTATATTTTAGTGTTCAAAATGTTTTATTTTCAATAAATAAACAATTGATACAATGAGACTCTTCTTTTGTTTCTGAGCTACAAGCAAAAACTCGTTTTTCGCTCATTTTGAAAATATATAATCAGCCCTATTCTGTAAAAAAGTTGTTATTTCTTAGAAACGTTGTTATAGCAAATAACCAATAATAATTGCGCACACTGAATAAAACATGAAAATGACAGGCTTTACATTTGTTTCTATTGGTTAAAATTTATAGCAACGTTGCTAAGACTTAACAACTTCCTTACAAAATAGGGGTGCATATCTAATTTATTATGATAGAGAAAAATTGTTTTTATAAAAATTTTACCGTTTTTTAGCTACAATAAAATGGCACAATTAGATTTTTGGAAAACTTAATAATTTTCGAGATATATGACAAATTTATGATTTTTTAAATGGGAACCTATGTTGAAAATAGTCTATACCTTGTTCCATTTAAGCCATTCAGTATTGCGGAGCATAGGGAATAGTTTTGACCTCTCTGATTGGCTGAAATTAGAGATAAGAGACAAGTGTACCCAATGTAATTTCGGCTACTTTAGATTTGCGCTGTTGCCAGTGCCATCTACTGAATGGCTTAAATGGAACAGAGCATAGTCTTTTTGCTTATTTTATAAGTTTTTCAATGATATATAACAAGTCTACATTCTTTTGTTTTAAACATTAATAAAAGACAAATTATTAATTTGAGGTGAAAATATTGGAAATTATTAAGAAACAAATGAAAAAAATTATTACAGATCATCATTTGTTTATTTTGATTCTACCTATATCTATTGTTTCCAAAATTATTCTTAATCAATTATTTTCGGGTTAGTTAAATTACTATTTAATATGCTTTTAAAGTAAATAAATTGAAAAAATGAGTAAAACTGAAACAAATACTATTACAAATATGCAAATGATGATCTGTAATAGATTCTTTCATTTGTTTCTTAATAATTTTTAATTTTTTCACCCCAATAAATTAATAATTCATCTCTTATTGAAGTTTAAAACAAAAGAATGTAGATTTGTTATATATTATTGAAAAGCTTATAACATAAGCAAAAAGACGAGAATATTTTCAATATAGATTCCCATTTAAAAAGTTTGTGTTATATCTCGAGAATTATTAAGATTTAAAAAAACTAATTTCGACATTTTATTTAATCTAAAAAATCTGATGTAGACACCACACGACTTCCTTGTACGCAAGACTAATATGAAGTATAGACTCAATTATAAAATTGCACGTAGTTGGCGTAATTTGACATTAACATCTATTTTCTATTTTTTTTGTTATTTTGTATCCTAATCCATAGCAAGCTTCATTACAAAAACCAAAAAGTATATAAGTTTTAAATTTACATATCTCGCTTATACAAAGGGCTAATTTAATAATACTTGATGTGCTAGACGCAGAATTTAATTCTCTAAAACTCTTATTTGAAGCATTTATTTCTAAAATCAAAATGAAACCATTTTATTCAAGAAAAACTGTTAACAACTTCAGGTATCACTTCTGGTTAGCCTGTTTTAACCAAATTCTGCTGTGTTATTCCAATTGATATAAAAGTCTTATATACTAAATTTGAAAAGTTTTGGATTATATTTTAATATAGTTTTTCATTAAAATCTATTATAGGCTTCAAATAAAGTACTATTTCTGGAAATTATGTAATGACCAAAAAGGGAGGTGCACAACTAGATGTTATATAAGTCCTAAATACAAAATTTCAACTTCCTACGGCTTACCGTTTTTGAGTTATGCGAGATACGTCATTAGAGATTAGTCAGAATGGATTCAGGGATGGCCAAAATGGATATTTCCGTTGAAATCTGGAAACCGAAATTTTTCGCGAATACAATACTTCCTTTACTATGTACAAGGAAGTAAAAACGGTAAAAGTATTGTAAAAACAATTTTTCTCTATCACTTGTAGCTCAGAAACAAAAGAAGATCGAAAATTCCTTTCGTGACTACTAAACTTTTCTCGAAAAGTTAACCCTGCCATGTGCAAACGGTTTTGATCTATCGTTAATATTACTCGAGATACTTTAAAAACATCGAAAATGAGACACCTATACAATATCAAAATATTTTTATTTTATTCTATGAATTGCCTACATAATATAACATAATAATTTTCTTGGCCGTCCAGTGTGTAAGTGGATGGATGTGATTGATAAGGTACTAAAAGAGAGAAAGTTTCCGAGTGGGAAGAGAAGAAGAGCGTGTATTAATGCGATTATGAATGTGGCCGAGGCGAAAGAAGTGCGCTTAGACAGGAATGTGTGGCGAAGGATGATTGTTTTGTAACTATTATTGTGGTCCGGTTGCGGTATTTCGCTACCGAAAATCGGTCACTTTAATATGTTAAGAGTGAGGAATATATGTTGTACCTATGATGTCAGGTTAGTAAGAATGTTGTTGAAAGAGAGACTGATTATTTTTTGGATGATGTTATTTTAATTCTTTCGGGTTTGTGCTAACCCACTAAGGGCCACTTTTACAATTGATGGATAAACTATGGTATAGCTATCGGAGGTATAACATTATCCTAGCAATTATACCTTCGATAAACAAGAATGTCTTTTACAATGCATTTTTATCTATCAGATAGTTATACCAGGAATTACGTTAAATCACTTTAAGTTGGTATTGGCACAATAAAATTATCTTCTTGTTAGACTATTTTTCTTCAATATTGTTATTATTTCTGCTTTCTAATTTGCATTTTTCACGATGTTAGATGATATAAATATTATTTTTGATTCTAACAGTGATGATGAAATACTTGATTGACATCTGTCAAACGAATGAATAACAAAACATCGTTTGTGTTTACGTGGTATCCATAAGAACCAGGGATAAAGTTATCCGACGTTTATACGACCGATTTCCATGGGATAAGAAATACTGGTGTTTTATTCTATCTGAGGTTTATCCGAGGTTTGTAAAATACAATTTCCAATTTTATACCTGGTATAGCGTTATACGAGGTTTATCTAATGATTGTAAAAGTGGCCCTAAGTGGGAAATGCGTGATTTTATGTATGTATGTATGTATGTATGTATAATTTTGACTAATTTATTATAGATAACATTTATTCGATATCATAAGCTTGATCGTTCACGAAGCAATTTATTATAATCCTGTTATTTTTTTTAAAAATTATCTGCCAATTAAAATTTATCCATTGCTTATCTTCCATGGGGCATGGGAATGAAAAATTAAACAATTCCATTGAATCTTCAATAATAATTAGTATGCAAGCGTTATATGCTACACCCACGTATTTTCCCCTGTTCAGTGAACATCCTTCCCTTGGGATTATCACTGCGGCCCGAGGCATTTTTGCCATCTGCCTCTGCATTTGGTAATTAACACACATCACATTTGAATGCGAATCGAATGCGGCATGGGGAATGATTTAATGTGACGTTTGAAATTGACCCATTGATTAAATTCGGTTTCAAAAACCAACAAAAAGTAGGTCTAATAGTCTAACTGTTTGCTGTTTTGTTTCGTCCATGTTTTTTGGGCATGAGAGCGACTGAGTGGCGTTAATTAAAAATTTTATGATGTAGCGAGAATGTAAAATTCTTTTTTCAATAAAAATAATTGTCGTGGATATAAGCGCACAAAGACCACAATTACGGGCATTATTATTTTTTTAAATTGAACTTTATTTCTCCTGTAACAAGTAACAAATTGGGTGTCAATTTCAATTTTTCTCCTAATCTTGTTTCTCTTCTCAAATCTTATTTACATGCTCGCAAAATGACAGTTCGCGTTAACAGTTACAATTCCGATACTTTTATTGCCACATCCGGTGTGCCACAAGGCTCTAATCTTGGGCCGCTTTTATTTATACTATTTATTAATGACATCGTAGATGTTATTAAATATTCTGAAGTTTTACTGTATGCCGATGATCTAAAATTTTTTAAAACTATCAATTCTGTACATGACTGTTTTCTTTTACAAAAAGATGTCGAAAATCTTCTAACTTGGTCTCAAAATTCTAAATTATTTTTCAACTTCAGTAAGTGTAAGTTAATGAGTTACTTAGTGAAAAAATTTATTCTTATATTATGGAAAATACTTATCTTGTTCGTGTATTTGTGTTCAAAGACCTTGGTGTTATTTTTGATTGTAAGTTAAGTTTTCACTTACATCACTAAGTCATCCATTAAAACTCTGGGTTTTATTATACGCTCATGTAAATCTTTCAATAATATAACAACTTTAAAACGTTTATATTTTTCTCTTGTGAGATCTAAATTAGAGTACTGTCTACAAGTATGGAACCGAATTTACAACAAATACATATTACAACTTGAATCAGTACAAAAAAGATTTGCAAAATTCTGTTATTTCAAAACTTTTAAACAGTACCCTAATTTCGATATGAACTATAACTTACTTTTGTCTGAAGTTAACTTAATTTCGTTACACTCTCGGAGAAAAATATAGTCATGTTTATTTGTGTATAAATTGCTAAATAATATTATTTTTGATAATACATTGCTTGGTAATCTTCCTATAAAAGTACCCCGGTTAACAACTAGAAATAAGGTGACTTTTCAACTTAATATTGTACGAACTAATTATGAAATGAAATCCCCAATTTATCAAATGTGTTCTATATTTAATAGTATTCCATTTAACATTGATGTATTTTTTTCTTCATTTAGGGTGTTCAAACGTAATGTTTCAATTTTTTTTCGTTATGAATAATGTTTTATATTTTCGTATATATTATTTCTTATTTGTTATTATTAGTTCTTGAATGTTTATATCTTAATATTATGTTCTAAAAAATAGTATATTAAAGAACGTGTTTTATAAGACATGTTTTTTTCGCACGCGTCAAAATTTAGAAAACGAGCGTTAGCGAGTTTTCTAATTGACAAGTGCGAAAAAAAGTCTTATAAAATGAGTTCTTTATACTATTTTTTATATTTTGCACCTTCTACAAACTAAAATATTTTTAAAAAACTGTTAATATTAAACCGAGTTGATTTAGGGAAATTTGTAAGTGAAATGTTGTAGTTGGTAACATTGAATTGACCACATTCAATTATTATTTGAAAGTTCATGTCATTTCAATATTTACGAACAAATTTAAGTGAATTTAGTGTAATCATGGAAGATGAAATCAGTTGCACTCCGCCTGAGCTACGTAATATAGCTCAGACTACAGGAAATAATCTACTTCCTAAAAAATCGCGCGAGATTTATGAGAAAGAATTTGCAAATTTTGACACATGGTGTAAAGAAAATAGTGTCAAAGGCGTAACAGAGAATGTTTTGATTGCTTATTTTGAAATGCAAAGTAAGACGAAAATATGTATTATTATTATTATTATTATTATATTCATTAAATAAAGTGATTAATTAAGTAAAAGAAATTTTGAGGTTATATTGAAATTTCTTATCTTCCAGCTTTGACGTTTGACAATTTAACCCTTTCAGCCTCAGTGTCCAGGAAATTTTGATTTTTTCTTATATTTGAATTAAAACGCTTTAAAATTAATTAAAAATAATTTTCTATCGTTCAAAGGTTCAATCTACAAATTTTTAGTACTACTAGGTCCATCTATGTGGACTAATTCGAACATTATATTAACATTTACTTACTCAATTTGTGATTATATTTGTACATTTTCATGTAAATAATCTTCTCTAAATAAAAAATAATAATTTCGACATTATATTATTAAAATGAATTGTCAATTAACTAAAAATAAATTAGGTAAAAATGGGTTAAAGAAACGTCATCTAGTACCAACCGTCTAAAACAAAAAATTGCGTATCGAAATGAAGGTCATTACGATACGCAATTGCGTATCGTAATGACTTCATTATGAACGCAAAATATAAAAAGCATATTATTTAATTACTTTATTAACAGGTATTTTTTTATTGTTTTTGTGTACCGTTACTATGCAAGGTTTATTATTGTATCATTCTTTTTTGGTGTAAAATCCTCCTGTAACTGGAACTTTATGTTCTGTAGGACTGGTTAAATAAATATTGAAGTAAATTTTTAGTACACCTACACGATAAAAAAAATCGAAGCAATTTGAAAACCTTTTAGAGATTAGGAAATGAAATATGTACGTCATTCTTAATTGCAACTATAATCGAATCCCCCACGAATGGGAAATGTTTATGTAAGGTTGCTTAGCGACAGTCATAGATACCTACCTGTAATAAATACTGGTGTTCCGTAAGGGTGAATTGCATGAAAGTGGGTTAACCCTCGAGTTACGCTTACCCAGGATTACATACACAAACAGAGAGTTTCCAGCCTATTTGACAGCAAATCTCGGATCAAAAAATAACTGACCGATTTGCACGGGTTAACCCACATTAGCAAAATGCATATGGCTGACATTTGTCATTTCACGTGGGTTAACCCGTGCAAATCGGTGAGTTATTTTTTGACCCGAGGTTAGCTGTCAAATAGGCTGAAAACTATCTGTTTGTGTATGTAATGTAACCCTGGGTTAGCGTAATGCTGGATTTATACAGCGTAAGCCGTAACGTAACGTACCGTGCCGTAACGTAAAGAATAAATCAATGCATACATATGTGATAATTTATACAGACGTAAGCCGTAACGTGACGTACCGTAACGTGTCAAAAACCCAAAGATCGCCAACTTTGATCTTTCTACGTTACGGCACGTTACGGTACGTTGCAATATTACGAAAATTATTACTGCCCTGCGCTATAGTCTGTTTTTGTGTGGCTAATTATGACAAAGTTGGAATTAATAAATTAAATGGATATAAATATAAAAAATACTACATTACGAATAGTCTGTCTTGTGTGACTTTGAATGACAGAAGTGACATGTGTCAAATGTCAAAGTTTAGATTAATATGTTAAATGGAAATATATATGAAATATAGTGCATTGCGAATAAACTAACGAACCTGATAAATACAAATCTGATGTACACTACACTTGTATCGACAGAGCATTAGTATACTTTTTACGAAAATGTACCGTAAAAGTTCTGTAGAAAATAGCCTAGAAAAGTCACGCGTTACGATACGTTACAATACGCCACGGCACGGTACGTTACGTTACGGCTTACGGTGTATAAATTCAGCATAACTCGATGGTTAACCCATTTTCACGCAATCCACCCTAACAGGCTTATTCTGTAAAAATATCGTTACATAACAACTATCGTTATTTATAAATATAACGATGTGATCCTGAACGACAATGTGTAAAAACCGTATTCACTAAATAATATCGTTATAAACGTCCTCATACCGCTCGTCACAACGACTAGCCATTTTTTTTTACAAAAGTTAGTAGCTATTATTGTAAATTAGATTGTCATTGTAATATCATTTTGCAAAAAAATATTGACATTATTATTTTAATTATTATTTCTTTATTGTGGAAAGAAAATGTATAAATATTGATTATCAAATGGATTATTATTATCCCATAAAAGACTTTCACGACCACAAACATTTCTTCTAAAATTTAAATATGGTTGTTAATTATATATTTGATGCATGAATAAACGTGTTGTTACCTATTTTCCATTTCCTCTTGCACAAATATAAATAATAAATTAATTAACCCTTCCATTTGCTAACATTTGACATTTACGGATTGAATAACGACAAGTGAATCCATATCGTTCATGAACTACTTAAAATAACGACAATACGATTTCAATATAACGACATTGGTTTTACAGAATACGCTTTTTGAAAATTATCGTTATTTAACAACTTTTTCGTCATAACGATACGTTATGGTATAACAACATTCTCACAGAATTTTCAAATTGCTTCGATTTTTTTTATCGTGTAGGTGTACTAAAAATTTACTTCAATATTTATTTAACCAGTCCTACAGAACATAAAGTTCCAGTTACAGGAGGATTTTACACCAAAAAAGAATGATACAATAATAAACCTTGCATAGTAACGGTACACAAAAACAATAAAAAAATACCTGTTAATAAAGTAATTAAATAATATGCTTTTTTTAGAACATAATATTAAGATATAAACATTCAAGAACTAATAATAACAAATAAGAAATAATATATACGAAAATATAAAACATTATTCATAACGAAAAAAAATTGAAACATTACGTTTGAACACCCTAAATGAAGAAAAAAATACATCAATGTTAAATGGAATACTATTAAATATAGAACACATTTGATAAATTGGGGATTTCATTTCATAATTAGTTCGTACAATATTAAGTTGAAAAGTCACCTTATTTCTAGTTGTTAACCGGGGTACTTTTATAGGAAGATTACCAAGCAATGTATTATCAAAAATAATATTATTTAGCAATTTATACACAAATAAACATGACTATATTTTTCTCCGAGAGTGTAACGAAATTAAGTTAACTTCAGACAAAAGTAAGTTATAGTTCATATCGAAATTAGGGTACTGTTTAAAAGTTTTGAAATAACAGAATTTTGCAAATCTTTTTTGTACTGATTCAAGTTGTAATATGTATTTGTTGTAAATTGGATTCCATACTTGTAGACAGTACTCTAATTTAGATCTCACAAGAGAAAAATATAAACGTTTTAAAGTTGTTATATTATTGAAAGTAAGTCAAGCAAAAAAAAAACTTTTTTTAATAGTATGTTGGGCTTGTAAGTTCCATTTATTATAACTCCATAAAGATAATTGCGTAGGCTTCCACAGTCTGAGTCATGAGAAATATTCGTTTTCCGGGAATGGACTGTCATATTTTGAGTCAGAGCTCCACGTTTCGCCCGCAGTCTTATGGCGCATCTTCAGGAGCAAGGGGGATAGTACTGTCTTAAACAAGGTTACCCGACGTGTAAACCACGCTAGAGGCCGAGTTTAAGCAACAAGGAGGGAGACTCAGTTTACAAGGTTACCCGACGTGTAAACCACGCTTGAGGCCAAATAAACCAAGTGACGAAAAGAAGGCCGAGAAGACAGTTATATACTAATCTAAAGATACGGTAGATGAGCAGAGCTAATGAGGACCAATGGGAATCGAGTTCGTAATGGTAGATTGGGCGTGTCGTGTTCCGAGAATCACCGGTTTCCACATGTGGCTCAAGAAATCATCCCGATTGATGTTATTCGGGTGTTTCCATATTTCTAAAGTTTCCCTGTATTTACGTCTGTAAAACTCAGGGACAGGAAATAAAATGCGGGAATTTTCAAATAAGATGTTATGTCCTGTGTTGTGTTGGTGTTCTGCGACCGCAGATGTTAATAGCGTGGTTTACACGTCGGGTAACCTTGTAAACTGAGTCTCCCTCCTTGTTGCTTAAACTCGGCCTCTAGCGTGGTTGACACGTCGGGTAACCGTGTTTAAGACAGTACTATCCCCCTTGCTCCTGAAGATGCCCCATATGACTGCGGGCGAAACGTTGAGCTCTGACTCAAAATATGACACAGTCCATTCCCGGAAAACGAATATTTCTCAACTATACATAAAGGTTTATTGAGGACGTTTCGGCCTAATATGCGGCCATCATCAGCTACAATACATTACATCCAAATTATTGTTAACATTGATGTATTATCGTTTGATTTTGTTATGATGATGTTTAAAAGTAGCGGTAGTGGGGATAAAAAAAACCAGAGAAACCCGGATTATTTCGTGGTTGCCGTGGTCCGACTTTTACCAACGTTTTTCAGGACCCGCGTTCCGAATTCAAACCGGTAAATAATTTCAGGACTTACGGAACATACTAAAAGTAAACAAATTTTAATAAAATACCTCGGTGGGAGTTTTTTCACAGCCTCGCCTCTCGGTAAAATACATACGTAAGGCCTCGTCTGTAATGAAAAATATCCCACCTCCCTCTGATGTACGAGTAGTATTCATTAATAAATTATCAAAGCTGCGAATTACTCGTAAAATAAAGGTAATATTCCGGAAAAGAAAATATTCTTTATATTTATATTTATATGTTCATGCAAAGGAATCATTAGTGTTGCTAACATTATATTTAAATTAATAAAAATGAAATGGCGGGAGGCGGGAAATGGCCACATCAATTTTCACCTCTCGCTGAGAGGTATTGTATTCATGCTAAAAATCGCATATCCAGATTTTAGTAAATAAGCACGTTTTAAGGTCCCTAGAATCCGATTATAACATTTTTACGATGATGTCCGTATGTGTGTGGACGTGTGTGTGTGGACGTGTGTGTGGATGTGTGTGTGTGTGGACGTGTGTGTGTGTGTATGTGTGTGTGTATGTGTGTGTGTATGTGTGTATGTGTGTATGTGTGTATGTGTGTATGTGTGTATGTGTGTATGTGTGTATGTGTGTATGTGTGTATGTGTGTATGTGTGTATGTGTGTATGTGTGTATGTGTGTATGTGTGTATGTGTGTATGTGTGTATGTGTGTATGTGTGGATGTGTGTATGTGTATGTGTATGTGTATGTGTGTGTGTGTGTGTGTGTGTGTGTGTGTGTGTGTGTGTGTGTGTGTGTGTGTGTGTGTGTGTGTGGATGTGTGTGTAGATGTGTGTGTGTGGATGTGTGTGTAGATGTGTGTGTGTGGATGTGTGTGTGGATGTGTGTGTGGATGTGTGTGTGGATGTGTGTGTGGATGTGTGTGTGGATGTGTGTGTGTGGATGTGTGTGTGGATGAGTGTGTGGATGTGTGTGTGGATGTGTGTGTGGATATGTGTGTGGATGTGTGGATGTTGGATTCACGATTTCTCAAATACTATAAGACTGAAGACATTTTTAACTACGGATTCCTCAATATAACAATAATGGGAAGAGTTGATTAACTTTTGGTAACAATTGGACAGCCGGAAGTAGTAGTTGCAACAAAAAAATCATCTAAATATCGAAAATTTATGTAAATACTTATATTAAAGAACGTTAAATTCTTTATTCGGTAAATATAAATTCATTATTATATCTTCTATAGATTTAGAGATAAAGAAATGCATATAAAATAATTTGATGTAAAAAATTTCAGATCAAACTACTACAAGGCAAGAAATTCAAATGTTTATAATTGACACATAAATGTCACTGTCAAAAATATTTGTATGCCACTGTCAAAAATATTTGTACATTATTATGAAGATTATGAAAATAAAAAAAAATTCAACGCAAAAGAATATACGTAAAACAGAATATAAAAGGAATTTGCGAAAAAAAGACGAATATAAAGAAAAAAAAGGAAATTAGAAAAAGAAAATTTCAGGATATTGTATATAAAGAAAATGTATGTATTGTACATAATTTATATTAAAATATCCCATAGATTTTGCAAATATATGTGAAAATTATTTTGTAGTGAGACATGAATATATGTATTTGTATTTAAAAATATTTTTCGTTTCATGCGTACAACCAGGTAAAATATCTGGCGAGAGGTTATGTGCTGGCCACATCAGATTTTTTTGTTTGTAATATAAGCGACTACTGTATACAATAATATGTTTTCGCCAATATTTTGTATAAAGTAATATTGTATGTAACCCCTATATTTAGAATTTATTAACATTGCATTTTACGAATAATTCTTCTTACGTGCATGCGATCTGATGTAAAAATTATTTTTATACTGAAATAATTACCAGAACAAATTAAATTTCTTTGTTAATTATTTTTCGTGTATGGAATAAAGGCATGAAATCTACGCATGCATAGCATTTTAATTACAAACTATTGTAAATTTAATTTAATATACTTTTTATTTTGCTAGTATAAAATGTAACCTTGGTTTTATTATGAACGTAGATTGTGTCTATGTACAGAATGTCTCATTTTCGATGTTTTTTTAAGGAATCTCGAGTAATATTAAAGATAAAGCAAAACAGTTTACACTTTCCTGGGTCAACTTTTCGAGAAATGTTTAACAGTAACCACATGGAATTTCGATCTCCTTTTGTTTCTGAGCTACAGGCAAAAACTCGTTTTTCGCTCATTTCGAAAATATCTCATCTTATTTGTTATGATATTAAGAGAAAAATTGTTTTAACAAACTTTCAACTGTTTATATAACAAATATAACAAACTTATGATTTTTAAATGGGAACCTATATTTATAATAGTCTCATCATTTTGCTTATTTTATAAGCTTTTCAATGATATATAACAAGTCTACATTCTTTTATTTTATACATGAATAAAAGACAAATTATTAAATTGTCGATAAATAATAATTTAACTAACCCGAAAATAAGTTGAGAATAATTTTGAGAACATAATTAATTATAAAATAAAAATAAACAAATGATGATTTTTAATTGATTTGTTTCTTAATACTTTTTAATTTTTTTCACCCAAATAAATTAATAATTTATGTTTAATTGATGTTTAAAACAAAAAAAATGTCGACTTGTTATATATCATTGAAAAGCTTATGAAATAAACAACACGACGAGACTATTTTTTAACATAGATTCCTATTTAAAAAATTATAAGTTTGTGTGATATCTCGAGAATTATTAAGTTGTACATAATATGAAATAATAAATAAAAAATAAATTAATATATATATGTCATCAGCCAAACGGGAGTACAAGAAAAAAAAATTGTTAACTAAGTTATTAAATGAGCATGAAATATATTTGATTTAAATAAAATACTTAATAATAATTATTGGTTATTTAATTTAAAAATGGCCAAAGGTCATTATGTGGTTCCTACCAGTTGGGGATAATTTTGGAGATCGAGACTGTCAAGATTTCCAATACATCCGATACCAGTAGAAGAGAACTTACTGACTGCAATACTTACATAGGTACCTATATACATAAAATTTAAAAAATAAGATTTCAAACTTATTTTGTCATATATAATATAAGTGGTAAATTTTTACCGGATTTTTTATTAGATTGTTACGAGAGCCGGTTGCCTAGCAATTTATTGAGTGACATTGACAAAAAAATCACGAGTTGTCAAACGAGTGATTTTTGATCAATGTCACGAGATAAATTGGCAACAGGCTCGAGTAAAGCAATCGGAAAATTTTTCCAGGATAAAATGTAACCACGAATGGTATTCGGATGACTATTTCCAAAATAAAAATCAGGTAATATTTATATAACTTTTTTCTTGACAAAAATCTTGTAATTTTTATTGTGTTTAGAGGTATTATGTTTCAGTTTGCCTTTTCAACGTTTTACGTAGATTCCTGTCCGAATCGACGCGTTTTTAATAAAAACTGATAACACTGAAATTATACAGACTTTGACAGGTATGTAAACAACATATTTCTAAAACGTCAAAAAAATTTCGCTTATCAAAACTCACCTGTAAAAATACATCTTTTTGGCTTAAAGGCTGCGAAAAAATTTTTGGTAACTAGGTAGAATCCTGAATTTGGATTGGTTTATATATTTATGAGTGAAATAGGCACATACAATTTTTTGGTCGTCATTTTTAAAGTAGGCTTTGATCGTTGTTTTTATTTACATACCGTCTCTATCTACTGATCGGTAAGTGATTTCCATCACCTACCGATCAATAATTTATAAATAAACCTCACTGCCTTGTAAAACCTATTGGTAAACATTTAAAAAACCCGATCGAGCAAAAAAATTTTGGACAATATGTCAGGTATATAACAAACTGTGGTGTTATAAAATGACAATTTTAACTCTAAAAACATACACTAACAAGTGTTTGTCGATAAGAGATAAATGTATAGGTACTTACATTTTTCATATTTTTCAAAATGAAATTAATAGCCTTACATTTTATCTTTTCTGGGTGTTACAATCAACATTCCGTATTTTTGCGGTAAACGATGTATTTTTTTATGAAGTGGTTTGTAATTTATTTTAAAAATATGGCGGGTTATCACGCGATAAAAAAGAGAAAAAACATCCTTTAGCTAGCGATTTTTTATGACCAAATTTATTGTAGTGAACATAAGAAAAATCTTTATTATCTTTGGGTTCCTCATGCGCTAACAGCATTTAAATTTAAAATAAACTGTCATATTTTTAAAAAGTAGGTACATAAGTAGACACATGAGAGATTTATAAAACCAAGTATAATAATTATTGCGACGGATTAGAACTTTGTCGAACTAGGCTTCCTATATTAAAAATGTTATAATTTTTTACCTTGGTTACTTGTTGCTAATGTTTTTTTTATTATTTATTTATGTATATTCCCTGAAGAAGGCAGCATTATATGTTGCCGAAACGGAATACGAAAGAATTATAATTTTTTGAATTGTAGTATTTGGGTTATCGGAGCCGGAAAAATCGTCACACACACACACACACACACACACACACACACACACACACACACACACACACACACACACACACATACACACACACACACACACTCACACACACACACACACACACACACACACACACACACAACACACACACACACACACACACACACACACACACACACACACACACACACACACACACACACACACGCGCGCGCGCGCACGTACGTACATACATACATACATACATACATACATACATACATTCATACATACATACAGACATCATCGTAAAAATAGTAAAATCGTAATCTAGGGACCTTAAAACGTGCTTATTCATTAAAAACTCACCACTGAATTTTTTGACCAAAGACAATATCTTCCTTATCTAAAGGTGGTGGACGGTAATGATGGTCATTATCAAGCAAAACCATGATGAAAATTCAAGTGTCACGTATGGCGAAGCGATTCAATTTCATAATTCTAATTGTACAATCAATGTAAACATTTACAAACATGAATTATAGTTTATTTCTATTAATTAAGTCTAATTTTGTATTTAATTGTATAATAAATATTATAGTCACATGTGAATAATAATTAATTTTAATCACTAAAACAAATGTATAAAGTATGCCAAAAACTGCTACTGTAAGATAAAATTACTTATTAGAATAAAATGTAATGAAAATAAATAATGACATTACATGTAATCCATTACTGCCCATACCTCTGAACTAAATCACCACATATGGCATTTAATTCTTTTGGATTGTTCGCAACTTTCGTATAAATGACAAAATCAATTTCTAGTATAAAAACTAAATTTTATCTTGGTGTTTGATGTTGGAATACGCATGTGCAGGTGATTTTAAATGATTCCCTTGCGAATGAAATGTCCAGGGAGAGGGGAAACTAGAGGCAACTGTTTTTGTGTGAACGCGAGCTCGTTTGAACCATCAAATTAGCAAGTGTTTCCAGGCACCGTTAATGGAAATAATTAGGGATTGATTTGAATTGGGTTTGTTGACTTTTGAAAGATTTGTTACTACTGTTTGAGATTTTTTAAAGAAACTTGAAACTTTGTGCTTACCTGTGATGTTGACATTTGTCGATAATTAATTTCAGAAATTTATAATTAAAAACCGAAATTGAATTGACTTTTCAAATGAAACAAATCAATATATCATTACGGCTTGTACCTATACCTGAGAGTACCAATCAGTTTTAAGTAGGTTTCTGTAATAACGAAATATTTTGACGAAGCACGTAATCATTGTTATTATGGATGTTTTGTGCAATTTATATTTGGCAGATGTCGATCAAATTTAAATTAGAGCATGAACAATGAAAACTGTAAATGATTACACACTACGTATTACCACGCTAAAGAGTATTACCAGTATGAATGATAACTCAATGATAAATAAAATTACCTGAAAGATAATTTTTAAAAGTTTATTAATTCAAAGTAGTTAATTTAGTTAACTATCAAGTATGTTAATAACGCATAAGAGCATAGACAGAGATCGCCAATGGAGCCCATTGGCGTCGTCCAACTTTTCTAAATTTTTTATGTTATCGAAGAATTTCAAAATAGAAATTCTGTATTTTTTGTTTACTTGAAACTATGCTTAATAACGCCTAAAATGATTATTTAAGTTTTGGCGCGAAAGTTGTGACGTTAGCGTCACTCCGTCATAAGTATAGAGAATCGACATACGTTACCATTAATAATAGTAATATAATATACAATAAATGTTTCAAGAATAAAAATACGTATCCATTACATACTGTGATCAAAAATCTTTAGAGCTAATGGTAATAAATAAACCAGAGAGTTATTATATCGTTTCAAAATATATATTTGTTCAATCTACTTACATGAATTGGTATAGGAGTAGTGTTAAATGATAATGTATGAAAAACTTCCCTAGTACATATACATAAATATAAATCTGGTAAGTAAAATTAATAATTATTCTCGTTTTCATAACCAGGTTAATCATTCGCTTAATTAATGTGACTTTAAGACTTTCTTTAATTTAATATTGAAGGTTATTATACTCAGCAAGTGCCATTATTATAATTATAATAGTATTTAAACTATTTTCTATTTATAATAAAATACAACAATGACAGTATTGATAGCAATAATCAAAGCATAGTTCATAATAAAAAGTAATCCAATATTTACATTCCTATTTACTAAATGATTACAACAATGACAAGTATTGAGATTACAATAATTAAAACATAAATTATAATATAAATATATTTAGTAAGTAAATTTTCTTTTGATCTTAATAAAAATTACTTATATATTAAATATATGTATGTTAGAGTATGTGTAAAGCCAATCGCGAATTTATGAGCTAAATATACATGATCCACAGTATAGTGACATTTTCACAGAGTAACTGGACGACTGTAATGACGCTGACGTCACAACATGGCGATCATTTTACGCTAAAAACTTTAATTACATTATTATTTGTTTAAAAATACAAAATATATGCAATTTTTATTTCGTTTTCATGTATTTATATTCAATAATCCATATGCGACGTGTAATTTCTAAAAAGTCAAAGACTTGGACGGACCCATTAAACATTTGTTAGTCACAATATTTTTACTCTAAGCATATCTGTTTATATTGAAGAAAATCTAAGTTTATTGTTGACAATTTTTTGGATTATTAACGTTCGTGATAATATTTGACACTTTATTCGCAGTTACACCAATATACGAATAATGAAATGCATAAATAATCAAAAAAAAAAACTATTGATATTGTTTATTAGATCTTTTAAAATTAAAATTTTGAATTATATTGTTTAAATTAATAAGTGTAATGTAACTAAAGATTTTCAACTTTAAAATCATATATCTTAAAGTTGATCATAATCAATGGTTTAAAAGTGGTTAATGGTTAACGATTTTTGAAATGTTATACATGAAATTAAATATGATAAATAAATTGCATAAGAACGTATATAATAACAGCCCAAACACAAACATAGGTCATGGGTTATGTTTATATCTGATTGTTTAATTTATACGCTTGCTTCTACCTTGACCAGATATACTCTACTTCCTTGTCGTTCATCATTCACAGCGGACAAGCTGTATCTTTCTCTTTTGGGTCATTACGTCAGAAGCAATTTTCAACAACATTTTTTGTCGTGTATTAATGTGTTGGAAAATATGTGATAAGACGAGGGTAAGAGCAATAACAAATAAATAACTTTTTATGAACTTTTCTAAATTATAGTTCAGGAATAATATTTCAACTTGTTATTTATTTTATTTTATTTATTAATAAACTGACCAACAGGATTCAAGACCCCAATTACAGGTTGACTATATACAAAATTAAGAATTAAAGACAAAAGTAATAAATATGTTAATGAATGACAGAACTTAATACATAAAGCTACGGTTTGCACAGTATATGTTTGCTAACGAATAGTAGTAAATGTTAATGAACATAATAATGAGCCTGTTTCACGTTTTACAAAAAGTATTTTAAATGAAAGTTTATGCAACATTTTTCTTATTAATAATTTTTTTTTAATAATTTGTTTTTATTTCAGTAAAGAATTAAATGAAAAGTTTTGCGCCAAAAATAGTCATGAAAACAAACCCCCACTCCTGTGTCGTAGAAGCACATACATTACGTCATTCACAGCCAATAGAAAAACAGTTTTTCCATCACCTTCGTTTATTTTTGTTATTTAGATAAACGTATGCGTTAGTTTGTCACATGTTAATAACAAACTTCTAATTTGACATTTAACGTTGACATTTTCCATTATAAATGAGTAATAATGGCTAATACAGACTACACTCAAGCTAAGTCGGACAGTTTACTGAAAGTCGATAGCTGGATGGTGGCTGAATTTATATCAGAAAACGATTATTTTACTGGTGCCGAAATAAGAGGTATTAAAGAGTTAAGGAAAAATTAAATGTAAAAACCCTACTACTTCCAGCCACAATTTTCTTTTCTTCGCGTCCTTTGGCATATTTATAAATTCAATAGCAGGTTTGCTCCTAGCAGGAATTTTGTAAGAAAGCAGAATAGGATACTGTAAATTACGTATTTTATATTGGATATTTTATTATCTAACACGAACCAAACTAAAAAATTTGACACTTGCTTGACAACTTTCACAATATACTTATCATAACACTTGTAACAAAACATAAAGAATTGACACTATAAAGAGACCAATAGGAGCCGATGAAGATGTGTGTTGTGACGTCACATTCTGTTTCAGATCACGTGGCTTTTTCAAAATATTATCCAAATTTCAAAAATTAATTATAAAATATCTAATGGATATTTGCTGATATTTTCAAATTTGAGGCTATTTAAATAATGATATCTTTTTAAATTTAATACTTAGAAGACATATAAAAATTCTTGCAACAGTTCTATTGTATACAGCACTTTCATTCGAGCCGAGAAAGATGTCAAAATAATCAGGGAAATTATTAAAATTGAAACAAAGCATACGAATAGCTGACTTTTCTTCGTAGTTCGTTCTAGGAGTATTACAATAGAAGGTATATTTAAACCGGGAATTATACCTTGGAACTAGGATAGGAATTTTTCCCAGGATAATGAGATCATTTATATCACAATGCAAAATTTTGTAGAGGAACAACGATGATTGAATTTTTCTGCCAGTATCTAGAGATACAATACTAAATTCACACAACAAGTCTTTGTAATCTGTATCAAAACTGGGATAATATCTGAAAAGTTTGAAGAAGCATAATTTAACAAATTTGCGTTGAATGGATTCAATTAAATGGTTGTATTTATTGTAGATAGGACACCAAACCTGCTGACAATATTCCAGTTTTGTTCTTACGAACGAGAAATATAATTTCTTTAGAGTTGAGATATGAATGAAGTGTGTTGTGTACTTCTAAAAATGAAGCCTCAATTTTTGTAAGCAGAGTTAACAGTTCGTGATATGTGATTAGTGAAATTGAGCTTTTCGTCAAATAAAACACCAAGATCTTTAAACTGAGTGACTCTTTCAAGAATATGAGAGTCTATTTTGTATTCATATTCGTAAATAGTCTTTTTGACGAAGTAGCTCATTATTTTACATTTACTGTAGTTTAAAAAATAGATTAGAGGTTACAGACCAAGCTAAAATGTTATCAATGTCTGCTTGTAAGAACTTAGCATCTTCATTAGAATTAATGGTTTTAATTTTTTTTTAAGTCATCATCAAATAACAATACTTGAGGGTGCTAATCTAAATTAACAATGTCATTAATTAAGAGTAAGAATAGTAAAGGACCCAAATTAGAACCTTGAGGACACCAGAAGTGGCTACAAAGTATTTAAATTTATAATTATTATAGGAAACAGACAGTATACAATCACTGAGATAGGAAGAAGTAAATTCAAGAAGATCAGAAGAAAATTGAATACTGTCATTTATCTTACGCAATAAGACATGATTAATACGATCAAATATTTCGAAAAATCTGTATAAATCACATCTTGAGTGTTATCGTGTAATGAATTCAGTACAGTTTCAGTAAAGTTAATTAGATTGGTTGTGGTTGATCTGCCTTTAAAAAATCCATGTTATTGGCGGGAGGATATATGGTGGTGAACGGAATTATAGATATATCTTTGTTAGTCAAAATGAGCCCGTCCAAGTCTTCGGCTTTTTAAAAATTACATGTCGCATATGAATTTTAAATATAAATAAATGAAAACGAAATCTAATCTCTATTTTGAGCTTCAAGTAAAGTACCATTTCCGGTTATCCGATTTACACTAAAATCTAATGAACTCTTTCCAAAATAGAAAACGGTCGAAATACAAGGTTTCAAAATTTTGTGAATGATAGTATTTGAGTTAGAGTGGAGGATCCACACATACATACACACACATACACACACATACACACATATACACAGCCATCATCGTGAAAATGTTAAAATGGATTCTACAGAACTTAAAACGTGGAAATTCCCATTGTCTTGGAAACATCTAATGTCGTAACCTACTTTACTTGCCAATAGAAATGAATTTTTTACACTTCACTGATTCTGATTTTTGTAAAGTTGTTATTATTACACAGATCTACACTATTTACTTATTTGTACAATACAACCTAGTTTAGTCGTCTCAATCTTTGTAAAAAATTACTTTTATATCTTTCTTTTCCTGATCCCTATGCATATGTTATCTAATATAATATTCCTGAACAATAAAAAACCACTTTTCATCACAAATAGAATAAAACATCCTTGCTGCCTCATACATCAACACCATAACCTCGTATGATTGATTGCTCTACACTTTTAGGGGCGTAAGGACGAGTTTACACTGCAACCTTGTGACCTTGCATATTAGATATGGCAAGGTCATACATTACTGCGAAGATCCGCAAATAGAATGAAAACAGTCTATTGAACGTTAGGAAGAGTAAAACTACATCATGATGACGTTCGTCACATACAGCCGTTCCAAACTAGCGTATTTAAACGAGTAGAACATTGATTTGATTAGTCATCTACCTCTACCGTACCATATAACCAAAGACAACTATCTAAAAAGAGATTGGAAACTCAATGCTTTTGTATCGTCATAAAGTTCGCCATCTATCAGCATATGCAACTAACTAAACCACGGTAACTGTTGGCCCTGTGTGTTATTAAAATTATTTTTAATAATTGAAAGAAAAAGAAATATTCATATTGATATGTATTATGAATATTTATTTAAAATATATAGTGTACAAATTTTAAATTGCAAAAGAACAATTAGTAGGTAAAATAATATTAATAACAGAGTTTAATAGTATATATATACAGATAATTATTTTGAAGAATTTTTTGCAATTTCCTCTCGTCTTCGCGAGATTCACTTTCTAATTTGTGTACTGTAATATCTGGGCCATATTTTTACATATATGTATGTGATGTAAACTAAAACTTGTAAGCAACATAATCGGATATGTATATCATTGTATTAGTATTATTTTTTAAAAGAAATTTAACTTATTTAAAGATGTGTTGAAAAGAGACGAAAAAAAGAAACAAAAATGGGAAGCTAAGGAATATCAACCTCCAACATCTACATACTTCTTTACATAACTCATTTAGTTGTAACTTTATGAACGATATTGTCAGCTTTTACATACTACTGTGGATTTTTAGTTCTTTTTGCGTTGGTTCCTGTCTTTTCTCATATACATATCTTCTGAAGAATTGAAATTGATAAAGTTCATTTGATGAATGTTCAACATGATATTTATCTCCTAATTTGTAAGTTTCGGGAAGTTCTATATCACCTGAGTTATTGATATTCGATATACAAGCATTAAGAATTTGTTCTCCATGAAACTCTACAGAAACATATATAAGAAAAATTTATTAATATTATTATATGAAAAGTAATTAATGTTCATAAGATACCTTAGGAGTTCTCCGTATGTTTTAAACATATAAAAATTCAAATAATGTGGAATCAAAAATTATGTATATCATGTCAGCTTTTACATTTTTACCTCTCGCTAAGAGAGGTATTGAATTCATCCTAAAAATCGCATATCCAGATTTTAGTGAATAAGCACGTTTTAAGGTCCCTAGAATCCGATTATAACATTTTTACGATGATGTCCGTATGTGTGCGTGGATGTGTGTGTGGATGTTGGATCCACGACTACTCAAATACTATAAGACTTAACGCATTTTTAACTACGGACTCCTCAATCTAACAATAATGGGAAGAGTTGATTAAGTTTTAGTAACAATTGGACAACCGAAAGTAGTAGTTACAAGAAAAAAATCATCTAAATATTATTTATCGAAAATTTATGTAAATACTTATATTAACGTTAAATGATTTCTTCGATAAATATAAATTCATTACTATATCTTTTATAAATTTAGAAATAAAGAAATGCATATAAAATAATTTGATGTAAAAATTCTCAGATCAAACTGCTTCAAGGCAAGAAATTCAAATGTTTATAATTGACACATAAATGTCACTGTCAAAAATATTTGTATACCACTGTCAAAAATATTTGTACATAATTATGAAGATTATGAGAATAAAAAAAAGTCAACAACGCAAAAGAATATACGTAAAAAAGAATATAAAAGGAATTTGCGAAAAAATGACAAATATAAAGAAAAAGAAAAGGAAAGTAGAAAAAGAAAATTTTTAGGCTATTGAATATAAAGAAAATGTATATATTGTACATAATTTATATTAAAATATCCCATAGATTTTGCAAATATATGTGAGAATTATTTTGTAGTGAGACATGAATATATGTATTTGTAATAAAAAATATTTTTCGTTTTATGCGTACAACCAGGTAAAATATCTGGCGAGAGGTTATGTTTTGGCCACATCAGATTTTTTAGTTTGAAGTTTAAATTTTCCATTATATTTTTTTTTGCATTGCCTTCTATGTTACGTCTTCGTTATTTTTGTATTTTGCTGCCCTCTGAAGAAATATGCAAGGAACTATTTTCCCCGTGCTCCGTTTACCCCTCATCTACAAACACACAAGTCTGTCCAATCTCTCTTTAGATAGTTGTCTCTGCCATTGACGTATTATATAAATGGACGCAACGTAGGTACTGCTTTACTGTATAAGCATTGACGCACACCTTAGAAAAGGATAGAGCTAAGTTAGGGGCAAAGTCAAAAGATGAAAAATAACACAGAGTGCTTAGGAATATTCATCTCATTCGTGATAATGACAATGTAAAATATAGTTCATATTCGATTTAACATAAAATATTTCATTCGTATATTAAATTATTTGTAAAAATAATAAATATAGAAAAGTGCTTTAGCTAATATTATTTATTTAAAACTATTTTTAATATACATTTTAGGTATAGTCCGTCGATTGAAAATGATTTCTGCATCACAGAATGTTTAGATGGCTTGAAATTGTGTCTTCTAACTGCAATAAGCAGTCTGTTCACAGTTCATCTTTCGGAAATCTACTCGAAATACATTCATATAAGATATAACAGTTTAGATTACGACGAATAAGAAAGACTTGTGAAATTTTATGTCTTTTTGATAACGAACTGTTCCATTTACACTGCATGACATTACCATTTTAAAAGAATTCTGAAATATAAATGAAATCACACTTATATGCATAGCATGAATGACAGAACATAACCTGAATTACCAGCAAACTACATTCAAATTATTTCTATTTCACATTAAATCAAAATTACTCACTTTGTATTGTAACTAACTCTTAGTTAGAGATATGAATATTATTTTTACTAATATTCTGAGGAAATATATTACACTTTTACTAGCTGTCATTACTGTCAGACTAGCAAACAAAACAACAGACCGCAACAATGTTCTCGTTTGACGTTGCCCCGCTTATCTATCTTTCCTTTTCTAAGGTGAGCGTCAATTCCTCTCTCTCTACGTTGGGTCCATTTATGTAATATGTCAATGGTCTCTGCCATTGACGTATTATATAAATGGACGCAACGTAGGTACTGCTTTACTATATAAGCATTGACGCACACCTTAGAAAAGGATAGAGCTAAGTTAGGGGCAAAGTCAAAAGATGAAAAATAACACAGAGTGCTTAGAAATATTCATCTCATTCGTAATAAATGACAATGTAAAATATAGTTCATATTCGATTTAACATAAAATATTTCATTCGTATATTAAATTATTTGTAAAAATAATAAATATAGAAATGTACTTTTGCTTTAGCTAATATTATTTATTTAAAACTATTTTTATATACAGTTTTGAGGATGGACTTTTTTCGGCCTTTTTGGGAAGGGATTTATGTTTAAAATACTTTTTTTAATATTTTATTGACTTTGGACGTTTCGTAGGCCCAATGGCCTTCATCTTCAGCATTTTTGTTTTTTGTTATCTATTGTTACATTTTTATACTAATGAAATTTTTAAACCCTAAGCAGGGTATGTTTGCCAACAAGGCCCCAACATGAAAAATAAGAGGTCAACGGACACCTCGCCTTCTCCTCCATACTAGGTTTTTGAGGGATTAAAACTTATTTGGTTGTTAATATTTATTTTATTTATACAGAATCATTTTTTCCACCATCTTTCGGCCATATTAACCTTCAAAATTCGTAATAATTTTTAAAAAAACGTAATTCTGTATAAATAAAATAAATATTAACAACCAAATAAGTTTTAATCCCTCAAAAACCTAGTATGGAGGAGAAGGCGAGGTGTCCGTTGACCTCTTATTTTTCATGTTGGGGCCTTGTGGGCAAACATACCCTGCTTAGGGTTTAAAAATTTCATTAGTATAAAAATGTAACAATAGATAACAAAAAACAAAAATGCTGAAGATGAAGGCCATTGGGCCTACGAAACGTCCAAAGTCAATAAAATATTAAAAAAAGTATTTTAAACATAAATCCCTTCCCAAAAAGGCCGAAAAAAGTCCATCCTCAAAACTACATATAGAAAAAAAGGGAAGAAAAAGTTCTCCAAAAAACTATTTTTATATACATTTTAGGTATAGTCCGTCGATTGAAAATGATTTCTGCATCACAGAATGTTTAGATGGCTTGAAATTGTATCTTCTAACTGCAATAAGCAGTCTGTTCACAGTTCATCTTTCGGAAATCTACTCGAAAAACATTCATATAAGATATGACAGTTTAGTTTACGACGAATGAAATTTTATGTCTTTTTGATAACGAACTGTTCCATTTGCACGACATTACCATTTTAAAAGAATTCTGAAATATAAATGAAATCACACTTATATGCATAGCACGAATGACAGAACATAACCTGAATTACCAGCAAACTACATTCAAATTATTTCTATTTCACATTAAATCAAAATTACTCACTTTGTATTGTAACTAACTCTTAGTTAGAGATATGAATATTATTTTTACTAATATTCTGAGGAAATATATTACACTTTTACTAGCTGTCACTACTGTCAGACTAGCAAACAAAACAGACCGCAACAATGTTCTTGTTTGACGTTGCCCCGCTTATCTATCTTTCTTTTTCTAAGGTGAGCGTCAATTCCTCTCTCTCTACGTTGGGTCCATTTATGTAATATGTCAATGGTCTCTGCATATACCTAACCTAACCTAATAACTTTTCTTCAGGTCAAAGATAAATTCCGTGGAATGCTTTTAGAAAAGATATAAATGACATATCTGTAGTTCAGAAACATGGAAAAAATCGTTTTAAAATTGATTCCTTTGAATACAAAAATGTATTGTCTATAAAGGAGAATATTTTAAGAACACGCAATAAAATTTACAGAAAGAAATACCTGGTTTCACTATTTAGTCTTAAATTTAAGAGAACAGTCCTCGTACTCCATGAATTATACTGTAATGTTTATTTTCCAGTCCAGTAATCGTAGAAGATTTCGTCCAATTATTTCCTCAAGCCTATATCACCATTCTAAGACATTCATTAATTTTCATCCGCCCAGAGTTTCTGTCAAACCGAACATTAATATCACTCCACATGTTGTAATTAAATTACCTGGAACATTCCACTAAATTTCCTAACCTATCTAAACCACGGTGGCAGTATCCTTGCTTTAAGTGGAAGGAAAGGGAAGCCGGGCGTACATGTATGTGTAGGTTAGGTAAGGCAGGCAGGTTGACAGTTGCGTGACGACGGACCGTACAGCGAAACTAGCGATTCTACGCACCGAAGCGTCAGTTTGCGTGAGCTGCCCGCCACTTACGATGTTTGGACGGAAAACACCAAATGGGGGGATTAAGTGCATGTAATTATTGTGTAATGTTCAAGGTTCATTGCTGCTGTTGTAATACAGCTTAATGTTTAAATATTTGGAGAGATATGAAGGTTGATGTGATGTTTCAAAACATAAACAATTATGAAATCTTCTCGTTATGAATGTTGTTATTGTAGTGATAAAATAATGAATAGTAGTTGTTCTAGGGTTTGAAATTTTATTCATACTTAAATATTAATGGTTAATATATCTTTTGACAGCACGAAAACTAATCTACAAAACTGACAGCGGACCATGGTACTCAATGGAACGCGATTTGGCCAAGACTTGTCTCATTTTCCTTTGGTTGATGCTCAGGTCCAATTACCGAATTTTTAAAAAATTCGTGCCCGCAATTCTTGTTCGTTATGGCTCTTCCAACCGTTTTCATAAACCTTTCGACACAATAATGACCAAATTTCTTCTATTGGCCGAACTTGAGAGACATTTAGGGGGTTATATTCTCTTGGTACATAATTGATGTTATTTTGCTCCAACCATTAATAATAATAATAATTTTAATCCATTGACATATATACATATGCATAGAATACGTCATTCGTACATACTTCTTTTAAAACAATAAAAATGATAAAATAGTAAATAATAATAATAGAAAGGAGACTATGAACTGCTCAGATATTCATTTAACGAGTAATACGCTATATCCAAAAGAAAGCTTTTAAGTAAAGTTTTAAATTTACTTTTGCTTTTCTCTTCTCTAATATTTTTTTGGCAAATTATTAAATATATTTATATCTTGTATTTGTGGTGTATTTTTCAAAGAACTATGCTTCACTGTAGGTATATAAAAGAAATCTTTTTGTCGAGCATTAAAAGAATGTACGTCTGCATTCGTTTAAAAAAAAAAT
>OY720448.1:86296799-86314299 GCA_963082715.1 Harpalus rubripes
TTTTAACAGTTTTTCTTGAAAAAACGATGTTAAATATCATTTTTTCACATTTAATGTTATTATAAATATTGAAGAATATTTTATTCTCTAAACGATTTGAATGCATTTTATACTTCATATTAAATGGATATAGAGTTAAAAAATTATAAAGAAATAAAATATCATATATTAGCCAGCTATAACTCTGGAAACAGCTGCTATATTAAGAAAATTCTGATTGAAAGGTGTCAGTGTCAAGTGCAGTTGACAGTATGTTTGTGTTATAATTTTACTGGAAATATATGATCTTTTCAACTGCCTTAATGTAATGTACAAGAAATAGAATCTTTTGCAAAGATCTTTCTATATAACATTTATACAAAATACATAGAACTGACGGAAGGTAATGTGCTAGCCAAATCAGATTTTTTGAATTACAGATTGCATAGTGAAAGTGTTACGGATTTATTTTCTAGTATTCTAATTCATATTAGTGTTAAGTGTAACATTACTTTTGATAACTCGTAACGAAACAATACACGAGTCAATAAAATATTATTTTCTGTTGTTCGTAATCAAATTCAGAAAATTGTCAATTCTCTAAAACTTATCTCATTATCAGATTCACATGGTGCTTGTTATTCCAAACATTATACAAGTGCTGCCAACTATTCTGGCATCAAATTACCAACTTACAATAGAACAGAGTAACTAACAGTGCGGTGAACAATGTTTACTATCCACTAGTCGGCAAAATATCTCTGCGCCGAATGACCATTGCATTGTCATGACAATTCCGAAATCACGACACGATGACACGAAATCAATGACGTGGCCATAGCCAAATCAGAACAACATATGGTGCGAACATAGCCAACTTCTAATATTATTGTCAACTCGGTGACAAGCAATCAATGAACA
Organism: Harpalus rubripes; assembly: GCA_963082715.1. Lineage (NCBI taxonomy): Eukaryota > Metazoa > Arthropoda > Insecta > Coleoptera > Carabidae > Harpalus > Harpalus rubripes. Next base: position 86,297,700 of record OY720448.1, read on the forward strand.
AAACAACATCGGCATACGTGCGCGTAAACAGCCGGTGTAATTATATCGTGACGTCATGACCATTTTGGCACATTTATCATCATGTGACAGGGGAAACAAATGAGGGCGGGAAGATACTACTTATGGTTTTTGTTATTGTTTTTATTGAAGTGAATTATTACTCTGAGAAGAGAGTGTAATTTATAAAATTATACGAGATAAATTGTGTTGTGAATAAGGTTTGTTTCGCGCACAAATGAAGAGAATGGAAAGTATTTTCATTAAATGAAATGGAGATATACTCCTAATCTAAATATAGAGTTCTACAGATTCAAGGATTCTTTAATAAATGCAAGCAATTCAGTTCACGTCTCAGACGGTCAAAGGCCCCTATAAAAAAAAAACTAATATAGGTACATGTCTCACTCGTAGACGTGGGTAGAAAGGTGGTGAGGAGGAGGGGGACAGAATGAGTTGGGTGTAAGGGTTCTTAGCACGTGAATAATTAGTTTACTAGGAACAAAATAATATTAGAAATAAATGAATGATGATTTACGAGTATAATGAGATACTTGCGTGCAATTTTTTTATTGAATATTTTTGAAGAGACGATAAAAACTTGCTACCCATATTTTTTCTTTTGGCATTATTTTCATTAATTGGCCGAAAAAAAAATTAATGAAATTTTAATATTTAAATTACGCCGAACCAATGAATGGCCGTAAAGCAATAACATCGGTACGTCCAATAGTAACGGCATGTGCGGGTAATTTAAACATAACAGATCATCTGTTTGACGTTTGAATAATAGTTTGGAGGTTAATATTTTCGTTTGTCATTTTAATCTTGTACGAGTATAAGCTAAGTTAAAATCCTTCAAAATTCTGCTTAACAAATCGAAATACGAAATAAAAGTAACAGAAACCACGCAAATTGTAAATAATAAAGAAAAGAGACAGTGACAGAAAATGAACTAATGTCAAAATCAAATTAAAACTCGCACTCGCTCGCCATCTACAGGTTACATTCTTAAATATGCATCCCTTTCTCCAATTCAAAAAAAATGACGTCAAAGAAAATCTTCTTTCTTAATTTATTAAAAAAACATATAATGTTTTTAAAATCATATTTATATTTTAACATACGTTTTCTACTTTACTTTAGGTGTTTAGTGATAGATATCAGATTTTCAGTACCACGCAAGTAGTCTATTGTAATTTTTTGAATTTTTTTCTTAATAAGATTTAGATATTTCACTCCAATAAATTAATAATTTATGTTTAAAACAAAATAATTTAGATATTTTATACATTATTCAAAAGATGAAAAGTTCATAAGACAAGAAATAGTGATGAAACTCTTTTCAACATGTTCTTATTTTTATCTCTCATAATAAGCGAGATATGAGGTAGGTATTTTCAAAATCAGCGAAAACAAATTTCAGCCTGCAACCTAAAAACAGAAGCATCTAAAAGGTAAAGAATATAAAATCAAGTACCGGCTACACAAAACTTTATAACAGTTATCAAAAGGTAAAGATTTGATTTTAGCAGAATGAAGGTTTCAGTAATTCTAAATGAAAGGAAAGATGTCAGAAACAAACTGAAGAAAATATTACTGTAATACTGTACATTTCTACCTGAAGCTGGTGTTTCAGCTTGATGAGCAAGTGTTTTTTGAGGAAGTAATTTCCAGAAAAGTCCGCTTTTGTCGGCATTATAAATTTGATCTGGACACAACTGCATTTCTGCTATTTTATTTCGAAGCGCGTTTTTAAATGGCTCAACAGCAGCCTCATCACCTCATAATTTTTCTCCCGTAATTGTTAGTTATCGAATTCCGTATCCGTTTTTAAACTTATCAAGCCATTTGGAGCTAGCTTTGAAATTGTCATCGTTATGAGTCTGATCATAAAAGAATAGTGCTTTTTCACACAAAATCATACTTATGTACATAGTCAATCAATCATCTTTTTACCTCTAGACCTGTGCTTAAAAACCAGGTATACTCCGTTTTATCAACTTCGGGATATGCACTTATTTTTAACGTTTTTGTTTATTGATCAAATAGCTGGCTGTGGTGCAATAGGATAGAATACTCCTCTTGTTTTTTGTATTTTTTATGTCGCAAATCGTTGATTTTCCCACATTGAATTTTTCGATAAACTTGTCACTGTGGTACCCGCCTCTAAACTCTTAATAATCTCGATCTTTTCTTTAATCGATAGAGTAACGTGTTTTCGTTTGTAAGTCATCTTATCTTTAAATTGCAGTGCAAACTTTCAAACTTAACTCAGTAACAGACAAAGGTCTAATGAACAGAGCAGTTCTTAGAGAATATGAAATCAAGGGATTCCCAAATTTAGGTAACAGAGAACATAAAACCAAGTGATTCTTTCATTTAAGTAACAGGAATCACTTTGCTGTTCGGATAATGGCTACGAGTTGTCGCTGTTCGGATTACTGGAGGTTCGGATTAGAGCATGTTCGCATTAAAGAGGTCATACTGTATTGATTTGTCGGCAAACTTAATAATTTTAATTGTTGTAATCAAATGTTCTTTATTGTAATCAAGAATTTTTTTAATAAACAGAAGGGATATTGCATAAAGAGGCATACACAGGCTGTCTCAGAACGAGCTTACGCTATCGCTATTTTAAAAGTCAATATTATTTTACAAAATTTGGTATCTAGGGGTTTTCCGATATACCCCGTCTCAACTATAATATTTTCATAGCTGTAGCACTTCCAGTGTACCCGGAGGTAGACATTAACTTTCTTATTTTAAATGGAATGCTACGTTTTTTATTTTACTATTGACATCAGAAGAAAATTTTACATACAAACCGTAAAAAAATTTACTCATGATCAACCACTTCATGCGTAATTCAACTTTTTTGATTTTTTTCTAAAAACGGAATATAATTTGTTTTAACCTCTCGCCAAGAGAGGTATTGAATCGCATATCCAGATTTTAGTGAATAAGCACGTTTTAAGGTCCCTAGAATCCGATTATAACATTTTTACGATGATGTCCGTATGTATGTTTGCGGGTGTATGGTCGTGTGTGTGTAGGTGTGTGTGTGTGTGTGTGTGTGTGTGTGTGTGTGTGTGTGTGTGTGTGTGTGTGTGTGTGTGTGTGTGTGTGTGTGTGTGTGTGTGTGTGTGTGTGTGTGTGTGTGTATGTGTGTGTGTGTATGTGTGTGTGTATGTGTGTGTATGTGTGTGTGTGTGTGTGTGTGTGTGTGTGTGTGTGTGTGTGTGTGTGTGTGTGTGTTTGTGTGTGGATGTTGGATCCACGATTTGTCAAATACTATAAGACTAAAGACATTTTTAACTACGGATTCCTCAATCTAATAATAATGGGAAGAGATGATTAAGTTTTGGTAACAATTGGACACCCGGCAGTAGTAGTTACAAGAAAAAAATCATCTAAATATTATTTATCGAAAATTTATATAAATAATTAAATACTTATATTAAAGAACGTTAAATTCTTTATTCGATAAATATAAATTCATTATTATATCTTCTATAGATTTATAGATAAAGAAATGCATATAAAATAATTATTTTATGTAAAAAATATCAGATCAAACTACTTCCAGGCAAGAAATTCAAATGTTTGTAATTGACATATAAATGTCACTGTCAAAATTATTTGTATGCCACTGCCAAAAATATTTATACATCATTATGAAGATTATGAAAATAAAAAAAAAAGTCAACAACGCAAAAGAATATACGTAAAAGAGAAAAAGGAATTTGCGAAAAAATTACGAATAAAAGAAAAAGAAAAGGAAAGTAGAAAAAGAAAATTTCAGGATATTGAATATAAAGAAAATGTATGTATTGTACATAATTTATATATAATGTGCTGACCACATCAGATTTTTTTTGTAATATAAAATATGTGTGGTGGAAAAAGTTTGAACATTTTAATAATCCCAGCAAGAAAAACATGAATATGAAAAAATGTTAAATAAATAATAAATAACGAAATCCTATTTTTCTTTTGATAAAAAAATAGACTGCGATTCTGAATTTCAAAAAAATCAAACACTGCTAAAAATCTATCCTGTGTGCGCCCCTTTAGATAGTAATACCATGAATGTGACAAATTGACAAATAGTGTGGTATTAATTCTTTGTTCAGACAATATCTTTTATTTTTCAAAATTAAAAGACATATAAAATCCAGCATTGAATTTACAAAAACAGTATACTTCTTTAAGTAAAAAAAGCCATAGAAACTACCCCGAGTGTATAATAACGCCTGAAGAGTCGGCGATAGCATCACCTTTCTTTGTTGTGTAATTACCCCTCTTTCCAGGATAACAATCATCCTAGCGCGCTAGGGAAATCCATCGGAACGGTGTCTTCCTTTCTGATAAGGATGTAGGGAGGCGCGGGACGGTTCAAACCTAAACGAAGTAAGGAATTGAATGTAATACGTGGCGAACGAAAAGTGGCGTGGCGTGATTGAACAAATTCACCTTCAGGTCAAGGGCGGCGGTTGAGGATCAATTTTTTAAATGATTTGTTTTGAAATACGAGGAATGAGTCTTTGATGTACAGTAATGATTGTATGCTTGCTGTATTCATACATATTCAAATACAAGTGATCACATCTGCTTTCACAAGAACTGCTAAGTTATTATTTTACATTTTTGAAGCAGTAAAACAAATCAAATTAAAAATAATATCTTTTTAACAGTTCAAAATTAAAATAAATCAAAACATTGTTCTTGTCAAAGGGACACGCACGCGCACACATATCAGCTGGCTCCAAGTAATGATTCGGTCGAGACGAGATAAGACGAGAAATTCATTGGCTCGTCCCGTCTCGTCTCAAAATCATAAAATTATGTCTGGTCTCGAAATTTTTCTCGTCTCGTTTAATAGTGTCTTGTCTCGATCGAAATTCTCGCCGAGATTGCTCGACACAAATTTAATTTTATACAAGTTAGTTAATATAAAAAATATGACAATATAATGTCAAAAATGACATCGAATTTAGCGCATTTTTAAAAATGCTTTTTTTTCAGCGCACAAGGCGTTTACGCCTATAAAGAATAAATAATAGATTAAAATTAAACTAGTCAATTTCAAATAAAAATATCTTAATATTCTATTTAGAAACTACATCCTGAATTAACCTATTAAAAGAAAGTAGAAGCTGATGTGTAATATTTTTTCGTTTTTTATTAAAAACAAAATTTAAATACTCGTAAATACAATATTTATGTAGAAATATGCAGTCCATAGGAAAGTTTGTTTAATAATTTTTGAATTTTTAAACAAGTTATAGTCTCAAACCCGACTGATTATAATTATTTCCCCGATAGTAGATTAGCGAAATATTTCCAATTACTGGTCCAGTTGTTTTATACTAATTCCAATTTCAAATTAACAAACTTTGAAGCGTGTAAATAATAAGATATCAACCATGAAATATACAAAGATGAATAGAGACAGATATCACTCATAGATATATGTATTTCTATCATAAATTGTAATGTTTTTGTTTTTTATCTTCTGTTTTAAATGGGGCTACGTACTAGTACGTGCTTGTATACCTTAAAAACGAAATATATAAAATAAATTTTTAAAAATTATATAAGAATAAAATATTTTTCTTTATTATCATTTGTTTTCAATTTCAACTAAGATGTACGCAATAATTCTATTTGATTAAATTTAATTGCAAATTATATTATATTGTTCGCGGTTTATTATTTGTTTATGCAGAAACTTTATAATCGCACATCAAAATCGTTTGAAAATTGACTGGCTTAAATAATCTTATTTATGAAGATTGGTTTAGTAAAATAAAAAATGTTATGATTAAATTTACCTATATCTTCATTTTTGAACACAGCTACTAATTATATAATATCACGAAGTATAATATAAGGAGTGGACAAAAAAGTTAGAAAAACCGTTACCCATAATGTAACAGGCGAGTGAAGAGAGAGAGCTAAATATAGTTAGGCCGCGTTTAAAACACAACGTATACAATAGACCTTTTCAATTTAACGGCTATCTCTTTCTATCGCTGCTAGTTGAGTTGTCAAACGAAACGTCAAAAATATTGCAGTCATTAAAATACCTATATTCTCGGTGAAAATTTACATCGTTATACATTTCAACTTCAATAGAAGCATTTGTAACTTATTTCGATAAGATTTTTTAAAATTATCTCTCACATTTTACGTCTAAATTTTTTAGAAACAAACGTCATGGATCTCAGTTGTTCTTACTATGCGTGGATCTACATTGCGCATATCTTCTATCTCTTTAAATTGAAAAGATCTATTAAGGTCTGTGTCCACGATTCTAGAAATCGATCCGATATCTCGGACATAGTTCGCAATTCGATATCTCGGATCGTGGACACTACCAACTCGGACGCAAAAATCGAATAGAAAACTAGAATGGAAAAATGCGTTCTGTCCCATATTTTCGTACAAGTTGCTAATTTCATTTAAGTGTTACCAATTTAAAATCTTAACGTTTGATGTTCGATAAGCTTGAAAATAATAAGGTTATAAAATATTACATAACTCTACTTATTTTTGATATTGATTATAAATAATTACTTATAAATAAATTAATATATTCGTTATAAAAATTTAATTTACTTACTGCCAAGATAATTTTATGTTTTATTAGTTTTTAGTATTGGTAGAAATGGCTGAAACTAACTTCATAAATTCGACCAACCTGTCATCTGTAGTCATACAAATTCAATGTTTATGATGACTATTTCACTCATAAATATGTAAACCAATCCAAATTCAGGATTCTACCTAGTTACCAAGTTTCACTTCGACAAAACACTGACACAAAAAAAATTCGCACCCTTTAAGCCAATAAGATGTCGTATTTTTACAAGTAAGTGAGTTTTGATAAGTGAAATTTTTTTGACGTTTTAGAAATATATTGTTTACATACCTGTCAAAGTCTGTATAATTTCAGTGTTATCAGTTTTTATTAAAAACGAGTCGATTCGGACAGGAATCTATTTAAAACGTTGAAAAAGCAAACTGAAACATAATACCTCTAAACACAATAAATATTACAAGATTTTTATCAAGAAAAAATTATATAAATGATTACCTGATTTTTATTTTGGAAATAGTCATCCGAATACCATTCGTGGTTAAATTTTATCCTGGAAAAATTTTCTGATTGCTTTACTCGAGCCTGTTGCCAATTTATCTCGTGACATTGATAAAAAAGCACTCGTTTGACAACTCGTGATTTTTTTTGTCAATGTCAATCAATAAATTGCTAGGCAACCGGCTCTCGTAACAATCTGAAAATTTTTCCGGCATAAATTTACCACTTATGATATTATATATGAAAAAATGTGATCGAGAACTCGGAACGATTTCTAGCATCGTGGACACAGGCCTTTATATATAGGAAATCACAAATTATTTTATATTGTATTGACAAGTTATTGTGGTATAAGTAATGTTTAGATACTTACATATATTTTTATATCTAATTAAATTAGTATTATTAATTCATATATGAATTTAATGTTTTTGAGCGCCATATATATATATATATATATATATATATATATATATATATATATATATATATATATATATATATATATATATATATGTCCTCTTCATTAAAATGTCTCTTACAAACACAATCTTTCATGATTAAAAGTCTGTCTTTTCGTGATTTCCCCAACTTTAGGGACTGAAAATAAAGAAACTTTATCGCCACAACTCTTATACCCATTGTTGCAGTTTGTCACAAAACACTTTCTTCCCATTTTATAATTTCACGTTGTTATGTTAGCTGTCAGCCACCGCCGACCATGTTGGCCTGACTCAACCTATCTCTCTCTCTCTCTACCCTCTCTGTCTTTCACGTTACATTTTGGGTGACACTTTTTAATAGCGACTAGATACGATTTGTCCACTCCTTAGTTATTATACTTCGTGTATAATATGCACGTAATTTATTTTTTCTAGAAATCTATTAGAAGTGGGCTTTTTAATGTTTGTTTTTAGCGTTAAAAATGTCATTTTATGACACCAGTGCTAAAAGTGACAGATCATTGTTACTTATAACACTAGTGTTAAAGGTGAATGTCAAAAAATTATTAGAAATACAAATTTAAATTAAAAAATAGTGCTCGTAGAAAAAATAGTGTATGATATGTGTTAAAAGTGATTTTATTTTGTTCGAAGGTTTGGATCACTCCGCTTCGCGTCGTGTTCTAAACTTCCTTCTCACAAAATAAAATGTCACTTTAACACATATCATAAATAACTATTTAGCCTGATTATTGTACATAAAAAGGATTTGTCAAGATTAAAAAAAATCTAAAAATTGTGGATATCTCCACTGTCCATTCTGGCGGAATTGAAACCAAGTCGATGGAACCACACCGGATTATTTAGTGCAGGGATCCCATATACATACATAGTACAACAATTTAATTGAATTGTACATAATGCTTGCGGAATTAAGTAATAAACGTCTACTTAATTTGCATGGGTATTAAATCGACGAGATAAAGATATTTTATGGGTTCAATATCTCTGAAGCTAATTGTAGTTTCTAGATGCCAATTGGTATTTGCGGTACACTAATTTTGAATAAATTTTAGTTTAGGAATTAGGTTACGATTAATTCGAATAATAAATAACAAGATTGTATTAAGCACTTTTTCATTTTTTATTATTATTACTGGGCAACTATCTTATATCATAAACAACATGTGATATAATGAACATGGTATCATTGATGTTTGATTATTTATATGAAAAGAAGAAAAAACTATGCATTATTCGTGACTTGAACTTTGAACTTTTGCGCGACATTGACGATAAATTATCGGCCATTCTCTCTTTTAAAAGTAGAATATATTACTTTGAAAATATGTCTCAAATAAAACTTATTTAATTTGCTGAAAATTAAATAAGAATGACACGAAGATAGTCTATTTTTAGTTTCGCCAAGAATAAAGAAAGTCCAGGTCTAATTTATTTTTAATGAGAATCTTTCAAAAACAAAACAGTCTCATTAATTATTATAGAAGTTTTAAAGTCTTTTAAATTGTTGATCATCGAATGAATGATATACTATCTATATTTAATTGGCAAGTTCTTCAATGGTACACGAAAACATATTTTCCCTTTTTCATTCTGAATAGGTCTGTTGCAAGAAATTTTATATGACTTCTAAATAGTAAATTTTAAAAGATATTGTTCTTTAAAGAGCCTCAAATTTTAAAATATCACGAAATATCCATTAGATATACAATTAATTATTGAAATTTGTTTAATATTTTGAAAAAAGAAAAAGTCACGTGATCTGAAACAGAATATGACGTTAGAGCACATACAGTTTAACATGTGACAAACTATCGCCTACTTTTATTTATATAAATAACGCAAACTGTTTTCCTGTTGGCTATGAATTACAGGTGGGCGCATGAGTAACTTTTTGTTCACGATCACGCACGCACACGGAACTAAAAATATAATCACGACCAATCACGCACGACTTTTTATGTTTGATTCACGATCATTCACGCTCACGATTCTATTTTGGCACTCCCGCCCGATCACGCCCGGCGGGTCACGTTCGTGTCACGTAATTGTTTCTATCTACATTTAAGCCTGTTTAACACAGTCATAAGTCGTTATCAAATTGGTAATAAGTTATGTAACAGATTGGTTTCATTGGAAACGAATGTTTATTGATAAATAGGTTGTTCTATTCCATCACAAATATCATTATAAATTTGGTAACAAATTTTTTAACAAAATTATGATCGTGTCAAACGGGCTTAAAGATATGTATATCTTTAGTGAAATCGGAGCAACCGTGTATACAATTTTGGGTACAACAATAACACTATTTATATGCAAAAAAATACTGTTGATGACATAATAATAATAACGAGAATGTAAAGTAAAATATGGAAATTGACAATTTTTTAAATAAAAAATAGAAGAAAACTTGACCTCACGCCCGATTCAATTTCAATCACGCCTGATCACGCACGATAATTTTTTTGTGCCTCACGTTCACGTCCAATCACGAAGCAAAATTTAAATTATATTCACGATCACGCGGGTCACGTCGTGACCCATCGTGACCCGACAAAATCACGGCCCGCGCCCACCTCTACAGTATGAAAGACGTACTGTATGTGCTTCGACGTCACAGAAGTGGGGGTTGTTTTTCATGACTACTTCTGGCTCCAACCTTTTTATTTAATTATTTACGAAAATATTAATAAATTATTATTATTTTTTATGTTACTATGGAAAATATTGCACAAACTTTCATTTAAAATACTTTTAAAAACATGTGAAACCGACTCATTTTACAAACTTGTACAGGATATCTCAAAAGTGAGATCCTTGCTTTCAGAATTTGACTAGAGGACTAAAACAAATTTAAAATTAGAAATGAATTTTTTTATGATTGTCCTTTGTTACCAAGTTATCGATTCTAATATTTTTACTAAAATTTGTTAATGCAAAACTTCGTCAATTTGAAAGATTATTTAAATTGTACATTTTGTGATGATTATAAAAGTATGTACCCTGTATTTTTAAGCAGGGTGGAATAACGTTAACAAAACGTTATTTCACAACGACATGATTTTGTTATATCTGCATTATTATTTCATTGATTGAATATTTGTTTAAAATATTCCTATTGATTATATTTCTTTGTCCACAAAACTCTACAACTACCTAACTCATCGTGACCAATATCCGTACATGTATATCCCTGTTCATCCCCTAAAATTCCCTCCTTGCAAGCTCTTACATCCCTGCATAGCCTGAGGGACTTCGGTCTTGTTCCATTCCGGGGTTGCAGATAAATTCGACTCCGGAGTCCGGACTCCGGTCGGTTCTATCGCTAGCTGTTTCCCACATGCACCGGCTGACAACGCGAGTAATTTACGTGCACCGGTTTCCAACAAGGTCAGATCCCGTATCTAGGGGAATTTTCAACTGCTTACAACCATGTACGACCGTAGATTACAACTAAGTGGAGATATACAGGATTATTATAGTGAGGTTAAGATTTCAGATAAATGTAACAGTGAAAAAGAAAGAAACAAGGTTAGGGTGTGTCATTGAGGGAAATTATGTAGTATAAATCTGATTAAACGATGCAGATTTGACGGACAAAAATTCGGTCGAATTTTAATTAAAAATCTTTTCTTTTTACCTCCCGCTACCCTTGGCAAGGGAGGTATAGGGATCGTGCTAAAAATAGCATATCGAAATTTTGGTAAATGACCATGTTTTAAGGTCCCTAGAATCCAATTTTAACATTTTGACGATGATGTCTGTGTGTATGTGTGTGTGGATCATCCACTCTAACTCAAATACCATCATTCAGAAAATTTTGAAATCTTGTATTTCGAACTTTTTACCTCTCGCTAAGAGAGGTATTGTATTCATGCTAAAAATCGCATATCCAGATTTTAATGAATAAGCACGTTTTAAGGTCCCTAGAATCCGATTATAACATTTTTACCATGATGTCCGTATGTGTGTGTGGATGTGTGTGTGTGTGTGTGTGTGTGTGTGTGTGTGTGTGTGTGTGTGTATGTGTGTGTGGATGTTTGATCCACTATATCTCAAATACTATAAGACAAGACATTTTTAACTACGGATTCCTCAATCTAACAATAATGGAAAGAGTCGAGTCAGTTTTGGTAACAATTGGACAACCGGAAGTAGTAGTTACAAGAAAAAAATTATCTAAATATTATTTGTCGAAAATTTATGTAAATACTTATATTAAAGAACGTTAAATTCTTTATTTGATAAATATAAATTCATTATTATATCTTCTATAGATTTAGAGATAAAGAAAGGCATATAAAATAATTTGATGTAAAAAATCTCAGATCAAACTACTACAAGGCAAGAAATTCAAATGTTTGTACTTGACACATAAATGTCACTGTCAAAAATATTTGTATGCCTCTGTCAAAAATATTTGTACATTATTATGAAGATTATGAAAATAAAAAAAGTCAACAACGCAAAAGAATATACGTAAAAAAGAATATAAAAGGAATTTGCGAAAAAATGACGAAAAAAAAAGAAAAGGAAATTAATTTCAGGATATTGAATATAAAGAAAATGTATGTATTGTACATAATTTATATTAAAATAATTATTTTGTAGTGAGACATGAATATATGTATTTGTATTTAAAAATATTTTTCGTTTTATGCGTACAACCAGGTAAAATATCTGGCGAGAGGTTATGTGTTGGCCACATCAGACTTTTCTGTATTGGAACGAGCCCATTAGATTTTGGTGCAAATCTGATATTCGGAAATGGCACTTTACTAGAAGCTCAAAATAGTTTTCCTTCGAAAAATACCTTTAAATGTTATTTTTTCGAGATTCATATTATTATAAATATTAAAGATTATTATATTTTTTATAGATTTGCATTAATACTTTTTCTATATATTTCACGGACAAATTTATAAAATTATCTATAATTTAAATCCCAGAGCCTACGCTTTAAACAAATTAAACGCAGTTATTCAAATGTATGTAACTGACAGATAAATGTCACTATCAAAGAACTAATCATTTGAAAATAATATTAGTAACGTTTTAAAAAGGAAAAAGTAAAGAGAACAATAGAAAAGGAATTCAATACAGTGTCCAGCATAAGTAAATATGTAGGTATGTATTCAGATTAATAAAAATTAACGATTCATAAAAATGTTTAAGCTAATCCTCATTTTTGGATTAGTGAATTCTATTCTATCCCGGTATTTAAAATTTAATCTTCATTTTATTATAGTTCCTGTGGCTCAATGGTTAGAGCAACGCTTCATGTCATGAGTGCCCTCGGGGCTCTGGGTTCAAATCCCACTAAGGCATGGATGTGTGTGAATGCGAATTTACTCTGTAATTAGGATTTAATCCTGTTGAAGGGTTTCAAAATAGGTAGTTACTTGGATTAGATTAGACTATATTTTAAGAAATAAACTGTCAAAATTGGGTTAAAATTCGCTAATCCAAAACTAAGGATTAACTTAATCTTTTTTGTGATTCGGGCTGTAAATGACGGGAGGTATTGTGTTGGCCACACCAGATTTTTTTTATGCAACTGTTTGCATGCAACCAAACATTAATCTATAAAATAAATATCATAATGAGGAATGAACTTTTCCATTCCTTTACAAAATGTTCATTTTTTTCAAAATGTACATTTTGTGAAAAAAAGGACAAGTTCATTCTTCATCTCTTTTACGATCAATAATTACTGTAGTTAGAAATGGTTTGAATTTGAATTGGAATCCAATTTTGATTATTTTTTCCTTTTAAGAGCATTGAATAATAATTTTCATTAACAATACAAAAATGTAGTTTTTTTTCAGTTGGGAAAATTTTCAAATTTTTTCGGCAAGAAGTTTTGAAAGTCCAAATTTAGTTTATATCTAATCTATAATGTTGCATTTCACATTATTTTGTTTTATTCACTTTGTTCATCTCGAGTCAATTTGAAAGGATGCGTTATTTTAGTATTTTGAAGCATTCATCAACATCATACAAACTCATTTCGTATTCGAAATAGTTACTCCATTTCAAAATTCAATATTTCCACCAAACTTTGCATCTTGGTTGGCACTGAAAACAATCGCGGAAATATCACAGCGCCTTTGTAATAAACTTCTCGGATCGATGTTCTATTCTTTTCCGCCGCAGGTCCTGAGAGATTTGCATGAATTACGCCGTGTTCGTGTCTACGCTCTACTCTAGCGCCACTGCATCCTAGCGGAGGGATGCGGCACTAATGGAATTTTCACTGTTTTTTTTTTTACACTCAAAGAGAGGTTAAATTCGCTTTGAGGTTATGTTTACCTAAGTAGTTAATTGGTGCTGCAAAGCTGAAACATCAAGAAATAAATCTGTGGTTCACTGAAAAATTGTACGTTTCGCGAAATGTTTTCCAATTTATTTCTGAATATACAATGAAGTTTTTCTGCGGGAATTTATTATCAAGATAATAAATTTAATATGCACTCTAGTTCATTTATTTTTACTAGGAAGGTTCTACGTTCATTTTCTTTGAAATGTAGAATGAAATAAATTCTTGTCTAATATTCTCTTGAACATTATATACTTTCTTGGAATATTTTATTTAAAAATGTTTAAATAGATTCAGAATACTACGAAAAAATTGTCTTCTGTAATTGAAAATTGTAATGTTAGGAATGTTTACAAGATGTCAGCAGACAATAAACGTTTTACAGTAAAAAAGCGCAGTTGTATATGAGTCAAAACTCATGTAAGTTGGGCCGGTTAACAAATTATAAAATGCAAATAGTGAGAAATTTCTACAAATTTCTTTCGAATAGTTTAATATATAGATATAGATAAAAATTGAATTTGTTATTTAAGTAATGCATTATTTAATATTGATTTTATCTTGAACTTCTATTATCTTTATTTGTAAAAATATAAATTCTTCACGTTTCGAAAGCGAAAATCTGCTGTCGTCATCAGGTGATCTAACACTATAGTAAAAATATTTATGCAGAGGAGTTACGTCATCAAAATTTGTAACTAGATAATGACGTCATAAAATTTCTAGGTTCAAATGGCATACTAATTCAATTTTAAAAAATATAATGAGTTTGCTCAATTGCGATGTTAATTTTTGCGATCAAGTTAATTGATTTATTAGACGAATAATAATTGAATATCATTGTAAAACTTAATATATTTCCAGTTTATGGTATTGAAAATTCGTTGTAGGGTACACCAAGTAGGTTTTTTATTCAATGTAAACATAACCTATAAAAGGTTGTTGATAGTCGACTGATGGGATATGAAGGTTGAAAAATTAATCGGAACTGCAGTCTATTATTTCTTTATTTTCAACTACGCCGACGTTTCGATAGTACAACTATCTTCTTCAGGGCTAGTTGAAGTCTTGTATAAATATTAATAAAATGGACATCTTACAAAATATAATCAAATGTAAGGGAAATAAATATAACATGAGATTAATAAAATATGCTATGGTCGCGTATGATTTGACGATGGTCAAATCATACGCGACCATAGCTTCAGCTAGACTATTTATAAATTTGTGACTGATTGTAATTATTTTATTAATCTCATGTTATATTTATTTCCCTTATTTTTGATTATATTTTGTGAGATGTCCATTTTATTAATATTTGTACAAGACTTCAACTAGCCCTGAAGAAGATAGTACTATCGAAACGTCAGCGTAGTTGAAAATAAAGAAATAATAGACTGCAGTTCCGAATATTTTTTCAACCTTCATAACATATAAAATTTACTGTCATATGTGAATGACAGAAAACCATATCGACAATGCATGTCATGTAAACGTATAAATTTTCAAACCCAGTCATGCCAACCATTGGTGAAAAAATGAACTACAATTATTTTAAATAAATTAATGCGTTAAAAACATTATGATCGACTTTAAAATAATTGTAAATTTAATTAAAATCTACTTTTCTGATAGTGTTTAAAAATATAGTATTTATTTTCTTCGTTTTCCTAAACATATGCATCACTCGGCCATGACTACAGTTTTTTTTTATTATTTTGTAATGTTTTGATAACGTGTCTCCTCTGCATAATTATTTTTACTATACTGACTAATTCCTTAACATACGAGCTTTATATCTGGTGTTATGGGGGTGAAAATTAGTGACGGGTGGCTGGTCGGGTCCATTTGTTGGGTCGAGCGTCCTGGGTGTTTGGGTCACAATGGTTAGGCTGGAGTCTGCTACAATTGGCCGAATTTCCACACTCGGCTGGGAATGATGGCGGCTTCTTTGAACTTCCTCTTGTACCAATGTTCTTCTTTCTTGAGGATTCTTGCTCCCTTTCACTGGATACGGTAATGGTGTTCCCACGCATGGACTACAAGTCCGGATTTTGACGTCTCTCCTCTCTCAGTGTGTCGTCTGTGTTCCTTAATTCTGATGTCCAATGGTCGTTTTGTTTCTCCTATGTATGTTTTTCCGCATTCACAATCCACCTGGTAGATGCCTGTTTGTAGTTTTGATGACTGTTCTGCTTTCATTGTTGATAGGAATAAATATAGAAATAAAGCTAATGGAAGTTCAAGATAAAATCGTTTTAATACAAACTGAATCATTATCTTATAAATTTAAAAATAAATTTAATGTTGAGTTACATTGCCATTATTAGTAATACCAGCTTTAATTCTATTAGGCATTTGATCCCTAAGTCCTGCATTTCGTCTTGCAAGGTAGGTTTTACTGTATGCTGATTTTTACGAAGTTGATTTTCATTGTGCCAAGAGTACAGGGTTTCAGAAGAAGCTAAATCTAGACTAGAAATGACCCTTAAAACACCGGTCGAACTATTATCACCCGTCTTTCGGCCCACAGTTTTTTAAAAGTTTTAAGTATATATTTAAAGTAGACGAAAAAAATTTGTAGAGTTTTCTAACCGTTTGTATAGATTTTATAATTTGTTGAAAATGTAAACCGGCCTAACTAATATGGGTTTGGGCTCGTATGCACTCGTACATACTTTTACAAGGTATGTACAGGTTGTCTTTTTAAGG
>OY720448.1:86319299-86406799 GCA_963082715.1 Harpalus rubripes
TAACTACTTGCAATTTATTTACAAATAGAAACTAATTTTCATGTTTACTACGTATTTTCGTTGGTTAATAATATTAAAAAATTGTTTAAATGTAACCACTAAATTATTATTATTATTATAATTTATTCCATAATTTTATCCAAGGTTGGAAATACCGGCCTTTATGATTGTTATAATTCGTTATTTCTTTAAAAATAAATTCTTCATCTTTTCACTACAAAAGACCATAGCAAATATACAAGACAATCTGCATTTAAAATCTTGAAATAATTTTTATTACTGTATTTAAAAAACAGTATTTTTATTTCACAAGCAGCCAAAACGATTTGTTGTACAGTTATAAGGGTAAACAATATTGTCTGTCAATTTTTAAAATAAATTTTTGAAACAGAGGAAGAAATTGATATAGCATGTCTCGTGGATTTGAACGAAGAAAGTATTAAAGAGTTAATACCAAAAATTGGACCCCGGACAAAATTTACAAAGAAATTAGAAACATACAAGACTTTGAATTTTTATGTAAATTCACCAAATAATAGTATATATGTAAGTAATTTACTTTTTAATAATTTATTATTATTTTAAAATTCTTTATTCATTTTACTCAGACATTCGAAGTACCAAATGATATTTTAAATATTTCCAACCCAACTTCCATGGAATCGTCACCTACTGTTTCTGCTATAAGTAGTACTGATTCAGTCATAACATCTGACGATCAGGAACAAGTAGTAGTTGACAAAAATGAAATAAAAGAAGCCTACAAGTTCAGCACCGAAAAAATGAAGAGTTTTTATGGTTTGGAACAAATGAAGAGGTCATGTAGAAAATCTTACCATTTCGATTTGACAAAATTTTTACTATCATGTACCGCAGGAAAATATATAATGCTACAATATGAAGAAGAGAAACAATTAAACAGAAAAACAAGAAATATGTTAGTAGAATTAATTATAAACGCAATGTTGTCAGAAAGGTACAATATATAAAAAGTAACTAGAACATTAACAATATATTATTTATTTTTATTTTTTGACACAGTGATTGTCTAAAATCCGAAGATTTCGAAATATTGTCTGAAAAAATTTGCGACGTTTTTAAAAACGAAGATAAATACACATACTATATTCCCAGAATATCAAGTAGAGAAAATAAATCAAAAACAGGTATCAATCCGAAAGGGAAATTAATTGATAAATACCGAAATCTGCGACATCTATATAAAGCTGGTTCATCCTCCACTTCTGCATCTACAAGTTCAGACAATATCCAAAGTGATCAAGAATCAAATGGTAGTTAGTTTAAAATAATATATCAGTATTAAATTTTAATTTAATGTGTTTAATCGTTACAGATGAAATATTAGCTTGTGTTGATTGGCTGAAAAAATGGACAACTCCGTGGGCTATTGTCCTTGAAAAATGGGAAAAAACATTTCCTGTACGACGTAGCAATAATACCGAAACAGTCGCAAAGTTTCTAAAAGAATGGCCAATATTAACACATGAGGTTGGAGCTAAATTGGTATGATGGTTTATTGTCTATTTTTTTTAATAACATGATAATATGACTTGTTTTTAGATTGAAAATGATTTTATAAGAATTTATCCCGATTGCAAAATAAATCTCATTGAAAATTTCAACAAATGGAATTTATTTTTTGAAAAATTAAAATTACTGAATAAAACTTTGGATAAACACGGCGAAGAATTAATTTCTCTATTAAAAGACAATACGCTATCTCAAGGTATATATGAGTTCCTCATATGGTATGTGCTTGTTTTGCATTTTGTAAATTTTAATATGTTTATTTTATAGATAGCAAAAATGCAATTCAGTTTGCCTGTTTCTCTGCACTATTTCCTCCAAGAGGATTAATAAAACAAAAGAAAAAACACTGGAAACCAAGTATAATTGAATGTCAAGAGAGTATGATAAATTTGGTTGAAGTTAGTATATTTATTTATATTGCTATGGTCTTTTATAGTATTGTAATCTAGAATTGAAAATTAATTGTAACATTTGTTACAGATTCCTGGCAATATTGAGTCTTTTATAGAAAATAGGAAGAAAAAGTTAAGTGGGCTAAATATTACTGTTCAACCTTATTTGATTGTTGTTGGCAGCACCTACAGTTCCATAACTGATTATTATTTAATTATTGACGAAAAATTATATAAATCTGAAACTGTGTTAGGATGCATTGATCTCGCATTTCGATCATTTCATGTTCTAAATTCTCAATATCCTCTGGAAAGTGAACATATATGGCTATTAATTCAAAAAGTCATATATCAAATCCAGACACCGTGGGATAAAAATATACCATACGTTGCTACTGTCGTCAAACAATTAGGCGACATTTATAGTGAAAATGTTAATTTGCCCATTGTGTAAAGGTAAATTTCATTGCATTAAATTATTTTTGAGGCATATAAAAATTAGGCATAATATTTGTACTAAAATATTAAAATGTCAACAAGATAATTGTACACGTTCTTATCAAAATTTATATTCCTTTAAAAAACATATTGTAACACAACATTCTAATGATATTTCCACTCAAAATAATTCAAACATATGTAACCAATCGCTATCGTTAAAGAATATTGAAGTTAGTAATTTGAATCATGTAATAAGTGAAGAAAATCTTTCTGCGAAACCAGAAGAAGGAAAATGTACTATTCAGAATTTTAAAGAGCATTTAAATCATTCCATCTTAACTTTTACTACTAAAATGTATAGTAATTTTGCATTGCCAAGAAATTTAATTCAGAATATTATAAACGATGTGACTGAATTTTTATCTGAACCAATAGATTGTTTTAAAGACTTAATTATAGATTTGAATACCAGCAATGAACAGAAAATTCAAGAAATTCAAAATATGCTAAATTTGCTTTCAAATCCATTTTCAGAATTAAAATCAGAATATTTACGATTTCAATATTTTGAAAAACTAGACACATTCATTAGACCAGTATCTTTACCTATAGGACATTACAAAAATGATAAAAGGATTGACTCAAGAATAGTTTTAGAAGAAATTGAATCATATACGCAGTACATACCAATTAAAAAAACTCTAAAAGCATTTTTAGAATTACCGAATGTTAATGAAATTATCCATAAATATGTTTCAAATTTACAATATGAAAACACTTATTCAAATATAATTCAAGGCGATTTGTGGAAAAAAATTCAGTCAATGTATGAAAATAAAACTATTTATCCTTTATTAATTTACAATGATGACTTTGAAATTTGTAACCCACTTGGAAGTCACACTGGTACTCATAAAGTTTCTGCAACCTATTTTACTCTTGCTTGTATACCTCCTGAATTTATAAGTCAATTAGAAAATATTTTCCTGGTTCAATTAAATTATGCCAGTGACAGAAAGCAATTTGGAAATAAGGAAACATTTAAACACTTAATAGAAGATCTTAAAGATCTTGAACTGAATGGTCTTGAAATTATAACGGAATCAGGATTGTTTCGTATTTATTTCACTTTAGTATTAATATTAGGGGATAATCTAGGACTGCATACTCTTCTTGGTTTTTCAGAAAGCTTTTCTTCAAATTATTATTGCAGATTTTGTCGCTGCGATAAAACCGTTAATGCAACTATGCAAAGTGAAGATGTTAATAATTTAAGGAATAGGGAAAATTACTTAGTTGATGTACACGATTTAGATTTTGGTATAACAGAGAATTGTTTTCTACATGAATTGAAATATTTTCATGTTACCGAAAATGTTTCATGTGACATCATGCACGATATTTACGAAGGTATATGTAGATATGATCTAGGCAACTTAATTTACCAGTTTATTTACGTTGATAAATTTTTTACTCTTACTGAATTAAATAACCGAATTAGATATTTTAATTTCCCTTCATTTGAAAATAAACCGCCACCGGTTCTCAAACAACATATCTTAAAGAAACATATTATATTTTCTGCTTCTGAAATGGCATCATTTACAAAATATTTCTCTCTAATTATTGGTGATTTAATACCTCGTCACAATCCACACTGGGAATTATATTTAGTATTATATGAAATTATCAAAATTGTAGCTAATAAAAATATAACTAAACTTGATAGTTATTTGCTAAAAACTTTAATATCCGAACATAATAATTTATATATTCAACATTTCGGAAATTTAAAACCAAAACATCATTTCTTAATACATTATCCACGTATATTATCTTTAATTGGTCCTATAAGTAATGTATCATCAATGCGTTTTGAAGGACGACACAAAAACTTCAAATCCAATGCCAATGTAGTGTGTTCCCGAAGAAATATAATTTACACTTTAGCAATAAAAAATCAATTAGCTTTATGTCATAGATTAATAAGTAAAAAAGGACTTGAAAGTAATATTGATTTTGGAATGGAAGATTTAAATTTTTCAAAACAAAGCAAAGAGAATCTTATTTTTCTAAATTATACTGGTAAAGATGATACCTACAAATATCTTGCTATAAATTGGATAAAAATTAACAGCATACTGTACAAACCTGGACATGTTCTGCATATAGGGAACAACAGTGACTTTTTTCCAATTTTTGGAATTATAGAATTTATTTTGCTATGTAATGAATCAGATGTTTATTTCGTTTTAAAGTCAATGCAAACTGTAGCGTATGATGAACATTTTTGTGCATTTAAAATATTAAAACAATCCCTTGTTATATGTAGAAAGTTAAATGAAATTGTCACTATTTTTCCTATGGTTACAATGAAAATATCAAATGGTGATCTTGTTGTAAAATTATAATTTAATATATTATAGTGATTCAAAAATATTGGTATTAAGTTGTGCCATGAAAAAAATTACGTGTCCGAAATTAAATATCTGTCATATAAATTGGATAGAAATTAACAGCATACAGTACAAATCCTGACATGTTTTTCATATAGGAAACAACAGTGATTTGTTTCCAATTGGAATTATATAATTTATTTTGTTATCTAATGAATCAGATCTTTATTTTATTTTAAAGTCAATGCAAACTATAGCGTATAATGAACAAAATATGTTACCGATTGTGTGGCATAATTTGATGCCATTATTTTTGAGTTACATTTATTATTATTTCTGTAGTTTCTAAGGCCAAAGATTGTATATTTATGATTAAGGAATATATGTATGTATATTTTTTCAACTACATATAATTATTAGTTAAATTTTGTAATAAAATTGTTATTGTTTTTATATTTAATAAACAAACAACTATATGAAAACCATATTTTTACACCCCTATTTAATATTATAACATTTTTAAATTAAATATTTTAAAATTTTAATTAAAATATAAAAAAACTCTTATAATAAAGAAAATTCGTTTTCTTCTAAGCTACCAATGATTTTCACTGAAAATCATATTCGTTTTCTTAGCAGTTTCTTTAACTTTTGCTTGAAAATCTGTTATTTGTAGAGAACTATAAAATTATTTTCTGTCAAAACTTTTTGTGTCTTCTTACAATTATTAGTTATTTTTAACTAAGATTTAAAATAGTTTGTTACAATACTTTATCGATTTTTAAGCAAATAATTTACATTTTAATTCAAAACTTTTTAATTTTTGTTTCAAGCTTTATCGATTTTTAAGCAAATAATTTACATTTCAATTCAAAACATTTTACGTTTTGTTTCAAGATTTATTAATTTTAAGTTAAAACTAAAATTGAAAACTTTAAAATTCTACAGTCAAAACGAATTCGTTTTGCTAATAGACAACACAAAAAAACTTTTGAAACAATGTATAATTATTTGAATCAAAATATTTTTTTTCTCAGTGTGGTTTCTCTTTAGGTTTAAGTAAAGGAGCATTCACAAATGAAAATTAGGTTTAGATTTATGGTATATACTTTAGATTAAAAGACTTTGGCCGCGTACTATATAATGACTCCATTCACACGTCAGAATTTAGGAGTCTCTAAATCCAAATAATGAAGCTAAACATTGCAAGGTCCAAACTTTAGGTTTATGATTTAGTTTGACGTCACAAACTTCACAAATGAGAACGAGTCTGAAATGATATAGATATATACACCCATCTTTATTTATTATCCACTTGGAGGATTCTGCTTTTTAAACAAATGCGAGAAAAACATGGATACTGTCATAACTTAATTGCTGAAATATAACCAATAATGCCAAACGAATGACAGTTTCACGTCGCAAAGGTTTCTTGTTGAGTACTGCTCTACTGATATTTTAATTTTGTTTTTGAAGCATTTACATAGATGTCTGTACATATCAAAACTAATTTTCAGGTAATTTAAACTTACATGTATGAATGACTTAGTTAAACGGTTAAACCTAAACAAAAACCACAAACCTAATTTTCATTTGTGAATGTACCTTAAGTAATTCATAAATGTAAGTTTAAATTACCTGAAAATTAGTTTTGATATGTACAGACATCTATGTAAATGCTTCACAAACAAGATTAAAATATCGGTAGAGCAGTACTCAACAAGATACCTGTGCGCCGTGAAACTGTCATTTGCTTGGCATTATTGGTTATATAGTAAATATTCTTTTAATCGGGATTTCAGTCTATTATTATCAAAATTAGAAATCGGACAACATCTACGTTTCGTCACCAAATTGCGACTTCATCAGGACTAGTCAGGAAAAATAGGCTAATGTTATTACACTTCTGTATTTTATTTATCGTTTAGATCTGACTAGTCCTGATGAAGTCGCAATTTGGTGACGAAACGTAGATGTTGTCCGATTTCTAATTTTGATAATAATAGACTGAAATCCCGATTAAAAGAATATTTATTACATACTTTTCCAGTCGCTTATTTATAACTTAATTATTGGTTATATTCCAGCAATTAAGTTATGACAGTACTGGGATTTTCAAGTGTCAAGAGATGGCGCTGATCGCATTAAACAATGGTACACTTTTTGTTGACATTTGTCAGCTTGGTATTGCTGTCAATTGCGTTTCTTTAGGTTTCATATTATTTTCTCATTTATTAGTATTTTTTATTTATATTTCAAGTATGTATAATAGAGTTTTTGTAGTCATATAGGTGCAATTTCAGGTAAATGTCAAATGTGTACCACTGTTTGAAGTTCTAATGTTCGCCGCTAGTTAAAGTTTTCTTATTTGAAAATCCCAATCCATGTTCTTCAATTTAAGATTTACTATTAATATGTACTTATGTTCTAATTTGTTACCATGGTGGATGACGCCATTAGTTTGGAGAATATGTCATATTTGTTAATAATTGTATATACACTTTAAAGTCTAATTACATAAAAATTGTTAATTTTGATCACGGTCTAACTTTGACAAGGCTTAATTTCTTATGTATTTTAGATATGTATCACTAGACTTTAGTTATATACGAAAAATCATAGAAATTTGAATAGAATGCCTATTTTTCATTGAAGTTGTTAACAAAGTAGCACTTTGTGTCTTTATAAGTGTAAGGTAAATAAAATTGTTAATAACACAGCTCGTATTTGGCTCCGTGTCTCATTTAAGACAAAAGAGATCTAATTAAGAAATTCTTGTTTAATGTAAAGGGAATTCTATTTGCTGCTCATAGGACCTAATTAAATTTTTTAAATTTCTTTTATAAAGATTTTTAAAAAAATGTGTTTTGCAACAATTTGAATTCAACAAATAATGCTACAATATTATATCAAATTTACATACAGTAAAAAAAAGTAAAAGATGTTCTATCAAGGTCATCTGTATCATGAACGAATTAACAAATTGGCATATATTTATCTCTCTCACAAGAAGCGTGTGCGATAAGGATGGATATAACAAGTTTGTCTATCAATAGTTCGTATTATATCAACTAAGTTAGGACATTTGGTTTTAAAATGATGCTAGTTGTTGACAATACTTTCTCTGTAACGCAAGTTTATTTTTTAATTCAGATGTTTTACCTTGATTCATACCCGTACGAATAATGTTATTTTCTGTTAGTGTCACTGACACTGTGTCAGTATCTTATTTTTCACATATTTGTACTATGTTCCGTAAGTCAACCAAACAAACCAGTATCTTGATTCCGCGGGTACACCATGGTTCCTGAACATTTTTATCTATTTCGGGACAGATTGACATTTAAAATTGACATAACCTAACAAAAATAAAAATTAACTAAATGAATGATAACGTTGAGTGATAACATTGGATATGACAACGAAATTGACCATTCTATTACATTTAATGCCAATAAAAGTAACACA
Source organism: Harpalus rubripes (assembly GCA_963082715.1). NCBI lineage: Eukaryota > Metazoa > Arthropoda > Insecta > Coleoptera > Carabidae > Harpalus > Harpalus rubripes. Next base: position 86,327,548 of record OY720448.1, read on the forward strand.
ACCAACAATAAATCAAATATAAATAATGTTTTCATACATACATCTATAATAAATATTAGTAATACCACTAATGCGGTTTAGAAAGTTGACATTGACGTATATCGTTTGATATTGTTATGATGATGTTTGAAAAGAGCGATAGTGGGAGTAAAAATACCAGAGAAACCAGGATTATTTCGTGGTTGCCGTGCTCCGAATTTTTTCCAATCTTTTTCAGGAATCGCGCTCCAAATAGAAACCAGTAAATAATATCATGACTTACACAAAACCGTAAACCTGATCGAACCGGTTGCGTTACGGAACATACTATTGGTTTTACATTTGCTAATAAACTTACCAGTTGAGTTTTGAATGCTTTTACTGGAACATATATTTTTATAATAATAAAATAACAATAGTACCCTCATAAAAACTAAATGAACCAACACTACTGAATTTGAAAGAACGAAATATTTATTCATACAATTCGTAGATGACCTTGATCGGACATCTTTCAAAAATTTCATGTAGGTACATTTCCCAATGGGCTACTTGTGCGCCATTTTTTTATTTAATATTTTTGAAGAGACGATAAATACTTGTTACCCATATTTTTTCTTTTGGAAAAATTTTCATTAATTGGCCAGAAAAAAAATTAATGAAATAATATTTAAATTACCGCCATGTATGACGTGGAATTACGCCGAACTAACGAATGCTCGTAAAGCAATAACATCGGTACGTCCAATAACAACGGTATGTGCGGGTAATTTAAACATCACAGATCATCTGTTTGATGTTTGAATAGTAGTTTGGAGGTTAATATTTTCGTTTGTCATTTTACTCTTGTACGAGTATAAGCTAAGTTAAAATCCTTCAAAATCCTGCTTAACAAATCGAAATACGTAATAAAAGTAACAGAAACCACACAAATTGTAAATAATAAAGAAGAGAAACAGTGACAGAAACATAAACTAATGTCAAAATCAAATTAAAACCCGCACTCGCTCGCCATCTACAGGTTACATTCTTAAATATGCATCCCTTTCTTCAGTTCAAAATGATGTCAAAGAAAATCTTCTTTCTTAATTTATTAAAAAACATATATTTTTTAAATAAAATTTATATTTTTAAATACGTTTTTTCGATATCAGATTTTCAGAACAACGCAAGTATCCTATTATTACATATTTGGAATTTACCTAAAACCTAAAATTATAATAAGCATTTTAACAGAAAATACAAAATAAATAACAAGACAGATACTAATTAATTTAGATTCATAATTAAAAAGTTTTATAATTATTTAGAATAATTTTAGTAAATTCTCAGAATGGTTGCAGTTAACATTGCATTGTACTATATGAAACTTAAAATAACTGACCGAAAAGACTGTTAAGAAATTATTTTTCCATAATCCTCATAAAAGGAATAAAAATGTAAAAATTCCAGATTTTATTATAAGAAAGATAAATGAAACATTTAAAATTGGAGAACGCCTAAATTAAACATCTTATCGGATAGTAATCCATAGTAAATATAGGTATATGGAATGTACTCATTGTTAGAGTATGGAAACTGAGCAAAATTATGAAAATTTTTGGAGCTTCATCCTTGTTTAGTTACTGGAGGTTAGTTCATTAAATTAATAACCAATTAGATATAATGATTTAACGGTAGAAATATAAATAAAGTCATTGTGTAATGTTTAAAAACTTACCAATTATATTCCTCATTAGTGACCCTTGTTGTGAACTTTTCTTATCAGCATTGAGTGTTCCTAAGACGGCATCCGGCAGATAGATTCTGTAAATAAATAAAAAAAAATCTACAGTCTATATACAAAGTAGCCATTTGCACACTCTTTTGTCAACGCAAAATGTCACTTTGCCGCTCATGCGTGACAAAGTAGAAAAAACACTCGCCGTCCAAATTTCTAACTATACATTGTTGAGAAATGTCACTTGTCTACATTCTTAATAGTAACGTTTAGTCAGGAACTAATGGCACTGTAGTTACACATTTACCACCTTCACAAGTCAATCTGGCATAGAACTGCTCTGTCGATATATTACATAACAAAAAAAAAAAAAAAATGCTGCACTGGTGTGAAAATAAAATAGGGCATTTATTTACAAAAACGAAAGTATGAAATGCTTAGATTAGATTGAAGCAATAGCTCAAAAAGAGTGGAAAACAATGATAAATTAAAATTATATATAATATTTACTTATGTAACAAGTGTGTAAAGTAGTACTTTTTTGGTCGAGTGCGATGTTTTACATGAGGCGCAGCCGAATGCGGAAATTGTAGCACGAGACAAAAAATACTATTTTACACACGTGCTGCATACAACATTTTTCCTACAACTGAAATGGTATTGATGTTTCTCATAATACTGAGTATACCGGCATTCAGCAGCTTCAAATACTGTTAGTGTTCTTTCTCATAACACTGTACAAAATGCAACTTAAACACTTGGATGAATCTCAGACAGACGATGATTAGTCTTTTATAATGTACAAATTGTACATTTAATATTAATATTAAATTACGTAACGCAAAATTAGGAAATTTTTGATACCCCCTCCCCCATTTGTAACGCACCCGTAACGCAAACATGAACCCCCCCCATATATTACGTAACGCAGTACTTGACCCCCCCCCTATTTTTTTACTGGATATAAAAGTATATGGCCTTAATATTAGTTAAAATTTGAAACAGAAACTATTTAAATTAATGTACACAAAGATAAAAAATAATGTACTACTCTTGCCCTACGGCTTGTCACCCCAATTTTTTTACTGTATATAAAAGAATATGGCCTCCTTAATATTCAGTTAAAATTTGAAACAGAAACTAATTAAATTAATGTACATAAAGATGAAAAAATAACAGCACAGAAATTAAAAGCATATGCATTTCCATTTGCTTTTAACAAACTATTGAAAAGTTTTTCCTTATCAACACTACTTGAATTCATGTTTTAATATGAATTGCATTGCACGAATAAAAGACCACTGGCCCGAATTTGAGCTGTGCCCGACCTATTATGTTGACTGTTATTGAAAACAAACGACTGCCTGCATATACGAATTAGCACCGCGAAATTTGAATGTTTCAAAACTATTAAAGCAAGTTTAGCAATATTTTTTATAATTTATCGTTACGTAACGCACACATTAACCCTGCTCCACCCCCTCGTAACGCTGCGTAACGCTACTCTTGACCCCCCCTTGAAACGTTACGTAATTTAAGGACAGCCCCAGAATACATGTCAAAAAATGTTAATGTTTTTAAAAATTAGATTAGTACTCAATCTGTTAAAAAAATATTAGATTTGTTTCATTTATATGTATATTCATATTTCTCAATAAATTTTATTACTTTCATTATTATTTACTACCTAATTATATACTTGACAGGTAAATTAACCAAATTTTAATGTTGCCTAGCAACGCCTATTTACTTTCCAAGCACTAGTGCTTGAAAAGTGACACTTTACACACTGTAATGAGTGCGTGAAAAGTACTTTTCACGGACGGTTGTAGGAAAAATAAATTGTGTGAATAGTTGTACTGCCTCTTGCAAAAGTTTGGTGTGAAGGCTCCCAATGGATATCCACTTTTTCACTGCCACTGCACTAGTTTAATATACTTGAAGCAAATAAATATTCATTACAAAATTGGTATTAATTTTTTGAAAAAACGAAAACTAAAACATTATCTTGAAGTCATATTTGAATACGTTCCTATCTTCACTGCAAAACTACTGAGTAGTACTGTAAGTACAAAGTGTACATTTTATTATTTTTTGTTATGGTGGAGGACTGTAGAAAAAATCTTGTGTGTGTTCTTGAAATTTTTCGCATACGTAAGTGGGAGAGATGCGCATGCGAACTCCATATTGGTATTCTTGAAACGAAATCGTGCGCAATTACATCGCATGGGTATGAATAACTTGAAAGTATCATTCGCATACGAAACTGTGTCTGCCACTGTTACTTGTGTTTGTTGTATCAGTACTTAGATCATATAAATCAAATTATGTTTTTATATAACTACGGGGACGCGAATTATAAATCTAGAATTTCCAAACACTTGAGTATCGTTATAATCTTCGACAAATGTATGCTCGTGCATTAATAGAACGATACAATGGATTGTTTGAAAGGAATTTTAGATGCCTCTAAACGAGCTTTGCATTCCAAATCTGAAATGGTTAGCAAAATTAGAGTATTATTACATAACACTTGCATATTAATATTGCCATATTATGTACGTATACATATACTGTAAACTAAGAAAAATAATACCTACTATATCAAATATATTATGTATATATAATAAATTTTGATTATTAAAATTACAACACTTATGGCTTATGACAGCGTCGTTGACAGCTACGGCTGACAGTTTTGGTTGGCAGGTTGACAGTGACAGTTAAAAAACAATTATATGATGAAGCATTCACGTGGTATAAATGTTTCGTTTAGATTGGCTGCTACATACTACGTTCGCTTGCTTTCGAGAATCGTATGCGTAGGTTTCAGCCGAGTTTCGTTTGGTATTCCAGAATACCACTCATACGTACAGTACTGTTCGTGCATGAAACTAACCACACGAATTTTGTCGCGTGCGGAAAATTTCGCATGATTTCAAGAATCGGGCCCCTGAGTCGCGCGTCAACAACCTCTCAATCGACAATGTCCCATTTTACAATCTTAATACACAAATAGCTATTGTTGTAACAAATCTATTACAGCACCCAACAGAGTACGTTAATAGCAAATTCGAGTTTTGTAATAGATTATACTTCATTTCAGGCAAGTAAATAGTAGATGGCGTTTGAGAGCCGAACGTTTTTACATGCATTAAATAAATAATTTAAACTCGTGCGCGATTATGTTTTGACTTTGTCTTGAACACTTTAAATGACTCTGCTGATTCAATTTATAAAGTCATAGTCATGGATTGACGCAATTTCCTTAAACATTAAGGCAAGAAATGCTTCAATCTTTACAAGTGTTAAAGAAATTTCCTAGTCTTAATTGTAATTATTCTTTTCCAAGGTTCGTGGAAGAGAAAATAGTGCTGCAAAGTTGGATCTTCCGAACGAAAAACCCAGCACAACTGCGGATGTAATCTGCTTAGAGTGCAAGTTACCAGTTAAAACGGTTAGAGAACTTACAGGGAAACAAGACAAAGAGAGGATAAAATATTACGCTAAATAAAAGTCACAATGGAAAGAAGATTATGGCAATAGTAAATTCAGTCGGAGAAAAAACAATGCTCTTTAAAAGCTATTTAAATTTTAAATTATGCAGGACACAACAAGAGAAAGTAGGTTTATTTAAAGAGGAATTGTATTCTGCATTAGGGGATTTTGGAATTTAAAAGTAAACCAGAGAATTATGCTACTTTAAAACGTTAACAATTAATAATTATGATAATTAAAAATATAAGAAAAAAAACTATTTAACTGTTCATAACAATACTCTTAAGAAAATTAGGTAAGCCGTGAAAACAATATTTATTAATACTGGTGCTTTTCTTTTACGTGCTCAAAACATTGAGGTATTATATAAATGGACGCAACGTTGATGCTGCTTTACTGTATAAGCTTTGACGCACATCTTAGAAAAGCACAGCGCTAATTAGGGGCAAAGTCAAAAGTTGAAAAATAACGCAGAGTGCTTAGGAATATTCAATAAAAAACTGAGTATAAAATATAGTTCATATTGGATTTAACATAAAATATTTCATACATATATTAAATTATTTGTAAAAATAACAAATATATGTATATCACAGAATGTATGGATGGCCTGAAATTGTGTCTTCTAACAGCAATAAGCCAGTCTGTACACAGATTTTCAACTTTCGGAAATCTACTCTAAAAACATTCATATAGACAGTGTGCACAAAAGTAGTCAGCGCCGACAGCGGACAAAAATGACAACAGTGCACTGAGAAAAATGACTGGTTTTTAGCAAATAAATATTCATAATTAAGGGATACTTCATTCATTCAATTATTGCAACTTTGCAACAAATATAATTTAATCTTTAATATGAAATGTATTTTATTCATTCAGTTATATTATTTATTTGACCGTCATTTATTTCATTTAAATTTAATTTAATTTTCTCAAATAAACTAATATATTTATGTTTAGTATTTTAAATTGAGATTTTTAATAAATAAATTTATAATTTTCTGAAATATTTATTTGTTTCCTACAAATATGTGATTGTTTAGAATTAATTTCATAATATATTTGTATAAACTTTATATTAATTACAATGAAAAATAGTTTTTATTGTACGAATCTATATTTATTTGTCACAAATAAATATTATTTGTGGAAAAATGATATTCCCATTGAGTGAATAATGTTCTATTTGACAAATGACGATTTTATGTGAAGTGACTTGTATGGACTTGTTCATTTGTTATACGTTGCATCTTGTTTATGGTAGTGCTCATTTCTGGCGATTTGTTTTTCATTCGTGTTCTAAAAAGTAGTGAATGTGGGTGACGTAACAGTAAAAAATATACTACTTGAGTGGAGTTTTGGATATTTGCTTTGCATTTTTCAGTGTATCTTTTATGCCAAGGCACATGCATCAGTACCTGTATAGATTGTGTGTTTATTTATAATTCATGTACTAAGGATGTAATTTGTGTGTTAATAAAAATATGGCGTACGAATAAATTAAATGTACTAGTCTTTATTTAATTATTTTCCTTCAATTTTTATCTATTTAGAATGGACAGGTTATGAGAGGTAGGTATTTAAATTTGGTTCAAATAAATTATTATATATCCAATAATAATGAAATAAATTTAGCGCAATTAAAATAATTTTTAACGTAAATAAATGCATAGTTCTCATGAAATAGAAGATATAATTGATCTCAATATATATTTATTTGAGACAAATAAATGCTTCAAATAAATTATTACATTGCTTCAATTGTAGATATATTTGGATCTACTAAAGCTTAGTATTTATTTGTAACAAACAAATTTACAGTTCACGTAATTATATCTTTTTGTCAGTGTGGTTACTCATTGAAACATAACAAGATTATGTTTTATGTCAGAATAATTGTAAAATATCTATTTTACAAAATGTTTGCAATGAATGCGAATGATAGGACGTCAAATATTATGTTATGCAGTGGACGATGTAATAATTCTGACAAAATTACCGATTGAAGTATGAAATTCTATACAATACTGCTGTGCTTCTCACTAAACACTTTACTCTCTAACATTCCGTGTAACTCACTTACTTCCGAGCACATCTTCGTCCCTTTTACACAGTTGCCATTATCTTCTAGAAAAGCCCTAGAATGTTCGACCGCATAATAACAATGAACACAAAAGGTTCAGGCGACCGCAAGTAATTAAACATGTCGCGACCTGTTCGCTTACGTCGCCCGGCTACTAGCGCGATTACGTCACCACTATAAATAGACACTCGCTTATTGCTGCGGCCCGGCTGCGATAGCGGCGGCGACGGCGTGCGTTCCGCGTTACATTATTAACGAATTCTACAAAATGAGCTACAATCTATGTCAAAGTGTATAAAAAAGAATTACGACAGCGATTAACAATAGTGGAAGACCTAATTACAAACTTTGGGTACAAAAAACAAACTAGGAGAGTGTTTTATTTTATTTGAGGCAAAAAATATTAATTTCATCCACCCTCATCATGAAAGTGTTATTTTAGTAACCAGATTTCAGTAAAGAAAGTGACACGTAGGTAATAGCAAAAAATATTTTAAAAAATAACCATTCCAGCGGCTGATAAGTAATTAAACTAAATTTGGTTTTCATGTTTTTATAATCTGTGTTGCTGATATATATATAGCGACTTTATTTTATCCCTTAACAGCAAACGCATGTACATTATTCGCCCAGAATTCCAATATCCAAATACCCCAAAAGAAAGGATCAGAAGAGATTTATTCCAATCTAAATACCGTAAAGTTACCGGAAGAAATCGATGTTTAAAGTTACAGGATATTTTGTTAAAGTAATTATGTAAGACGAAATTCAATTTAAACATCACAGTTGCTTTATTGGCTTAAATATTAAACATTATCTACCCTCTATCACAAACATGATATTAAAAAAGTTAAAAGGTTTGACATTTTCTATCCGTTGACACCAACATGCGCAAAAATACGCGTTTCAATGAAGATATTGTAACGTGTGAGCCCCGCTGCTATGCTGAACTAGCGTCTAAGTACAGCGACGACGCAATCGCGCTTGCAGCCGGGCTACGTAAACAAACAAGCCGCGACGTGTTTAATTACGAGGGGCACTAGAAAAGTAATCTATCTAGCTATGAAACAGAAGACATACGATTTTTTTGATAATTTTATTTTTTAATACAATCTCCCCCTACATCGATGCACTTGTGGCATTTCTCCTCCAGTGAACTTGTATCTTTATAAAAAAAATGTTTCTTCTTGACGCTCAAAAAAGTTATCGACGGCTGCTTTTAGGCCATCATCAGAGTTATAACGGCGTCCTCAAGATTTTTCTCTAATAGTCAAAAGAGATAAATGTCAGACGGAGCCAAGTCCGGACTATAGGGAGGATGGTCTATCTCAACGAAGCTGCACTCTTGCACAATTGGCCTAATTTTGGAAGCCTTTTGCATTGTGCGGTCGCATTGTCATGCAGCAGAAACACTTCCCGATTGGAAAATCGGATCTTTTCTGGTTAATCACTTTCCGTAAATTTTTTAACGTGTTGTGACAAAGCGATGGTAAGAACAATAATAGATAAATAACTTTTTATAAACTTTTCTAAATTATAGTTTCGATAATCATATTTTAACTCTGTTTATCTGTTTAAGTTATAAATGTCAAAATTCAGTTTAGAAATTCTTTTCGTATTATGATAGTCACGACATTTATTCGTTGATCTTAGTGTAGAAATTATTATGTATACGTGCGCGACTTTGGGTGCCATAGCCTATGCACCCCGTACCCCTAAGATAATCCTGTCCTGAAGATAGCGTTATGTTTTTAAGATAGTCGGTTTAGATACTCGTGAGAGTTAACATGGAAGAGAGCCATGGGGTTCGTCGCCTCAACCGGTAGGAACTACTTACTGACCTTAATACTTAAATAACTATGTAAATATACGGTAATCCAACAATGTTAAACTTAATATAAACATATGTACACGTCAAGTCTACAAAGTTATTAATTAATTTAATTTTAAAATTATTATGAATTATAAAATTACCCTTCTCATACAGTTCTCTTTTCCTGTTATATTAAATCTATTTCAAAATAACAATGAAGTTTCCATACTCTGTATTTAAAATCGGATATAAGCGAAATACCAGCATATTCAGCATCAGCAATATGCGTTAAATTTTCTGAGCTTGAAGGTTACCCACGCGCTCTTATCGCAGGAGTTGCATAGGTGGTAGCCAGGTTGCTAAACTCCCACAATGCCTCTATAACTTCAATATTTCCAAGGATATCACCCAGAGTGAAAGTTCATAAACTTTTACCTTTTCCTATTTATTCAAAAGAATGATACTTATATAACCTTCCAGTTGGTTTATTTTTATTTTCAATTTCAACGTAAGGATTGTTGATCCAATAAACTAATAAGAAAATAGAAAATGAAGAATACGTGACAGGCTTTGTTTTTGCTATTTATTTTGTTTCATTTCCATGGCTATTGCTATTTTGCAGGTGATTGTCGATATTTTCTTAGCTAATTTCTGTTGTTACAAAGCAAACAAAATTAATTTGCTTATTGATTCAGATGTTCAATTTTATGCTCTACAACTTTATTTGAATATTTTCGGCTATGCCGTACACAACCCTACTACCATATACGTTTATATAAAGAGATAAAAAAATAGGGACAATACATGGTTATTATCTCCATTCTTAATTTTAGATCTCTATTTTAAAAGTTGGTGGCGAAATTAAATGCGAAGTTTTGATGTGAATAGATCCTGGTCGACTAATAACGATTAAAAATTCAGATGAATAACAATAATATAAATATGCTATACATGTTTTATTGGATCAAATTTTTGTCAGGTGCAAATCTACACTTATACTAATATATAAAAGAACTCATTTTATAATACTTTTTTCGCACTTGATAATTAGACAATTCGCCAGGGCCCGTTTCTTAAATTTTGACGCGTGCGAAAAAAACATGTCTTAAAAAACTTGTTCTTTAATATACTATTATTTATGTTTCAATTTGCGCTCTAACATTTTATGTAGTAGCCAAACTGTAAAATTCGTCATTTTATAAAACGCCTAGTTATTTTCTAAATTAATATTTGGACATTTATATTTGTCATTTTTACCTTCCGTCACTTTTAGGTAAGGATGGTATTGTCTTTGGTCAAAAGATTCGGTGGTGAGTTTTTAATAAATAAGCCCGTTTTAAGGACCCTAGAATACGATTTTACTATTTTTACGATGATGTCTGTATGTGTGGGTATATATATATATATATATATATATATATATATATATATATATATATATATATATATATATATATATATGTGTGTGTGTGTGTGTGTGTGTGTGTGTGTGTGTGTGTGTGTGTGTGTGTGTGTGTGTGCGTGTATGTGTGTATGTGTGTGTGTGTGTGCGTGTGTGCGCGTGTGTGTGTATGTGTGTGTGTGTGTGCGTGTGTGCGTGTGTGTGTGTGTGTGTGTGTGTGTGCGTGTGTGTGTGTGTGTGTGTGTGAGTGTGCGGGCGTGCGTGCGTGTGCGTGTGTGTTTGTAACAAAATTTTCGTCTTCGATAACTCTAATACTACAATTCCAAAAATTATAATTCTTTTGTATGAAGAGCTGATTAGATTTTGGTTATAATTAGTCAATTGGAAGTACCTCATTTGAAGATTTTAACAGTTTACCTTGAAAAAACGATGTTAAATATCATTTTTTTACATTTAATGTTATTGTAAATATTAAAGAACATTGTATTCTCTATACGATTTGACTGCATTTTATACTTCATATTAAATAGTTATAGAGTTATAAAATTATAAAGAAATTAAATTTTATAAATTAACCAGGTATGATAGAAACAGCTACAATATTAAGAAATTCTGATTGAAAGATATCAAGTATCAAGTGCAATTGATATATTCGTACTATATTTGTGTTATAATTTTACTCGATATATAGGATCATTTTGCTGGAAACTTTCTGTATGGAATTTGTATAAAATACATACAAGGTAATGTACACACAAGAAATTTAGAATCTTTTGCAAGGAACTTTTTGTATGGATTTTATAGAAAATACATTGGCATTTACGAAAATTCTACCGGTAGATACCGCATCTACGGACTGCGTTTGAGAACACGAGTGGTAAATAGTTACCGTTTTCGAAAATTGTACAATATTTACCAGATCCAACTACTGGATTCATGAAGAATCTAATCTCAAAAAAAGGTAGTGATGCAAAGCGAAGCGCGCGCGTTAAAAGTGGAAATGTGTTCAAAATAGGACTCTGCTCAGTTTGTTAACTACGTCAAATTTCTAACCTGTTTTAAATTTTCAAATTTTTTCATAGGTTATGGATTTACCCTGTTTACCACTTGCGTTCTTAAAATATCGATTCCGGTAGCTATAACCTGATAAACAGTTGTTGGCCGATATACACTGGTAATAGTTCACCAGTAGAATTTTCGTAATTGGCCACATCAGATTTTTTTAAACATACTTCGACGTAATCCAGTGCCCAAAATTCACGCCCATAACGCTTTGTGTTCAGGTATTCGTATATTTACAAGTAAGAGAAACAGCCTTCTTCATGAAATTATAATTTGCCTTACAGTATAATTTCAATATTGCAAAAGGTCTTACAACTTAGGTATAATATTACTAAGATTAATTCATTGTCAATTAAATGTATTTCTAATAACTACATTCCAGTTGCAAGATTGGAATCCTTCCACAATAATTTACTAACTATAATACCTATTTCTATTCATTTATAGCTGTCTAGATTGCATGAATTCACCCAAAGATCATATCTTACAATATATTCATATAGTAATGTCCAGTAAGGTCAATACACCACATATCACATGAAAAGCGAATGAACCAGACACAATAAAAAGGCACTGAGTACGAAATCCTTTCTCTTTGCCTTAATAAACCAGAGTACACAACGACGAGCAAAAAGAAGAAAAACATCATCATCAGGAATAAACTCAAGGAAAGAAGACAGATGCAAGAATAAACAAGTATTAGCTAAAAGTAATATCCTATTTTAGGCATTGAGAGTTTGTGTGTTACTTTTTCGAGATTACGAAATTACAAACAATATTATTGAACTAATAAATAATAAGGATATAAAAATTGATTTTGTACATTGAATTTCCCAATAGATATATTTGGAGTTTACATTTTCTATAGTCTACCCTTGATAAGGGAAGTATAGGGATCGTGCTAAAAATCGCATATCGAGATTTTGGTAAATGACCACGTTTTAAGGTCCCTAGAATATAATTTTAACATTTTCCCGATGATGTCAGTGTGTATGTATGTGTGGATCCTCCACTCTAACTCAAATACTAACATTCAGAAAATTTCGAACTTTTTCTGCACTCTCCACGCCAGCAATGAGTGCTCGCGAGGTGACGCCTGGTAAACGCCCGCACGGTACAAATATGTCATCATCATTACCGATATCTGCGAACAAAGCAGATTGGCACACCCAGCAATGGGTAATATGCCATGATGATATATTTATTTATTTTATTTATTTCTGTAATGGAAAGAGTCCATTAGATTTTGGTGTAAATCAGATAACAGGAAATGGCGCTTTACTCGAAAAATACCTTTAAATGTTATTTTTCGACATGTTATTATAAAAATTAAAGATTATTAAATTTTGTACAGATTTGCATTAATAATTTTTCTACATGTTATATGGATAAATTTATAAAAGTATCTATAATTTAAATCCCGGCTCCTACGCTTTAAACAAACAATACTCCCTGGCAGTTATTCAAGTGTATGTAACTGACAGATAAATGTCACTGTGAAAGAACTAATCATTTCAAATTAATAATAGTAACGTTTAAAAAAAAATGTGAATAGAACAATAGAATAGGAAATCAATACAGTTTCCAGCATATGTAAATATATAGGTATGTATTTAGATTAAAAAAATTAACGATTCACACAAAAGTTTAAGCTAATTCTCATTTTTGGATTAGTGAATTCTATTTTATCCAGGTATTTAAAATTTATTCTTCATTTTATTATCAAAAATGTGGTTACTTGGATTAGATTAGACTATATTTTAAGAAATAAACTGCCAAAATTAGAGTAAAATTCGCTAATCCAAAAATAAGTAAATAAATAAATATATCGTCACGGCTTATTACCAATTGCTGGGTGTGCTAATCTGCTTTGTACACAGATATCGCTAATGATGAAATATTTGCACCGTGTGGGCGCTTACCAGGTGTCACCTCACAGGCACTCATTGCTGGCGTGGAGAGTGCACCACAGGGGTACATTTTATGCCATTTAAAATTGGAAATATTTGGCGTTGGTCGGGATTAAACCCTGTTCCCCAGATTCGCGAACTGACACTCAGGCACGCGGCTTATGAGATCCCATGGGGTCTCAAAAATAAAGATTAGCTTAATCTTTTTTGTGACTCGAGCGGTACATGGCGGAAGGTATTGTTTTGGCCTCACCAGATTTTTTATTTAATGTATTTCATTAATTGCCCAGAAAACAAAAATGAAATTTTAATATTTAAATTACCGCCAGGTATGACATAGAATTACGCCGAACCAATGAATGACCATAAAGCAATAACAGCGGTACGTCTAATAGCAACGACATGTGCGAGTAATATAAACATGACAGATCATCTGTTTGACGTTTGAATAATAGTTGGGAAGTTAATATTTTCGTTTGTCATTTTATTTTGTACGAGTATAAGCTAAGTTAAAATCCCTCAAAATCCTGCTTAACAAATCGAAATACGTAATAAAAGTAACGGAAACCACGCAAATTGTAAATAATAAAGAAGAGAGAAGGTGACAGAAAAATGAACTAATGTCAAAATCAAATTAAAACTCGCACTCGCTCGCCATCTACAGGTTACATTCTTAAATATGCATCCTTTTCTCCAGTTCAAAATTGGGATTTTCAAATAAGAAAACGCTAACTAGTGGCGATTATTAGAACTACAAACAGTGGTACACATTTGACATTTACATGAAATTACAACTATATGACTACAAAAACTGTATTATACATACTTGAATTGTAAATAAAAAATACTAATAAATGAGCAAATAATACGAAAACTACAGAAACACAATTGACAGTAATGCTACGCTTACAAATGTCAACAAAAATTGTACCATTGTTTAATGCGATCAGCGCCATCTCTTGATACTTGAAAATCCCAATAATGACGTCAAAGAAAATCTTCTTTATTAAATTATTAAAAAACATATTTTTTTTAAAATAAAATTTATATTTTTACATTCGTTTTCAACTTTACTTTAGATATTTAGTAATATATATATTAGATTTTCAGTCCCACGCAAGTAGCCTATTCATCTTTTCAAGTTTAAAATATGAATTAAAAAGAGGATTATAATCTAATTATTTTTATTTTACCTCCCGCTACCCTTGGTAAGGGAGGTATAAGGATTGTGCTAAAAATCGCATATCGAGATTTTGGTAAATGACCACGTTTTAAGGTCCCTAGAATAATCCAATTTTAACATTTTCACGATGATGTCTGTGTGTATGTGTGAGTGGATCCTCCATTCAGTAAAGGTAATGTTCTGACCACATCAGATTTCCTTTAAGAGTATCACAGTTTCAGCAAAGACTCCTCTCTCCTCTCGTACCCCTTGGTCTATCAGGCAGAGCGATGACCAGCGTCAGAAGATTTACTGAAGGCGGACACGAATTGATAGACGCACCTCGTGCGAAATGGTAGCCCTTTTTACTTGGCCGAGCCGAGCTGAGCTAAACCTCATTCACCAGACTCCGCCGAAACTCACTTGATTTACGCACACGATAGAACCAACGGATAAAAGCAGGGCTCCTCAATATCTTCTCCCCAAGGAGAGCTTATTATACATGGCTAAATTGAGGGAATATTTAAATTTAATAAGGCTCAACTTTCTCCCCGGCCTAAAGCCATCAAAGAGATATTTTTTAAAAATAAAATTGAATTTTCTATAAATGTAAACAAATATCTACATGAATATTTATAAAATGAATATCATTACGATACATTCGCCCTAATTCATTAAGATAGGTGTTAACATCGTCGTTAGGTAACAACGATTTTTAGCAACTCTTGTAACAACTGTCATTCAATTGGTATTCAGTAAATACATAATTAATGACAATTACTGCGTTTACATGTGGTTTTGAAAATGGTTTCAGTTTTCAGTCAAAATATCGCGAAACTGTTTACATGCAATTTTCAAAACAGGTTTACAGATTGATTTGAAAACAGTTTCGGCGCATGCGCATTTGACTGATGTAAGTGACAGATCCTCTTCACTCTAAATTCTTCGTTTTGCCATTATTCCAATTATTTTTGTAACTTAGTACCACTACGCACTAAAACTACACAACTGTCACTTTATTTGTAGGTTAGTAACACCAAGTAACACAGAACGACAGAAACGTTAATCTATGTACGCATGCGCAATATCGAAACTGAATTTTAAGTGTTTACATGAGTAGTTTTTAAACTAGTTTTCAAGTCAAACCCATGTATTTTAGTTTTGGTTTGGGATAACTCAAAACCGTTTTGACACTGTATACATGGCGTTTTCAAAACTAAAAACGTTTTGAAAACGGTTTCAAAACTGCATGTAAACTCAGTAATTGTTAAAAACGGTCGTTGTGAACAATCGTTGTTAAATATAGCAGTGAAGTTATTAACAAGTGTATTAAAAGGCATGTCGATTCTCAATATTTATACTCGTACATATTTCTACAACGTAAAGTGGCAGACCTTGTTTAGTTTGACGTTTGAGTTTTTAATAAGTGATAAGAAAATTCGGAGTGCAAGATATTTCGCGGAATAATGGTACATTTCATGATGATTTTGGGCTAATTAAATGACAAAGCTAATTTTGCATTTCATTTATGATAACTGCTAGTTGGAAATTTTGCAAATCGTTGATTGATTTCACAGAAAATTAAAATTTTGCCTTTTAATCTCTTTATAAAACCCATAGCTAGGCGTAGAAATTAAGTGTCAGGAGAATCTGATGAAGTTCTCCAGTTTAGTATACATGTTTATTCAAATCCTATGGTTGAATGCGATCGATTTCGAAATTTCAAGAATCTCATCATCAGGCATGGCATGACCAGCGTCTAGAAGTTTTAGCAGTAAAAATTATATAAATTTGACATTGTTAAAATGGCTGTTTAAATTTAAATGTGCAAGATAAATGAAAATAAAATGCAAAAATGAATTTAGATCTTTTCGGGAAAAAATCTGAAAATTTGTTCAATATTAAGATATTAAGAATTAAAACATTTAAGTTTGGAATAAATGTAAATCTTTCATCTTGTGACATGAGAACTTCGAGCTTGAAGCATGAGACCATCCAATCCACGAATTAAATCATGAACGACACCTTGATCGGTTTAAATATCTGTAAATATTTTTTCCCCGATACTGAGATTGGATTACTAACATCTCATAAATTTCTTTGCATAAATCTTGTCTAAAAAATGTATATAATTATAGGTCATGTACGTATATATTAGTTTGTAAATAGTTTACCTTTGCAGTTGTCCCTTTATTTCCAATATAAGTTTATTTCCTAACACAAAATTCTCAAGAAAAACCATTTGCCAACGATTGTTCAATACTAACAACGGGAGAAATGCAGTTGGTAGATTAACAACTCGACGTAACAACTAGTTGTTAAATTTTAGCAACATGATGTAATAGTGAATTTGGATTTTTAACTTAGCAATTTAACAACTGAAAATAGTTGTTAATTTTAACAACTTTGCTTAGAGAATTAAGCCGATTATTTAATTCTAATGTGCTTTCAATCTCATATTTTAGTGAAGATAGTGCAATTGAATACTGAGAGTACATAATTTTTAGGAACTCGAACCCTAGCCCTCCACATTTTTAACATATGTTTTAACAGAATACGAACAATTTAATGTAATACGGCCTGATTCACTAAGATAGTTGTTAACATAATCGTTAGATAACAACTAAAAGTTAACAACGATTTTTAGCAACTCTTGTAACAATTGTCATTAAATTGGTATTCAGTAAATACATAATTAGCGACATTGTTAAAAACGGTCGTTCTGAACAATCGTTGTTAAATATTGCACTGAAGTTATTGACAAGTAAGATAAAAGGCATGTTGATTCTCAATATTTATACATATTTCTACTGTTTCTACTCTATTCACAACAGGTCTATGAAACTCGTATAGCCGGCCCTGTTATACTGTTGTAGTGCGTAGAATGTTGATAGGAGAACATTTGGCGCTGCTATAGCTTCACCTCTACTCTAAACTTAAGCCATCAAATTTCAGATGATTGCCAGATTCAGATGTGGAAATAAAAAGAGAAACAACAAATACTGGTTATCGAGTGAAGAGAGAAGGTGCAGGAGTGCAGGCTATACGGGAGAGAAGAGGAAACATTTAGGCATCTAAGGACATCGTGCAGGTTCAGAAAGAAAGAAAAAATGAAAAGGTTCTGTTAGACGTAGGGTCAGGACAAGACTGGATGAAAGAAGTCATCAAAAAACTGGGGGCTAATTTAACATGATGTACTATCAATATAAAATGTATATAAAAAATGTAGATTCTATAGCCAATTTAGCAAGAATAAATCTAATCTAATCTAATCTAATCTAGTAATTGTACTTTTGTGCACAAGGAGAGGAAGGTTTACAAAACACAGGCAATAAACAATACTTACCGTTGCCGATAATCGGGGTTTTATTATACAAGTATACACACATTTTATTAAATTACTTTGTAAAATGTAATACATTTTCCTTTAATTAATATTTAAATTTAAAAGACGTATTTAAATTTTAAACTGGTAGGACAAAACCTTATCTTTAATATTTTATTGGTGCTTAACCTATTTTCCCAAAGTGGCATTTAGGAATCACTAGGAAAAGAATATCCATCTCTTTTCCTCTCCTTCTTGACTCACATCACACGTGAAGATAAGTTTCAGGACAGAAATTAGGGTTATAAAATTTTAATTGCAAGTGACACGAAGAGCATGCAGCAGCTAGTGGATAATTCATAAGTAATCTTTAGTCGTTGTCACAAAGTGTTTCCTGCAACATCATTTTATAATATTATAATTTAATTTTTATCTTTCATAATTAACTTTTATTTAAGTAGTTAATTTCAAGGAAGATGCACATCTTAGTAGGTATTAAAATACTCTCTCCTTTTATTTATTTTTATTTATGGGGCTCTGTTAACTATGTAGTTGTGATTCGGACGGCTAGGATTCGATTACGTCCGATTACTTACTTGATATTTGAAAATTATTTCTAACTTTCAAATAGCACAAACTTGACTCATGTTTTCTGCGTTTAGACCCGAAAATATATATAAACTGCGATGATATACATTTGTTTATATCCTTCTTATTTTATGTAAACTTATGTGGTTTAATGTAAAAACATAGCTAATGCCAACATTTGGTACTTTTGGAAATTAGTAATTTAAATCAACAAGGAACCTGCAGTGTTAATAGTACGGAGAATAACTTTATGTGAAACTTTAAATACTGCACAGTTATTATTAAATACAAATGTCACTAATACTAGAGGAAAGTCGATGAATGTGGAATGGTCATTTAATCTGGAATAGGCGCTTTTTGAAAAAATGGTACACGACATCTGTGATCTAATGGCACAAATGCACATGTGTAGGGGAGTTATTACCCACATAGAGACACCAACTTAACTGCATTGTGCATATCATCAAAAACCTTGAAAAATAGTATAAGTGCCTGCTGAACTTTTTAAGCAAGTCTAAAGATATGTAGTTTTATTACTGATTGTGCAGTAGAAAGTACGATTTTATACCACTGCAGTATGGATAGGGGTTTGGGGATGTAGGCTAGATTTAAAAAATATTTTTCAAACTAATTCCTAAATGATATTCGATGGCGGGAATTTAATGTCAACAAATCCGCTAATGTGGAATACAGAGCGAAAATGTTATAAAATGTACCAGAAAAGCATACCTAGCAGAAGGCAGTGCGGAAACATCAAATGGGTTAAATGCGTTTAGTAGATTATGTAATATAGTTTATTTTGTAACATTCCAATAGCATCCTCATTTTATTTTTGTTTATATTTTTGATAAGAAGGAATAAATAATTTAAAGAACATATTTGCATTGTTTTCCGAATTTTCTTATACTGTGAAAGTAAGTATGGTTATGTAGTATATATTCCATTTTAATGCACTGTGGTATTTCACATTACCGTCCCTTTTTCAACAGGCGTAAAAATTTCAATTTTGAAGAAAATTGCTCTTATAAATGAATTATTCTAGATAATCAACCTGAAAGTGTTACTATTTTGTAAAATACATTTTAAATGACCTATATACAATATTTGATGATTAACCGCCATCTTTTCGCATGTTTTTTTCATTGAAATAAAAATGGTATTCCACATTCACCGACTTTACGATTTAAACTCTAAACTTTCTAGAGGATATTTGCACATTTTGAGTCTCTGCGCCTGTAGCGACAATAGGCTATTCCACCTAATAAAAATAGTAAAAGTTTATTCAAAATATGAACGATAAAATTATAGGATACATTCTAAAAAATATGGCGTGTTTAGCTATAGTATCCAACTATGAACTCCTACTTTATGAAGTTCCGCCTGCACTAAGAATATATTTATTCGGGTGTATTGGATCTTTTCGGATGCCGTTCAGATAACTTTCTCTTTTCTTTGTTGAGAAAAAAAGTGAAATAAATTAAATGCAATAATTTATTTTTTGTGCAACCGGACGCGAAATAAGCATTTCGCAGCCGCAATGCAGGCCGCGAAATTAAATTTCGTGACCGTTGTCATGGTAGCGGCCGCGAAATAGGTAAACAATCACTATGACACTTGAGAATTGCTTGGTCATGTTTATCCAATGTTAATCCCCCATAGCCACCTTGAAAGCTAACTTTCTTTTTACAATGAAACTGTTTAAAATTAATAAAATTTGTAATTATATTTTTTACGGTTGCACAAAAAATATTGTGTACACCTTGTCGGCGAAATCCTTTAGCGCCCTCGAGATTGTCTTGCCTCGGCCGCAATTTTTCTCTCGGTACGCTAAAGAGTGATTTCGCGGCCTTGATATACAAATAACAATTTTCTTTAATTAAGTACTTAAAAAAATATTGTTATTGTTGTACTAGTAAAAAAATGTTAGTGTCCTAGTTCACCGCTGGTGGCGGCAGTCGTCACAGCAACACAGATTATATTGAAAATTGTTATTTGACAGTTGTATTGTTTTTGTTTTGTAGTGTACACACACAGCCAGCTTTGGCTGAAATTGCAACACTACAAATAAAAAATTCCAAAAAAATTTCAAATATTCTTTGGAACACTTAAAGAAAAAATAGTATGTCATTCGGAGTAGAACGTCCTTTTTACTAATAAACTGTCAAAAATTAGGCAGAGAGCCTATTAAAATAGGCAAATCTACATACTCACAGACAGTCAAGCAGCAGAAGATCCCATGTGCAGGAAATATTCCAATTCTAATTTAATTTATAGTATAACAAATATTTTCTTCTCAACACTATGTCAAGAAAGATTAATTTAAATTTACATAATTTTAGCAGTAACATTTATTTATCATTTACATATTCAGTGGTCTGTTTCTATTTTAGTTCTGGGTAGAATGCAAGTTTTAAACTTTACGGATTGGTATAAATTGAGTTAGGAAGTATACGAGTATCCTACCTACTTGGATCAATACCCACACCCACAACCACATTCGCAGACATAATCGTGAAAATGTTTAAAACTAATCTTATTAATTAATAGTATATTAAAGAACGTGTTTTATAAGACATGGGCCCAGTTGCATAAAGCGTTGTTAGCTTTAATCACGTTGTTAACTTTGACAAGGCTTCTTTTACAATGTATTTTTGATACGTATCCATGGTTACAATGTGTAGTTAAACACATGATCAGCTAACAACGTTTTATTCAACTGGCCCATAGTTTTTTCGCACGCGTTAAAATTTAGAAAACGAGAGTTAGCGAGTTTTCTAATTGACAAGTGCGAAAGAAAGTCTTATAAAATGAGTTCTTTATACTATTTTTTATATTTTGCGCCTTCTACAATAACATTTACTTACTCAATTTGTGATTATATTTGTAACCATTTGTACATTTTCATGTAAATAATCTTCCCTAAATAAAAAAAATAATAATTTCGACATTATATTATTAAAATGAATTATCAATTAACTTAGGTAAATTAGGTAAAAATGGGTTAAAGAAACGTCATCTAGTACCAACCGTCTAAAACAAAAAATTGCGTATCGAAATGAAGGTCATTGCGATACGCAATTGCGTATCGTAATGACTTCATTATGAACGCAAAATATAAAAAAATATTATTATGCAATTTTTGCACGATGCTCTTATCTCTCTTTTTTAGGGTAGCGGAAGTTAAAAAGATAACGAAGTTACAATTTAAAGTTCAAATTATTACCACATTTATTTAAATTATTATTTTATAATTGGAGATTACAGTGTCACAAAATATAGATGCGTAGGCTATGTAAAGGGTGTTAGAGCCAAAAGTGTTAAACCGACGACTTAAAATCTTAGCAGTTGTAAATGGCACTGCAAATACCTTGAGTGCGGCTAGCCAAGAAATGACAAATGTTACACACTAATTTTACCGTCGTCACCAAGACATTTTGCGGAAAATCTGGACTTGGAGAAATGAAATGTACCTACCTAATACATTTTGTAAATATGTTCTACAAAACAGGATAGGAGTAGTTATTATTCGTAGGTATTAAAAACTTTTTTTAATTCCATTAAAAATACACTTTTTTATTAAAATGGATTTATAAAGTATAGTATCGGGCAACGGTAGACGTGTTGAGCGAACGTCTAAGTTTCTCGATGACGTAATCGCCGCGATCAAACGGCGGAGTAAACAAACGGGTCTCGACCTGTGTAATTATTTGCGGTGGCCTGATCTTTTATATACAATGTCATTATCGAACCGAATTATTTCGAAAAACTACGCCGGACTATATAAATAAAATAAATAGTCTACAGTTAGTCGACGAGTGATGAACATATACTTATATAAATAGATAGTGAAATAAAAATTGTTTAAAAAAATAATTTTACTGAATAGTATCTCCCCAGTGCAAGATATGAAGTTAAAAATTTGCGTACTTATTGGGGCATACTAATTCTATGAATTACAGTCCTAGTTAGTAAATTTAAATGTGCAATATCAGAAAAAAATAGGGAAATTTGTAGAATTTTCTGGATTCCCAATGAACTTTTAGTTATAAGAAATTAATGCAGTCAACATCTCCTATGATCAAAAAATTAAAAATTTTATTCACAACGCGTGAGCAGAACAATGTATAATCATAGCCGACTAGATAGAATGGTTTAAGATCGATTTACTTAGATCAGGTTTAAACCAGGTCTAAATATGACTATGAATAACCAGTTTTAGACCTGGTTTAAACCAGGACTACGTATACCTGTTTAAAACTACTTTATCTGCTTTACTATGGCTGTAACTATATTAATGCAAGTTTAAGTGGGAAACGAGACCATAAATGAGTGCAAGTTTCAGAGCTTGTTAGTTTTGGCGCGTTTTTCAAAATTATCTATGAATTTCAAGGAAGTACTCCTTTGTACCTGAAAAGTATCTTTGAACTGAAAACGAAAATAATTTTATTTCACTTTTCATCACTATCTGACATTGAAGAACTTTCTAATAATATCTGGCAATTGTCAATATGATTTTATTTTTAGAAACCATATTATTTGCACTGATATTCGTGCACTTGCTCCTGTAGTCGGTGCATAAAAGTGCGCATTCACTGTTAACTGAGTGCAATTTCACGACAAGCCGAAAACGCTACCACGAAGAAAGTGTAAACATGTAAGTAGATGAAAACAAAGCGAGAACTCAGTGCACGTTAGTGCGCACTGAAATCAGAAGCTGAAAATGCTATATGTTAGATATATCTATTGTCAGGGCTGGACTGGCCCGGCGGGATACCGGGAATTTCCCGGTGGCCCGTGACGGCTCGTGGCCTGACGAACTTAAAAAATAAATTATAAAAATTTAAAGTTGAAAAAATAAATAAATCGATACAAAATAACAAATTCGTGATTTTGAAATAATTCCCCACTACTTTTGAATGTGCGACAATATTTATAGCTATTTTTCTTTTTGACAACCAATTGTTAAATACGCAATACATACTTATTTTTTGTATTACCGACATCATACACATGAAATGATCATTTATATAAGGATGTATTTTATTTAGATCCAAATATCTTTTATCAAATTATAAATAATAACATACCTGATACATCTTTTCATATAATAATTGACAAAAATATAAATACGGATGATATTCGGTCAACAATTTTCGTGACTCGTCAAGCTTCGTCACGAAATACTTGACCTCATGGCTTAAAGCTTCTGTTTACACTCTTGTTGCATAAATAACTATTACATACGTTAGCATATTAAAATTTATTTTCAATGTACAAATTGTCACATTGTTATCAACCAAAGAATATCAAAAATGAGCAAATCATAGACGTTTTAAAAGAAAAAATCTGATGTGGCCAACACAATACCTCCCGCTATTTTATTTTTATTAATTTAAATACATAAGTACTTACATATTTACTCATGTTGGAAACTATATTTAGTTCTTTTCCATATAACTAATCTTCTGTTTACTATTTTCTTTTCAAAACGTTACCACTATTAATTTGAAATGATTTGTATTTTGACAGTGACAGTTATCTGACAGTTACATACATTTAAGAGAAGGAGTTTTGTTTTAATCGTAGGCTCCGGGATTTAAATTATTTATTATTTTATAAATTTATCCATAAAAAATATATAAAAAGTATTAATGCAGACCTATAGAAAATTCAATAATCTTCTATTTTCATCAGATAAATTGCGAAAAAATAGCACTTAAAGGTATTTTTCGAAGAATGATAGTATTTGAGTCAGAGTGGAGGATCCATACACACAAACGCACAGACATCATCGTGAAAATGTTATAATTGAATTCTAAGGGCCTTAAAACGTGGTCATTTACCAAAACCTCGATATGCGATTTTTAGCACGATCCCTATACCTCCCTTACCAAGAGTAACGGGAGGTAAAAGTAAATTATTAAACAAAATATTATAATGATTAAATTTAAAAAAAAAATCGGTTCAAATGACTGGCCTGGCCCGATCCCACGCGGATTTCCCGGTACTAAACATATTCCCAGTCCAGCCCTGTCTATTGTTCTGGCAATTTCGTTTTCTATTAAAATAATAGATGACTGATAATGATTATCGTTGTTGCCCTGTAGTATCCCTTAAATTTTTTTTACTAATTTTATTTTGAAAAGGATCTTTCTGCTGAAAGATGTAAGGTCATTTAATATATTTGGAACATGTGGCTCTATAAAAATAAAAATATTTTTTAACGTGCGTGCCGGGCTCCTTGAGGCACCAGGCCCGTGTTCCGCGAAATACGCGGAACACCGGTAGTTACGCCACTGTTTCAGAGACAATAAACTAAAACGCCTAATGAATATAGTGTAACGTGGAACGCCCGCCGTCGTCGCCGCTGTAATCGAGTGTCTATTTATAGCGATGACGTAATCGCGCTAGCAGCCGGGCGATGTAAACAAACCTTTTGTGTTCATTGTTATTATGCGGTCGAACATTCTAGGGCTTTTGTAGAAGATAATGGCAGCTGCATGAAAGGGGCGTAGCTATACTCGAGTTAGTTCAGTTGAGTTCCTGATCACATACATTATTTGTGTGATCGGGGGTTGACTTACATTGCAGTTCCATTAGTGAAGACGGACAGACACATTTGTGCAGTTAGTAAGTTGCATACAGAGTCATAGAGACACATGGAGTGTTAGAGAGTAAAGTGTTAGTGAGTTTGAGAAGCACAGCAGTATCGTAGTGAGCGTATGCAGTTGGTGTCGAGTAGGTACTCGGGAAGTTACTGGAATATTGGGATAGCTGTGGATGTGAATACCGGCATAGTTGTTAAAGAGAATACTCGGTAGTATTGAAGAGTATTGGGAAGCTAGATATACGGGGGCAGTAACGGCAAGTGTAAGTGATTACTCGACAGTGGTGTTGAAGAATTGTAGCATATGGACAGTCGGTGATACTGAGGCTGTGGAACAGAGACCAGAGAGTTACATAAATAGACAGATAGTGTTGTGAAAGAAGTGACTTCTGTCCGAGCAGTTGAATATATAGACGCTGTTGAGTCAGTTGAGTATATAGACGCTGTGGAGGTGGTAGGCGGACAGTTGAACGTGATATAAGTATATAATGATATAAATATCGCGTAAACAGTCTACAAGAGTCTGCAATAGACCGGCAATCTAAGATTAGAACGCGTAGTGAAATAAATAATTTGTAATATCGTGGAAATAAATAGTAGTGTTAATTGGTTAAAGAAAGTCTTAATTAGTTTTATTAATTGTTTAATATTAGTAACAGTAACTTTCATTATAGTTCATTAAACACTCAATTTTAATTAATAATCATTGTTTAATATTTACACTTCACCTAAATAAATAAAAACGTTACAATATTATAGAGATCACTGCTCGTAATTGCTGATATAACGGGTGCCGAAATTCATTACATCAACGACTTTTTCTCTTATAAAACTTAATCCGTTTTGTCACGCTTAAAATATTAGAAAATTCAAAATTATATTTTTATCCTGTTTAACCTCCTTAACCTTGCTCTTGTTCCTTTGTAAATATCCTCGCTCAATTACCCTATGTGCTCATTGGAGATGAGATGGGCTGTATCTTGTACGGTACTGGGTGGGTGGAAAATGAACCAGATCTAGAGATCTGAGATCTCATGTCGTAGAGAAGGCCTTATGGCTCTGACTCGGTAATTCGATTAGGCGGTCGGGAGGCAGTAGGCTGGCGTCGAGGGAGTTGGACGCAAAACGCGTTTACGAAGCTAATGCTCCACGTTTGACAACCAATACTCGCGTGACAGGACGGGATTGAAAAGATTTCAAGTGATTTTAAATTGTTGGGGTTGAATGGCGATGAAAGAATAAATAAATTATTGATTGGCAGGAACTGATTGTCTGTAAAATGAAAAAGGGCTTGAAATGGAACTGAATGCAGGTTGTAGATGATCAATTTAAATGTGGAAAATTTCTTGACTGTAGTATAGATTTGATCTCAGTCAAACAGGATTTATTCTCTCACAACACAGTCGTTTCGGTACACTCTTGCACCTTTTTCTGAGTAGGTAAGATCTTACAAAATATTATATCTCAAGTACACAAAATACATTCGTTCTTCATATTTAGTTTTACAATAACGTATAAAAATTCATAAAGAGTACAACACATCAATTTTCTCTTTGAATAATATATCAAAAGTTTCCGGAAATTGGAGCTTAGGAATCTCCCGCCAATGAGGTGTTGCATACGTTTTTTTCCTTTGCTTTAATCAAAAGAA
Source organism: Harpalus rubripes (assembly GCA_963082715.1). NCBI lineage: Eukaryota > Metazoa > Arthropoda > Insecta > Coleoptera > Carabidae > Harpalus > Harpalus rubripes. The sequence goes on from OY720448.1 coordinate 86,354,348, forward strand.
TAAGAAAAAACATTTAGCCCATATTTTTTATTTTTTTCATATTATTCTTTATTCATGAGAAAATTGTCTTTGAAATTATAATGTTTGAATTGAAGAGAACGGGGAAAATTTACTCAGAAATAGACAAAGCAAACATGTTGCAGATAAATAAATGTAAATATAATACACGGGATGAAGTTTATAATGAATTTAATTTAATTAATGATGACATGTGTCAAAATTATTTTAGAGAATAAAATTTACTTCCTTACTTAGCTAGTATTTTCGACGAAATCTCTGGAATAAACTATTTTACTTTAGTAGTAAATTTTACTTTGCTAGTGCTTTGCTTATCTATATTTTATAATACTGGGCATTAAACTATGAAATATAATAATAAATAACTAAGATCTACGCTAAAGAACCAAAAATCACGCTGCACTATAAGTCAGACCTTATGTCACACAGTTGTCATTAAAGCAATCATTGACGTTGATGTATGGTACATTAGTTTTTTTTTCATCATCTTTCCAGTTTTCTCATTGGCTAATGTATTTATGACGCCACAGGCAGTGTAATTTGGCGCCAATTCAAAAAGTATATTTTTAAACTGCTACTGTGCTTAATATATACAGAAATATGAATAGAAAATCATATTTAATAACACTGTAGAACGTACTTATTCGAATTTCAGAAGAAAAAAGATATATTAATTTTTTTGCAATGCGGTATATATATATAGATTTTTGGCCATTTTCTTTCTAAGGCGAAATAAACTAATAAAAAGGATATCATCTAAAGTAAATTGATTACTTTGAATTCTCATTATTCTGCGAATTAAATTGAAGTCTAGTAATAATCGTTTTCGGTTTTCGTTATTCAAATGATTGTATACGTAGGCGTGTCTACACAATATTTTTGAAATGTATCCGAACCATTTATCAATTATTTATTATCAATACGGTATAGTACAAAATAACAATTGGCTTGACATGATTTGGTTGTTTAATATATCAGGTCAATATCAATTACAATATGGCATGGTTCCACCAGTGATTTAACAAGCACGTAACCATGACTCCCCCCATTCTTAATGATTGTCTATCTCTTAACTAAAATGGAATTCTAATGTATTTTACATTTAACAGCGATGTTGTCATTTAAGGTTTAAATATTGCGAATGACGCGTCGGTTCTAATATTTTTCACTTGCATCTTACATGAGATTGTACAGACTCTGCCAGAAATGCAGAACTAAGAATAAGTAAAAAGAAGACATGACATGTAATGCATTCACTTGCAACTAAAGATAAATGACTTTCATATCATGGAAGATAAAAGCAACGTCACTGTTTTATTTTATCATGAACAGCATAAGTATTACTTGTATGCATAATGCCAACAATATAAAACAAATAGTTATCCCTTTAAAATAGAACAATAAAGAAAAGAAGTTTCCAAATTGCAACGCGAGTACAACTTGAATATTGAGATGTTTGTTTTAACTTATTTTCATCCTTATGCGTGTTTAAAGTGGAAAATAGAAAATTGAGAACGAAACTTACACTAAACAAAAAGTATTAACTTTTAGAGTTTAATGTAAACTCAAAGCCATTATTTCCAAGTATAAGTTAAATATCTTGTAATAATGAGCCCACGATTCAACTGTGAAACATGTGGAAAGAATTAATTATGTTTCCGGCAAAATTTACTTGCAATTTGCATCTACAGTATTTTCGAGTCTAAACATTTTATGTCAGGCTGGTTTCTAAAGCAAAGTTTCTTTAACGATTTATAAAATAAAAAATATAACTTTATATTCCTAGAACTTTAAAATTTCACTTTGAAGTTTAACCAATTTTTTTTTCTCATAGCTTCTAAATCTTTCATTTTTGCGGCATTAAATTGTTCTTCACCTCAGCAATTTCATTTAAAATATGAGAATGTAAATGAAACCAGAGAATAACAAATTTGACGCGTCAATTAAATTTCTGTATTATTTATAAACAAGGTAGCGTTGCTATAGGAGTTCCGAAAAGTAGCGACTTAGGCCTGATAATTTCGTCTCTGATGTAACTGTCTGAGATCTGTCAGTTATAAGAAAAATATCGTATGGAAAATTGACACGTGTAATTTTTACAACTTATGCTATTCGGATTTTCAAATAAGAAACCGCTAACTAGCGGCGAATATAAGAACTACGAACAGTGGTACACATTTGACATTTACATTAAACTACTACTATGTGACTAAAAAAACTCTATTATACTTACTTGAATTATAAATAAAAGTACTAATGATTGAGAAAATAATATGAAAACTACAAAAAAAAACACACAATTGACAGCAATGGTACGCTAACGAATGTCAACAAAAAGTGTATCATTTTTCAATGCGATCAGCGCCATCTCTTAATACTTAAAAATGTCAAACTAGCAAATCAATTTGGTGGAGTTCTAAAATACATCAAACTGGACTTTGACAGCTAGTTAGACGTTCCAACACGCTTCGAATCGATGGCAAACCAGTTTGAAACTAGCTTAGTTGGTAGAGTACTATCCCGGCAAGGTTGGTGTCTCGGGTTCGATTCCCGACAGCTGACAATTTTTCACAATTTATTTCAAATATACGAACTGTTAACTCATTGTTAATATTACTTCTCTGGCAGGGTCTACATATTGAGCAAGCTTAACCACTCTTTGAGTAAAGGGCTGGTAAGATCTCTGGCACGGTTAACATGTTGAGTAATCGTAATTTCTCTTCACCTTTCACTACATTACATATTCGTTACAGGATAGTATAAATAAATGAAAACAAAATAAATAATCCTATATACAGGGTGTTAATTAAAAAGCGGGCCATAGGCGTTTAACATGGGAAATCAGTTTTCCCTTGCGCAAAACTTCTTATTTAATTTAAAAAAAAATGTTTCAAATAAATGTTGTGAAGAATTAAATTCTACACTAGCATCACTAAACAGATTTTGCTGTGCATGTTTAGTAATCTGTAAAATTCAATTTGAAATTTTATAAATATTGCTCATTTGTAGTGATAGCCATGAAATTTAAACAGAATTACAAAGAAATGCATATCGTTTGAATTGTCAGAATTTCGATTTTGCAGGTTACAAAATAAAAATAAATAAAATCTAAGCAATAATTTAGATGTTGATTATAAAAACAAAATATTTTTAAGGACTTAGGATAGAATATAATTATTAGAAATTTTTATTTGAAAATCGAATTTCTGACAATTCAAACGATATGTATTTCTTTGTAATTTTGTTTAAATTCCATGGCTATCACTACAAATGAGGAATATTTATAGAATTTCAATTTGGATTTTACAGATTACTAAACATGTAAAATAAAATGTGTTTAGTGATGCTGGTATATAATTTAATTATTTACAACTTTTATTTGAAACACTTTTGTTTAAAATTATTTGGAAACTTTTGCGTAAGAAAAAAATTATTTCCCATGTTAAATGCCTATGGCCTGCTTTTTAATTAACATCCTGTATATATATATATATATATATATATATATATATATATTGCATTTTTATGTCCATTGCATAATAAAGCAAATAAAAATTTTATATGCCGCAATGACGCTGACTTCACTGCTCTCTAGACAAATCTTTAATACTTATTTAATCGGTTATTAAATATAAATTCAAGAAGTAAAAAAAAATGTAAATTAAATTTTTAAGTTTTAAAAAAAATCTAGGTAATTCTTAAACTACAGTTATCGAATGACCGAGTATTTTTGATCTATTACAGATTCAGTGAACGAAATAATTTTAATAAATTCCAGAATTGTAATTATGTAGATTCATAATTATCCATATTTATAGCATAATATAATTTGAAGGTATTTATTTTGCTCATTAAAGTTAACGAAGCGAATTTATGAATACGATAATTATATAATTCCACACAGCTGTCGAGATTGCGGAATAAAAATGGAAACAAAAGAATAGCGGCGATGCTGAGTGAGGTGTAAATATGTTGACGTATGATTGATGTTCCAAAATACCGCAGATTTTTCATGGAAATGTAAAGAGGCGAGAACAAAAACGCTGTTAATATGAATGGAAATATGTATTGTTATACGTTCCACAGTGAAATACTGCTTACCGCATGCGTCAACATCAGAATCATCATATTTTTTAACCAGCAAATTGAAAAATAGAAACAATTTTCACGTACAGCATTTAACAGGCAGTAGGTAGTAATATACCCGTCCTGGATTCGAACTGTAATGTTTTTATATATTCAATATAAATTGAAAAATTACATCGTGTTTATTTAGCTAAATCATTTTTTTTGTTGTTTGTTTATTTTTGAGTATCGTTATTGTGGTGTAAAACGCATATTAATTGGTAATTAATACATATTGATGCATGATTTACTATTACTAATAATATCTTTATTTTCTGTTGATACAAATACATTGCATATAGAAAAAGTCAAAAAATATAATCAAATTAAAGCTAAAATATTCGTTTATAGAACAAAAATATTTTGTAGGAGGAACTACCTGTTGTTTTGGATCTAATATACTATACAATAACAACCCAATAGGCTACTTGCGTGGTACTGAAAATCTTATATCTATCACTAAATACCTAAAGTAAAGTTAAAACGTACGTAAAAATATAAATTTCATTTCAAATAAATTATAAGTTTTTTAATAAATCAAGAAAAAAAAATTTCTTTGACGTCATCATTTTGAACTGGAGAAAGGGATGTATATTTATGATGTAACCTGTAGATGGCGAGCGAGTGCGAGTTTTAATTTGATTTTGACATTAGTTCATTTTTCTGACATCACTGTCTCTCTTCTTTATTACTTACAATTTGCGTGGTTTCTGTTACTTTTATTTATTATTTCGATTTGTTAAGCAGGATTTTGAAGGATTACAACTTAGCTTATACTCGTAATAGATTAAAATGACAAAAGAAAATATTAACCTCCAAATTATTATTATTATTATTCAAACGTCAAACAGATGATCTGTCATGTTTAAATGACCCGCACATGCCGTTGCTATTGGACGTACCGATGTTATTGCTTTACGGCCATTCATTGGTTCGGCGTAATTCTACGTCATACATGGCAGAAATTTAAATATTAAAATTGCATTAATTTTTTTCTGGCCAATTAATGAAAATTTTGCCAAAAATATTACATAAAAAAATGGCACGCAAGTAGCTCATTCTGTCAGGAGAACCCTTTTAGTCCACTTGCTGAAACGAGAGCAATTTGAACTAACCCGGGATCCGAACCAAGTCATTCTTATTGGTCAATGATGACAAATTTGGAGTTGAATCTTCAAATTTGTCATCATCGATCAATAAGAATGACTTGGTTCGGATCCCGGGTTAGTTCCAATATCTCTCGTTTCGGCGAACGGACTGTAGTAGCTTTTAATTTAGAACTTGGTATGTAATACTGATTTTTACCTCTCGCTACCCTTGGTAAGGGAGGTATAGGGATCGTGCTAAAAATCACATATCAAGATTTTGGTAAATGATTACGTTTTAAGGCCCTTAGAATCCAATTTTAACATTTTCACGATGATGTCTATGTGTAGTGTGCATGAGTGTATACGTATAAATATATATATATATATATATATATATATATATATATACAGGGTGTAAACGAAACTAGGAAACACGATTTTTCTCGGAAGTTATTAAAGATACAAAAAAAAACTATAAAATAAAGTTAGGAGACCAAAGGGGACATCCCATTACAGAATAAAATATTTTTCTAAATCAGTGGTTCTCAAGTTACAACACAAAGTTATATTTGCTTAAATGGGATGGCATATATTTTTTTCTGAATTCAACCATGTAATCATTTATATATATATATATATATATATATATATATATATATATATATATATATATATATATATATATATATACAGGTTTCAGAAATATAAATATCATAAATGGTCAATAATTTACATTTGTTAAAAAGTTCTCTCCACTTAGACATCTTATAATTCTCTTTTCACAAACAAAAACATTTGAAGCAGAGTATGAATATCTCCAAAAGCATATACTATACCGTAGTATGGATTTAACACGAACATAGTAAAAAATCAAAAGTTGATTTAAGTCTAAATATTGTTTTAAATGTCGGATTTGGTAACATGTGCCTTGAGTTTATAAACAACTTGTTCACACTGTGGTCCCCCAATATAATTTTCATTTACCATCGTTCCGAGAATTTTGTTGTTACTTACTAGTACTCTTTACTTTGTCGCCAAACTGTCATTACAGATAATATATTTGAAAATATTCGAATGTATCTTTATATAAAGTAGCTTATGTCATAAAATTCATTTGTACGAATTCCTGAAGAAAATTTGTTCTACCGCATAGACTATATACACAGTTATCTATCAGAGATGTATAATTCATAGAGAATAATTAGTAGAGTTAGGTTAGTGACATTCATGTTAAACACCACGGGATGATCTGTAATAATAAAATGAATTATTAGTTGAGCAGCGATCTAAACACTAACACGGGAAGAACAATAACAGCAATCAGCTTCAAATTTCAATGTTTCCAACGTTATAATTAGTGTTTCTGACGAGACGATCGAGCCGAGAAATTACATTGTCTCGTCTCGTCCCGTCTAGAAGACAAAAAATTAACTCTCGTCTCGATTTTTTCTCGTCTCGAAAAATGGAGTCTCGTCTCGGCCGAGAATCTCGACGAGATTTCTCGATTTTTTTTAAGGGGTCCAATATGTAATTTCTTATTATATATTTATCGTAAAAACATATAAATAATATTCATGGTTATTAAAAAAATTGAGACAACTATTTTCTTCAGTATCAATTTTATACCTATACAACAAATTACAAAGTTAGAGCCAGAGTAATTTGATACAGCACTACTATAATAATAAAATAATGTTCTTATTTATGAACAGTTATAAATAAACAACAAGTTAACAAAACTTATTTTAGAATAATAAAATGTATAATATAAAAATAATGTTAATTATTAGTATAAACATTGATTAAGTAAGGGTGATTAGCGAGCAGTTGATTAGCACTGTTTTATCTCTGTCAAACGTTTATGAATTAGTTTAGAGAAAAATACTTCAAATAACAGTCGTAGAAAAATTTAATTACATATATGCATCTTTTATTTGAAATATTTTTCTTTAAAATAATTAATAAGCGATTGAGAGTTGAGAGATAAAACAATGCTAATCAACTGATCGCTGTAGTGTTCATACTACCAGCCAGGCAATTTGCACCACCAAAAGGCAAATTTTATGCTTTGCTTAAATAAAATAATGAAAAGCGAAAATAATGGACATTACTGTCACACATTCGAACTGCTTTTATTTATTTAAATCAAGTTTAAAATGTAACGTCTGGAGATGCAAATTGTTACATTATTTATCCAGTTAAAAAGTTTGCTGTTAACCATGATTTTAAACACAAAATGCTCTTTGCAGAATCTTCATTAAGCCGATTTCTATGTTTTCGTAACACTAGACCAGCTTGAAAAATAATCTTTCCGATGGTACGGAAGTAGTTGGTGCACTTAAAAAATTTCGTGCCATTTTGGTTAAATTAGGATAAATATCTTGATGCTTGTTCCAAAATATTAAAATGTCCTCTGCTTTATCTGATCGTTTTGTAGCTAAATATTCGTCTAATTTCTTTGTGTCGTTGTTAGATGTGTTAACTGTTTCTTCGTACGGGATTTTAATATTAATAACATCTGTACTTTTAAAAATACTAAAAATTGTCGAGAAATCTCGGGATAATTGTCGAGAATCTCGACATGTAAGTATCGTCTCGTCCCGTGAGTTCAAAAAGCTTTCTCGTCTCGGCGAGACGAGGCGAGATTCGAGAATGTCTCGTCTCGTCAGAAACACTAGTTATAATCAGTCATGGTAATAACACATTCAAACCGAACTGATAATTGAATGTATTAAACTACCAGTTCGACGCATACTGTATCTCATTGACTCTACGATTAATGGTTTATATTTACCACTATAGGAAGTGACTAATGTCAGCTATTCTACAAATCAAGAATTCCAGAGAAATGAGCGTTTCACATTTTTAAAAAAGTATTTTAAATGAAAGTTAATGCAACATTTTTCTTATTAATAATTATTTTTTTAATCATTTGTTGTTATTTTCGTAAATAATTAAATACAAATATTGGCGCCAAAAATAGTCATGAAAAACAAGCCCCCACTTCTGTGTCGGGCGGTATTCATAGTCAGTACTTGAGCATTGCTTGATATAAGACTAGCTTAAGCATTTGCTTAAGTTATTGTTTATGTTGCATAGTGATGACTTGAGATTCTTCAAAATAAGCAAGACTTGATGAAGCAATACTTATTTGTTCTAGTTGCATAATCATATCTTCTTTGAACAAAACAATTTCCTTTAATTGACAAGTTTCATAGTTCATGCTCAAGAACGCATATAGGAGTACTTTTGTCAAGTAAAGGTCTATGCTTGCTTAAGAACACACCATGTTTGAATTTAATGATATTGAAGATTGTGATATAGATGATATAGAAGAAATTTATATTAATAGAGTGCCAAAAAAATACGTGCGTGACATGGAAAATCCAATAGAAAAATATAGTGAATTGGAATTTAAAAAAAGATTTAGATTTAATAAAAATAGTGTTATTAATGCAATTTTACCAAAAATACAAAATAATTTAATTAAATACAATAATCGTGGACTTCCAATATCACCAGTAATACAGCTGTTAGTATGTCTACGATTTTTTGCCACTGCAAGTTTTCAAGTAAGTTAACATATTTATATTTGCACACTTATATTATGTTTTTAATATTATTTAGTTAGTGGTTGCTGATCTCGCATACCTGTCTCAATCCACAATGTCTCGAATTATATTTCGTGTATCGACGTTACTAGCTGGGGAATTAAATAATTTTATAAAAATGCCCATAACCTTTGAGCAACGGGTTGAGAATAGGCAATTTTTTAGAGAATTAGGAGCAGGCAGAGATGGGATTGGTTTACCAGGAATAGATGGGGCTATAGACTGTACCCATGTGAGGCTTGTTGGTACAAGATTTCAGGAATTGCAAGAGGTATATAGAAATAGAAAAGGATATTTCTCCTTAAATGTACAGGCTGTTGTCGGACCAAGAATGGAATTTTTGGACATTGTACCTGAATGGCCAGGAAGTCAGCATGATAGTAGAATTTTTCAAAATTCAAGAATTTACATGCGCTATCCTGAAGGTTCAATAAATGGTGCGCTGGTTGGAGTTGCTGGCTATCCCAGTTTACCATTTTTATTCACGCCAATAGGAAATCCAACAACAGAAGCCGAAAATCGGTATAATAATGTACAGAGTAAAACCAGGCGTATAGCAGAACAGACTTTCGGTGTTTGGAAAAGGAGATTTCCTTGTTTGTCAAAAGGAGTAGGAAATAAATTAATATGCAGTACAACTATTGTGGTAGCTTGTGCTGTACTCCATAATGGCATTAATTTTTGATCAAGTGTTACCAGATGATGACAATAATGAGGAAAATAATGATGAAGATGAAGTAATACCAGTCGTTCAACCACATTGGCAACCTGGAGAAGGATTCGTCGTACGACAAAATCTTATTGACCGTTTATTTGTATAAAATTAAATCTAACATTATTCAAAACATTAACTTATGTTCAATATTATAATTAATCATATAACTACATTGTTTCTTTTTTTAATAAGTATTCTGCAAGTTCAGCCTTATGTTTAGCTTCTAATATTTGAAAATTATATGTCTCTTTTTTAAATTCTAGCTCTTTTTCATGAAGTTCCTGCAAATGTGCTACTTTCAGTTTATGTAATGCTTCTTCATTTTTTCTTTTTAAGATTGCAATTTCTTTTTCTTGTTGTATTATAATATTAATTCTTCGAATTTTTAGTTCATTTTCATTATTTAATTTTCTCTTTTTTGTAGTATCTAATTAAATAAATAGAAATGTAATAATTTTCAAAATGGGGTTTAGTTTTTCTTAGGCTCGGGCCACACTATGCGTTTTGGCGGGACCGGTTTAACGGGACCGGTTGACCGGGAAGACAACAACTTCTTGTTTTAAATGAATGCGTCCACACCTATGCGGTTGCGGTCCGGTTGCCGGATACTACCGCAGCATGTTGCGGTTTGGCCGGACGGTCAATTTGCCGCATGACAACTACAAAACATTGGAAATAATGCGTGTGTTTACAAGGGTCTGGTTTTGTTTTTTAATAGACAGCGTATACAATTTGGGCTCTGCACTGATCAGATGTTCGTCCGACTGTGTCCGAATCGGGTTGTCAATGCTGCCGTCCTGTTTAGCGGGATATATGTAGACGCTATATGATCTATCCCGTTTAACCGGATGCGGTTTTACCGGTCCCGCTAAAACGCATAGTGTGGCCCGGGCCTTACTGTTATTAAAATTGTTTTCTTGTAAGGTGTTTTTATTATTGTTATTACTGCTTCCTGTTTTTGGGTGTTCCGAATCTATATAAAATTAATATAATAATAATTTTTCTTGTAATTGTAAAAGCAATTAAAATTATACCGTTTGTATCGTTACTTAAAGTATATTCATTTATACTATAATTTTCGTTCATTGCAATATTTGAATCTGTAAAAAATCATTAATTACCTATTTTATTCTAAAAATATATTAAATTTATGTTTTACTAATATTTATCGTGCTATCATTATTCTGTTCAGATTCTTGGCAAGTGTAATTAATTTCTTCAGTTCCATATCTTACAATTTCCTGAATTATATCTCTTTGATCTAATAAAAAAAAAACATTTATTTTTAAGACATATATTGATTAATGAGTATAAAGTATTACCAGTAGATTTCTTGATATTTGAGGAAAATAGCACTGGTGCAGTAATCATTAAATGAGGCGCAATTTCATTTACATCGGGGTCAATTTCTGCTGGTGTCTCCTCCGGACCACCACCAGTTGCCATTCTAGCTTGCTTTTCCTTAGTAAGGGCATTTCGTTGACTTGTCTTTATGTTAAACCATAATTTTTTTAACTGTGTGATGGATCTCTAATATTAATAAGTATATAAAATAGAAGAGAATAAAATGAAAATATGTAGGTAATTATATATTTTAAAATTATACTTCTTGCGTGATATTTTTTGAATTATTGTAGTGTTCCACAATTTTATTCCACGCATTTACTTTTTCAGATAAAGAAACTGAATCACTCTTCTTTACTTCAATAATATTTTTATATACTTTTAGTATATCAAGAAATATCTTTTTCTCTAATGGGGTATAATGCCGATTTTTTGACATTTTAAAAATCACTTATGACAGACCATATACACTTATAATGTACGTCAAAATGATTTAATTTGTCAATAAATTTATTTTCATTGTTTTGCCATAGATTACTGTTATTTGACAATAAATTGCATGTTGCCAAGTCAAAATTTAAAGAATAATGACAGATATTAAATAAGCAATGCCTCAAGCATCGTCTCCATGAAGTCAGTATTAAGTAAATACTTATTTCTGAAGATCTGCTTAAGTCACGACTATGAATCAGTAGTTACAATAAGTCGACGTTGATAAACAAGCCAGTCTCCATGAAGACGATCTTAAGTATTCGCTTGAGAATGGACTATGAATACCGCCCGTAGAAGCACATACATTACGTCATTCACAGCCAATATAAAAACAGTTTTTCCATCACCTTTATTTTTGTTATTTAGATAAATAAACGTAGGCGATAGTTTGTCACATGTTAATAACAAACTTCGAATTTAACATTTGACGCTGACATTTTCCATTATATATGAGTAATAATGGCTAATACAGAATACACTCAAGCTAAGTCGGATAGTTTACCGAAAATCGAAAGTTGGATGATGACTGAATTTATCAGAAAACGACTGTTTTACTGTTGCCGAAATACAGTGTGTTAAGTAGTTAAGGTAAATTAAAATGTAAAACCAAACCAACAGCTCTTCGACCTATTGTTTCCAGCCACAATTTTCTTTTCTTCGCATCTTTTGGCATATTTATAAATTCAATAGTAGGTTTGTTCCTAGCGCATTTTTGCAAGAAAGCACACTACGATACTGTACATTACTCATTTTGTATTATCTAACCACGAACCAAACTCAAAAATTTGATACTTGTTTGACAACTTTGACAATATATTTATCATAACACTTGTAACAAAACACAAAGAATTGACACTATTAGGGACCAACCGATGAAGATGTATGTGTTGTGACGTCACATTCTGTTTCAGATCATTTTTTTCAAAATAATACCCAAATTGCAAAAATTAATTGTAGAATATCTAATGGATAGTTGGTGATATTTTCAAATGTGAGGCTATTTAATTTTAATACTTAGAAGGCATATAAAAATTCTTAGCAGGGGGGGAGCACGTTCTTAAATTATTTTAAATAAAAAATTTAATTAGAGCAAATTTAAGAGCCAGGGGAAAAAGGATGAATGTCCATTTTCTAGCAAAATGAGCTGATTGGTACCTATAGATTAAAAGTGGGCGCATTTAAAAGGTATGTATAAAGGAGGCAAAGATATAGCCCCCCGAAACTGTAAGACAAGATCTAAAAAGGATGACGGTCCAAGCGTCAGGGTATAAAAAGATGAATGTTCGACAGCGATATGCGCAAATTATAACTTGGTCAGCCTGTTTAGTACACGTACTGAACAGAAATTTGTTAAGGTAAGAGAGGTGTCAGTGGCTATCTAATGAGATTCCGTAACTCAGTATTTAATTTTTAGCAACTGGTTAAAAATTTAACCAATTAAGTTGTCTATGTTGACAATATAAAAAACAATTGGATACAATTTTTAACCAGTTGCTAAAAATTAACCACTGAATTACACAATTAATAAAACCACCAAACGACGCAAAAAGTTTGGACAAGTGACTGATGTAGCGAAAAAGCTTCGACTGCAAAGTCGTGAAACTGGTGAAGATTTTTCCTGCGAACATTTGAAATGTTCTATTAACCAACGTTTCAGAACCAATTCGAAAATAACTTGTCATTGAATTTCAAAAATATGGGAGTTCATGGACTTTCATAATTTCTACCTAAGTATAGACTATTCCACGAGACCTTTCATTAAACCAGGACTTCGAACCGAATCGAAAACCGTAAACCGGCAAAAATAACGGAGAAATTTTGTTAGGTCCCACATACATAAGTTGAAACTTGACCCATCTGTGGGTATCATAATTTTCAGAAATGACCAATCTGAGTTTCTAAATAAGATTAATACACTTTCTCATTTCAAAAACATTAGATAGGGTTTCAAAATTCGCGAAATGAAAAAACAAAATTTGTAACATTTTCCTTTTTTCCCCTGGCTCTTGGCAGTTTGATGTTGGAAAAACGATTTTTTCTTTGTTGAGAATGGCGATTTTTAAAAATTAGCCCCGGGCGGCAAAATGTCTCAAGTCGGCACTGATTTAATGTAGGATTACATCGCTTTTATTAGTAAAAACAGATTTAATTCTATTAGGTTTTGTATGCACAAGTCTGATGTTTCTTGCAGTCCAGATTTGATTTTTACCTTTACTTCTAAATTAAAAGCGTATAGTCTAAACTGTGAGTAACCTTTTAAAAAGTAATTATTATTAATGAACGAATTAAATTCCCGAGGGATAAGATTTTTCTTTGCAGGTTTAAAAGCAAATCGAAGAAAATGACTTTTCTCCCTCGAAAATTATTCAATGAATTATTAGCAGATGATTGGATAGAATAAAACGACCAGAATATTTGAGAGAATTGGTTTAAAAAAAATTAATGACTTTTCTCAAGTATTCTATTAGAGTCAATTAATAATTTCTTGTTTGTTAGTCTGTTTCGTGAATCGATAATGAGCCCGTAGTAAACAACTCTTGTCATTTATTTAATAACCTAAATTAAAACTTTTTCAATTTAAAAATATCACTCAAGAAGATCAATTTCAAGAGAGACAATTAGAAAACTTTTGCTAAATATTGCGTAATAGCCGCGACAGATGACATAAAATTAATAATCAGTAGAATAATTAGTAGGGGAGACCGGTGTCAATTGTTACAAAATTAAATTTTTATTTTTCACGAGTTAACGTTACATTTCGAAATTTTGAAATTACCTATATGAGAACCTACCCACATTAGTGAATAATATTTTGAATTTTAAACTTTCGAAAATGTGACAAATATAAAAGTATAAGGATTTTTAGTCAGGCATTATAAATGTTACAATTGACACCTACCTGGTGTCAATAGTAACAGGGCCAGTGTCAATTGTAACAAATTTTAACAGTGATGTAATAAGATAAAATAACAGATAAAAGAAGAAATTATTGAAAAAAAAACATTTATTTATTACCTCAGAAAATACAAAATTCAGATGACTCAACTAAAAGCATACAAAATATATATTCTGTGTGATATGGACCATTTTGACCAATGCCTTTAGTCGCTAACAAAATTGCAGTTTAGTTAAACATAAAATAGGTCTTTCTTCGTACAATTTAACTTGCCCGGTGTCAAGATTTTACATTTTCGCCATTGCAACCAATCTCCTGTGCTCAAAAAATATGAGCCAACACATATCAGAGAGTTTCCTCATCGGAGCCATCTGAAGAGTAATCTGCGACTGTTACTTTCGCAAGTGTTTTTCATTTTTTTGCTATTCTTCTTTTATGTTTTCGATAGCAGTGGTTTTTTATTGTAATTTTCATCATGATGAATACTGTACTTAATTATTAAACACGTTACAATCGACACCGTGGCATGTGTTACAACTGACACCGCTTCACTTATAAAGATATTATATGCTTTTTTATATTTATTAGGTAATAATTTGAAATGTTTTTTAATGAAAAATAAAAGCAGATATAACTCACAAACTGATCCTTAACTTGAAATATTTCCGAGCAGAGCACTTATAGTGTTTTAGAAACAATGTGTGTCACTACCTGTATTTACTTTTTTGTCGATTTATAGACATTTGTCAGAAACAGACGCCGTATTTGCGCGTATGTACTTACACTAAATACCAAAGAGCTATGACTCTTTCTGCTTCACTTTGCAAGCGCGTTTTAATCTACTTCGAAAAGATGGCCCTGTTACCTACTATTGTTATATTTGACACCTGTTACAATTGATACCGGTCTCCCCTAATTTACCCTAATTTTTAATTGCCAAAATACCTAACAGACGATATACAGGAAGGATGTTAATTTTAAGTGGTTCACTATATATATATCTTGAGAAATATAAGAGCTACGAGGTCGGTTAAATTAAGAAACAATTTCTATTTTACTGGACTATTACCATGAGCAAAAAATATATTTTTTCTAGCAGTGGTTCTCAAAATACGCAATACAATTTTCATACTCTGAACTAGAATCTAGTTTGCAAATCGAACGAATCTCTGATGAAAATGTATGAATCGCATTATACTAGAACTGACTAGAAATTATCGAACGAGAATCGAACTAAAATCTAAACAAAAATAGTAGTATAATGTAATTCAAGCTTTACAACATTGAGTATTGAGTGTCAGACTGGCATATATAAATAATTTAATATGCATCTCGGCACCACTTTCGTGATAAAAAATAGAACATTGATTGATACTTAAATAACAATGTTTTTTCTGCAAACGTCAAAAATATAAAGTTTTTGAACTCCATAGAGACAGTAAGTTTTTTACAATTGTTAAAAAATCTGATTTGGCCTACACCAAACCTCCCGCTATTTAATTTTTATTAATTTAAATATACATACTTACATATTTAGGTATTGCGGAAACTGTATTAAGATGCATTCCATATAATAATGGTCCTATTTAATATTTTCTTTTTAAAACGTTACTATTATTAATTTAAAATGATTAGTTCTTTGACAGTCATATTTATCCATCAGTTACATACATTTAAGATATAAATTGTGTAACCAAGAAGTTTTGTTTGTTCCCGGAGGGCTTAAAATTATAGATAATTTTATTAATTTATCCATAAAATATATAGCAAAAGTATTTACGCAAAGCTGTAGAAAATTTAATAATCTTTAATTTTTATAATAACACAAATCTTGAAAAAATAACATTTGAAGGTATTTTTCGAAGAAAATCTATTTTGAGCTTCAAGTAAAGTGCCATTTTAGGTTACCTGATAGACATTAAAATCTAATGGCCTCTTCCCATATTAGAATAAGGTAGAAATACAAGGTTTCAAAATTTTCTGAATGATAATATTTGAGTTAGTGCGGAGGATCCACACATACACACACACACACACACACACACACATATATATATATATATATATATATATATATATATATATATATATATATATATATATATATATATATATATATATATATATACTACGTTTACATACAGTTTTGAAAATGGTTTCAGTTTTCAGTCAAAAATATGCAACTGTTTACATGCAGTTTTCAAAACAAGTTTAAAAATTGATTTGAAATCAATTTCGGCACATGCGCATTTAGCTGATGTAAGTGACAGATCCTCTTCACTCCAAATAATTCGGAGGTAAAAATATTTATTACATTTAAAAATGGTTCAATATTTCTGATCGTACGTATCTTTGCAGAACTCAAACTCTAGTCTCAATCTGCAAAACGCTACTTCAGTGCTTCAACTCTAGGTACACACATAATAAATCTTTTCAATTTAAAGAGATAGAAGATATGCGCAATGGGGATGTGCGCATAGTAACAACAACTGAGATCTATGGCGTTTGTTTCTAAAAAATTTAGACGTAAACTGTGAGAATATCTCAAATAACTTTAAAAAATCTTATCGAAATATTTTAATTTTTAATAATACTTGGTTTTTAAAATAATTTTTCAAAAAATTTAAAAACAAAAATTATTTTAAAAAACATTTATTGACATTTTGACATTTCATTTTTATATTTATTTCATATAATTTAGACATATATATATATATATATATATATATATATATATATATATATATATATATATATATATATATATATATATATATTTATAATTAAACGATAAAGAAGATCTGATGATGCTAATGTTATAGCGAAACTAGTAATCTAATAAAATAATTGTGAAACATAAAACCAAGTATTATTAAAAATTAAAATGAATAATAAGTTTCACCAAGTAAGAGCAGACACAATTAAAGAAATTATCGAAATATGTTACAAAAGCTTTTATTGAAGTTAAAATGTCTAACGATGTAAATTTTCACTGAGAATACAGGTATTTTAATGACTGCAATATTTTTGACGTTTCGTTTGACATCCCAACTGGCAGTTGTTCACGCCATTTTCTTACTATTTGCAGCGAAGCCATTAAATTGAAAAGGTCCATTATTCAAGCACCTATACGACTACAAGTATAATTATTGTTTTATTAAATGGGAGTAGATTAAATATATTATTTATACTTGTAATATAGTTAGAAAACAAGGGTGTATACTGGATTGTTTATTACAGTATATCTGCAGCAGCCCTTAACTTAATCTAAGTAATTACTAAACATGACAAAAACAGTGCCTTAGTTCTAAATACTACCACAGTTCCCAGATGTAATAGAGAAGATAAATGTTTGTGCTTTTGATTGTAACAGATTCACTGTTCCATTAATGAGAGCATGTAATACGAGTATACAGCGTGTCCCATAACTTCAGGTACATATTAGAAGGGTATATAGTTCTTAATGTCCTGATTACGGAACAAAAAGAATTTTTTCAAAATTCCTATAATTAAGGGTAGTTCACTTAAGAAGAACATTTTTTGTACCCCTGGATACTATAATATTTGGAATAGTGAAATTAGTTATAACTCTTACATAAAATAATTTAACAATGAAATTAATTTATGCAATTACGTAAAGCTTTGTCACACCAATTAAGTTTGGGAGATGTGTATGTAATGAAAAAAAATCAAATTATTTACTTTATTTTTAAAAAAAACTGTTCAAAATTATTTCCATTAACAGCTAAACATAATGCAGCACGTTGAATTAAAGAAATTGAACAAGCCCGATGAATTGCATTCTCTTGTCTAATTCTGTCAGCACAATTTTCAACTCGTTGTCGTAATTCTTAAAGGGTTTTAGGTGCCTCTTGATTATCATAGACGAGGGATTTAAAATTACCCCACAAATAAAAATCTAACGGATTGAAATCCGGGGATCTAGGGGGCCAAGACGCGGGACCTCCTCGACCAATCCACCTGTCCTCAAATACTCTGTCAAGATGATGTCTGACATTTATAGCAAAATGTGGCGGCGCACCGTCATGCATAAACCATGAATTTTGACGTACATTAAGAGGAATATCTTCTAATAATTCAGGTAAATTATTCAGTAAAAATTGTAAATAATCATTCGCAGACATTCTGTTAGGAAGTATGTATGGTCCCAGTAACGATCCGTTTACCATCTCAGCCCAAACATTCATCTGTGCTGAAAATTACTCCTGACAGCAGCATGTGGATTTTCTTCGGCCCAATAGTGACAGTTATGAATACATATTATGTATACCATCACGAGTAAATATCGCTTCGTCGGAAAATATTACTTTTAACGTAAAATTACCATCCTGAGCATGTTGGTTTAGAAGCCATTTACAAAACCTTACTCGAGAGTAATGATCGGGTTCAATTAACGCATGGACCCGTTGAAAATGATAAGGATGGAAATTATTATTTCTTAAAATTCTCCAAATTGTCATTTGTGGTACACCTGGTAGTTGACGAGATATTCTCTTTATGCTGATTGTTGGGTCATTGCGTACCAAATCTAAGACAGCATTTTCAACATTTACTGGTCTCCGATGAGCCCCGCCGTCTCTTCCGCGATTAGGTTGCAAGGAACCAGTGTCGCGAAGGCGAAACGTTCAGCGTAATAACGCTGAGCTAATCTACAGTTTTGCCCTGCTTCGCCATACATTAGCAACATATCCACTAACTCACTGTTACTGTAACCATTCATATTTGTAACAATAATCAGAAGAGCAATATCAAAACTGTTATAAGAAACACAATTTATGTGGCCGGCTACTATAGAAACCTAATGAAATGATTGTATTATGCAAACATTTCTTATTAATTAGATATAATACAACGTAATATTTAATATTAAAACTACCTATTCAACCAGTGTCCCAAAACTGTTTCCTTCAAAAACCTCAAAAACTAATTTTTGAATTTTGAAAAAATTATTTTTGTTCCGTAATCAGGACATTAAGAACTATATGCCCTTCTAATATGTACCTGAAGTTATGGGACACCCTGTATATGGAGCCAACATCACTCAAATAAATGCTCTCTAAATAATCTTGAAATTTTCTGGATCAAGGGTACGTTGTAATTTATTCAGATGTTTTAGTTAAACCGTTTGGTTAGTAACCAAACAATATGGAGAACATACAGATTTATAACACCTTTATTATTTGTGGCAAAAACAGAACAAATATAAAACTAGTAAATTTTAGAAGCCTATTTACATTCTATTTTTCATATCATTTCCTTTATACAGCATTGCAATTTTTTATTAATAATTTAAAATCGAGTTTAAAATGTTTCCTACTAGTATAGTACTTGCGTAACCATCGGTAAATGACTAAAAGAGGAAATTAAATTTTCAATATATGCAACATCAAAAGTTGAGTTTAGTTTTAATAAAACATGAAACAACTTCCACGAAAAAACGAAGTAGGTATATTTAATATTCTACATAACCTAAGTTCATTATTATCATCGTACAAAGAGGTCGAATATGATGTAAGTAAAAACACAGAACAAATAAAACTAAACCTATAGAAAATGTTTTCAACAAATATATTATCTAAAAATATGAAATTTAAAAGGCATAAAATAATAGTTCGTGAACGATTAAGTATAAATAATTTAAGAAAATATACAAATATTAATTATACAGTTTTTCCGATTTTATTATATTACAAACAATACTTGTAATATTAATATGTTGATTACAATAAAGGATATTTACAGTCCAAGAACATTGATTACAACAATAAATCTAAAATCCAACGAAGGAAATTTCATTAATATTTCAATACTAGCATTTAGCGAGTATTACTGTACTTAGCATATTTTTCCTACAACCGTGCGTGAAAAGTACTTTTCACGCACTCATTACAGTGTGTAAAGTGTCACTTTTCAAGCACTAGTGCGTGAAATGTACTTTTCACGTACTAGTGCTTGAAAAGTAAATAAGCGTTGCTAGGCAACAGTAAAATTCGGTTAATTTACCTGTCAAGTAGATAATTAGGTCGTAAATAATAATGAAAGTAATAAAATTTATTAAGAAATATTAATATACACTGTAAATGAAACAAATGTAATAATTTTTTAACAGATTGAGTACTAATCTAATTTTTAAGAACATTAACAAAAATTTTTTGACATGTGTTCTAACCTAACCTAATTTTTAATATTAATATTAAATGTACAATTTGTACAATAATAAAAGATTAATCCACTTCTGTCAGAGATTCTTCCAAGTGTTTTAAGTTACATTTTGTACAGTATTATGAGAAAGCGCACCAACAGTATTTGAAGATGCTGGATGTCTGTACTCTTAGTATTATGAGTAACATCACTAACATTTCGGTTGCAGGAAAAATGTTGTATGCAACACGTGTGTGTAAAATAGTGTTTTTTGTCTCGTGCTATAATTTCCGCATTCGGCTGCGTCCCATGCGTAAAACATCGCACTCGACCAAAAAAGTACTACTTTACACAGTTGTTGCATAAATAACTATTTTATAACTATTCAGCTAAAAAACATATCATTTAAAATAAATATACCTTAAACGTGTCTTAATATGAAAAATGAAATCCACATACATTTTATAAAGTTTTATCAGATATTTCACGTTTTCTTTGGTCAATTTCCACATTCAAAGTTGGTTAACCAATCTTGTCATGTAAATCGATAATGTTTTTCTTCTTCTGTCCACGCTCCGTTTATTTGCCATTTTCTTTAATATATATATTCTTATTTTTCTTCACTTCACACTTAACTATTTCACTGCTCTCACCTCACAACTCTCAAATCTTTTATTTTATAGGACAGGGTGTGTGTACTTAGTAGGTCTCTAACCTGTATTAACAGATCTTTCATTTCATGCTAACATATTTATTTCTGTATATAATCTATCTCTTTCATTCAACGTTTTTCTTAATAGTACAGGGTTGTCATATCAGATTTATTATTTAAAAATCTGAAGTGGCCAGCACATATCCTCTCGCCAGATATTTTACCTGGTTGTACGCATAAAACAAAATATATTTTTAAATACAAATACATATAGGGCGCGAGCAGACACGTGACTCGAGGGACCTTGACGTGCTTAGAATCAGATGATTTGTGTGCGCATGTCATTTTGACAAGAACAGTGTCATGTGGACAAGACCAATGTTTTGACTTATTTTGATTTTTAACTGCTAAAGTGTTATTATTTTTAATTTCATGTGTTTTATTACCGAAAAATTGTAAAATATTAACATTTTAGCAATTCAAAATCAAAACAAGTCAAAACTTTGGTCTTGTCAAATTGACAATGTTCTTGTCAAAATGGCATGCGCACACAAATCAGCTGATCCCAAGGAAGTCAAGGTTGCTCGAGTCACGTGTCTGCTCGTGCCCTATATTCATGTCTCACTACAAAATAATTCTCACATATATTTGCAAAATCTATGGGATATTTTAATATAAATTACGTACAATACATACGTTTTCTTTATATTCAATATCCTGAAATTTTCTTTTTCTACTTTCCTTTTCTTTTTCTTTATATTCGTCATTTTTTCGCAAATTCCTTTTATATTCTTTTTTACATACATTATTTTGCGTTATTGAATTCTATTTATTTTCATAATCTTCATAATGATGTATAAATATTTTTGACAGTGACATTTATGTGTTAATTACAAACAATTGCATTTCTTGCCTTGAAGTAGTTTGATTTGAGATGTTTTACATCAAATTATTATATATGCATTTCTTTATCTCTAAATCTATAGAAGATATAATATTGAATTCATATTTATCGAATAAAGAATTTAACGTTCTTTAATATATGTATTTACATAAATTTTATAATAAAATTTATTT
Source organism: Harpalus rubripes (assembly GCA_963082715.1). NCBI lineage: Eukaryota > Metazoa > Arthropoda > Insecta > Coleoptera > Carabidae > Harpalus > Harpalus rubripes. The sequence goes on from OY720448.1 coordinate 86,376,528, forward strand.
AGATAATTTTTTTCTTGTAACTACTACTTCCTGTTGTCCAATTGTTACCAAAACTTAATCAAGTCTTCCCATTATTGTTAGATTGAGGAATCCGTAATTAAAAATGTCTTAAGTCTTATAGTATTTGAGAAATCGTGGATCCAACATCCACACACACACACACACACACACACGCACGCACGCACGCACGCACGCACGCACGCACGCACGCACGCACGCACGCACGCACGCACGCACGCACGCACGCACGCATGCACGCACGCACGCACGCACACACACACACACACACATCGTAAAAATGTTATAATCGGATACTAGGGATCTTAAAACGTGCTTATTTATTAAAATCTGGAAATGTGATTTTTAGCATGAATGCAATACCTCTCTTAGCGAGAGGTAAAAAGCTCATAAAAGGCGCAAAATTGAAAAAATAGTATAAGGAGCTCATTTCGTAATTATTGTCGATTATTTTACAACATTCAGTTAGGTACCATGAGCGATTTTAAGTATAAATAATAAAGAGAAAGATTTCTGTAAAAAAATTATGAATTTCGCAGAATAATTTAACTAAATTATCATTTTCATATGAGAATTTTAAAAATACCAAAGTATATTTTATTTCACATGCCGTTGAATAATTCTATGGAATATTTTAAAATCTTTTCACAGTACTGAAACAGGGCAACCGTATATTATATATAATTTCCCTGTCTGGAAATGTATGTATATTCATACAAAACCGTTACATGTAATGTTGGTTACAGTCTGGTGCACCTCCACATGTCTACATATCCCCAAATTATAGCATTGTCATTACATTTAGTCATGAATTTAGACATAACTAATACCATGTTACATAATGTAACAGACGGATGCATATCTATATTTAGACAGAGCAGTTAAATACATAATCTTTCGGATATATTAGGATATTAGGAAAATATATGTCAGAGAGATTTAGAAATGATGAAATGATATATGTGTCTCTTTTGCGAGTAGTTTGCTGATGTATTTAGAATAAAGGGACAAAAGAGATTTGCAATAGATGAGTTTTTAAGAACGTAAAGAAGTGATGCCATGAATAATGTGGGCAGGATGCAGGGTACAGTAGGAAAAATCTGATGTGGCCAGCACATTACTTTCCGTTAATTCTATGTATTTTCATATAGAAAGTTCCCTGCAAAAGATTTCATTTCTTTTCGCACATTATCTTCTGGCAGTTGATGTATTTTATACATATTCCATACAGAAAGTTTCTAGCAAAAGATCCTCAGCCGTATGCATAAGTGCAAGCTTAAAATAGTTTTAGTAGCATTTTACGTAGTGGCCAGTAACATCATATAAAATGCTATTAGCGGGATGGTATGCAGAGTTGTACTTTTACTGGTCACTACTAAATAGCCAACTTGCATTATATTTAACCTGGCAGCATTGTAAAATTTGGTTGTTTATTAAGCTAACAGCTGTCAGTTCTATATGTTTTGAGGTAGAATATCACTTCGTATATTATTACAGCGTTCTTGGTATTAGATTTTAGTTGATTAGACCAATTATATTAGGTTATATAAATTAAAAAATAGTGGTTATAAGTGGATATACAGTTATCAAGTGCTGTCATTACATATAGCAGGGAGTATGTTTATAAACGGATTGTTACATTTTAATTTGAATAGTCAAGCATTTTATATATAGAACAAAACAAAGTAAAATGGAAGAGGGCTTGTTGAATATACACGAGGAGGCGGAAGAAATAGAAGCAATACAAGAATTTATTGGAATCAATGACAAATTGTACCCTTGTCGTAAGGTTTACTAAAATTTAATAATGGTGAAATAAGTGGCAGATAATAGTTACTAATCCCATATTCAAGATACCTATTAACACCCTTATTGAATCCGGTCACATGCGGAACGGCGTTACAATCGAGCGCAAATCCGAACGAGGAATGTTGTGGGAAGACTGTTTGGAATAATGAAAAATAAATTTTGATGCTTTTTTACTACTAAAACTTCATATAGAAACGGCAATAATTGCAGTGGCAGTTTTGCATAACATTTGTGTTAATGAAAAAATCGAAGAGCCTGATCAAGAATTACTTATAGTTACATGTAGAACAAAGCTAAAGACAAACAAAATGTGAACTAAAATGTGAATAAATTATTCCTTTACATGTACAAATTTATTGATAAATAATAAATAAATTTAAATATTGACACTATTTACAACTCTTCCCGTTTTTCCCTTAAAGCTGTAACTCTTGCTTCTTGGTATTGTTTCTCATAATTTATTTTTAATTAATGCATCTTTCGGCATGCCACAACACCACTACAACACTTTTTTATAACTACTACCGTTGTTTAGAGGTTTCCCTTAAAAGTGTCTTAAACATGCGTCAGTTGGTTACTAACACTTAGTTGTCAACTAACAATTTAAATCCTACTAAATGTCACTATACATAAGGTTTTGCTTAGTGACATTTTAAATTGTTTTTAAAATGATCTTAGTGACCACTAACAAATTTATGCATACGGCTGCCTATATTTACAATAAAATTATAATACAAACATACTATGTCAATTGCACTTGACACTGACACCTTTCAATCCGAATTTTCTTAATATAGCAGCTGTCTACAAAGTTATAGCATAGCTGGCTAATTTATGAAACACCCAATGTAAGAGCAACTCTCATCATAAGGAAATGATCGTCTGGGGTTTCAGTCAGGAATTTATTTATTTCCTCTCTTGTTAAAGATTTAGATTTTCTTGGTCTATAACCAACTGATTTTTGTTTCAGAAAAGCAGTTAGTTTCTTGAATTTGCTGATATCAATATCGTTCGTAACTGCTAGTGTTGATTTTAGCATGGAATAAATAGACCAAAGAGAGGACGATTTCATTACATTAGATTTTTCCAAAAAGTAAGCTAGTAAAACATTTTCACTGTAATTCTTGATTTTTTTTAACTTACACCATTCAATGAAGAGGTTATATTCTTTTCGTAAAATGCTCTTGATTTTGCAGGTAATAAACTCAAGGAAGCATTTTGCGCCGTTTCGAATATATCTGGAGGAGTGCAAGAAAAATAACTATCTTCACTATTTTCGGAGATTTTTGAGCACATTTTTGATGTATGTGTGAAAACTTTTCATAAAACAATTATTGTTGGCATCAGAATTATTTATTTACTCATATCGTCATGGTTACAGCAATACAAAACAGGAAATTGGTTAAGATTGAATTGGACTTACTAAATAGGTATTATTATTTTTTTTTATTTCGTTAGTAAAGTCGTAGAAAAAATTATGTGTGCATCTCTAGCGTAAAGTATCTTTACGCTCTTGATACACAAATAACTATTATATCATCTGCATAAAGTAGACAGTTTGAGTAAGAAACATGGGTAGTTATATCACTGATTAATTTATTTATTTATATTTATTTATATCATTAAGGGAAACCAACAGTATACATATACCAATAAAAGGTTTCCACGGTTTAAATAATACAATAATAGTACATAAATCATACCTAGGTAATAAATTAAATAATGTTAAGTAGGAAATATTTTAAATGAAGAATTGCTGAAAATAGAAGTGCTATCACTAGGAGCAAGAATTTACCACCTCCTTTTTAAATAGTGATACGTGAAACAAGTCAATATGCACAAACCTGGAATTATAAGTCGACATAATTCTATTCATTGGCGAATTTTTATAATTGTAAGAATTAATTGTTTGTAATGAAAATAGATTAGTTGATCGCGTACTTTTTGTGTTTACAGCAAATCTTAATGTTAAAGTTATTGAAGGTGAATATATTATGTTATTGATTAACTTGTATAAAAAAATCATATCAGCTTCAATTCTTCTATTTTCCAACGACTGCATATTAAAATGTTTTAACAGAAGTAAGTAGTTGTTGATATTTAAGTTAAATTTATAGTTTAAAAGAGTGACAATTTTTTTTTTGAATTTTTTCTACAAGTACAATATTTTTTTGATAATAAGGATTCCAAACAACAGATGCATATTCTAGCTTAGAACGAACCAAAGTGTTGAATAGATGTATTAAAGAGTAGGGGTTATTAAAATATTTACAACTGCGAAATATGAATCCAAGTGTCCTGTCTGCTTGCTTAACAGTAGTATATACATGGTCATTGAAAAGTAGTTTTGGGCCAAAAAACACTCCCAAATCTTTAATAATAGTTTTTCTTTCCAAAATGATATTATTAATGTGATAATCAAAAATCATGATCTCGCGGTTTCTTGTAAAATGCATTACATAACATTTTGTTGTGTTTAGTGTTAAATAATAGAAATAGATTCGCAGTATTTCAGTAATGTGTTTAGGTCATTTTGTAACAAAATGCTATCATTTCTATTTTTTATAGTGCAGAAATTTTTTAAGTCGTCGGCGTAAAGAAGGAAACTAGAATTTTGGAAACAAGTTATTATGTCATTTATAAACAAAATGAAAAGTAGGGGGCCCAAGTGCGACCCTTGGGGTACTCCAGATATAGTATAAATATACCGTGACTTGAATCCATTGCAATTAACTAATTGTTGAATGAATAAATAGAATTAAGAGAAGCTTACAAGCATAGCAAGAGTTATTTATATTTCTTGTCTTGCAAAACAAGAAGTAGCTTAGCAGAATAAGAAATTAACAAAATAAACTTCGAACAATGAACCCAAAAGGAAATAGAAATACAGATTTCAGGAAGTAAAATAGAAATCCCATTTCGTGATCTGTGTAGGGCGAAAGAGAACTCAACTCAATTTCATTGTACTCCAGGAAACAATATAGGTCGTAAGTCACTTCCAAATTAATCATTTCCTACAAGAAAATAACTTCATCTTCCTAATCTTCCAAATTCCCCAAAAAGTAGGATCAATACTGTGAGTCAACAACCGTTAATTAATTACGGTGTAATTTCTCTAGATCGACACTTATCCTTGCGATATCTCGTGCTTCGCGTCGCGGCGTTGCAGCACCGCGACGCTTCTCACAGTCCCTGATTCCAGCCAGCTATTTGTATAGCAGGAGAGGGAGGCCCCGCCCCCCGCCTACACTGATATCCCGCTACATCCATTAGTCCGCTTAGCTGTGATTACTAATTCATTAGAGGTGTGAGAGACTATCAAGAGTTTCTTATTTGTGCATTCATCAGACATTTAAGAATTTCAACGTGACATCTTATCAGGGATTATATTGATTAAAGTGGATTTATAGGGTCAAAGTCAAACTGTTTTAGTTATGGTTCGTGTCAGTGAAGACTGGTTCACAGATTTAGAATAGAAGGGCAATATTTTTCATTTCTACTTTTATAATGCGCTCGTTCAAGTTGACGGTTTGAAAGCAAAATCAACTTGCCTAATTTTTAAGGTTCCCAGAATATTGATCGCGGGTAAATTGATCGCGGTAAATTTATCGCGGAAAATTCATCGCGGGGAAAATTCATCGCCGGTTAATTGAACGCCGGAAAATTGATCGCGAGGTAAATTGATCGCCGGTAAATTGATCGCGTGGAAAATTGATCGCGGGGAAAATTGATCGCCGGAATATTGATCGCCGGAAAATTGAACCCGAGGAAAATTGATCGCCGGTAAATTTATCGCGTGGAAAATTGATCGCGGGGAAAATTGAAACAATTTGTCTAAAACAGATCTAGTGATATGGTAAAATATTTTATAAGGTAAGTAATTTTGCACTAAATTAGTAATACGAGTATATCTTATAAAAGGTAAAATATACTCCATTGTTTTGTTATAAACAATATTTTTTGTATGCTTAAATATCCTAACGATCAATTTTCCCCGGCGATCAATTTACCGGCGATGAATATTCCCCGCGATCAATTTTCCACGCGATAAATTTACCGGCGATCAATTTTCCTCGCGATCAATTGTCCGGCGATCAACATTCCGGCGATCAATTTTCCCCGTGATCAATTTTCCACGCTATCAATTTACCGGCGATCAATTTACCTCGCGATCAATTTTCCGGCGATATATTTTCCGGGCGATCAATTTACCGGCATTGAATTTTCCCCGCGATGAATTTTCCGCGATAAATTTTCCGCGATCAATTTACCGGCGATAAATTTTCCGGACACGAATTTTTACTAGTGATGGTTCCTCCATTAGTTTATTCGGTCAATGACCTCCCAAATTTATCAAAGTAGAAAAGAATAAAAATCTGATGTAGGCAACACATGACCTGCCGTCAAGTCCATATTTGAAATAGCAATGAGCTTTTAAGTCACTTCCGGTTGATCGTTTGTAAACAAAATCTAATTTGTTGTTCCAATAATAGAAAAGTCTGTATTACCAAATTTTAGATTATATTTTTTTGTTTTTCTTCGAAAATCTGTTAAGAGCTCCAAATTAAGTACCACTTCCGGTTTATCATATAGATATAGTCAAAATATAATGTTGTTTCAAATTATACAGGAGTTTTAAATACGAAATTTGAGAAATTTTGAATCATGTTTTAATATATTTTTTCAAGAAAATCTGTTTAAATCTTCCTGTAAAGTAGTACTCCCGGTTAATCAATTTTGAAAAACATCTGGTATGTCGTTCTCATTAATATAATGCGGACTCGTTGCCGCGTGCCTGTGTCAGGTCGCGAATCTGGGGAACCGGGTTCAATTCCGACCGACGCCAAATATTTCGAATTTTTAAATGGCACAAAATTGACCCCTGTGGTGCACTCTCCACGCCAGCAATGAGTGCCCGTGAGGTGACGCCTGGTAAGAGCCCGCACGGTGCAAATATTTCATCATTACCGATATCTGTGTAAAGCAGATTGGCACACCCAGCAATGGGTAATAAGCCGTGATGTTATATTTATTTATTTTATTTAAATACCAAATTTGAAAGTTTTGGATTGTATCAATTTATTTTTCACGAAAATCTATCCAGGGCTTCAAATAAAGTACCACTTCCGGTTTATCAACTTTAACTAAAATCTAATATGTCACTTATCTTTAAAAGTCTTAAATACTAAATTTGACAAGTTTTGGAGTATATCATAATATATTTTTCACGAAAATCTGTTCAGAGCTTCAAGTAAAGTATCACTTCTAGTCTATTAATTTTAGCCAAAATCTAATATATTTTTTTCCTTGATATAAAAGTCTTAAATACTAAAATTGAAAAGTTTTGCATTATATTTTAATATAGTTTTTCGTTAAAAACTATTTTGGGCTTCATGTAAAGTATCACTTCCGGTTATCGAATTTTACCCAAAATCTAATCAACTCTTTTTATGAATGCAGAAAGCTTAAATACTGAAAATAGAAATATTTGGTAGACTGTTATAAGAGTTATCGTGGACGAAAAAATCGTGACACACACACATTATCGTAAAAATAGTAAAAACGTGTTTTGGGGACCTTAAAGGCCAACGCGCACTTCAGCGACCAAAGCAAAGCGCGGCGAAGAGAAGTTTTTTCATTCAATGTATTATTATGTGTATACGCGCACTTCAGAGCAGCGAAGAGCAGAGCAACGAGGCGGCTATTCACATAAGCATACATTGAATGAAAAAACTTCTCTTCGCTGCGCTTCGCTTCGCCGCTCTTCGCGTCGGTCAAGTGCGTGGCGGCCTTAATTCGTGCTTATTCACTGAAAACTCACCATCGAATATTTGGACCGATAACATTACCTCTCTTACCTACGGTATGACGGGAGGTAAAAATGCGAAATAATACAATATTTTGAATTTAATAATATTATGCACACGATACCAGTGTTAAAAGCATGTAAACGAATGGCACAAGTGTGCACGCTGATTGGGTCACATCAAAACTACGTTGTGTTATATGCTGCGTATACAGGATAGAGCATAGAAACTTCCTAATAATAAAATAAACGGTAAGTATTCACATGGTTTACAACATAAACATTTTATTACGCACGCACTTTATAATTTTCGGTTGATCTATATCAGAAACGATGGAAAAATATTCGCAATAGATATAAGGAGAAACTGAAAAAGAGGAAGTTAAGCTGTGGTTCACAAAATGGATTTTTTAGAAAGATACAATAAAATTAAACGTCGTATTCTTCTTTGCTTTTCCATTTCTTTATAATATTTTATAAAATATTATTAAAATCACTTGGGACAGTTCGAATGACAGTTCCATAATTCAAGTAGAATGCACAGCGTAAGCGCGATAACAAACTCGAGTCACGCCGCTCAAGGCAAATTTTAAGTCGTGCCGACAAAGCCACGTTAACCACGACAATGAAGCTATCATGAATTTGATGCTTAAGATTCTTTAGCTGAAGCAGGGTTTCAAAGCAGTATTTATAAACCTCTGCCTTAATATCTCCTTAAAAATATCACATGGACGAGCCTACGTGATGTCACCTTGAATCAAGATGAGCCGTCAGGGGAACATTGCTTTATTCTTACTAGTTTAACATGATGTTAATAGTTTCTTAATTAAATAACAAATTTTTCCGTTTGTACATAAAAAAAACCTGATGTGGCCAGCACATTACCTTCCGTCAGTTCAGTTCTATGTATTTTGTACAAATTTCATACGGAAAGTTCCTTGCTAAATTAAATATTCTATTTCTTGTACATTACCTACCGGCAGTTGCATGTATTTTATGCAAATTTCATACAGAAAATTATTATTTTGTGACGTTTTCTATATACAGTGTAATGTATCTGTAGAAATAAAAGATTTATTATTATTATTATTTCTTGTACATTACCTTAAAGCAGTTGTATGTATTTTATACAAATTCCATACAGAAAGCAAAAGATCCTATACCTATTTCCAGTAAAATTATAAGACACTATGTCAATTTCACTTGACACTGACATCTTTCAATCAAAATTTTCTTAATATAGTAGCTGTTTCCACAGCTATGGCTACTTTATGAAATTTAATTTCTTTATAATTTTTTTTATTATACATGCATCATAATCCCTCTTTAAAACACGCCAAAGCGTGTTTAAATCGACCATAAAAACACGCTAAATTTTTGAGTTACCTAGGTAACGAAAAATGACAATTAATATGAATAACAACTAAAACAATTATTATTATTGGTTTTTATTTAAATTTATATAAAAATTACAATTTTTGTTGTCAGCAATATGGAAATTACAGGATTTTAGCTGGGTATTTATAGTTTCGCTGTCGCCGTTTGCTGGAATGTCTATATTATCTTTTAATATAGTTTGTGTACTGGTAAGTGCCTCTCCAATGCGTTTCGTGACTGATATTTTGTTCTGTATGGATTCTTCAATATATCCACTCGCTACCGTTGATGATTTCCATCCTACTTGGCGCTTCAGTTCATCCACACTCATTCCGCTGTTTGTCATGATTGTGGCAGAACTGCGCCTGAACGCGTGTCCGGTATACTTTGTAGCGTCAGGAAGATTTAAGAAACGCGCCAGAAGAGAAGGACATTTTCCAAAAGTATTAATTCCAACGACTTGTTTAATGCATTTTCCATTGGCGTATTTCAAAAATACTCTATCCGTAGATATATTTTCTGGACGTAGAGATAGGTATTTGTTAAATAATTTGACATACGATATGTCATCATTATCAACCACAGCAAACTTTCGACCTTTTTCGGTTTTTGATGGTCGAATATTAATAATTAAAACAGAACCTTCTTTTTTAATATCAGACAGGCGCAAATCACATAATTCATATCTCCTGCATGAGCCAAATATTCCACATATGGCTACCACCTTTAAAATAAAATATTTATTAAATTTTGTAAAAAATATCATAATCTCGCGCTTACCTTCAAAAATAAGTAGGTATTATCTGGGGCTTCAATAAAAAATTTCCTTAACTGTTCTTCCGAAAATACGAAAGATTTTTTCGGCTCGTAGCCTTTATTAACGCTTTTCATGAAAGCATGCAATTTATGAAAAGTAGCTATGTTTACTCCTTTCTTAAGTTTTAGCATTGCTTGTAATTTGGAATGAATGCACCATAATGATGAAGGTTTATACTGATTTGACTATAACGAAACACAAAATAAGTACAATAAATTTCACAAGTTACCGTTATACCATTTGGTTCATATAGGCCAGCATGAGTGTTTCATCCACAGTTACGGCATTTTTATTTTCCATCCATTTATTTAATTTTTCGTATTCCTTATAATACGCGTCTTTAGATTTAGGCGGAATTAATCTTAACTCCGCCTGTTCAGCTAATTCTTTAATTTCATTCATTTCTCACTCTCACAATCACGTGAAAAAATATTGACTTGTTGACAACTTAAACAATACGAATAATTGCTAACTGTCTCCTTGGAAACGCTTAAACTCACTGGATCAAAAATCAAAACCGTATGATTTGCAATAATTTTCAGTTTTAAATGGTTATGATGCATTTATAATAAAAAATAGCGTATGATACACGTGTATAAGCTAGCCTTTAAAGCACTACGACATTAAAGCCACTCCGCTACGCGTCGCGGCTTTAAACTTGTCGTGCGTGCTTTAAAGGCTAGCTTATACACTTATATCATAATATACTATTAACTCTATCCATTTAATATTAGGTATAAAATGCAATCAAATCGTATAGAAAATAAAATATTCTTTAATATTTATAATAACATTAAATGTGAAAAAATGATATTTAAAAATTTAAAATCTTCAAATGAGGGTACTTTCGGTTGTCCAATACAAACCAGAATCTAATCAGCTCTTCGCATGGATGTAAGGAAGAGAAATACGAAAGAATTATAATTTTTAGAATTGTAGTATGGAAGTTATCGTAGACGAAAATTTTGTTACACACACACGCACGCACGCACGCACGCACGCACGCACGCACGCACGCACGCACGCACGCACGCACGCACGCACGCACGCACGCACGCACGCACGCACGCACACACGCTCACACACACACACACACACACGCACACACACACACACACACACACACACACACATCATCGTAAAAATATGAAGAGTGCCACGTTACCCCCCCCCTCCAATCCCAAACAAAAGATCCTGCCCTTATTAGAAGATTTTAAATAAAATATATTCTAATGAGCCCACGTGTAAATCAGGGGAACCGGGTTCGATCCCGACCGACGCCAAAATATTTCGAAATCTGTGTACAAAGCAGATTGGCACACCCAGCAATGGTTAATATGCCGTGATAATATATTTATTTATTTATTTAGAATAAGCCCACGTGTAAATTCAGGTGTATACTTTGTATTTACGCATATAATATTACAAATTTGTTTAATGAACAAATAATTATATGGCATTGGCTATGACAGATTTACTAAAAGCAAAAGCAGATTTCGGTAGTTGAATTATTTAGTTGCACAGCTGCTACTCAAATCACATGGGTAATTGCATATGTTAGTGGAAATGATTCCACAAGGGAATTCAGTTGCTTTACCTTTGATTTGACCAGCGATGGTGCGATCAAAGCACCTGTGCAATATACGTGTAGGTAATGCAATGTTAAACCAATACGAGTAAAAAATTATCTTTTTAAAAAATAAAACTTATCTATTTGAATTTTAAAATTAAATTTCATTTCTAGTTTCCACTTTGTTACCATCTATATACTAACTAATTTTTTTTAAAAAACAATTATTTTTAAATTTGATATTTCATATTATGTACACAATTTATTCAACTGATAAATGTATTACAGAATACTCACCCAAAAAGAGCAGAAATGCTTTCAGACCGCCTAATATCTAACTTATAGTTTTTTTTACCTCCCGCTACCCTTCGTAAGAGAGGTATAGGGATCGTTCTAAAAATCGCATATCGAGATTTTGGTAAATAACCAAATTTTCAGACCTTCACGATGATGTGTGTGTGTTTGTGTGTGTGTGTGTGTGTGTGTGTGTGTGTGTGTGTGTGTGTGTGTGTGTGTGTGTGTGTGTTTGTGTGTGTGTGTGTTTGTGTGTGTGTGTTTGTGTGTGTGTGTGTGTGTGTGTGTGTGTGTGTGTGTGTGTGTGTGTGCGTGTGCGTGTACGTGTGTGTGTGGGTGTGGGTGTGGGTGTGTTTTTCTTGAAAAAATGATATAAAATATATTTTTTTCGCATTTAATGTTATTATAAATTTTGAAGAATATTTTATTCTCTATACGATTAGAATGCATTTTATATTTCATATTAAATGGATATAGAGTTAAAAAATTATAAAGAAATTAAATACCATATATTAACCCGCTATGCTATAACAGCTGCTATAGCCGCTTTCTTTTTATCAAGATCAACTCCGAGTAGCACACATCTACCCTAAATCTTTCTTTTTAACAGAGGATAAATGATCTTGTACTACCCATTTTCTTCGTCCCCGCCCCCGCGTAGCACCAGCTATGAAACAGGATCATATAGATCCTGTACTGATCCCGAATGTAAATGTCACGTCAATATGACTGATCTATGTATTTTATCTTTTTTGTAAGTATTTGATATTAAAATGATATGAATAGAAGAAATTAATTAGTTTGAAACGTTACATCATGTTTCATTACCATAAGAAAAACATCCATATTTAAATATTCAAAGGTAAAGGAATTTAATATGTCAAAATCAAATCACATATGCAACAGACTATAACCACAAGCAAATTCAGTATATTATTATAAATATAATGCTATATATGTTTTTATCTTCTTCGTCTTATTTTAAAAAATATAGTGTTCTTTTTAGGAGTAGTTCACTTCAGTTCAGTACGAGGAAAGATCCGTTCATTTCCTCCCTAAAAAGAAAGCTTATATTAAGAAAATTCTGATTGCAAGGTGGGATCTTTTGCTTTTTGTATGGAATTTGTATAAATTACATACAACTGCCTTAAGGTAATATACAAGAAATGTAATCTTTTGCAAGGAACTTTCTGTATGACATTTATACAAAATACATAGAACTGTAATGTGCTGGCCACATCAGATTTTTTGTTATTAAGATATGAATTAGGTACTACAAATCGAGCAGTACGTAATTCGAAAATATATGTTGCATCTAAGCTTTTTAAAATACGCTTGATGCGATGCGTGAGGTTTATTAAATATATCTGATATTACTATACTTTTTATGGGTACATTTTTATATGAAATCTGTACAATTAAAGTACAATGAATTTAAATATTTATAATACTTTCATTTAACCCCAAGATAAAAATTTCTAAAGAGTTAAAAATAAGATTTCATCTCTAATACTTAAAAAAGATTATCATATTTACGGCCTAAATTCAGCGGAGAAAAGACGCATTTTGAATGGTCGTTGAATTTCTTTCAACCGGGAGAAATCCGGGATTGCTGGAGCTCGGCCAGCGCAACATATTTAAGATAACATAAACCCGGAACTGAGGAACCAAATCCACTCTGAATGGGTTCTTTATATACGAAAGAGTATAACACAAGAACAAAATGCGAAAGCCAAATAAATAACCATATTATATTGGTAGTTTTTATATCCGACAGTGCAGAACATTTATATCAAAGAAAAATGTAAAGGATGTAAACATGTTAAGCGAAAAATCTGATATTGCGAGTCCATTACCTAGCGCTAGTATAACATATCCTACACGGGGATCTCAAGATGGGTTATAAAGACAGTTAATTTAGACAAAAATTATTCCATCAGGAGGCCATATTAGCGGTGTATTGATTATTCGGAAAAATGCATAGGTCACTAGATATAGGCGAAAAAGTAAATTTTGCACTCAGATTCGATATTTTTAGAAAACTAACAAATACGAGCCGAAGGAGAAGACGGTACAGTGGGAACACGGCATAACATAATTTTAGACAGTTTGTATTAGTTATGCTGTTACGCAGCTAAAACCCGCCGAAAGGCGGGATATATAGTTTTTCAATCTTTACATTTCGTCTTACTTGTTTAATATAAATAAATATATTAGGTTTTTCGGCGGATTTGATATAACAATTGTCAAAATTCCACCGATTGACGGAATTCTCAGTTTATGTATATAATACCGCTGGCGGATATTTAGCTACTTCCATAAAAAAAAATGATGTGGCCATTACCTTCCGTCAGTTCTATGTATTTTGTATAAATATCATACTGAAAGTTCCTTGGAAAAGATTCTATTTCTTGTACATTACCTTAAGGCAGTTATATGTATTTTATACAAATACAAGTTTCTAGCAAACGATCCTATATATCCAGTAAAATTATAACACATACTGTCAACTGCACTTGACACTGACACCTTTCAATCAGAATTTTCTTAATATAGCAGCTGTATCCAGAGTTATAGTATAGCTGGCTAATATATGATATTTAATTTCTTTATAATTTTTTAACTCTATATCAATTCAATATGAAGTATAAAATGCATTCAAATCGTATAGAGAATAAAATATTATTTAATATTTATAATATTAAATGTGAAAAAATGATATTTAACATCGTTTTTTCAAGAAAAACTTAAAATCTTCAAATGAGGATATTTCCGGTTAACCAAAATCTAATCAGCTCTTCACATGGATGTAACGAAGAGGAATACGAAAGAATTATAATTTTATCAATTGTAGTATTAGAGTTATTGCATTAGAAAATTGTATCACACACACACACACGCACGCACGCACGCACGCACACTCACGCACTCACGCACGCACGCACACACACACACACACACACACACACACACACACACACACACACATACACACACACACACACACACACACACACACACACACACACACACACACACACACACACACACACACACACACACACACACACACAGACTTCATCGTAAAAATAATAAAATCGTATTCTAGGGGCTCTAAAATGTGCTTATTCATCAAAAACACCACCGACGACAATACCCTCCTTACCTAAGGTGACGGAAGGTAAAAAAAACAATTTGAGTTACAGTAACACTGAATTAAAATTGTCTATTATCGCTCAGTAGAACAGACCTCACCACATCGTATTAAAATTACAAAAATAATAAACAATAATTGTTCTAACTCAGAAATGAGTTCATGACTGAACATCCAATTAAATTGAAAAGTTTTAAAACTGAAATCCCACGTTACATTTATTTCTATCTATGTATGTCTATGTAACGTTATAGTTTCTAACATTAAATAACGCTACGAAATGTTATTCTTGTTGAATATTATTATTGTAGATTGTTCTAAATATATTAATTACATTCTATTTATATAGAATAGAAATTAAACTCACCGTTTTTGTAAGTTGAAACACTACTATGCCAAATGTAATCCTTGAAATGGCAAAATCTGAAATAAAAGAGGAAAATAAGTTAGAATGCTTTTATTAGAAAATATGTAATTCATATTATGAGTTTGATAAGCAGCATAGAAATAACTTTTTCAGAATTAATTCCACTACCTGCAAATAAATGTATAAATTCATTTTCCATAACTTCGCAATGTTCGCAGACCAAGAAAAGAGATAGGTACGATAAATACACATGTTATATTCGAGAACTGTATAACTTTCTCAATATCTCGATGACAGTTGTGCATGACGTTTATCTCAACAATTCAAGCGGCTTCAAGTATATTATTGACTTGAAAAATCCTACTGGTTTATCTGAAATGATTGAAAATAGGATTGAGTCATTTTCAATTTTCTTTAAATTAGTATCAACCAAAAAAAATAAATTTAGTTAAATACTAGATTATGCAGCCAGACATGCCATGTAGTAATTTGTCTTCTCTGTAAAAACATTAAAAAAATATTTGTTTCTTCATCACTCCAAATATTTCGCTTTTGGCCAACTTTACTAAGTTATATGGAGTCTCGTGGCCGCGTGCTTGAGTATCTGGTCGTGGATCGAGTCGTGGATCTGGGGAACCGGGTTCGATCCCGACCGACACCAAATATTTCGAATTTTAAATTGCACAAAATTTACCCCTGTGGTGCACTCTCCACGCTAGAAATGAGTGCCCGTGAAGTGACGCCTGGTAAACGCCCGCACGGTACAAATATGTCATTATTATTACCGATATCTGCGTACAAAGCAGATTGGAACACCCAGCAATGGGTGATATGCCGTGATGATATATATATATTTATATTTATATGTCGCGACTTTTATAAAATGAGATAACATGCAAATAACCAGCAAATGATAAGAATTCAGTAACACTCTAACATATTGCAGATGTGCGCATGCTTAGTTACATTATTTGGAGCTTCACTGTTTATTTCGATAAAAGTCAAGCCGCTTCATAAGTCCAAGCCTATTATTTTAAAGGCTTGAATTGACATTTTCAAGCGGCTTGAAATATTAATCTCCATTGTTTATTTCGAAGATTGAAAAGGGATTTACTAAATTCAAGCGGGTTCAAACGCCGAGGTAAACGTAGTCTATGACTACGTTTATCTCGATAATTCAAGCGGTTTCAAGTATATTATGACTTGAAAAATCCTATTGGTTTATCTCAGCGGATTGAAAATAGGATTGAGTTATTATCAATCTCTTGTAAATTCGTATCGACTGAAAAAAGATAGTAAAATACTCGATTATGTCGACAGACAGAGAGAGGTATATGATCTAATTTCATCCTGGATATATAACCACAAAATCTAAAAATTGTCATGTTGTTATTTGTCTTCTCTATCAAAAACATTAGAAAAACATTTATTTCTTCATCACTCCAAATATTTCGCTTTTCGACAATTTTACTAAGTTTTAGGTCGCGACTTTTATAAAATGAGGTAAAATGCAAACAACCAATAAATGATATGAATTTAGTAACACTCCAACATATTGCAGATGTGTGCATGGTTAGTTACATTATTTGGAGCTTCACTGTTTATTTCGATAAAAGTCAAGCCGCTTCATAAGTCCAAGCCTGTTATTTTAAAGGCTTGAATTGACATTTTCAAGCGGCTTGAAATATTAATCTCCATTGTTTATTTCGAAGATTGAAAAGGGATTTACTAAATTCAAGCGACTTCAAACGCTGAGGTAAACGTAGTCTATGACTGTTCGTTATCATTTGCTTGATTTGCTTTCTGTATTGAACTCACCTATTATCTGTCTTAGTCTTGCTTACCAAGAGCTCTAGTTGTTCTCCCGAGCCACGACAATCAAAATAGGTAAAATGAATTTGTGCCTCTATTGTTTACTTTTGTTTTGTGTACCTCAATTTTCAGCCAACCTAACAAATGTCTAACGTAACGGAACGAGTTGATAAGTAGCATTATTTTTTATTTTGAAACAATCTGTAATCTATCTAATACAGTAAAAAATTATATAGTGAACTATTTAAAAAAATTATTCTACCGTTTGAAAATCGCTAATTAAATTTTTAATTCGTTATTATAGATAAATTAACGCCTTATTCTTGATCATTTTTTTGTATATAACATTTTTTCTCTAGTCAGTAAACTGGTTGTTTTAAAGGAAACAGCTTTTATGTATAATTATACGTAACTTTTCTTCTGGCTCATCTTGTATAATACAGTTTTAATTAATTTCTCTTACTAAATATATATTTCACTAGTCTTATGTGTAATTAAATGTATGTGGTTGCAGAAAACAGAAATAATTAGAAATTATATTCTGACAATTCTGTGTATATTTTTCGCGAAAGGAGTAACTGTTGCGATTATTTCCCATGGGGCAAAAGTAAAAAATATGTTATTTCAGTCATGATTTTGATATCATAGAATCTGACTTTTTATCTCGGTCATGTCGTGGAAAAATAATATTTAGATCTCAAACCCCTTAGCCCACACAATGTACGCCACTGGCAGGTTGTCAACGCCAACGAAGTGCCTCTGTAAAAAGAAGTTACCTACTTCTACTACAAGCTTTCAACTTACCTATGCAACATTTAAACTCATAACATGAAACGTTTCAATATGAAAATGGATGTTATTTACTTCTTAAATAAAAATATTCTCTTCTTTGGCATCATTCTATGCACAGTTAATAACCATAATAACGATAACAGAAGTATGTAATTTCTGAAATTTACACTGTCTCACAATTTAGCAAAATACTAAATATGATTACAAATAAATAACTGCTTAGTACGTTCATTTTATTGATAAATACTAGGTAGTAAAATGTACAATTTAATTAATCAACATTTACACCAAGCGATTTTTATTGAAACTACTCATTCTTAGCTGTCACAGACACGTGTGAACAACAAACGGATGGCGTTTCGATAGCCGACTGCGCGCGTGGGTTTGAACGTTTGAACAAACATATTTATATCAGAGAAAATTAATAGGTTTGACATTTTCTTATAACTTATCAATAATAAGTATACCTATGTAATTTTAGACATTTCAGTTTCTCAATGATTACTGTACTTTTTACTTCCCGCTACCCTTGGTAAGGGATCCAATTTTAACATTTTCACGATGATGTCTGTGTGTATGTATGTGTGTGTGGATCCTCCACTCTAACTCAAATACTATCATTCAGAAAATTTTGAAACCTTGTATTTTTTTACTAGTACAATAATGAACAATATTATTGTACTAGTAAGACAATGAATGTCTTCTATAGTGGGTGTACAGTAGCATAATATGTATATTATAATACACTGAAACAAAGAAACAAATATACTTGCTTATTTGATAGTGATTTTATTGCATCTAACTTGAAATATTTCTATAAATAAAATATTAACTACCATCAAAATCGTAGTATGTTTAAATCAAAAATTCCTTTTGTTTGACTAGTATTTATTCCAGCCAATTGATTATTTTATTCAGTTAAACTTATTGACTATATTTGACGAATCTAAAAATATGTAAATTTGTAAGAATTAAGTGTTTGACTTATGTAACTTTATAATAGTAAGTAATAAATATATGTTTTTGATAAATAACATTAAATAAAAATGAATAGATATATATTCACACAAACTTGTTAAGTTTGTCGCAAACATATCTACGATTGCTTAAATAATAATATAGATTTCAGGAAATAAGCATAGCTTGACAGAATTAAATATTTATTCGTCACAAATAAATTTTGTTTTCAAAAACTAAATGAACACAAGTCTTCCACTGCTGTGTGATTGCGCAATGCGTTACCTATAGAACGCACAAGAACAATCCTGTGTCCTACGTGTTTAGTTGTTAGTGTATAGGATAGCAGATACATTTATATAGTTATATAGATTATATTTAAGGGTTACAATTACAAATTTACGATGGAAGATGAGAAACTGGGAAAATTATTAGAAGACTGGGGATTTGGAAACAGTATACAATTCTTCCATGGTAAGTAAATCTTAAATCTCAACATATGAACTTATCTTTTCTTGTTTACTATTATATATTATTTATTTAGTTACTGTCCAAACATATGTAGTTAAATGTTTCATTGTACAACTAGTTAAATAAAAGATATAGTTTATTTAAGATATTATTTTATATAATGTATATATCCTAACCTATTTATTATAGAAATTATATTTTTATTTGTAGTAAAAAAATTGTTATAATCTCTAACAAATAAATTATCATTGCGACAAGAAAATAATTGATTTCCATTAAGTAATAAAATGTTTCCCATAAATAAATATTCACTGTATTCGTTAATATATCATAATTTATTTATTTGTAACAAATAAATAAATAATAATAATAATAATAATAATAATAATAATAATAATAATAATAATAATAATAATAATAATAATAATAATAATAATAATAATAATAATAATAATAATAATAATAATAATAATAATAATAATAATAATAATAATAATAATAATAATAATAATAATAATAATAATAATAATAATAATATGATTTATTGCCCAACAGCTGAACCATTTACAGGACAATATAAATTGAACATAAATAAAAAATATATTATGATAGGTACATAAAAAAAATAAACATAAAAATTGCAAATTACAAATTACAAGAATTACAAAAAAATGTCTTCATATATAATGTTCGCATTTCGACATATGACAGTTACGGGGGAACGATGCAGCACATCAGACCGGGCGGGAGGAAGTTGAAAAGTCCTTGGAAACCTGGACGCCTGACGTGGAACATGGAATTGGACACGCGACAAAAGGAAAGATGCATCAACGCCTCCACGTAGCAGAAGCCAAAGGAACTTCGCGCAACTCATCTCTCTCCGGGTAGTCAGTGATGGCATATCATGGCGTTGAAGGAGGGACAGTTGATCCGTACCTCGAACCGGATAGACCCTATCTAATTTGTATGACAAAAATTTCAAAAATCTACGGTGAATACGATCAAGTGCCAGTTGCTGATACGCATAGTAAGGGTACCAAATTAAATTTACGTATTCTAATTTACTAAGGACATAAGCAAAGTAAAGTGATTTAAATGCATTAACATCTTGGAAAAAATGACTGATTCTAATAATGAAGTTCAGCATTCTATTTGCATCACGTACAACATTGTTTAAATGATCAGAAAAAATGAAAGTTGGACAGAAAGTGACGCCCAAGTCCTTAACAGACGTTACATTAGCAAGTAATGAACCACGCATTTGATAAGGATAACGGATACTACTAATTTTGCGTGTGTAAGAAATTATGCAACATTTCTCTATATTTAAACTAAGTTTATTATTTTGGCACCAAACATCCATCATGTCAATGTCCTCCTGCAACAATCCCGCATCATTAAGAGAGTTCACTGAGGTGAATAATTTTAAATCATCAGCGTATGCAAGTGCATGACATTTAAATAAGGATAGAAGTTCGTTGATATATAGAACAAATAACAGCGGACCCAAATTGGAGCCTTGGGGAACACCAGATGTAGCTGTAAAGTTCATTGAAGAATAACCATTATAGTATACATAGCAAATTCTGTTATTCAAATAAGAATATAATAACTGAACTAAAGCTGGAGATGCTCCATAAATACTTAATTTGGATAGCAAAATACCATGGTCGATTGAATCGAAGGCACGAGAAAAATCGGTATAGATAACATCTACTTGTCCCCGTTTATCAATAGTTTCCGCAACATATTGAGAGAGACAAGCCAAGTTAGTAATGGTTGATCGGCCTCTCATAAAACCATGCTGGATAGTTGAAATATACAAGCTAGTGTGTCTATAAATTTTATTATATATTAATATTTCAAGTATTTTCGTAAAATTGTTTAAAATTGATATTGGTCTATAGTTGCTAATGTGAAATTTGTCACTTTTTTTAAAAACAGGTGTAATTCTTGTTTTCTTCCATCTTTCAGGAAAAGTACTTGAACTAATTGACAAATTTATGATTAAAGCAAGCGGTTTTGAGAGGACAAAACGGGCATCTTTGATTAAGAAACTAGGAATCATATCTTCTCCAGCTGTAAACTTGATTTTAAAAGTTGACATAATCGACGTTATATCTTCCTCTGAAACTAAATTCAATGTAAATGCAGGATAATAGGAATTTTCTTCGTTGTTATTCTTATAAGTCGAGCTAGTTGAGAAAAATTGGACAAAAGAAGAAGCAAAAGCTTCGACTATTTTCTGAGGGCTATCAAATTCTTCAAGATCATTATGAAGTTTGCTTGGAATTCTAGTAGTTCCTTGTTTTTGATGAGCATACTTCCAGAAATCGGATGGATTTGATTTAATGTTGTTTTCTACGGAGGTAATATAAGCTTTGTAAGCCTCAGTAATTTGACATTTAATTAGCTTACGTAGTCTTTTAAATTCTTCAAGATAATGCTGCTGATTGAATTTAATGAATTTTTTCCTAAAATATGTTTTAGTTTTGATATTAAACTTAATTTCTTTAGTGAACCATGGTGGAAATCGGGATTCAGCATATGTAGTCTGTGGAACTGATTTATCAAAAGTTGTATATAACGAAGTATAAAATGCATCAAGTGCGACGTTCACATCTTGAATGTCGTTTAAGAAAGACCAGTCTATATCACACATATTTTCATAAAGCTGGTTATAATTAGCTTTACGAAAATTATAGCGAGTATTTACGGCCAACGGGAATTTATTATTGAAAGTAGGAGACATAATATTAAATTGGACAGATAATGTTGGATGGTATTTATCTTCAGGGACAAAAGAAAATTCGGATCGCTCAACCACAATGGATTCGAAAAAGTTAGTTAAAACAAGGTCTAGTTTGTTTGAATAAAAATTGAGTACATTATTGAGTTGCTTGAGATTTACAGCAGTAATAAAGTTTTTAAACATGGAAGATTTTGAACAATTGACTAAATCATTATATAAATCAGGTAGGTTAAAATCTCCTAAAATAAGTACTCGTTCATCAATTAATATCAATTCCAGTGCCTCAAGAAATGTACTGAAATTATCAACATCTATATCTGGTGGAATGTAGACAGCACAGATAATAAAAGACAAGTTATTAAAGTGGCATTTACATGCAACAATATCTATAATGGGAGTCAAATTTTTAATTTCTGACATATCAAGAATATTATAATTAATATCATTCAAAAATGCGATTAAAACTCCACCGCCTTTAGAACGGTTTGACAAAGAAAAATTTCTATCTGATCGAACGACATTATAATGTGAAGGAAATAACTCAGAATTTTGCATTGAATCATTTAACCAAGATTCGGTGATGACAATTATATTGAACGACGAAGACAAACAATTGGTATAAAATAAATGAGACTTAGAATTTAAACCCCTAGTATTCTGATAAAGACATTCTAAAGACAAAGACACAGAGCTGTTGGGCAATTTTAGTTTTCCGATTTAGTGGACACCACACGAGGAACATTATTTACATATTTAATTGACAAATTCGTTTCGCCTTTTTCCAATCTCTCATTTAAGTCGGTTTTTACATATTTGTAAAAGGCAATCTGCTTATGCGTCCGATCTCTAGAGATTGATAAATTAGGCCATTTTTGGCAATTTTTAAATTTTTTGATGTTTCGAAATATTTTGTTAATGTCATTAGGGGACGACAATTCAATTTTTAAAGGCCGAGAGCGAGAGGATGTTGGATCATAACGTCCAAGCCTATAAGAATTAGCTATTGAACATTCAACCCCTAATTCAGACATGATGTCTTTTGCTAAAATGTTGTCAATATTAGTTTGCTGTTCCTTCGTAGATACTTCATTAGCGCCAAAAATTAAAAAGTTGTGCGAGCGCTTTTCTCTTTCAGAAATTTCACTAATAATTTCTTCAGTTACAATTAGTGAAGATAAATCAGTAGTGCTAGTTTTAGAATTTTTAAGTTCTAAAATGTCTTTTTGCAGAGAAAGAATTAAGGCCTTAAGACTACTGATATCATCACCAAATTTCGAACAATTAGTGCAGTTCCATTTCAATCCTCCGATACCTGATTTAATTTTACGAGCGTCAGCTATGGTAATATTATCAACACATGAGATACTATAACACTGTTTACATATGTAACATGCCATAGATCTGTGCTCTTCAATACTTTTTTTGCAGCAGGTACATTTAATATTATCCATTACAAATGGAAACGAAAAAGATTGAAAATGTTAATAGATTAAAAAAGGTAAAAAGAAAAAAAAACACCCTGTATATAATTTTTGTCAAACACCCAGTATATTTGACTTAAAGAAGCGTATGACTGAGCACGCTACTTAATTGAACAGGTGTAAACAAACAATACAACCTCGTTTCTAAGTAGCCGAAAAATTGTTACAAAAATATGATAAATATAAAAGAAACTCACCCCAGAGACAAAAGCTGAAGATACAAAATATATAACAATAAAGATCACAACCTGCCGAACACAACAGTATGAATCACAGAAACGAAAACTTTGAAGAACCTAGCAAAAACAGTTTATAAATGAGGAGCCAAATCTATACGTCTAGCCGTACCTAGCAATAAATAATAATAAATAATAAATGATTATTTATATGTAATAATCACTCTGTCTTCTCAAAGCAATAAGCAATGCTTATTTGTCACAAATAATATAGTTCTTACAGAATTAAATACTACATTTAATTCAAACAAAAAATTATTTGTGTGGAATAAATTGATTTGAGGTTCTTAAATATTTTGATTGTTTACCGGAATTATATGTTCATTTCGCCGTATCCAAACTTAGAATTTTTTTGTTACAAATTGGACATGTTCTGCGGAATGAAATTGTTTTTTCTGTGTACGCTTGAAGAAAAAATATATTTAAAAAATAATTTGGCATTTATCAATTTTTGTTTTTGTGACGTGTACATATGATAACAGCAAATATTTTATTTTCAGAGCAAGAATAGAAAAATAAGTTTTGGGATCAATATCTGGAAATATATAATTTATAATAAACTACATATATTATGGTTAGTGATGTGTCGTTCATTTTCAACGACTCACTTCAATGAGCCACGAACGAACGGCTAATATTACTATGTTCCGTACGTCAACCAAAAAAACCATCAGTATCTTGATTCCGGGTACACCATGGTTCCTGAATATTTTCATCTATTTCGGGATAGATTGACATTGAATTATATGACATTTAAAATTGACACAATCTAACAAAAATAAAAATTAACAAACATTTTATTACATTTACTAAAAAAATCTGATGAGGACACCACACGACTTCCTTGTACGCAAGACCAATATGAAGATGAAGTATAGACTCAATTATAAAATTGCACGTATTTGACGTAATTTGACATTAACATCTATTTTTTATTTTTTTTGTTATTTTTTGTCCTAATCCATAGCAAGCTTCATTACAAAAACGAAAAAGTATATAAGTTTTAAATATACATATCTCGCTTATACAAAGGGCTAATTTAATAATACTTGATGTGCTAGACGCAGAATTTAATTCTCTAAAACTCTTATTTGAAGCATTTATTTCTAAAATCAAAATGAAACCATTTTATTCAAGAAAAACTGTTAACAACTTCAGGTAATATGTCACTTCCGGTTTGCCTGTTTTAACCAAAATCTACTATGTTATTCCGATTGACATAAAAGTCTTATATACCAAATTTGATAAGTGTTAGATTATATTTTAAAATAGTTTTTCATTAAAATCTATTATAGGCTTCAAATAAAGTACCATTTCTAGAAATTATGTAATGACCAAAAAGGGAGGTGCACAACTAGATGTTATAGCAGTCCTAAATACAAAATTTCAACTTTCTACGGCTTACCGTTTTTGAGTTATGCGAGATAAATACGCACGCACGTACGTACGTACAGACGTCACGACGAAATTGGTCAAAATGGATTCAGGGATGGTCAAAATGGATATTTCCGTTGAAATCTGAAAACTGAAATTTTTCGCGATTTCAGTACTTCCTTTACTTCGTACAAGGAAGTAAAAAATAAATAGTAGCGGTAGTGGAGATAAAAATACCAGAGAAACCAGGATTATTTCGTAGTTGCCATGGTTCGACTTTTTATCAACCTTTTTCAAGAACCACGTTCCGAATAGAAATCGGTAATAATTTCAGGACTTACGGAACACTAAACCGTAAACCTGGTCAAACCGGTTGCATTAGGGAACATACTATTTACGTACGTTCGTTCCCGCTCTGTGCCATCATTTACGTGCTATGCTTTTTAGATCGCTCATCGTTCATTAAAAAGCACACTAGTATAGGTTACTTATCGCTCAGTAAATAGCACAGTAGCACAGCTGCATGAAATATAGCACGGAGCAGAGAATAGAGCTGAGCTAATACTACGTTACGAGTCGTTCAAGTTCAAAACCTACAACACCCGCGCATGTCACAGGTCACATGAAGAGCGCTTGTGCGTTTGAAAATAGTCTTTCAAGTGAACGACTCACTTTAGGGAGCGGGGCAAAATGAACTTACTAAAATTGAATGAACGACCCATCACTAATTATGGTCCAAGTTTTAATTGCCATTGGCAATGTAATAACGTTACAATGATGGAGTACCCCATTTCGTAAACTACAAACTATTTATACAAATTGAATGCAGTTTTGAGACAAGATATGAAAAAGACAGGAACACATAGTTTAAATCAGGAAACTACCCAATCTCAAAATTATGAAATGCGACAGTTGTTTTCGGTGCATGCAAGTAATACGTATCTGTATAAAATGTTTCCAAAACTTAAAAATACTAAGTATAGAAAAACACCAAAATTGCATCTCCATTTTCACCCCTTCATCTCCACCTACATTCCTGCACTCGTTTCCTTCACCGATTCTTTCATTCTTCACTTTTCTCCGTGTTAACTTTTGTTGTAGTGAGTAGGGCGCGGGCGCATGAAGCTCTGGCCTGGCGTCGCGACGCACCGGCTTCAGTACCGCGCTCGACGTTCAAACGTCAGCGTCGCGAGTGTCTGCTGTCTCTCGGAGCCTGCTCTAGGCCTGCTGCAGCCCAAGGTTGGTGATGTGTATGTGTTGTTGTGAATAGGAAAATATGTGGTAAGATAGAGAAAGTAGATTAATTATGCTTTTAGTTTTTGAAGCGGTGGGGGGGGGGGGGAGGGTTGGGGGTGGGGGAAATATTGTAGTGAGGGGTAGTACAATAATACTTGTGTATATTTTTCTATCATTATGAAAATTCAAATAGAAAAATTAAATTTAAAAAAATGTTTTAAATAAACGAAATTTGATAGCAATGTTAAAATCTGGTATGACATTTGATTTCGATATGTTTTTTTCTTTGTTGAAGGAGCTTTCAATATTAAATTACTGTTAGTGATCCCGACTTTATATTAATAAACAAAATAAAACAAAAATCTTCTGTGGCTAGCACAATACGTACCTTTTATCAATTCAAAATTTGTTTATAATTATATTATATAAAAATTTGAGTTTCCCGCATTTGTTTCTTTTTACCTCCCGCTACCCTTGGTAGGGGAGGTATAGGGATCGTGCTAAAAATCGCATATCGAGATTTTGGTAAATGACCATGTTTTAAGATTCCTAGAAACCAATTTTAAAAATTTTCACGATGATGTCTATGTGTATGTGTGTGTGTGTGTATGTGTGGATCCTCCACTCTAGCTCAAATACTATCATTCAGAAAATTTTGAAACCTTGCATTTCGACCTTTTTCTATTATGGAAAGAGCCCATTGCCCATTAGATTTTGGTGTAAATCGGATAGCCGGAAATGGCATTTTACTTAAAACAAAATAGTTTTTCTTCGAAAAATACCTTTAAATGTTATTTTTACGAGATTAATGTCATTATAAAAATTAAAGATTATTAAATTTTCTACAGATTTGCATTAATACTTTTTCTACATATTTTATGGATGATTTATAAAATTATTTATAATTTAAATCCCGAGCCTACGCTTCAAACAAACAAAACTCCTTGGTTACGCAGTTAGTCGAATGTGTATAACCGACAGATAAATGTCACTGTCAGAGAGCTAATCATTTCAAATTAATAATGGTAACGTTTTAAAAATAAAATAATAAATAGAACCATTGTTATATGGAATGGGACTTAATCATTTCAAATTAATAATAGTAACGTTTTAAAAAGAAAAAAGTAAATAGAATAATAGAAAAGGAAATCAATACAGTTTCCAGCATAAGTAAATATAGGTATGTTTTAGATTAATAAAAATTAACGACACGCAAAAAAGTTTAAGCTAATCCTTATATCTGGATTAGTGAATTCTATTCTATCCAGGTATGTGTTGGCCACATCAGATTTTTTTGAAATAGTATTTTCTGCGAGATTTGTTACAAAAGATTACCGATATTATATATTTTTATTTTATTTTTAAATCTACAGAAGATATAATGAAGAATATATGTATAACAAGACGAGAATTAAATGTTCTTAAATATTTGTAATAACATAAATTGTTAAAAAAATTAAGACGCATTTTCTTTAAGATAAATAGTATACTGTTTCAAATAAACAATTACTTCTGTTTGTTTAACTGTTATCAAACACTAATCAGCTCTTCCAAAAAGTGTTGAAATGAGAAATAAGCACATATGTTTTTGTCTTATAGTATTTGAGAAATCGGCCAGACTAAATCTATATAGATACACCTATGCCCACACTCTCACACCCACATACACAGACATCATTGTAAAAAGTTTAAATCGAATTTTAGAGAGTTTAAAACGTGCTTATTCACGAAAATCTTTATGTTCAAGTTTTATCACGATTCCTACACCTCTCTTACCTATGGCGTCGAGAAGTAAACTTTGAGTTTAAGTAATCTTATAATTAATAGTGCGCGTTCTAAAATTTATATTATCATTACAGTGGTGGAAAAAATTTCGAGCTTAACTGTTGTTTGAATGCGATAATAATTATATATGTAATTAAGTCCATCAAAGTAAATTCTTAGAAAATTGATAAAATATTATACCGCCAATATCTGATTCACTAAATTGATGAATATTATACAGTGTCCCAAAACGCACCTGCAATATTTCAAAGATGAATTCTAGAACTTATTTAGACCCGAAAAGTCCATAAGCATATGTCCTAAACGTAACCGTTAACGAGTTATTGTTTATTTTATAATTCATATGGCTAAAATTTTACGAAATAAATCTTTTTTACCTCCTGCTACCCTTGGTAAGGGAGGTATAGGGATCGTGCTAAAAATCGCATATCTAGATTTTGGTAAATGACCACGTTTTAAGGTCCCTAGAATTCAATTTCCCGATGATGTATGTGTGTAATGTGTGTGTGGATCCTCCACTCTAACTCAAATACTAACATTCAGAAAATTTTGAAACCTTGTATTTCGAACTTTTTCTGTAATGGAAAGAGCCCATTAGATTTTGGTGTAAATCGGATAACCGGATATGGTACTTTACTAGAAGCTCAAAATATTATTTTTTCGACATTAATGTTAGTATAAAAATTAAAGATTATTAAATTTTCTACAGATTTGCATTAATACTTTTTCTACATATTATATGGATAAATTTATAAAATTATATATAATTTAAATCCCGGATCCTACGCTTTAACCAAACAATACTCCTTGGCAGTTATTCAAATGTATGTAACTGACAGATAAATGTCACTGTCTAAGAACTAATTTCAAATTAATAATAGTAACGTTTTAAAAAGAAAAATGTAAATAGAACAATAGGAAAGGAAATCAATACAGTTTCCAGCATATGTAAATATGTAGGTATGTATTTAGATTAATAAAAATTAATGATTCATCAAAAAGTTTAATCTAATTCTCATTTTTGGATTAGTGAATTCTATTTTATCCAAGTAATTAAAATTTAATCTTCATTTTATTATCAAAAATGTAGATATTTGGATTAGATTAGACAATATTTTAAGAAATAAACTGCCATGAAACCTATAATAGATTTTAATGAAAAACTATTTTAAAATATAATCCAAAACTTTTCAAATTTGGTATATAAGACTTTTATGTTAATAGGAATTATACAGTAGATTTTGGTTAAAATAGGCTAACCGCGGTAGTGATATATTACCTGAAGTTATTAACAGTATTTCTTGAATAAAATGGTTTTAATTTGATTTTAGATATAAGTACTTCAAACAGAGTTTTAGAGAATTAAATTTTGCGTCTAGCACATCTAGTATTATTAAATTAGCCCTTTGTAAAAGCGAGATATGTAAATTAAAAAAATATATACTTTTTGGTTTTTGTAATAAAGCTTGCTAACGATTAGAACGAAAAATAACAAAAAATAAAATAATGTTAATGTCAAATTAGGTCAAATACGTGCAAATTTATACTTGGGTCTTGGGTCTATACTTCATGTTGGTCTTGTGTACAAGGAAGTCGTGTGGTGTCCACATCAGATTTTTGATCTTCAAATAGTGATGCACGACGAAACGAGAGTACTCTCTCATCTTGCCTTGTCTCGTAGTGTAAAGCCGGGACCACACATTCGGTATTCGCCGATTACCGAATATTCGTCTTTCGCCGAGTAATGTTCGTTAATTGGCGAGCATATGTCTTCAGATATGCCTAGTTTGCCGAGCATTGATTAGAGGGTTATATACAACTATATAGGTAAATATTCGTTCACTTTGACTCAGCTCGAAAAACCGACACGAAGCGGAGTACACAAAGCACCGAATATTCGCGGAGAGCAGCTCATCCAGACAATCAACATTTGGCGAATGTTTGCTTGGGATTCGCCGAATGCCGAATGTGTGGACCTGGCTTTATACGACACGAGAACGAGATTGCGGATCCGGACACAAGACGAGATCGATATCTTATATTTATCATCTCGCGTGCATCACTACCTTTAAACCATTCCTCTTTTTAACATACATACAAACAGCTACATAAATAAATAAATAAATAGATCATCACGTTAGATTATCCAGTTTTGGGTGTGTCA